>JAXCHO010000050.1:3600000-4200000 GCA_036630365.1 Acanthiza pusilla | reverse complement strand
TGAAATATGAAGCTCCTGCCAGTGCAAGGCAAGCCCAGGGGAGAGGGACTGTCCAGCCCCCACCATGGGGACAGAGGGCACCAGCACAGCCCTCACATGACACCAAGTCCTGCACACCCCAAACCCAGCGTTTCCCACGTTTGCTTGAAGCCCCTGAAAGCAGGAATTCAGAACCAGCTCTGGCTGAGGGTCCCTTCTGCTCTTGGTGGCAGGAGGAGAACAAAGACCCCACGCTCATGCCCTGCTAATAGATGTCACCAGCTTGGTGCTGCCATTGCCACGTTGTCATAGCTACGGCATCCTCGTTAGGCTAACGAGCTGTTGGGGGCAGCGCTGCAGCCGTGGCTCTGCAGGCAGCACAGACCCCCATCAGGCCTGCTCAGCTGCTCCACACGGATGGAATAAGCCCCACCTGAGGGCTGGAGACCTTCCCAGTTCAGCTCTGAGCTGGGTTAGAGGTCCCAGCTTCGCTGCACCCCATGTTTTCCAGGGGTGTTGTGAGTCCCAGGTCACCCCAAAGTGGAGCAAGAGGAAAGGAGCATTTCCAGAGGAAAGGGAACAGCTCACTGCCAACTCCCTGTGATCACAGCCCAAAGAGATGCAGATGTTTGCAGGAGACACCTCCTGCTGCCCACGTCCCCAGGCCCAAGCAGCAGCACAGGCAGCAGTGGGCAGCCAGGCTCTAAGGACAGCAGCACAAGGCTGCCCGCAGCTGCCACTTCTCTGCCCATCCCTGCCATGGAGCTGAGCCCAGCTCCAGCAGCACCAGGAGTCCATCATTCCCCTGCCCCAGGCCTGGCAGGATGCTGTGGGGGCCAAGGGGTGTCTGCTGTTGGTGGCTCGGTGGCATTTGGTGACCACTGGCATCTTGGTGTGACAAGGGCCTTCTGTGCCACTGCCCTGGCTCCCTGCACAGCCCTGGGACCTTCCTGTGCAGCTCAGGCTGCCCAAATTCCCTCTCCCTGGCTGGCAGGGACCTGAGCTCTGGCCGAGGGTGTCAGAGGTGCAGGAGGTGCTCCCCAGGGTGCTGGGGCCAGAGCCAAAGCTGCCACCCAGACCAGGAGGAAGCTGCAGCCCCTGTCCCCCAGCAGCACCCCGAGGTTTGAACAGACCACCCAGCCAGGACAGACTCACCCACAGCAGCCAGCTGGTCCCAGCTGGGCAGAGGGACCCCAATGAGGCCAAAACGTCCCCAGAAAGCCGAGATGAGAATCCCAGGCGAGCCCAGCAGGCTCCTCTGGACAGCACCACTCAAGAGGAGACCAGAGCTAAACACAATTCCTTCTCCTGTTCTTTGGGGCTCTCTTTTTTTACAAGTAGCTGGCCTAAATTCCCTGTTACATGCACCAGGCCCACTTGTGGTGGAAAGCAGCTCTTACATAAGTGAAAAGCAGTTCCCTGTGTCAGCAGTGGCAAAGTCTGTGGCTTTGCACAGTCTGTGCCTTGTCCTCACCCCACCACACACTCCTGCAGACACACAAGCTGCTCCACGGGCTGGGTATTCCTGGAATACATTTTACAAACCGAAATAATGGCATTTTAAATGCTTGCTTGCTTGCTGGAACTGCACTAAATCCGATTGCTGCTCTCAAAATGTCTGACTGCTCTCAGCACCAGTGCTCGCTGCTGGTGTTCAATGGCTTTGAACATCTGCGTGTGGCAAGAGGTGGGCTTGTCTCACCCTGACTATTTATCACACCCGCCCCCGAATGTCCTCCATCTCCACTCAGGCACTTTTAGCTCCTCCTGCGTCTCCTCCGTGCCACCGCGGTACTCACTCTGAGTGACGCCTGTCAATGCCACTGAACAACTCCCACAGCTCCTCCGAGCTCAGGATGCCATCAGCGAAGTAGTTCTTGAACTCCTCGAATGACAGCTTCCCATCATCTGCATTTCAATAAAAGGGAAGAGTAATTATATATCTGCCAAAAGCAGCATCCCGGCCCCGGGGCGCGTGGGACGCTGGGCGCGTTGTGCATGGTAATTACAGCACATATCTCCCTGAAAGCAGGGCCCACCAGCCCAGCAAAAACACAGGAATGTGTGCTGCTGGAATTCCAGGTGGGAATTTCGGCCCTTTCCAAACGGCGCCATGGCGGTGTTGTCAGAAACGCATGCAGAGTGTGAGTGTCCGAGAGCAGAGTCCATCACGAACAGCGCAGGGAGGGCAGCATCAGGTTTTTGTGGAAAGAAAATGCTCTCTGTTGACTCAAGAGCTTTTTCCTTCCTCTCTGTGGAGGACTACAGCTCCTAGGCTGCATTGTGATCTGCTATAAAAGCATCTCCTAGAGCCTCTGAGCTGCCACGAAGGAAAAGAACCCAAAAGAGCGTGGGAAGGCTCAGAGAAGCCACTTGCGATTTTGGGCCTCATGGTTATAGGTGCTGGATTAAAAACTGGGAAGCAGAGCCTAACTCCCAAATGCCCGGGGCTCCAGGGCACCCATAACCAGGATCACCCAGCAGGGGCACGTGGAAAACCCAGAACAGAACCAGGATCACCCAGCCAGGGGCATCTGTAAAACCCAGAACAGAACCAGGATCACCCAACCTGGGGCACCTGGAAAACCCTGGACTGAGCAGGAAGACAGAACCAATCCTGTGAGGGACAGAGCAGAAGCCTGACAGCCCCTGGGCCAGGGGAAGGGCTTGGAAGGGGCTGTGTCCTGCGTGGTGCACAGATGGGGGATTTGGGGAGCCACTCCCCAGCCCCTGGCCAGGCCCTGGCATCCAGGTGAAGCAGAAAAGCTTTTTCCTCTCTCTCTCTCTCAGCCAAACCTCCCGGTGGGAACGAGCCACGCTGCTTCAGTCAGAGCCAGGCAGGGAGGGGGAGGCAGCAGCAGGAACAAAGCACTCACCATTCTTGTCGGCTCGCCGGAAAATCTGCAAGACAAAACACAACAGGGCTCAGCGTGGCAGCAGGGAGAGAAGGGCAGCTGAACAGGGAGGCAGGCAGCACCCAGCACCATGGAAAATCTCCTCCAGGAGCTCAGGGAGCCGCGGGGAAGCCCCAGCTGTTGGGACTGCACTGCCTGCTGTGGGAAATTCCCCTTTGCCAATGATTAAACACATTTCTTGCCTCTAATGCACAGAGCCCTTGGCCGAGTGAGCCTGGCACTCACAACGAGCACCTTTTAGAGAACACAGAGGTGAAGCAGAAAGGACCTTGCTGTATCCTTGTGATGGCAACTGTTTAATTTTTCAGTCCATTTAAATGAAAGAACATTAAGTATATACCTACGGTACACAGAAGCACTTTGTGCATCACCAGCTCTCAAACACCTGCACCGAGGAGCAGCTCCTGCCCCGAGCTTTGTAACCACCCCTGAGCACAGCCTTCCTGCAACACCTCGGCGTGCACACATACACTGGAATTAATTATTAATGAATTAATTAATCTGTAACTAAGTCTGCCACAGAGCACAGTTGGAGAGCTGCTCCAGTTCAGGGTCTCAAGGCAAGTTCCCAACCACGAGGCTTCTCCGCACAACCCAGGAGAAGGCTGGGGCTGCTCATCCCTGCCAGGATCTGTTTCCCCAATAATTATTGGAAGGTCTGGGGCTGACTCCTGTGAGGAACAACATCACTTCTGAAGCCTGGGAATGTTTTCCCAGATGAAACAGCACGAGGTTTTTGCCCCTGCATCCTAATGGAGCCAACGACAGAAAGTTGTGTGTGTGGCAACTCTCCTTTTTATCATCCTGGGTGATGAAGAGATCTGCAGGTCTGAAGAAGGATTAGGACAGAAAAAGGGTAGGAAAAGGAGACAGAACCTCTCTATTCTTGCCCACATGCTGCCTCCGGAGCAGCCCCGTTCTCCCTGCAGGCAGAGGCACCGCTGCCCCCTCCGCCCCAGCTCCTCCTCAGCGCCCACCACCAGCTCTGCTGCGAGTTCCGAGGGCACGATCCCTGATCCAGCCACCGAAATCTCCCTGGAAAACTGCTCCGAGGTAAAGAAAGAGCTGCTCAAGAAAACCTCTTATGGTGCTGGCTTGCAACTGGCAGAGGCTTTTCTGATGCTGGAGCTCCCTGGTCCTTCCCTGGGACCAAAACCAGGAGCCAGGACAGCTCCTTGGAGGATACTCTTCCGAGCACAGGGGCTCCTCCTGCCCAGGCTGCTGCAGGGAACGGGGGCTGCCCCGGCCCGAGCAGCACCAGGTAACCATCCTGCAGGGATTCCATCCGGCCAGGCTGCTCCCCTGGCAGGAAAACAGGGTGGGCACTCCCTGAGCACCACACAGGACCCGGTGGATGCATTGTGGAGCTGAGATGGGAACCTGCACCTCCCAAACAGTGGAGATTTCTCGGATTTTAAAACAAAACTTTCTTCAGGCTAATGGGCTCCTTGTGGGGTCTCACGGCTGCAGGGGCAGCACCAGTGTGTCCCACATGTCAGTGCCACCCTGCCATGGACTCTCCATCAAGGGAAAAGCTGCATCCTGCAGAGCTCTGTGTCATCAGAGGGACACGTGGCTCATGCAATGACACCTCTATGGCTCCAGATGTCACGGAGGCCACCGAGCTCATCCCAGAGACATTCAAATATCACCTGGGTGCAGATTCAAGTGAGGACAAACATTCCCTACTCACTCAGCAGGGTTTATCTGTGGGCTCAGAGGGAGAGCACAATTCCAGGGAGGATCCCGTGGGGCTGAGAAGGTCTCTAACCCAGGGTGAGCCCATCCTGGGTTCAGCAGGCACCTCAGCAAACAGACTGCATGCCTCTCCCCCACACACAAGGTGCTCTGCTGCAGCAGTGTGTTACACGAGCCAGTGCACACACAACAGCTGCCCGGAGCTCAAAATAACCATGGCACAAGCAGGGAGCTGTGAGAGCCCCCCGAGGCAAGGCTGTGTCTGCTCCAGGGCCCCCGGGAATGGGAACGGCAGGGCTCTGCACTGCCTCGGGCAAGCCCGTCCCTGTCTGACCCCAGGACACAGCTCCAGCCAGGCACAGACAGCACAGAGCCACCTCCATGCTCCACAGGGTGAGTGCTGTCCCTCCCTGGGTACAGGCACATGCTCAGTGCTGGCAGGTGGGCACTGCTCCCGGTGTGGACAGCAGCCCTGGGACACAGCCAGGGAAAAGTGGTGCAAAGCCAGGCTGGGAGGGGGATTAGGTCTGCGTGGACTGCTGGAGGGCCCTACAGGCAATCCCTCTCTTGCCTCAGGGAGGACTGGCAGCCTCAGGAGCACAGGGACACTGCCTGGAGCCTGGGATGTTTCCCTCAGCCCCTGGGCTTGGGTCCCACCAGCCTCGGTCACAGCCTGCAGCAGCAGCCCCGCTGGGACTGGGGGAAGAGGCACTGAACCAGCATTTCTTTGCGGGATGAACCTCACACACACCCCGGGAAGGAGGGAGATTGTAGGATTTCTCCCTGCCTGCAGGGCTGGGAGCAGCCGCGGCCGCTGGATCCGCAGGCAGGGACAGGCGGCTCTGGGGAGGGGACAGCTGGCCTGGGGACAATGCTCTCATCGACCTGCGGCAGGCTAAGGCACCAGCATGAGCGCTGTCCTTCCTGAAGCTCCCGTGTCCCGGGACGGAGCGAGCCAGCCCCGGGCACCAGCCTGGGGGACAAATCTCCCCGAGGCTCGAGATGGCACAGGACGATGGCAGCACTGCAGTTTGTACCGCGCCTGCAGAGAAGCGTCTCAGGCAAAGCTCCCCTCCTCCTCCTCCTCTTCCTCCCTTCTCCCAAAGGCAGGAGATGTGCAGGCAGGTCCCAGGGGAAGCAGCAGCCACCGGGATCTGCGGTGGGCAGCGCTGCCGGGAAGGCTCCTGCCCTGCTGCCCTGGGATGCTCACCCCGACAAGCCTCAAGGGCAGTGGACACGGGCCAGCTGCCCAGACCCAAAGTGCAGGGACTGAACTCACCCTGCCAAGCTCGGGAGCAAAGGCGGGAGCCAAGGAGTCAGAGGGAAGCGGAAGGGAAGCCGTCAGAACCCGGAAAGCAGCTGCTAGTGTTGTTAACATTTCCCATTTTAATTACCTTAATGACACCCTGAGGGATAGATGTGCGACTCAACGAGTGCCCTGAGGAGCTGAACTGGAGCACAGCTGTCACCACCCACCCGCCTCCAGCCCATCTTCCCTCAGCCAAGTAATTAGTGCGGCTAATGATGCTGGCTGGAGAGCCTTGCAGCCCGAACGCCCCCAGGCAGGAGAGAGACCCTGACCCCCGGCTGGAAGCTGCGGGCAGCACCAGGGCCGAGGGACGGCGCTTCCCAGGGCTCCCTGGGGATGCCAGGAGACTGTGGACTGGACCAGGTGCGGCATTCACCTTCCCAAAGTGCTGCCCGAGATCTGCTGCTGCCCTTCCCTGGGATCAGCTGGGACATGGGGGTGAGCCTGGATCGGGACAGGACGGAGATGACAGCTAAGAGGCGACAGCTGGGAGATGACAGCTGGCACCGACCTGGGCTGTGCGGGTGCCAGGGCACCACCAGTCCTCATCCTTAACCCTGGCTGGCTTCCTCTTTCTCAGTCCTGCGGCAGGGCAGGGGCAGCGCCTGCAATCGCACATCTCCGGGCTCCGCAGGGTGACTTAGGTCGCAGTGGTGCCGGACACACGGGAATGCAGGGGCTGTCGCCAGGGAGATTGGGGCGCTGCCCACCCGACCCAGCTCACGCAAGACAGCCAGGAGTAGGAGCTCTGAGCACCTCGGATGTGCCCCGGAGCTGGGCTCTGCCCCGGGCTGTGCCACCGGCGCTGGGACACGGCCGGGATGCAGCCCCCTCCCCCGGAGCCCCCGCCCCAGGGGCACAGCTCCCTCTCAGTGCACCCTGGCCACGGCCCGGAGGGGACGCGGTGTGACAGGAGGAACTGTGCCAGCATCTCTGAACACAAAGACAGCCACCACCCGCATCTTCCACACCCCCTTGCCACCCACAGCCGCCAGGATGCCCTGGCGACCTGCAGCCTGCACGGAGCATCCTCCTCCACAATCCCGGCGCGTCAGGAGCGCGCAGGGACGGGGGCTGCAGCAGGTAACGCTCTGATGGATCCCATGGCTGTGAACAGCTCCAGGGAACCTTCCACAGCGTTCCTGCCAGACACAGCTCCCGCTCCAGGAGTCGCGACAGCCAGCTCCGGATGAGCTATGGGCTGTTTCTAGCCACTCAGAGGCCCAGCATTCAGCAAAAGGACACGACACCATTATTTAAGCCATCACGACCATGCACAGCTCCGGGCTGGCACGGCCACAGAGCCACTGGCACATCCCTCGGGCCGGTTCTCCGGGACCGGGCGGGAAGGAGCCTCACCCCCACGCCCACACGTGCCGCGGCTCCGCGAGGGGCTGGGCAGGGGCGCGGGGGTCCCGCCCGCGGTACTCACGTCGTGGAAGATGGGCAGCGGCTGGCGGTGGGGCTTGGGGCCGCGGTCTGCTGAGAGCAGGCACACGGCCAGCAGCTCGGCACACGACATCATGGTCCCGCCGGGCGCGGGTGCTGCGGGCACGGGGGCGCGGGGCCGTGGGGAGCGGCGCCGGAGGGGGAAATGCCTTGGGCGCGGTGCGGCGCCCTGGGATGCGGAGCCGTGGGACGCGGCGCGGAGCGGAGGATGCGGTGCGGTGCCGGAGGGAGCGGTGCGGTGCCGGAGGGAGCGGTGCGGTGCTGTGGGACGCGGTGCGGAGCGGTGCGGTGCCGCAGGGCACGGTGCGGTGCCGTAGGGGGGGTTCGGTGCGGTACCGCGGGGTGCAGTGCGGTGCCGTAGGGCAAGGTGCGCTGCGGTGCCTTAGGGCACGGCTCGGTGCGGTACCGACGGGATGGACTCAGTGCCGTGCGGTGCCGGAGGGACGGGCTCGGTGAGGTCGGAATGGCCTCGGTGCGGTAGGGATGGGTTCGGTTCAGTGCCGTAGGAGTGGGCTCGGGTCGGTGCCGTAGAGATGGGCTCGGTTCGGTGTGGTAGGGGTGGGTTCGGCAGGGATGGTTCGTCTGTGTTCGGTGACGTAGGGGTGGGTTCGGCTCTGTTTGGTCCTGTAGGGATGGGTTTGGCCCGACTCGGCTCGGCAAAGATGGATGGGCTCGGCTCGGTTCGGCAAGGATGGGTTCGGCTCTGTTCGGTCCTATAGGGAGGGGCTCGGCTCGGCTCGGTTCGGCAGAGATGGTTGAGCTATGTTCGACTCGGCAGGGATGGTTCGGCTCGGGTCGGTTCGGTTCGGCTCGGTTCGGCAGGGATGCTGGGCTGGGCCCGGCTCGGCTCGGCTCGGTTCGGCAGGGATGCTAGGCTTGGCTCCGCTCGGCTCGGCTCGGCTCGGTTCGGCAGGGATGCTGGGCTTGGCTCCGCTCCGCTCGGCTCGGCTCGGCAGGGATGCTAGGCTTGGCTCCGCTCGGCTCGGCTCGGCTCGGTTCGGCAGGGATGCTGGGCTTGGCTCTCTCCGCTCGGCTCGGCTCGGCTCGGCAGGGATGCTGGGCTCGGCTCGGTTCGGATGCTGTCTCGGCTCGGCTCGGTTCGGCACGGATGCTCAGCTCGGCTCGGATGCTGGGCTCGGCTCGGCTCGGCTCGGCTCGGCTCGGCTCGGCTCGGCTCGGCTCGGCTCGGCTCGGATGCTGGGCTCGGCTCGGTGCGCAGGTCGCGCCCCGCCGATCCCGACTCACCGAGCGCCTCCGCCGCCCCAGCCAACTTTGGCTCCGCGGAGGGCCCGCCCCCGCCGCGATCCCATTGGCCACGGGCTGTGATTGGCACCGAGAACCACCAACGCGATTGGCGGAGGGGAGAGGGGCGGGGCCGCGCTGGGTCCCGGTGCCCGCTCGCCCCTGGAATGGTCCCAGTCGGACCCAGTACAGCCCAGTGCGCTCCCACCATGGGTGGTGTGACCATCCCTGAGTGTTCCACTTGGTCCCAGTTTGACCATAGGTGGTCTCAGTGTGGTCACTGTTGGCCCCAGAGTGGTCCTTGTTGTCCCAGCGTGGCTACACTTGGTCCCAGAGTGGCCACGGGTGGTCTCAGTGTGGTCACTGTTGACCCCACAGTAGCGCTGAGTGCCTCAGTTAGCCCTAGGGTGGCTCTAGTTTGGTGATGGATGGTCCCAGTGTGCTCATTGTTGACCCCACCATAGCCCTGGGTGCCATAAATGACACCCCAAGTGGTCCCAGTTTGAACGTGGGTCGTCCCAGTGTGGTTGCTCTTGGCCCCAGGGGTTGCCCCAGTGGGTCCTGGGGTTGCCCCAGTCTGACCATGGGTGGTCCCAGTGTAGTCACAGGTGGCTCTAGCATAGCCCTGGTTGTCCCACTGTGGCCCCAGTTGGTCCTGGTTTGACCAAGGTTGGTCCCAGTGCAGTTGCTGTTGGCTTTAGGATAGCCCTTGTTGCCCCAGTTGGACCACAGGTGGTCCCACTGTAGTTTTGGTGGCCCTGGAGTGGTTCTCTGACACCCAGGGTGGTTCCAAATGAGTTCTGGTGGTGCCAGCTCCTCCATGCTCACAGTGCCAGGCAGCCTTTGCTCTGTGCTGCTTCCCTCTGGAGCAATCTGCCAGGATCCCAGGACCTCCAGAGATGTGAGCCCCCCTCCTGGCCCAGCAGGCTGGGCAAGACGAGGAGGAGGAGGAGCAGGAGCTGCCCCCATCCCTGCCCGGCAGAGACACTTGGAGGCTCGTGCCTGCATTCCAGGATTTCACTTACAGAGAAAAGGCCATGAACCAGTTTTCCTTGGATTTTGCAAAATCCCAGGCAGGCTTTGCCTCCCTCAGCACCACCTCTGCTTTCACACAGAGCTCCCCAGGACACCCTGATTGCTGAGCTCAGCTCTGCTTAACCCAGGTCTCCAATCCAAGCTCCTTCCCCATCCCAACGTGACCGAGCTGTGGCACGTGGAGCTCCCTCATCTCCTGCTCCCTCGGGGACAACGCGCTCCAAGCAGAGCCCACGGCATCGCAGCTATTTTTATCATCTCCCAGCTGTTCCAGGTGTGTGCAAGGCTAAAGAGGTGGAAAAAGAACACCTGGGCTCTGGCAGGGGTATCTGAGGGCTCCGAGGTGCACGTGCGCTCACCGCCCTTGGCACGGGGCTGTCCCTGTCCCCAGGGAGGCACAGAGAAGTCCAGGGGCGGGAGCTGCTGAGCGTGGCCATCGTCAAATCCAACTGAAATGGGAGCAGGAACAAAACAGGCAAGGGATGCAGCAGGGACAGGGGATCACCTTGCCAGTGAGCATGGAAAGGGCTTGGGTCAGGCCCTGCCCTGGCTGTGGATCAAAGCCTCCCCCTTGGAGGGTCTTCCTGCACTCCAATCTGCTAAAATCCATGCTAGGCACCCATTTGGATCCCTTGGATTCAGCATGGAGTCAGCATGAATTTCCATGTGGGAAGGAGCAGCCTGAGAGTGAGGATGAAGTTCAGAGCAAAACTGCTGTTGGCAGGAGGTATTAGGGGTTCCCAAATTCCACAGGTGCTTCCAGAAAGCCATGGCAGGGAAGGGGGCATGGCCCCGGCTGTGGGGACACCAGGGCTCTGCTCTGCTCCCCAGCACCACAACGGGGTGGAATTAAGGGAAGCACCCACTGAACAGCATCCCAGAAATAAACAATGCTGCAGTTCACCTCCCTGAGTTCCTTCCTTGTGGAAGAAACGAGAGATTTGGAAGTGGAAATCGGGAAGCGTGGGGTGGGATGTGGAGGCAGGGCAGGACATCCCCGCCTATGGAGACCCCAGAACCCTACAGGGCCCTCTGAGGGGGATTAAGTTAAAAGTATAAATCCCTTAGGAGGGGCACCTAATGCCCCTGCCAGCCTGTCCCGGAGTTCATCCCACTGTGGAGCTATCCTGACTCCCCCAAGTCCAAACCCCACAGCGCAAGGACAGGACACCCCAGGGCTGCCAGGGCTCAGCACTGTGGGCGAATCCTGCACAGCATTTTCCGGTGCCAATGGAGCCATCACTGCAGCCCAACAGCACCCCAGGGCTGGATGAACACGGTCCCTGTGGGGTGGGAGATGGGAGATGGGAGATGGGAGCTGAGAGCCCGTGGAGCAGGCAGGGTGTGTGCACCGTGCCCATCTCCTGGGTTGTGCTGGCTTCACCTGACAAACAAAAGCATCTTTGGAGCAGATAAATAAAACTAGGCAGTGCCTGGGGCGGCTTCCCAAAGCTGCCATGTGCTCTTCCAAAGCAGCTATCATCAGCTCCCTCTCCAGCGATCTGAAATAGCAGGAGGGAAGCCCTTCAGCTGCATCATGAATCATCCTGGGAGGCAGAGTGGTTATTTTTACGGTGCTGTGGCTCACGTGGAGCTGCCAATGCAGCCCCCAGGGATGGGCTGTGCTGCCGCAGCGGGGCTGCTTTTGTGGGGATTGGGAGTCCCAGCAGTTCAGCATCCCAGGAGGTTCCCTAGGAGGGGAACGTGATGGGGATGCCATCAGAGAGGTTTGCCTTTGCTCAGGTAGAGAGAAAGCTGCGCTGCTGTTGGGGTTGGCAGGCTGTGGGAACAGCCTGTGCAGCTTGGGATGGCAGTGTAAGTCCTCTCCCCTGTCCCTGTGCCTCCTGGCTCCCGTGAAAACCAACTCCTGGGCCGGGGTCTCTCCCCTTTGGATCATTGCAGATCACCATCATCCTCCACCCCAGCGCAACTGAACGGGGGAGAGGAGGAGGAGGGATGGATGAGGAGGAGTTGGCATATGGCTGGGCTGGGCACCCTGCAGTAAATCATAAATCATAAAAACCTTGAGCACCTGTCACCTCAGGTGACAAACATCGACCTTGGAAGAAGGACACAGCAGGCAGGGACCAGGGTCCATAGCCACCCACCTGCTCCCTTCTCTTCCTGCCCTGGCTGTGTGGGGCAGGGATCCATGGATCAGAGCAGCAGGAATACTGTTCCAGTGCAATTGTCTGAAAAATCCCCATTTGAGGAGTGACAGCGTGACAAGCACCAGCTCTTCCCACTCAGGCACAGGGGTCACCCATGACAGCCTGCGTGTGACACTGCCCTCCTGGGCACTGCTTTGGAGACAGCAGGGCCCTGGAAGGCTGGGAAAGCTGGGAAAGTGAATGGTGTGCGGAGCTGAGCCGTGGTGTTTTGCACCCCACACCTGCACGCTGCCATCCCCACGTGTCCAGCTGTATGAACAGTGGCAGCACGAGGAGCCAGGGACTGCCTGAGGTGTGGGAACAGAGGCACAAGGATGCAGGCAGGAGGCCAGGCAGTGCTGATGGGCTCTCTGTGCCACCCAGCAGCTTGTCCAGAGCCTGGGATCCCATTCCCTGCTGCTGCAGGAGCAGGGTGAGCTTACACAACAGGGTCAGGGTGAAATATTTATCAGGCTGTTTAAAGGAAAACCAGGCAGGAGGCCGGGCAGGAGGAGGGGAGAAAGTGCACAAACACAGGCAGGAGGCGGCACGTCCCTGGCTGCCACTGGGACAGTGGCCATGACCCCCAGACCTGTTCCTGGTTGCCAGGGGGCACATGGCACTCCTCCCCGGGGGTCCCCAATGTCCCTCAGTGCTGGTGTGCCGCAGAGGCAGTCAGGGCACTCAGGGTCAGGGCTGCTGCAGGCAGACAGCGTGTCCCCAGTGAGCAAGGACACGGGGACCTCAAACTTTGGGTCAGAAACCGGTGCCAGCAGGTGCCTTGAGGCAGCACCAAGGGCTGGGGTGAACAGGGGAAGCTGGAACTCAGTGGATGCATGGACTGGCTTCACACTGCCCCATGCTGGGGCCATAGCCAGGCACATGCGGCCCCAAAACCAGGGGGAAGGCAGGGAGGGGACCAGGCAGAACAGCCAAGTGGGGACAGGGGCTGCTGGAAGGGAAGCAATCCCCACCCAGACCCATCAGCCCATCCTCCTGCAGCAAAGGCTCCTTGGAGGAGCAGCGAGGGCAGGATCAGCCCCAGATGATCCCACCCTGTGTGGGACCAAGGACCACAGCACCGTTTGGAGCCCCAGGTATGGACATACTCGGTCATATAATTCAAGTTCAAACTGGAAAACACACCACAAAATAACCCCAAACCTCTTTGTTTCTCAGTTGAGGTCCGCACCACCCACCCCTCACCCCCCCAGGCACTGAGCACAGCCAAAAGGCAGAGTCAGTAGAAACCTTTATTAAACACAAAGCTCAGAGGAACACAAGCTTGTTAAATGGCAGTAAAAGTGAAAGTGCGTCTCCAGCTCGGCCCAGGGACACCCCAGGACCCCCCTGGCCTCCTCTCCCAGCCCCAGTGCTCCGGGCACGGAGAGCCAGGGCCGAAAGGCTGAGCGGCTGCACAGGGAGGGGAAGAAAAGCCTGGAGACAGCGTTGGGTGCTCACCTGCAGAGATGCTCCCCCTGGACACCCGTGTGTCCCCTGAGGGGACATGTACACGGTCCCAGGGCCACCAGCCCCATCCAGCCCCATCCCCGCTCCCGCAGCCACCTGCCACCGCTGTGGCCTTGCCAGCCCCGTTTGGGACACAAGCAAAGCCAGGATGTGCTGGTGAGACCCCGGTGGCACCCTCTGTGTCCCACCAGCACTGTCCTCCTGCTCCCTCCTGCCCCCTCCATGTCCTGGGAGAGCTCCCACACGCCATAAATAATAAATAAATACCCCACGCTCAGCCAGGCTGGGGCAGCCCCCCGCTCAGGGGACAGCCCTGACCCAGCACCCCCCACATCTCCACCACCCCCTCCCAGCACAACAAAAACTCTCAGCACCCCTACTCTGCTGTACAGCCCCCCCAAACCCCCACGGAAATGAAACGCTGTCCCCAGGGGACAATAATAAATTAATCAATTCATTAATCTATACACAGGACTGCTTAAAGCTCTGGAATGGGCTCCTGGGGGGCAGCGGCTCTGCCCTGGGCAGTTTCCCCCTGATCAGAGCCCCATGGAGGGGTCCCCTGAGATGGGAACCCCACCCTGGCATCCCCCCTGTGGGGCTGGAGCTGGGGACACCACCGGCCCTCGCCGGGCTGGGGGGCTGGAGGGACAAGAAGAAAATATTGCAAAAAGGAATGGGGGAGGAACAGTGGGCACTGGAGCCAGAGGGGCTGCCCTGCCCTGCCCTGCCCACCCTGCCAGGGCTGCCCCATCCCCTGGCAGCTCCCCCGAGCACCCGGGCACAGCTTCAGAAGTCCAAGGGGGTGAAGTCCCCAAAGTTGCAGTCGAAGAGCTCGCTGATGCCCTCGCCCTCCTCCAGCCCAAAGTGATAGTCCTGCGCCTGTGGCGGCGACAGGTTGATGAACTCATCGGCCAAGAACCCTGCCAAGTCCTCCCTGCTCTGCTCCAGCAGCATGTCCATGGAGGCCAGTGGGGACAGGCTCACCTCCTCCTCGGGGCTCTTGCCAGGCAGCGTGCTCGGCCCTGGCAGCAGCGTTTCTGTGGGGATGGAAATCAGCTGTAAATCCCTCAATACTCACCAAATAAAACACAAAAACACTTTTTTGGCTATGGAGAATCTGCCTTCCCACCTCCCTGCCTTGCTGAGATGCCCAGTCATCATCCCAGCTCCTCGCTTGTGCCAGCAGCAGCGGGACTGATGAGAGCCACTGTGCCATCACACCAGCCCCCTCGTGTCCCCAGCCCCCTCGTGTCCCCAGCCCCCTCGTGTCCCCAACCCCACCTTGCTCTCCGGGCAGCAGCGGCATGTTCACATCCTGGGCAGGATGCAGGAGGGAGCCCAGGGAGGCTCTGGGCTGTGAATGGCTGGGAGAAGAGTCCTCTGCAGAGGCTTTGAAGGGGCTCTTGACGGGGCTGCAGACCCCTGAGCTGTCCTCGGGGCAGAGGAACACATCAATGGGGCCCTGAGTGCTTCTCACAGAGACCTGAAAAGCCTGGGGGAAGCGGACAGGAGTGAGACAAGGCGGCACAAGGATGCCCAGGGAACACCAGGCTGTGCAGGGGGGTCAGAGGGAGAGCAGAATGTGACCCCAGCTCACCTCCGCTGGGTCCGAGACCTGCAGCTGGGTCTCTGGGGGGGCTTTGATAACCATCACCATTTGCTCTGCAGGGTCCACGATGCTGCGAAGGTCCTGGCAGGTCACATAGGCTGCGGTGGGGCAGGTCAAGGAAGGGACACGGGGATGTGAGCAGAGAAACCCTGCCTGTGACACTGGGGCTCAGCCACAGCTGCCACCCAGGCAGCCCCACCCCAGAAGCAAAGGATATTGCTGGTTGGCGGGGTCCTCGGTGAGCAGGCGCAGCTGCACCGTGCACATCTGGATGAGGTCATCCAGCTGCCGCTCGGCTGCCTGCAGCTCCCGCAGCTCCTTCTCCAGCAGCCGGTGCCGCCCGGGTGCTCCCACGGTGGCCTGGCTGCCCCTGGGGAGCACCACATCCATCAGGAGCCAACCCCACAGCTTCCTCTGCCCCACCCAGGCCTGGCCACATCCCACCCCAGACCCAGGGAATCAGCCATGCAGGGATTTTGTAGTCAGGCACTCCCCAAGCCTGGATGCAGCCCCCCACTCCCCTGGACGACTTGGGGAGCCCAAGGGGGACTTGCAGGTGGCACAGAATAGCTGCACTGCTCAGGAGCCACCTGCTATTGAGCACAGCTCTCACCCGCAGGGAACCACCACTTGGCCTTCGAGCAAAGCTCTGCTGACCCCGCCCCAAAATTCTCCACCCAAGTAAGACCCGACCCCCCCCCCACCCCGGGGAACAGCCAGCACAGCCCCATGAGCCAAGGGACATACAGCCACTGGATGTGGTTCTTGGACTTCTTGGTGATGAGCTGGATGCCCTCCAGGACATTGGTGATATCATAGATTCGCCTCTTCTGCACCTTCAGGACCTCAGCCGCCCAGTTGAGATCCACCACCCCATCTGGGGACTGGCTCAGCAGCTCCAGGAAGCGCTTGGTGGTGAGGTTCAGGGAGGTTTCATAGCGGGACTTCTCTCCAGGAGACTTTGCCCCTGCCAGACACCAAGGACAAGTGTCATTGAGCCACAAGGGAAATCCAGAGCTGGAGATGAGAGCTCACAAAACTCCTGCCACACCTGCAGGAGGCTTGTGGACTAGTGCCCAGGACTGGCACCCCCAATTCAATCTGTTTTCTCAGGGCAATGGGGTGAGCTGCCCAAATCCTCCGTGGGAAGGATGCGGCAGGACTGACATAGGCTGTGACACTTGCGCTCTATTGTGGTTGTGACACTGAGATGCCAGGCAGGGCTTCAGGGGGGATAACAGTGTCCTCCTGGGACACTGCACTGACACGATGCTGGCAGCTCCAACTCCATCCCACAGGGAGGGACAGAGCCAGTGTGGTGCCCAGAGATAGGCAGGACAACCATGCCACCGGCACAGGGCACAGCAGTCACTGTGGAGAGCAGACAGAAACAGGCCAGCCCCCTCCCCTCCAAAACGACACAAAGGGACTGGAAAAAGAGCCTGTGGGAGCAGAGAGGGGCTGCTGGAGCCCTGCTCTGAGCTGGGCTGGCAAGGGGAGCTGGGGGAGTGGAGCTGGTACCTTTAGCAGGGTTCCTGGCCTTGCCCCGGCCCACTGGCAAACTCTCCGCTATGTACTGGTGATCTGTCTCCAAGTTCAGCTTCCTCTTCACCTGCAAGGGATGGGGTCAGCAGAGGGACAGCCACCACCAGGGCTCTACCGGTGATGGAGTTTCTGTGAGGAACCCCCAGGGAACCCCCCCACAGCGCTGTGGGGTACAGACACCCCAGATCCCGGCAGGAAGGGGCTGACAGGAGCCGCCGCACACACCGGCGGGGTGGGGGGCTGTCCCAGCTGTGGGGAGCCCTGCCAAGCTGCGGGGAGCGTCCCAAAGCCGGCATGGGCCGCGGGTGGGGAGGCAAACACAGCCCAGCGCCCGGGCCTGCGGCTTCCGGAGCGGCGGCGGGGCAGGGCCGGCCCGGCAGGTGCTGCGTGGCACGGCCCGGCCGTACAGCCTGGCACAGCCGGGCACACCGGGCACGGGCTGGCACGGAGCAGGGCACGGCACAGCATATGGCACAGCACGGGGCACAGCGGGCAGCAGTACCGCCCGGCCCGGTAGAGAGCCCTGACCCGTGTGGAGCACGGCTCGCTGAACAGCCCGGCTCGGTACGGCACGGCTCGCTGTACAGCACGGCCCGGTACATGGCCGAGCCCAGTGTACAGCCCGGCTCCGTGCAGCCTGGTCGGCTATACGGCCCGTTCGGTACACAGCCGGCTCGACGAGGCCCAATACTGCACAGCCCGGGACACAGCGCGGCCCCGCCGGTCCCCGGAGCCCCCGCCCGCCCCCCGCCCCCTCCCCATCCTACTCGCGGGGGTTACCGGCGGGCGGCCCAGCGCGGGCCGTCTGGGCGCGGCGCCGGGGCGGGCGGGCTGCGGCGTGGCGAAGAGCAGGAGGTCGGTATCGGGGTGGCCGCCGCCCGCGGGCTCCTCGGCGGCGGCGGAGACGATGAGGAGGTGCGGGGAGGCGCTGCCCAGCAGCGCCGCCAGCCCCGCCGCGCCGCCCGCCGCCGCCATGGCTCACATGGCAGCCGGTGCCGCCGGTGCGGCGGGCGGCGCGGCGGGCAGGGCGCGGACAGGGGCGCGGCCCATGGCGGGCGCGGGGCCGTTCGGGTCCGGGTCCAGCTCCAGGTCCGCTCGGCTCCGCTCCGCGCCCGCCGCCGGATTGTTCGGCGCGCCGGCCCCGCGCGCCTTTGCGCGCCAAATCCTTTTTGCCGCGAAAAGCGGCGCGAGCCGCCCCGCCGGCCGCCCATTGGCTGCGCCCGCCGCGGCGGGGAGGCGAGGACGCGTTCCCATTGGCTGCGGCGCGCGGGGCGGCGGGCGGTGCCGCGCGGCTATTGGCCAGCGGGGGCCGCGCTGACAGGCGGCCAATCGGCGGCGCCGCGCCGGGGAGGCGACCAATGGGAGCGCGGCTCGGGGACGCGGCGGGGGCGCCGCGTGGGTGCGGAGCGCGGCGGGCGGTGCGTGTGAGCCCCCCCGGGGGTGGCCCTCCTTGTGTCCCTCCTTGTGTCCCTCCTGTTTGTCCCCCTGCTGGGTCCCGCCGCGGGTTTCCCGCTCCCAACCGGCCCCGGCTCCCGCTTTGCCCACCCGCAGGGATTTTAAGCCTCGGGAAGAGCCGGTCACGGCCCGGGCTCAGCCCCGCTGGGGTGATGGGCTTCCGGCTGCGGGCGCAGCTGCTCCCCGCTCCGGATGGCCCGGGAGGGCAGCGGCACACACCCACGAGCAAAGTTCATATCGCTCCCTGCCCTGCGGACTCTGCCCACCCACGGGTGTCACTGGTGGGGAAGAGGGTGGCTTTGTGCTCTGCGGGGTGTCCCAGGCTGCCCGCCGTGTTCCCCTTCCCCGGGGGTGACAGCAGCCCCAGCATGACCCAGGCCCGTGGCACGCCCAAGGCAGCAATGCCTTGCTTTGTGGGTGCTCAGCTGTGCTGGGACAGGAGCTCTCCTGTACTGCGGGGCAAGGTGTCTGCAGGACTTTTGTCTAAAACTGTTGGAGGGGTGAAGGGATAAGTTCAGGGCTGTCCATCCTCCTTGTTCAAAGCAGCCCCGAGACCACGGATGAGGCTGTCGGGCAAGTCTGAAGGCTTCAGGCTTTGACGCTGCTCCATGGGTCCGGCGTGAAGGGAAAGACTGGGACGCTGCAATCTGCTCCATCCGTTTGCTGGATGATTCACAGCATTCTGTGTTTCCAAACACCGAACAGCTGTGCATCTCAGCAGCTCCTTCAGGACTGGTTGATAACCCCTTAGGGGGCAGAGCAAAAGCTCTGCTGGGAGCACAACCTGCACTTGACCGTGCCAACAGCTATCTCTGGCTGTGGCCAGGGAGAGGCAGGGACAGAGGGACAGCAGACAGAGACGGGAGTGGCCCCATATGCTGAGAGAGATGAGAGTCCACCCATGAGACACAGGACAGGCGGCTCCCACCACCGGTATCTCCCTCCTGCAGGACACTGATAACCTCTTGCTGCATGAGGAAGCAAAATTAAAAAGGAAGAAAATACATCCTGCTAATAAAAAATAAATTAAAAAAGCATTTCAAGATTAGGCCTTTTGCAGGGCCCAGACTTGGGGAAGCTCGTGAGGAACATGTGGAGCAGGGTCTGAGGCAGGCACCCAAACCCTTCTGAGCCGAGCCCAGTGTTTCACCCCTCTGTGCCTCCCATGAGCTGCCCCTCGTGTCCCCAGGGGTCCCTGGTCGAGCACAGGGGCCCCCAGCCCCTTTCTGCTGCCAGGCAGGGCTGTGAGCCAGCGCTGGCTCCTACCCCAGCCCCCCCGCCAACCCTGACCTGCCTGGGATGCAGGAGATGGGCTGTTTTTCCAGCAGTGTGTGGGATGCAGGAGGCATTCTCAGGGATGAGTTAACTCCTCTGCTGCAGAGCAGATCCTGACATGCAGTGCCCCTGTGCTGGCCTAACAGGTTTCTGGCTTTAAAGGATTTTATGCTGGATACTTTGGCAGCGGCTGCAATTCCCCTGAGGACAGCCAACGCGGAGCAATGCCGTGATTTCCCCGGATCCCCACATCCTTAAATACAGCAGTAACGTGGTGCGTGTCCGTGACCAATCGAATCAACCTGCCGTGCCTCATTTCTTCATCAGCAGAGAGCAAATAGAAACGCTGCCTTGCTTAAAGGGAATTAATACAGTTAATTAACACTTGGCCCTTCTAATATTCCAGGGCCTGCTCTCCAGAGCCCTTCCACTGCAATATCATCATTACTGTGAGGCATAAGCAACAGTTAGACCAGATGTTTGCACACAGTTAGTGCTTCTTCCATCTGGGGAGGGGGGAAAGGCAACCCCAGAGTCGGGTGGGAGCGCATGGCTGGCGGTGCTCTCCCCATCCCTGGGGAGCCCCAGCCCGGCGCTTCCTGGGATGAGGCAGGGTTTGGGACACAGCTGCTGCACCAGCTGCTCCCGCTCGGCTCACAAAGGCTGGGTTCACCCTCCCCTAATTCATGCAGGAGCTCATTCGGGGGGAGCAGGCTCTGCCCCCTCTCTGGAGGCTGCGCTGCGACTTCTCCGAGGCTTTCAGCGCTGGCGGCGCGAAAAGGAGCGGCTGTGGAGACAAATGAAAGGCAAACGCTGGTGGGAGAAGGGCGGGCAGGGGCTTTCCTTGCATGTGGATGAGGGAAAGCAGATGAATCCTGTCTCCTGCACAGCTGCAGCCTGCCCCCGGCCCCGCAGCCCTGCTAAGGAGTGCAGACGTGCTCCCAAGATTAGCTGTCTGGCAGGTGCTGCTCCCAGATAAAGCCCTGTCTGCACGGCCCCGCTCGCTCCTGGAGAGGATCAGGAAGGCTGGTCAGACACTTTGTACCCCAGCAGGATTTAGCCCGCGGCAGTCACTGCGGTGGGGTGGGCTTGGCTGCGGGATAGACTCAGGGCCAGGGGTGTCTGCTGGGGGAAGTCTGCAGGTGGAGCCAGAGCTGGGACCTGCGCTGGAAAATCGCCTCCTGGCAGTGGAGAAGGCAGGAGGGCTGGCAGGATGCAGACCTGCACCCCTGTGCTCAGTTAAGTGCAGCGTGTGGGTGTCCCAGGAGCACATTTACTGTCCCTGTCATCGCAGCTGCTCCTGCCTTCAGCAGTTCCCGCACGGACTGTGCTGAGCTGTCACATGGAATGGCTGCAGGAAGGGGAGAAGGACCTCCCCGAGCTCTCCTCCCCATGGCCCTGTTCCCAGTTCATTGATTTGATCACAAGATGGGGAGTTGGCAGAGTGGCACAGTCCCCCTGTGGTGGGGACAGGCAGCTGGGGCAAGGCCAGAGTCCCCCCGGTTCTGCTGCCCTGACCCTTTTGCCCCCCATCTCCATCACCTGAGCCATCAGCACTGCTCTACAGGACCCAAAGCCATTTTCTGGTAGCACAAACTGAGCACCTAAAGCTGGCTTGTGGCAGAAGGGAGCAGCCCTGCTTTAGGTGTCTCCTGTCAGATCCCAGTCCCAAAAGCCAGGCAGTGCCTGCTCCCTTGCATCTTCTACAGAGCACTACGCCAGGTCCCCTCCCAGGACACCAGGCCAGCTCCTCTCCTGGCTGCTGGGCACAGCAGACTCAGCAGTGTCATTTCCTCCCCTCAGAGGGTGGCATCTGCTTTTAAAGCTCACATCACGCAGAGCCTCTCAGTGGAAGGGATGGGCACAGAGCCCATTCCCCTCCTGCTCTGCTCTTCACACCCAGCCAGGGCAGGCTTGTCTCAGTCTCCAGAGCACCACAAACACTAAAAGCCACTCCATCCCACAAGGCTCTTCCATTTCCTTCACTCCAGCCCTGCAGAGGAATGGAGAGGCTGCAGTATTTCTTGGGGAGCCAGGGGTTAGCAAGGAGTGACTTGGGAATATGCCAAACTTTAGTTCCTACCTATCCTTAGTGTCCCCAGCCAGGCCAGGTTCACTTCCCAGCAGGCTCAGAGCATGGGCACTGGCACTGAGAACCCAAAAGGCAGCTAAAGGGTCAGAAAAAACCTACAGGTCACCCAGAGCTTCACCTGGAGCAGAACAAGGGCTCACACAGACTGTGATACTTTGTGAGGAGGAAAAAACCACTTGAAGGGAGACTGGCATCAGTTTGGAGGTGTTCACTTGCTTCTCACGGGCCCAGGTTGGACACTCTGGTATTCCAGCAGCTACAAAGCTGGAGGGTTGGTCACAGACACTCAGGGATTGCTTCATCCCCACTACCACAGCAGTCACCTCTACAGCACATTCCCTCTGAACTTTTAGCTTGGAAGAGGCAGCAAAATCATCCATGGACATCCTTGTTTTCTCTATTTGTGTAATTCATGTTTAAAAAAAAAAACAAATGGGGGTGGGGGGGGGGGTGACAGCCAACCCAATTTGTTCCTGAGTTGGGATCCTTAGCCCTGCAGCAATTCAATTTGTGGTCAGAGCAGCTCAGGTGTTGTCTCCAAGGTGGAGCACAAGCAATGCCAAAAATGCCCCTTGTGCATGGCTTCTCTACATCCAGGACTATGGACAAGAAATATTCAAGCCTTGCTTCAAATATTTTCACTTAAAAACGACAGTAAAAAAGGACGAAAAATGAAGTCTTTTATTCTTAGAGAAAGCACAGTATTGTAATATTCAAAGAGTGATTATACAGAAATCTTGACAAGAAGGTAATTTATAGTTGACAGAGCTACATCAACAACCCACTGCCTCCTCTTTTTATTTTTTTAAACCCCAAAACTGAGATATTTCTACAAGCATTCTGATCAGTGTCACAAGTTACCTGAGTTTATGTTCTTTATTCTACACTGGCAGAAAACCAGGGCCCGGATTATACAGCAATTATGAACACAAAATATATACCAAAAGCAGAGGTAATAATACTTTTATTATAAAGTTTTTAGTTTATTTTTCTCCCTCCTCATCACCAGAGACATGAAAATTCTTCTAAGTAAAGAAAAAGGTTACCTCCTCCACCAATCTGGTAGGAACACACAGGTTGAAAACTCAAGATTAACACCCCAAAAATATTAACAGTGGCAGACAGACATTACACCTTATTTTCCCTCCTCCCTTATCTGCTGGGTTTCAAAAGCAGCATCAAAAAACACATTCTGCTCAGGCTGGCATGAGCCAGGACGACAAACACAACCTGACAAATAGGGAGCAGCACATGGCTTGGGGTATTATCCAAAGGTCACCTTTGTGCTGATGCAGGGAAAACGAGTTGGGAGTCCCAGCAGCTTCTCCTGGGTGAGGGATCTGGTTCCTCCAGCAGCACCAGCCTTCCATGGCAGCTCCCAGCTGGGCTCAGTGTGCACAGGGGGCCCATGGGTGCCTGCTTTGAGTCTCACCAGCCAGGGATCATCCCTGTGCTTCCACCCCCACCAGCTCGGCTCAAAGCAGAGCTTCACCTACTCTGCCAGGGCAGGAAAGTCTCACAGCACCAATAGCAAAGCTTCTCTGCAGCTTCTCTGCCCTGGCACAGGTGCCCAGAGAAGCTGTGGCTGCCCCTGGATCCCTGGCAGTGCCCAAGGCCAGGCTGGACAGGGCTTGGAGCAGCCTGGGACAGTGGGAGGTGTCCCTGCCCATGGCAGGGCTGGGATGGGACGAGCTTTAAGGTCCCTTCCAACCCAAACCATACCATGATTGTATGATAAATGTCCTGAACAGGGACATTGCCACACTGCAGAGAGTTTTCCACCTTCCAGCAGCCCCAGCCTCCTCGAGCCCTTCTCTGCAGCACGGAATGGACAAACACAGGTTTTCCTTTCAGAAACATCCTCCCCTGCACTGCCAGCATCAAACACAGCACAGAAAACCTTCTCTAACCCAAATGTCAGGCAGCTGTCTGATTTTCACCTTTGTTAAATAATGTAATTGTCCCGGAAAGGGTTCTCCAGCCAGCCCCAGAGCCAGCCCCAGCACACAAGCTGTCCTCCAAAGGGAAGGGAAGCACAGTGGGTATGCCAGGGCAGCAGGCAGCAGCAGTAAATAACCCTGAGCCTGCTTTGTTCCTTCATAAAATAAATGATTAATAGCCCAGGATAGTCAGTCTGCTTGAAAAGCTCAGGCTTGCTGAAAACTTTTGATCAGTTTGATTCATTAACCTTTAAAACTGCCTCTAAGAGAGGCTTAAAATCTGAGGGAGAAGCATCATTTTAAGCACTTCAATTTTATCCAGCGATCCTAACTTTTGACAAACTGAGCTAAGATTGAGACACTCTGCTCCTCTTTAGAGACACTCAGCATCAGTCAGGTGTCAAGGAGGAAATAACAAGGGAAAATAAAGTTGCTGTAGACAAACAATCCCATGTTCATCTTAAAATTCAAACCCAGTTGGGGCTGGGGGGAGAAAATGGCCCTTCTTTGTGATTCTTAAGCACTTGGCCGACTCGCAGGTGGCTTCCCAACTGTCTCTCTATTTCTTCTGCTTTTAATGCTAATAAAAAAGGAACCCAAACAGGGCACTCAATTCCCCACACAATGCCCTGGGGGAGGGCAGGGAGTGTCACTAACATATCCCAAAAGTCTGACTCAGACACATTACTTCTAGTTCACTTCCCTACTACACGCCTGCATTGTTCCAACACCTTGGCAGCAGAAGGGGCTCATCCCAAGCTATCTGGTCCCAGGAACAGCCAGGGGGGCTGATGTCATTAAGGAACTGTCCCAATTACTTCCCTGGGGAAAGCAGTGACTTGCAGCTTAACGTCCTGCCCCAGCGGGAAAACCAACCGTCAGCAAAGTCCCAAAGGCTGTGCTCCCGGGAGGAGCTGCAGCTTCCAGGGATGGCAGCTGCCTCCTGGAGCTGAAGTGCAGATGGTTGGAGGCTCAGGCACAGTTTGCTTCGAAAGTGGGAGATTCCCAAGAGAAAAAGGGCGTTTTGAAGCAAGGACAAGTCATGGTCACTGCTGCCAGGCTGATTCCAGACACTGGATTTTGGCTGGGATTTATTTCCTAGAGAAGACAGAAACTCTACAGCAATGGAAAGGTGGGGAAAGGCCACTTGTCCTTCTTGTGGACACAGAGGTGCTTCAGCAGCAGCCACAGCAGTACAATTCCCAGCAGAGGAAAATGATTCCACCTCTAAGGGAATCACAAGCCTCTCTCAGAGAAAGAAATAGCAGCTACAAATTAAACAGATCAAAACCTTCTCAGAGACAGCCAGCTCACAGAACCAGCCCACAGCATCTTTTGCTGCAATAATTACACATGGTCAAGGATTTGTGAGTTTAATAGTTTTAGGGAGAAATTCCCAAGCCACAGCTGTCAGCTTGTAGAAGGGTTTTCTGAAATCCCATCAAAGCTTGGAGGAATTCAGCAATATTAGCAAAATACCAATGCTCTTATTTGGAACAGAAAGGGGGCTTCTGACAGAAAAATTTTGATGCTTGGAACACCCAGCAGTGGTGGAAATAAAGATGTTTATAAAGGAATCAGACCTCACCTGTAGCTTCAGCAGTTTTTCTGTATTGAATCTTTATGCTTATCTATACAAAGAAAAATATTTATCCAAAAGAAACAAACCCAATTCCTAATTTTACAGCTTTCCCAGGGTCTGATTAAATACTGATGGATGTTCCAATTCAAGTGCTCAGTCCAGACTGTAGCAGCAGGTGAAATTAAAGTTAAAGGGATCACAGACAGTTATTATGACAAAGAAGTATCTTGGTTTTTGGGCACCATCCACATCATGGATTTGCATGACATGGGTTCAAAGAAAAGTGGAAAAATAAAGAGCAAAGCACTCTGAATATGTGCAACAGTAATAAAGGAGTTTGGGAGGACAAGGAAAAATGACTTCAGAAGAAACTGAGAATTTTTTCTACTCAGGAGCTCCCCTAAGTTAAATATATTGTTTCAGCCGTACCATTGAATAGGAGAAATTGCCAGAGCCTGGAGGGTAGAGTTCTAAAGATGATGCAGAGAGCATCAGCAGGATTATGCAATGACATGGGCAGGTCAGGAAAAAGCAGGTGGATACAGGGAAAGTGAATAAAATACTCCCAACCGAGCCAAAAGGGAACAGGGAATTTAGTGATTCTCTTGGAAATATCACCACATCAAACCAGTGTCAGGAATTATTTCAATGCACATCATTGAGTGAGCTGTGTAGTGTTTTCTGGCACTGGGAGTGCCTTGCATTATTGAATTTGAATTTATTAATTAGTTTTTGTGCTTTCTCAGCTATCTAGTCAACCTTCTGCCACAGCCCAGGGTGTGCTGCCCTATCCTGGGGCTCAGCAGTGCGTTTTTGACAGGAAGATAATTAATAAATTAATTAATGGCCTCAGCATGGCTCAGCACCAAGCCTGCCCAAACCAAAGGTACAAAATCAGATCCAAATCTGGTTACAGCCAACACGTGCCACTGCTGTGGAGGGCAGATTGTGGACCTCGGAGAAACACTCTTCATGTTCCACCAAAATGAAAGTGCTTGTTTAATGTTGCTCCCTTGAACACACAAAGTTCCCAGCATGAAATCTGAGGCCTGGCTTTAGTGGAGCCCAAGTTGTGTAACTGTTTTTGGTATTTAGTTCAAGCTTTTAAGAGCTTTACAAATAAGTTTAAAATAATTGCAGGGTATTCGTTAGTGCACTTCGCAGAGGCACGGATTCAGCCCAAGTGCATGAAAGAAACTAAGCAAAAATAGCCTTTCCAAGCCTGATTTACCAGGCTTGGACAAGACAATCTTAACAGTTTTATTCTCACACATTTTGTTGTCTCCCTAAGGGAAAACTCCAGAGGAACTGTCCCAAGGAGCACACAACTGTCCTTGTAATAGTTTAAATAGGATTTCCAGCCATCCACAGCAATCAATGATGGCCCTGCTTTCAGAGCTCAGCAAGTCCCCCACTCCCTTCACCCCTGGATCACACCACGGTGAGCACAGCAGCACAGAAAAAAACACTTGTAAACATTCAGATGAGCCATGTTTTCATACTCTCCACTTGGTGTCAGGCTGTCATTTTATAAATATATTAAGTTTTTTAAAAACAAACCCCAAAGCCATACTCGTAGGGAAAATAAGGCCTCTTAAAAAAGACTGCAACAAGTTCCTGTGGGGTGTTTGCTTGCTCTAAAAGGAGCCAAAAGACTGATCAGAACATTTTGGCCTGGAGACAAGAGCCAACTCTGCTTGATAGGTGTTAATTTAAAAAAATACAGGTCAAGAGCAACAGAATAACCTTTTCCCTCAGCTGCTGGGAGGTCCCATCCCATTTAGAGGTGTTTGACAAGGAGCACCTACTTGCTGTCTGTCCTTTTGTTGTAAATGAGGAAGTCAGACAGGTCGTGCCACACCTCACTGTCCTCGTACAGGTAGGTCATGGAGGACTGCAGGGAGGGCTGCAGGGTCTCCTTGTGGTATTCAAAGAGCCACAGCACTGTCCCCCACACCAGGGCAGCCACGAGAGGGAAGGGATCCTGCTTGGGCTGTGGGATGTAGCCCTTTTCCACAGCCAGCCGGGACAAGCCGAACAGGATCCGGGACAGCAGGTACATGATGATCTGCAGGAGGAGAAACCCAGAGAGCAGGGGGTGAACCCTGAGCACAGCCAGCCCCAGGGATGGAGAAGTGACAACCCAGCCAAGAGGGGTGGGAACAATTCAGCCACTTCAAAGCAAACAGGCTGTCATTTCCCATATCAGCAGCCTGCAAAACCACAGGTATTTGTGTCTTCCCCACGTCCTCAAAGTCCTACTGCTCTGATTTAGCAATCAGCAAGCTGCACTTCATGCAACACATCTGTGCAGTTGCACAATTCCTGTCTTTTCTCAGTTAATGCCACCAGTTAATGCTGGTGGAACAGTCCTGGAGCAGTCCTGGCAAGCAGGTGTGAGCTCAGGAGTCTGGACATGGCCTAACACCAGACTGAAGGCCTGGCTTAAGTCGAGCACTTTGGATTAATCTGCATCTCTGTGTTTTACTCATTAGTTTGTGACTGTGTGTTAACAACCAGCTTCAAATCAAACAGTCCCTGAGCAGCTTTTGTCACTTTAACCAGTTTAGTCATCACTTTAACCAGTTTAGTTGTCACTTTAACCAGTTTAGTTGTCACTTTAACCAGTTTGGTTGTCACTTTAACCAGTTTAGCTGTTAACCAGTTTAGTTTTCACTTTAACCAGTTTAGCTGTCCGTTTAACCAGTTTAGTTGTCACTTTAACCAGTTTAGTTTTCACTTTAACCAGTTTAGCTGTCAGTTTAACCAGTTTAGTTTTCACTTTAACCAGTTTAGTTGTCCGTTTAACCAGTTTAGTTGTCACTTTAACCAGTTTAGCTGTCAGTTTAACCAGTTTAGCTGTTAACCAGTTTAGTTGTCCATTTAACCAGTTTAGCTGTCCATTTAACCAGTTTAGCTGTCACTTTCACCAGTTTAGCTGTTAACCAGTTTAGCTGTCACTTTAACCACTTTGTGTTCTACACTCACAACACTCAAGGTGAAGGGTTTAACCCTGCCATGGCCAGACCAGGAGCACACAGGCAGTGACCACAGCTCAGGTGACAGATGGGGTAACCCCACAGCTTTGGATCACCTGCCTGCCTTCCTAGGAGTTCAGTGCAGCCCTGGAGGCAAACCTGGGCTTCCAGCACTCCAACAGCCCATGCTGCTCAGGGAGACACACAGGCAGCCCTGGGATTTGAGCACAGAGCAGTCAAAGCAGCAATTTGTGCAAAGAATACAATAAAAGAGCAATGTCATGTGGTTAAAACCACTAGCAACAGGCTCCACCAGCCACTTCCTGGAGCACCTGCTGTTTTTCTGGCCAAAGAAACTTCCAGCAAGTGCCTTTACCTGGCTGTTGATGGGATTGTTGTCACCGAACACCAGCCAGCCCCCAATGCAGGCTGCAAGGAAAGAATGAAATGGAACTTTTTTCCCCTGCAGCTGGGACTGTGCTGCCAGGAGCCCCTTGTAGGTGAACACAAAATAGGCCAAGTTCCGGGAATGAGCGTAGGTAGCCTGGGCAATGGATTTCAGTTTCTCCCTTAAACTGAAAGAAAGAAACAGACAATTAGGAGAGGGAAAAGGCTGCACTCACTGAGCCTGGTCACTATGCTCCTAACCTACACTGATGGCTTGGGCATCCCAGGAATGGCTTGGGAGGGAGGAGAAATCCCCTCACCTCTGGCTCACCCATCAGAACACAGCCCGACCCAGGGTTCTATCTCTGTCTAATCTTATACCCATTAAAACAGCCCTTTTAAATGTTTTTCTTTTTTCTTTTTTTGCTAAATGCAAGCCTCTGGCACTCAGGGAAAGGCACAATGTGCACTGCTGTAGCCTGGGTTTCCATATCTCAACATAGAACAGAACATTGCTGTTGGCACCTGCTAATTCCCCCTCTGGTTTTCATCAACCATTCTATGAGTGATTAACCCCCTCAAATATATACATTTGTGTGTGTTTCACTATCAGGACAAGGCTCAACCATGGCTCACACATCCTTCTGCTTTTTAAATCCTCTGGAAGCATGAAACATAGACAACTGGGATGAAAACATTAGAAGCGAGAACACAGAAATGCAGAATTGGGGCTCATACCTTCCACTCTTGAACAGGAAAGTCATCACCAGGGCATGTGGGGCACGGATTTTGGCTCCATAACTGCAGAAGTGGACAGATAAGTCATAGATTTTGTTTTATACTATGAAATTACTGTATTTCTCTTCTACTGACAGCCGAAAAAGGCTACTTAAACAAATATCTGTTACTTTTAGGCCAGCAGTAGCAGCACAGCAAACGGGGAGGAGCCCAGCCAGAGGGAGAAGAGCACACGCAGCACAGTGAGCCAGGCCCGAAGGGAACCCCAAACCCAGTTCAAACGACCCCAACTGCAAGTGAGGGAGGCGGAATCGCCTTCCCCGCACCCCCGCCACAGTATCCCCGGCCTCCCCACCGACCGGGGGGCCGAGACGCCGCCGCCCCGGGCCCGACACTCACACGGCACCATTGCGGAAGCCCTTGAGGACGGCGAGCGCGGCGTGGTAGCGGCGCTGCTGCAGGAGCACGTTGACGGCGCGGAGCAGAGCGCGAAGCCGTTCCACGCCGCCCGCCATGGCCCCGCCGGCCATGGCACCCCGCCGCACGCCGCTTCCGGGGGCGGTGCCCCGCTCCCTGCGCCCATAGGCTCTCACTCCTGTCAATCACCGCTCTCGGCCAATAAGCGATACCGCCTCGGCCTCTCATTGGTGCGGAGTGCCTGCCCTGCAGCCAATGGCAGCCGAGCGCGGTGTCCCGCCCACCCGCTCCGTGAGGGCGGCGGGCGCGGCTGTGAGCCCGGCCCGGCACAGCCCGGTCATGGGCCGGCGCTCGTGGCCGCCGCGGCCTCGCCGAAATCCCGAGTGGGGCAGGGGCGGCCGCCGTGCGGTCCCTGCCCGGTCCCCGCCAAGTCCCCGCGGGTTGTGGCAGTGCCGCTCCGCCGCGCCCCGAGTTGAACACGACCCTCCCCCGCCCCCGGGTCCTCCCCCGCCCCTCCCGCGCTGTGGGCCCGGAGTGGGCGGCGGACGCCCCCTGGTGGCGCCGCTGCCGCCGCTGCTCCAAGATGGCGCAGGCGATCTTCGAGGCGCTGGAAGGTAACGGGGCCAGACCGGGGCCGCGCCGGGACCGCCCGGGCCGCGGCGACAGCCGGGGTGCACGACCACCGCTCCTCCGAGCTCCCCCTGCCCAGCGCCGCCGCCGCGCGGGACGAGGGGCCGCGGTGGGGCCGCCCCGTGAGGCCCGGCCCGGCGCGGCGTGGGGCGCTCCCGGTAGCCCCGCGCTGTCTCCCGCGCTGCCCCTCCGCTCCCCGCACCGCGGACGGAGCTGCGGTCCCCGCCGGCAGCTCCCGCCGCAGCCCGGGGCTCGCCACGCCGTCCTCGGCTCCCTGCGGCACCACTGTCACCTCCGGTCCCCCGGCCCTGTGCCACCTCCTGCCTGCGCGCCGCGGCATCCCCGCACCGCCCATCGCAGTGCCCTGTGCTCCGGGTAGCCCTCATTAGCCACGGGCCCTGTGCTCGGTGCACCGCATCCCAACCCTGCCTCAGAGCCCAGTGCCCCAAGGCACCGCATCCTGCCCCTGTGCCCTGCACATTGGGGCACTTCCATCACCCATTTCCCCGTCTCTGTGCCCAGGAAACAGGGTCACCCATCCCCAGGGCACTGCTTCACTCCTGTACCTCCCATGTCCCAGCTCTCTGGGACACCTCCTGCATGCTGGGGTCCCCCCCCATCCTTTCCACACCCCGGGCCTCACACTGCTGGCCTCAGGGATAGTGCCTGGGTGGCTGCTGGCCCCTGCATGTGTATTCTGAGGGCTGCCTGTGCTCTTTGGCACAACCCGGGTAGTGCCCATTGTGTGAGTGAACAGGTTGTGCTCAAATTCATCTCAGTGTTGGGACATTGTTGGGACATTGTTACAGCCAGGTGCCATCTGAGGGGGACCCTTGGCATGCCAAGCTGTGGCACTGGGCTCGGGGTCAGCCTGTTTGGAGAAAAACTTTTACAGACATTGATTTCCCAAATTGGATTACAGATTTATTCTCCTTCACATGGGGGGATGCCACTGCCTAGAAGTCCTGGCATCGGGATTGTCACCTGTGCTTTCAAACATCACCTGTGATCACAGCAGCAGAGAGGGGAGCAGAGAATAATATTTTTCCCTATTTTGTCAGGTTACTTGGTGCATCTGCCAGCACTCTGTGTAGAATCAGGTCCCTATTTCCTCTCTGCAATCAGCTCCTCATTGTGTGAGTTTTCTTGCAGCATTGAGGACAGCAAAGCTTTTTAGCAAATTAAAAAATTGTGGTTTTTTTTTTTAAGCCCACAGCAGTTGGCAGCTTTTAGTGTCTGAGCTTGTTTGTTTTGTTGATTGGATTACAAGTCGATGGTAACTTGGCATTCTCAGAGCAGCCTGGTCTCAGGGCGCTGCAGGGAACAGGTGCATCTTCACCTGTCACTAAAGCACCTGGTGCTGGTGTCAGAGAAAAGGACTTTATCACGAGGGCAAATTAGCACCTGGGTGACATGGACAGTCTCATCTGTAGCTGAGAGAAATTTGAAAGGGAAAAAAAAAGGCACAGATCAGAAGTCCTGTGCTTTTATCCCAGCTTCCCCAAACCACCTTGGTTTTGTCAGGCTCTGGGCACCTCAGCTCCTGCTGCTGCTGCCAGGAGAGAGGGAGCTGGCTTTTTTAAGCTCCATGACTGAAGAGCATCCTGCAGACTGGTGCTGGCTGTAGGCAGGGCAGGATTGATCCAGAGCTTTCTCCTGGAGTCTGTGGATGGCTGTGAGTGGCATCTGTGTAACCAGGTAACTGCCAGCCTGTCTGTATGGGCTGCTAACCATGACCTCGGGGGTTTCCCTTTGGGATGTGTGGTGTTGTGCAGTTACTCAGTGAAGTACAGGGACTCTGAATTGCCATATAAACATTTCTGTTGTCCTTGGCCATTTTTCTCCATCAGGAGGCTGAGTGCAACACTGACAATGTTGCTGCATCATTCAGGTCTTGGCCTCTCTTCAAGCTTCTTTCTCCTAGAGGGATCAAGGCAATTGTTTGGCTTTTTTCCTTGGAAGATCTGATTGTGTCCCAGAAGGAAATCCAGTTGTCCAGTGCCAAGCACATCAAGAGTGGCACTCTTTGTGCGATCTTAATTATCTCTATACTTTTATTCATCTGTATTTTGATCCCTCTTTCCTTTTAGCTTATTTTTGCTGGAGAAAGGCTGCTCCATTTCACTCTCTGCTTTGGTTGTGTCATCAGGAGCCTGTGGTGCTACCTTTGCAGTTGACCAGAGGTGATTTATGCAGGAGGAGGTGTATTTTAGAGCAGGGTTTTGGCTGGAGTGACGAGATCCTCCCAGGAGTGTTCCAGCAGCGTTCTGCTGGCGGGGCTGACCTGCAGGGCTGGCTCCAGCTCTCCCTGCAAACCAAGGCTTGCAGAACTGGACCTGCAGCTTTGCTGTGCCTCTGAGATCTGTGCGAAAGGCTTCCCATAGGCACGGTGGGAATTTGATGGTAGTGTGTGATGTAGTGGGATCTGCTGCCTTCCCCCAGCTGCCCTTGGACAGTGGTGCTCTGCTCTCTCCCAGGAGCATGAGCAGAGTTTGCAACCTCTTCTCAGTGAAAGGATGAAAAAGATGTTCACAGAGTCTTAATATGACATACCTCACTCTGGAAATGGAGGAGAAATGAGTATTTAGGGTATCTTTAAAAGGCTGTACTCCCCATCAAGAAGGTAACATTGCAATTGTCCAGGAGAAATGTTATGAGAGGAACTTGGGGTGGTGGGTGCTCCTGCTGTGCTGGTCCCTTATGCTGTGATCTGCTGTGGTGCTTCATTATCCTTCCTGCTGCTGTTTGCTGAGCAACCTCTTGATGTGAAAAGGCACCTTAAAACCTCTCACCTTTCTTCTCTCACTTAATCCACAAGGTATCACATACAGCCCTGCCACACCATTTGCTTCATTCGTGGGTTCTTTGTCATAAAAGAGTGGTAGGAAGGAGTGGTGCATAAAAATCATCCCTTTTCACTATTTTTGTTTGACAATCAGATTGTCCTATGTGTTTTTACGTTCAGTTTCTAAAAAGGAAGAGTGTGTCATGCTTAATCCACAGTCACATGCTGCTGGCCAGGTTGTCTCCCTTGATGAGCAGTCCCAATCTCCTGTATTTATCTGGAATATTTTAAAATGTTTTAGCTGTAGTGAAAAATGTTTGTGCCAAAGCAAGTAAGCTGATTCTGACAACAAATCTGACTGGGTGTGTGTGCCCTGTGTCTGATCAGATCTGGGAATGCTGGCCTTGAAAACAGGGAGGCATTTGTGACACTGCTGCTGGGAGAGCTGCTGCACACAAGGATTTTGTCTGTCCCGAGCTCAGTGTCTGTGCTGCATCCCCAGGCAGATCCATCCAGGCTGCTGCCCTGTGACATCCCTATATTCCCTGTGACATTCTCAGCTCTTTTCATACCTGTTGTTATAAGCATCCTTCCTCTCTGCAGCAAGTGCTTGAAACCAAGCCCTCTTTGGGCTCTCCTTGCCCTTCTTCTCTTCTTGCACCAAAGGAGTTGTGGAGGCAGGTGGGAGCGTTGCTGTTGTGTGATAGTTGATGCTGTGCAGTAGAGGGTGAGAAGGTGAGAGGGGAGGAGAGAGCAGCAGCTGCAGAGTGGCTTCCCTCTGAGACTTGATAGCCCACTTGCTGTTTGGCTGTGTTCAATTTACCATCCATGCTTGTGTCTCCCTTCAGGAATGGATAACCAGACAGTGCTGGCTGTGCAGTCCTTACTGGATGGGCAAGGAGGTGTGACAGATCCATCTGCTCCAAATGTCAACTCCTCCGCTGCCATCCAGCCCATGGGTGAGTCCTGGTGGCACAGGGAGAGAGGAGAGGGGCGGGAGGGCTGCACATGTCCCCTAGAGTGTGCACAGCTGGCAGAACAGCTGGGTGTGTAGAGTGCTGCTACAAGTGGTGTGAGCCCTCAGGAGGATGGGACAAGTGCTCAAGTGAGCAGGGATGTTTTTGGAGATGGCCATGACAACAGATTTGACCATGTGCTTCCAATAAAGGCACAAAGGGAGCAAGAAGCCACTGTCCCCACCACTAGTGCTTATTACTGTTTATGTTTTTTATTTAATATCCACTCCTTATCCTCGGGAGATGCACAAGTGCTCCAGTCCTTGAGTATCTCTACGTTAATCAATATGGGAACAGGTAATTTATGTACATGTGGACCCTCACAGTGCTAGGCTAGAACTTGCTGGGTGGGTATGGAGTTATCCCGTGAGGAGTTACAGTCCCTAAGAGGGAGGGAGTTACAGTGTCCCTAAGAATGTTCAATTTCAGGCTGTGACTCAGACAGGAGGAACAGCCTTGTGAGTCTGCCTGGATGGAGTGCAAGTGTTGTGTGGTTTGCTAACACAGCAGATTTCAGCTGGGACATGTAACTGGGTTGTCTTCTTTCTGCTTCTAACATTGAGCAGAAGTGCCAAAACCCAGCAGTGTTGTGGAGGGGTGTCTTTAGGACGCAAGCTGACAGTGACTCTGTGCCCTGATCCAAGGCACTTCTTGTGCTTTGTGCAGCCTGAGTAATAAAATCTGCCTCAGCCAGCGTAACAGCGATGCTTTGGGAGGAGCTGCTTTGACTAAAACCAGAGAGTGCTACAGGAGCAAGGCTGGGTTGGTTATTCTGTCTTTGGGATGAGAAGACAGACAGTGGGATTAGTGCGTCCCAGGGAGACAGTGAGGTTTGTATGTGGGAGCAGGGCTGAGATGGGCTCAGTCACATCACTTGTCTTTAGGGAGAGCTTGGGCTTGGGGAGGAGGGGCAGCTTGGCCCTTGCAGCTGATCTCTCCTGATGATGATGTCCTCGAGGTGCTGAGATCCCAAATGTGCCTGTTACCCTGACTGTGGTTGCTGGGTGGAGCTCTGGAGAGTGCAGAAGGCCTGAACCTCTGCTTCTCTTCATTTCAGATGATGAAGATGTGTTCCTGTGTGGGAAGTGTAAGAAGCAGTTCAACTCCTTGCCTGCCTTCATGACCCACAAGAGAGAGCAGTGCCAGGGCAGTGCCCCGTCCCTCTCCTCGGTGTCTCTGGCCACCAACAGCGTGTACACCCCATCCATCACATCAGTGCAGCAGGCTCCCAGTGCTGGCCGCCAGGTACCGTGCTGCTCTGCTTCTGGGATTTGGGGCTGGGGGGACATTGGGATGAGGCTTTTAGATTCAGTGGTGCCTCATGACTGAGCTTTTCTCTAGGAGGCTCAGTTGGTGTCCCTTTGTTGGTTTTTCACCTCATAGTTAAAGTGGGGCCCTCTGCAGTGAGGTGTCATCCAGCAGGAGTGTCTGATAGCCTTTCTTCAGGGCAGGACAGGAGGGGTTTCCTGTTGTGTCTGTGCTGCAGCCAAACCTTGGCTCCACTGCAGAGCCCCAGTGTCACAACCTGGCCATGGGCCTGGGTGCACTCTCACAGTGCTTGGGGGGCCATGGCTCTTGCTGTCTCCTGGGCTGTGGTCTGGCTCATGGGCAGATGAGGAGCAGCTTCATCCCTGCATCCCTTCTCTCTCATTCCTGCAAGTAAGCCCAGATAATGTGGTGTGATGAATGCTGGGGAAATATCCTCTCTGGAGTAACTCTCCTTCCCTAGAGAATTCTCCGGAGTGAGCCCCTGGTCTGTGACATGTAATGTGCCCACAGTTGTGGTTTCCAAAGTACTTTCAAACCAACTGCTTTTTTCATGTTAACGTAGTCCCAGTGGATGGCGCTTCTTCCCAGGGCTGTGAACACAGGCTGTTTCCAGCCAAAAAATTCAACAGCCTCCCTCCCCTGCTATAATCTGAGTTCAACCTGGAGACATGAGCCTGACATTCACCAGCTGTAGCCAGAGCAGCCTTCCTCAGTTCACCTTCTCTCCTGGGGCAAGCACCTGGGAAAGGCCTGAACTTGTTCCTGACCAGTTTGTCCTGCAGATCTTGTTTAATAACCACTGATTTGAATTGTAGCCAATGGCCATTTTCTGTGGCACTGTGATACTTCATTCCTCCTTTCTGTAGAATGTTTCTGGAGCTAGAATCTCCCATGGACTCAGCAGGAAGCTGCAGATAATTACTGTGGCTCACTGCTGACCAGAGGCTGTGAAAGAAGAGTCCCTGAGGTTAAATAAAAAGCAGTGTCATTGTTTTTTGGGTGTTGTTTTGTCCTGTTGCTGGTTAACAGTGTATCTTTCTTTTCTTTCAGCAAATCTCTACGTACATCACGGTTCCCCCATCACCTTTGATTCAGACCCTGGTGCAGGGGAACATCTTGGTCAGTGATGAGGTGCTGATGTCAGCCATGTCTGCTTTCACGTCCTTGGACCAGCCCATGCCAGCGGTGCAGCCCCCAGTGCAGGTAAGGGGCACGTGTGGATCCAGGGAGTCATGGGTAAAGCTCATCCAATTCCAACACCATGGCCATGGGAGTGACACCTTTCACTAGACCAGGTTGCTCCAAGCCCCATCCAGATCTCTCTGGATGCCCCATTTCTTCCCTCCTGTGTGCTGACTGCACCACAGAGTATGATGTTGTTTGCAAACTTGCTTACTGTTGGATTCTCAGATCTTTGTGATCTTTGTGATGTGGTCTCTCCAGCTTTTTGTTGAGCCCCCATATAATGCTTGGTTTCCATGGATTCCTCTCCTCCTGGGAGGGTTGTTTGGGCTCTCCCCAGGCTGGCTTGGGCTGTATATGCTCTCCATGCTCCAAAGATATTCCTTGTAACCAGAAGGATTAAAAGCTTTAAAAACAAAGCAATAAAAGCAGTGAGGCTTGAGGGCTTGGGTTTTGGAGGAGGCCGTGTGTACCTACAGGTCATGCCAAGCCTCCAGCATAGTCTGGTCCTACCTGCCAGTTGGACGTGCTGTGTTGTGCCAAGACATCACTGCTGTTCCTGCAGGCAAATTGGGATTGGGAATGTGTGTGAGGGAGCTGCCCCTCCATCTCCTGGCTGCTGCATTTCCAACATGCTGTGTGTCTCCTGTCTGGTTGCAGAGCAGCATGAGTATGCACGCTGGGGCTGGCTACCTGTCCCAGCCTCCCCCGCCACCACCGCCCCCGCCACCGCCCCCTCCTCAGCCTCCACCTGCCCCCCCGAGCCTGGGGGCTCCCGGCCAGCCCGGCACCGGCAGCGGGGTGGTGGAAGTGTACAGTGCCCCTGCTCCCATGGCAGCATCCAGCACCGTGGAGATCCAGACCCTGGGCATGCAGCCCTATCCGCCCATGGAGGTAAGGCTGGCCCTGGCGTCAGTTCTCAGAGAATCACACAATGTGTTGGGTTGAGAGGGACCATAAAGCTCATCCAGTTCCATCCCCCTGCTGTGGGAAGGGCCACCTTCCACTAGGCCAGGTTGCTCTAAGCCTTGTCCAACTTGGCCTTGAGGAACATGGAATTACAGTGGGAAGATGAGTTGCGTTATTTGGCAACAATTATTTCATCTGGGAGAAGGTACCAAACAGATGGATATCAATAAGATGATGAGGATTCTGAGAACAGGAGAAACAGCCGAGCTAGCAACGGCCAAGGCTTAGGAGACTTGAGTGTTTGTTTTGGTCAAGGGACACCTGTAGATGTTGGGAGTGAGAGGGAGTTGAGATGAGGGGTTCACCTTCTATAGAAGCACAGAGCACCACACTGCACACCTCAGGCTTGTGGGGAGAGAAAAATTCAGTTTAAATCTCAACGGCTTGACAAGGTGGCTTTTGCTAAAGAGAGGCACAGGCAGGGTGGATTTATGGTGTATCAGCTGTTTGCAGTCTCCATGTTTGCACTCCCCTTCACAACAGGAGCTGTTGGGTGTGACTCAGGTTTGTCATTCTTGCCTGTGTAGCTGGCATTTGATCTGGAAGTTCCAGTGGTTGGGGAAGTGGAAGTGGATGGGGATGTTGGATAAGTAGTGGTGTGTGTTGATTTATCAGGGTGGGCAGCAGAAACACCCTCAAACTGTCACCCCAGACTGATGACTCTGTCTTTAAGTGTCCTTTCCTAATCTTGATGCTGACCCAAACAGCCATGCTTTGGCATCTGGAGTTTCCTTGTGCCTGCCTTCCCTTCTGCAGTCCTGCCAGGGCAGGCAGTAGGACCTGCAGATCCTTGCTGTGGGGTCAGCAGTGATCCTTCTGGTAACCTGCTTCAGAGGGAGAAGAAACTCTTCCAGGTGTAAGACATAGATGAAGGACAAGACAGCTCCCTCAGAGTGTTCCTTTGCTGTCCTGTTCCTGCTGTAATAACTGCTGGATGCTTTTTGATGTTCAGCAGGAATTTTACACTGTGCAAGGTGTTAATTTTTGTTAGAGACACATTGTTGGACTGATGAACCAGAAATTTGATCCAGTTTGGCAGAAGGCAGAAAACTCAACCCAACTGCAGCCTGGTGTGGCTGGCGATGGAGGTTAGGGCACGGTATAATTCTCTGTAGCAAACCTGTTCCACTGATAAATTGCCCTCTCACAGGTACCGAGCCAGTGTGTGGAAAGCGCCGTGTACCCCTCTCCCCCTGTGTACAGCCCTGGGAAGCAGGGCTTCAAGGCCAAGAGCACCAGTGCTCCCACCGCCCTGAGCACTGCAGGAGGAGGCTCTGTGGTTGGCTTTGATTCCCCTGCTGCTGCTAAAACTCGCCGCTGCAAGAACGAGAGTGGGCTGCAGGAAGGTGAGTCCCTTACAGCACCTGCCCTGTGGTTCACTGTGCTTGTCCTGAGTGGGCTGCAGGAAGGTGAGTCCCTTACAGCACCTGCCCTGTGGGTCACTGTGCTTGTCCTGAGTGGGCTGCAGGAAGGTAAGTCCCTTACAGCACCTGCCCTGTGGGTCACTGTGCTTGTCCTGAGTGGGCTGCCAAGCCGTGGGCTCCCTGAGGGGTGGCACTGGCTGTGCAGCTCTGGAGGGGGAACACAATGCCCTGCATGAAACTGCTGGGTGACCTGGTGAGTTCACAGCAGACAGAGCTGAGGCCTTCCTCTCACTCGTGCTCTGGCTTTTCCCAATGCCCAAAGCACCCTTGAGGTTGGTGCTCTGTAGCTGGAAAGGTCCCTGGAAAGCAGTGGTTGATGCCTGAGGGGAATGCCCTGCCCCACCAGACTACACTCCTCAGGATTTGTAGAGGTGGCTCGGGCTGTGTTAAATGAATGTTTGTGCCCGTAACCACTACCCAGAGCAGCCAGGCAGATCTTACCCTTTCATAGGCCCTTTAGTCTTGTCCTGAACAGTCATGTCTTGGGGTGAGGGCCCTGTGACACAGTGAGGACAGGGCTGTGCCACATGACCGCTTTTTTGTGTGTGCTCTTGATTTCAGGCAAACCCAAGTCCCCCAAGCTGAAATGCACGTACTGTGACAAGGCGTTTACCAAGAACTTTGACCTGCAGCAGCACATCAGGAGGTAACAGTGCCCTACCCTGGACACAGCAGAGTGGCTGGGCTGGAGGGGGACACAGTCTGCTGAGGGGGTCTGCGCAGTCCAGTTTGTCATGTTGCAGGATCTGTGCTGCAATGGGAGGGATCCTTCATCCCTCTCACCCCAGGACACCTTTCCCCCCGTGACTGGGGTGAAGGCTGTATCATGGATGTAATCTTCATGCTGATGATGTGCTGGGTCTGGAGGCTTGTTTTCCTTGCTGATGAGACCTTGACAGCCAAACCTCTTGTCACCTGATCACTGGAGATGCAGCATTCCCACTGCCTCTGCCCTTCCCTTTCCTCTCCCTCCCTAGCATGCTGCAGCCTTCCTGTTTGCTGGTGTTAGCAAAGTGTAAGCCAAGCTCAGTGTCTGTGCAGGGAACTCTAATCAGAGAACTTTTCCCTGGCTGGAGGAAGCTGAAATCTTCAGAGCTGTTTTCCCCCAGTGGAGTCAGCTAGACTCAGAACAGATGGGAAGGAACAAGTGGTGGTTTTTGCACCCCTTCCCAGCTTGGCTCTTCACTCTTTCTCCTGAAGCAGAAGGGCAGGGTAGAAAGACTTTTCTACTGTGGGCAGAGGAGAGCAAATTCAGGCAGATCAAGGGGCTGCAAGCTAGAAGAGATGTGTGCAGGGGAGGGAGGGGTCACAGGAAAGAAAAGGCTTGTACCCCTGAGAAAGTGATGAGGTCCCCAAGGTATGTGCAGAGAGCCTGACAGTGAGTGCCCTGATGTTGCTGCAGAGCTGTTTTCCTCTGCTGCTTCTTCCTTTGATCCCGTCATTCCCAGACCACACGTGTTTTGATTGTGGCTTCTACAGGCCTCTGACAATCCATGTCCTCCAGTGAATCAGGTCTCAAAGCCTTGTTTGGTGGCCCCGGGTGTGATCTGCCAAACTGAGTGCCCAGCACTGTCCTTTGGCAGCCACCCCCGCATGGGCCCTGCCTGGGGGCTGTCTCCTCTCTCCACCAGCTGCTGACTTAGTGCCTTCTCCTTCAGTCACACAGGTGAGAAGCCCTTCCAGTGCATCGTGTGTGGCCGAGCCTTTGCCCAGAAGTCCAATGTGAAGAAGCACATGCAGACCCATAAAGTGTGGCCTCCAGGGCTGGGCTGCACCATCTCGCGCAACTCCATCACTGTGCAGGTCATGGCCTTGAACCCCAACCAGCCTGAGGACGAGGAGAACACAGGTTTGGTGCCTGGGGATGGTGTGGGCATGGGGCAGAGCAGTGGTGTGAGGAGGCTGCGGGTCTGCACCTCACACAGGGAGGGAGGGGAGCTGTGTGTGCTGTTTGCATTCCTTGGTGGGGTTTAGCAGCTCACACTAAGCAAGTTGCTGGAAGCTGCATCCTTTCATACCCTGAGCCATGGTGGATTCAGGTGCTGGTGGAGACAATGGCTCTAGACTTTGTGCCAGTATGTGCATGTAAACAAGGCAAGGTGTCTCTCCCTTGTCACTCCCTGGCAGGTACAGCAGTGGTAGTGCATGGGCCACACCTGACAGCTCTGGCCTAGCACACAGGCAGCTGGTGGTTTAGGATAGCCCAGTGCTCTGGCTTTGCACTGTGCAGGTCATGCCCAGGCTGAATCAGGCCACGGTGGCCACCTGAAAATACTTGAGGCAGAGAAGAGCTCCTTGCTGGTGTCTGGATCCCCTTCCTGCTGGTGGGCCCAGTCCTGCTCGGGGAGGGAATGCAGTGACAATGTCATGTCTAGCACAAGGGACAACTGGAGCTACTCTCTGCAGGCATCATGGACTGTGAGCTTCTGGCTGGATCTTACCTTCAGTCTCCTGCCAGTGGTGGGAATAAATGTGGCTCTGGTTCACTGGTGGAGGCCTGTTCTCTGACTGCTCCACAGAGCACAGTTATATCCCTGGAGAAAGAGAATGAGCTAGGGAGAGGAAAATGGAGTAGATGGAGCCCTTAATAATCTGTCAGCAAATTTCAAACAACCCTGTTAGTGAGATTCATCTGACCTAAAGAGTCTGTCTGTGAAAGGGAGGAAGAGCCTGGCCTGGTCTGTCCTGGCAACATGGTGCTTGCAGAGCAGCTTTCAGAGCAGTTTCATGGCAGGCTGTGACTTTCGCTCTCTCCAGGTTTGCCTCAGCCCTCCAGGAACGCAGTGCCCCCGCCCCAGGACCTGAGCCCCTTGGAGGAGAGCGAGGCGGGCAAGCTGGAAGCCAAGCAGGTTGTCCTGATCGACAGCTCTTACCAGTGCCAGTTCTGCCCCAGCAAGTTCAACACCTACTTCCAGCTCAAATCACACATGACACAACACAAGAATGAGCAGGTAGGGACAGAGGGTGCCTGTGTGGGTGACAGTATTGGGATTGGCTTCATATAATGCGCCAGCTACCAGGGTCTGTCCTGAGCCTATTGGTCTGTAAAGCTGCCAGTTCTTCCCATGCAGCTCAGCTCTCTCAAGTTGTACCTGTGTGGTCTGGTTGGCTTTGAAAAACTCCTCTCTCTCCACCCTGCTGAGTGAGAATTCAGCCAAGCAGGTTTGGGTGGCTGGAGAGGTAGCAATGAAGTGAAGTGTTTCCAGTTCTGGGCCCCTCACTTCCTGAAAGGCATGGAGGTGCTGGAGCATGTCCACAGAAGGGCAGCGGAGCTGGGGAAAGGGCTGGAGAGTAAGGCAAAGGAGCAATGGTTGAGGGAGCTGGGGGGGGCTCAGCCTGGAGAAAAGGAGGCTCAGGGGGCACCTTCTGGCTCTGCACAACTCCTGACAGGATGGGGCAGACAGGGGGGTCCTAGGGAACAGTCATCCTCCGTGGAAGTGTTCAATCAGTGACTACACATGGCCGCTTAGTGCTGTGGTTTAGTTGATAAGGTGGTGTTTGGTCAAAGATTGGAGTCAATGACCTTGGAGGTCTTTTTCAACCTTTATGATTCTATGAAATCCAAAGTTCTCAGTGTAGGTGGCAGCTCTCAAGTCATGGGGCAATCACTTCTGGGGTGTTGTGGTCCCACCCACTCAAGTGGTTTCAGGCCCTCACGTCAACACCCCTTTGTCCCACCTTGCTTTCTCAGGGCTGTGCCCTGACAGTCTGTGTTTCTTTCCACAGAGGAAGGTAACTCTGCCTGTTGGCAGAGGATTTTCGCTGTTTCCATGGTGAGCCTCTCCATTTGCTCTCCCTTCTCCCAGGTGTACAAATGTGTGGTGAAGACCTGCGCCCAGACCTTCCAGAAGCTGGAGTCCTTCCTGGAGCACATCAAGAGCCACCAGGAGGAGCTGAGTTACCGCTGCCACCTCTGCAGCAAGGACTTCCCCTCGCTGTATGAGCTGGGCGTGCACCAGTACTCGCACAGCCTGCTGCCCCAGCACAGCCCCAAGAAGGACATGGCCGTGTACAAGTACAGTACAATCGCTGCTCACAAGGCTTGTAGGAGTGAGTGGGTGCAGAGCATGGTTGGTGGGACCTTAGAGGGGACAGGGGCCCCTGTGTCCAGTGGCTGTGGTGCTTTTGGACAACATGGTGGGGGGCCTCCACTGGACAGCAAAGGCCAAGCACTTTGAATGCAGGGAGTCTTTTGGAATGATGGTGAAAAGCTGAGATTGGTTATGTGGGAAGATCTCATCACTGCAGTTCCTCTTATCACCAGTGAAGAGTGAGATGGGCATGGCTGAACCTGCCCTGGGCTGTCTCAGAGAGTCAGGGAAGCCCTTCCCAGCCTGTTTTCTGTGATTCTTCACCTGTAGCAAAGGGAATGTGGGTTGTAGAAGCTGTGCCCAGAAAAAAAATTCCTATCCTTTTGCTGCAGAAGGGTCTGTTCCTTGGAAAGCTTTTCTACTAGTGTGGAGGGAAGTTCTACTAGTTCTGCTAGTGTGAGGAATTCCACAAAGAGCTCCATGGAGCTTTTGAAATGCCCGTAGAGATGTTGAGGAGGAGTAGGAAGCCCAGGAGATACTGGAGTCACTTGGGAGCTTCATGGAATAAGTATCTGCTAATTCTTGCCCAGAGTATGGTTTCTAGTTATCCTTGCACCACAGAGCTTTTTTCTACAGCTTGGTAGTGGGATCCTTGAGATCAGAGCCCTGCTAGTGCTTGAGGAGGTTTTAGTCTGACCTAAGGAGAAAGGGTTTCACAGCAGGTAGATGTGAGCACCGTGTCCTCACTGCTGATGGTGCCTGTCCCCAGTGCCTGCTGTCAGTCAGCTTTGGCAGAGCTCTCTGGCAGAAATACTGCCAGGATGTGTGACCCCTGCCATGCTGTGTCCCCACTCTCAGCTCCTTACTGCAGCTGTTGTCTTCAAGCAATGAAGATGGAAGGAGGTATTTGAAATAAGGTGAAGTCTTTACCTAAGGCTTGTCTCCATGAGGAAGCAATGTGGAATATGTGCTGAGGTCTGGGTGCTCCCATGGCAGCCTGTGGGAAGAGCACTAGAATTTAAAGGCTTCTCCACCCAGTTTTCCAGCATTTCCCTGTCAGAAGGATGCTAAGTGTGAGTGTGAGCTGGCATGTGGGTTGCTGAGGTAATAGAGCGCCTGAGTGGTTATTTTCTGTACCAACCCTGTCAGAGATCCCCCAGAAAGTGGCTGGGCTGGGCAGGTCTGTCTGTGGTGTGGGGTTTGCTGCAGGAGCCTCCCTCACAGGCTCTGTCCTTTCTCCCCACATGCAGGTGTGTGAAGTGTGTGAATAAATACTCCACGCCAGAAGCCCTGGAGCACCATCTGCAGACAGCAACGCACAACTTCCCCTGCCCTCACTGCCAGAAGGTGGGTGCTGACCTGAGCTGGGCCTGGACACCTGGCAAGGGCTCTGAGCAGGACACAAACCCTTGGCTCCATGAATAGGAGCCTTTGGTAACAGATTCTGAGGAAGCAGAAAGTGAAGCTAACTGTGGGGAAGATAGGAGCTCCTGGGGATCCTTGCCCAGCCCATCCTACTGGTGGCTTTGGTGGGAGACTGAGCATCCATATGAGATGTTGGTCCTCAGCACTGTGGGGTTATACATTGACAGCAAGGTTTCAGCCTGTATTTCTTAAGAAAATCTTGGCTTTTCTTTTTTTTTTTTTTGAGGTTTTGTTGGTTAGTTTTTAAAGCTCTATCTGTATTTTCTTTATACAATCCTGAAGGTTTTCTCAGTGCATCCTTCTTGGGAAAGCAGTGACTGAGCTTACTTACATTGCCAGAGAAGCTGTGGCTGCCCTGTCCATGGAAGTGCTCCAGGCCCAGGCCAGGCTGGACGGGGCTTGGAGCAACCTGGGATAGGGGAAGGTGTCTCTGCCCACAGCAGGGCTGTTGGGACTGGATGATGCTTAAGGTCCTTTCCAACCCAAACCGTTCCACAATTCTTACATTTTCTATCCAGGCATTTTCCCATGCAGGCTCCATGAAGTCCCGTGCGCGGTGCCAGCTCTGAGCTGTGTTTGTGTGTTCCAGGTGTTCCCCTGTGAGCGGTACCTGCGCCGCCACATCCCCACGCATGGCGGGGGCAGCAAGTTCAAGTGCCAGATCTGCAAGAAGTTCTTCCGGCGGGAGCACTACCTCAAGCTGCACGCCCACATCCACTCGGGTACGGCTCCCAGTGTTCGTCACCTCTGTGCCACAGTCTTGCCCACCCTGTGCCCCTGGGAGTGGGAATAACGGAGTTGGCTCTGGGCCATTTGTAGTAATGTGGTTTCAGATCCATGGGTTTGGTCCTACCTCTTTCCCAGTGCTGCACTAGTTATAACTAGGACACACGGGTGGCTTCCCTACTTCCTGTGGTGGCAGAGCTAAGGAATTTGGCCCTGGAGAGCAGGATCAGTGTGCAGCATAGGCTGTACCCATCCATTTATTATTTTATTGAGGAATGGCTGAGGGATCTGGGGTTGTTTAGCCTGGTGAAAAGGAGGCTGAGGGGAGACCTTTATCACTCTCCACAACTCCCTGATAGGAGGGTGTAGCCAGGCGGGGGTTGGTCTCTTCTCCCAGGCAACCAGCAACAGGACAAGAGGACACAGCCTTAAGCTGCACCAGCTTAACCAGGGGAGGTTTAGGCTGGACATTAGGAAGAAGTTCACGAAAAGGGTGATTGGGCACTGGAATGGGCTGCTCAGGGCAGTGGTGGAGTCATCATCCCTGGAAGTATTAGAGAAAAGACTGGATGTGGCACTCAGTGCCATGGTCTGGTTGACAAGGTGGTGCTGGGTCATAGGTCAGGATCTCAAAGTTCTTTTCCAACCTAGTTAATTCTGTGTGATTCTGTGTGATTTTTCCGTTGGGCACGGAAGTCTGGGGTAGTTGATAGTGTGGCACAGCTGGCCTTGGTGGATCCTGTCCATGGCTGGAGCAGCCTGTGTGTCTGGACTGTCCCTGACCCTTGCTCTCTCCTCCGCAGGTGAGAAGCCCTTCAAGTGTGCGGTGTGTGACGCGGCCTTCAATCGCAAGGACAAGCTCAAGCGCCACATGCTCATCCACGAGCCCTTCAAGAAATACAAATGTCCCTTCTCGTATGTAGTGTGTCTCACATGACAGCGTGTCTGAATGGGGTCAAGATGGGGGTTGGGATGGGGGAATGTCTCCTGCAGGTATCCTGGGAGTCATTGTAGCACCTACCAAGCCACTGCTGCTTGGGGAGGTTGGAATGATGTGTGCTGTTGAACTCGGAACCAAGAGTACCAGTTCTGTCACTGACTTCCTGTAGGGCCACATCATTTCATTGGCTCATCAGCCCTGTAACATAACTCCTGCAGTCATGGGAGGCTTGGGGGAGCACCTGGAGAGCACTAGGAAAGACAAGGAGCATTATTTGACCACAGAGGTTACCTGGAGGATGGGCTCTCCCTCATTGACATGTCTCCAAAAGCACTTGGCAGCATAGGACCTAATGTACAAGCTAGAGGAACCAAGTTTTGGAAGGTGCATCCCCAAATCCAGACATGGACTTTCTGAGATAGCCAAGACTGACTGGCTTTTCTCCCTGCTCCAACCACCTTGTAACTCCTTCCAAAATACTTCTGTCTCCTGCTGGAATCTTGAGCCTGCTGCATTTTAGAGCATTTATAGTGAAATGCAAACCATGTGTAATATAGAAGTCACATGTCCCTGTGGCAGCCTGTTTATTCCTTGCCCCTCCCCAGAAAGGCTGAAATAGTGCAACTCCTGCTGAGGCTTCACTTAGAGAAACATCTGGGTGCTGCTAAGGAGAAGGGTCATGGATATCTTTATGGTCTGGGATCTTTTATAAATCGATCCTCAGCTGATTCCCACATCTCACCAGCATTTGTTTTTGTTCCAGGAGCCACACAGGCTGCAATAAAGAGTTCAACAGGCCTGACAAGCTGAAGGCACACATTCTGTCCCATTCAGGTGAGTGGCTGGGAATACAGTGACTGGGATTCCCGGTGGTGCTGCTGGGACAGAAGGACTAAGCCTGAGAAATAAGAATCATTTACTAGCTTTAGAGTTTTTCTCTGTGTTTTGCTGCAGGCCTGTTTAAGTGAGTGTCTGTTCAGGATTATGTTTAAGCTTTTGGCTGCTTTCTAAGACAATATAATCTGTAGGCAGGGCCTGCTGGTGAGACTCGAAAGCTGAGCTGGATTATTTGGTCTGTTTGCTATCAAGTGAATATCCAGATTGCTGTGTCCACTCATCCTCAGTCCCATCTCACACGCAAAAGCTCTCAGGGGATTTGATTTCCTTCTTGTGTTCCAAAAATGACGCTCCCAGTCCTAATAAAGACAAATAATTTATTGCCGTGATTTATTCCCATGCCCTAGGGAACAATCAGACTTTATCTCTTTGGGTAAAACTGGAAGTCTTTCCTTGTGCCCAAAGCCTGCAGAGTGGGATCAGATGGGATGGGCCGATACTGCAGTTGTTCCAGACTCTACATTCCCATATTTTGGAGGGAAAAAAGTGAAAATTTCTGTATTTACTAAATACATTGAAAAAAATAATACTTAAAGATTGTTTTGCATTTTCATGACAAATACCTGAGATGTTTTTCTGGTGATATTTTAATGCTCTTACTTGAGGCGAGAATATTTATTTACAGTCTGCAGTTTCCTCCTGAGGGGCAGTGGAGGGACAGGCACTGAACTCTGCTCTCTGTGACCAGTGGTCACAGGTCCCGAGGGAAGGGCTGGAGCTGTGTCAGGGAGGGTCAGGCTGGAGATCAGGGAAAGGTTCTTCCCCAGAGGGTGCTGGGCACTGCCCAGGCTCCCCAGGGAATGGACACAGCCCTGAGGCTGCCAGGGCTCCAGGAGTGTTTGGACAATGCTCTCAGACACAGGGTGGGATTGTTGGGGTGTCTATGCAGGGCCTGGAGCTGCACTGGAGGATTCTGTGGGTCCCTTCCAGCTCAGGACATTAAATGATTCCACAAAGGGCTAAAACAATGGTTAAACAGACATCCAGGCTGTAGTCACCCACTCTTTTCTGCATGTGGCACAATGTCTCCTCCCTGTTATCAGGGAGCATCTCCTTGGAGGAGGAGGTGCAGCTGTCCCGCTGTCCCCATGGGATGGCTGGGTGTCTAACCGAGCTCTCTCTGTGCAGGGATGAAGATCCACAAGTGCCAGTACTGTAACAAGTCCTTCAGCCGCCGCGCCCACATGGTGGAGCACCAGCGCTCGCACACCGGCAACTACAAATACCGCTGCCCCACGTGCAGCAAGGGCTTCACCCGCCACAAGTACATGAGGGACCACAAGTGCCGCCTGGGCTCGCCCAAGGACAAGGAGCTGCAGCTCAGGAAGGCCCAGAAGAAGCGAGTGGCGCGGGGCCGCAAGGCCGGGCTGGGCCTGCCCAGCGCGCTGGGGCTGCCCGAGCTCAAGGACGGCACTGCCGGGGAGAGCCCCCACGAGGGAGGTCCCAACAAAGAGCCCTTCCAGGAGTCAGACGCCGTCCTGTCCATCGTGGTTGGTGGGTCTGGAGCTGCCGACTCGGAGCTGGTCCCTGGGCAGCCCAACAGCATGGCCTCCAACCTGGCCCTGGCAGAGCTGCAGACGGCCTCGGATGGGCCCTGCACCATGCTGGCTGTCCCTGTGTACATCCAGACCTCGGAGTGACAATGCCTGGAGCCACTGTGTGGCTGGGGGCTGCTGCTGCCACTGTCCCACTTGGTGCTTATATTTATCCCCATGGAAAAGACCAAAGCTCCTCTGGGGAGGTAGATGGTTATGGGAGAGATTGGCTTCCATCTCCACTGGTTCTTCCCATCCTTGGGCAGAGGACTGCTTGGAAGCCACTGACGGCTACAAGGCACTGAAGAGGGTGGCTCCATTATTTCTTGTCCCTCTGCACCACGGGTCAGCTTAGGGCAAGAAAGACAAAGATCCCTGAATCAGGGTAAGAAGAAGGACCATGCAAACTTGCAACAGAGCTGCTGCAATCAGGTGGCTTTGCAAATCACAGCCTGTCCCATCTGTGGTTTTTCTGGCCTAAAAGCTGTATTGCCCAGTATTTGGGTGGCCCTTCTGAGAGCAAACATCCTTCCTAGTGGAAGCAAGTTCATCCTGAGATCCTTTGGGAACACTGTTCAGAAATACCCTGATAGACTTATGTCTGGTATCTTCTCTCTGTCTCTCTCAGTAGAAAGATCACCTTGTCTGTACTACACGTGTTATAAACACCCTGGACCTTGTGTGGAGTCAGTGTGTGGGAACGTGTGTGTGTGTGTGTTGGCTCTTCTCTCTGGTTGCTGTTCTCTCCACAGTGTTGATGCTTTTTCCCCCGACCCAGGGATCTCTGAGTGCCTTAGACATCAATGAGTCTAATCCCTGTGAACAGTTAAATGTGAGCCCTGTGTTCAGTGGGGGCACTAAGGGCTGAGTGAGGTCACCTGTCCAGGGTTGCACAGGAAACCTGTGATGGATCCAGGAGCCAGTGATGCATCCAGGAGCCCGTGTTCCAGCATTGGCTGTGGGCCAGGTGCTGCAGACAAGCTCTGTCAGCTGCTTCCCAGCCTCCACATTCTCTCAGCTGAGTTCTTGTCAGCAGTTTCGGTGCAGAGTTGGTGTGGTTGAGCAGCAAGGAAGTCTGGTATGACTGGGACATTTGTTGTCCTCTTGGCTTCTCTGATTTCCCAAATAGGAGTCCCAAATCCAGCATGACGGCACCAAAGCCAGGAACTGAAAATTCCCATTGTGCAGTGTTGGTGAGGGAGGTGCAGGCGCAGGTCTGGAGCTCAGTTAGGTCAGGGAGCAGCCAGGGGTGCTGCTGCCTACCCCAGTGCTCTGCCTGGCTCCTTCCTTTCTGCACTGCTCCTGCCTCCTGTTTTCCACTGCCACAGGATGCTCTGGCTTTTGGGGAAGGATCTGCTCCCAGACCTGCGCATCCCTGCTGCTCCAGGTCCTCCTGGGGTGTGTGTCCCCCTGCTCTGCTCTCCCATGCTTTCTCTCTGCTCCAAGTGTAGGGCAAGTCAAGCTGAGCTTTCCCTGGTTTGTGTGATGAGCTGCTGAGGTGTCTGTGGATGCAAAGTGCTGCATTCTCAGCCTGTTTATCCAGAGGTGGTGCAGGGTTCAGTCAGTCCTGGGTACAGAAATCCTGGCTCTGTCTGGGACTCTGTGGCTGTGCCAGCCACTGGAGCAGTCAGCCCAGCATAACTGGTCTTACTGGTCTGATCCAGCCCATTGTTTGACCTCAAAGTGTTTTGTTTCTTTTTGTCTCCTTCCTTAAATCTTAAAGTCTTAAAAACAGCAGCTTGCAGAGGCCTGGACCCTGTGTTCCGAGACTGCACTAATGGTGGGTTACCCTGTCACTGCTGGGATGCAGTCACACAGTTCCAGTCAGGATGGGTCCTGCCATCAGTTCACTTTGCTCACTCACTTCCTTGCCGCTCATTTCACTTCTTTTGGTGGTGGTTCTGCACCTCCAGCTCTTGGTGGGTGTGAGGAAATGGAGCTCAGGGCTCCCAGGGGAGGCCGGGAGAGGGGTGGTTAAGGGTTAGGTGAGGTCTTGTTGCTGCCTCACAGGAGAGGCTGGAGAAGGTTGAGGCAGACTCCAGAGGTACACAGGGATGGGAAGGGAAGTGACAGGGACATGTTGGAACGTGGCAATTTCCAGTACTTAAAGAGACTTACAAGGCTGGAGAGGGACTTTTCACAAGGGCCTGGAGTGACAGGACAAGGGGGAATGGCCTCAAGCTGATGGAAGATTTAAATATGATACTAGGAAGGAATTCCCTGTGAGGGTGGGGAGGCCTTGGCACAGGTGCCCAGAGAAGCTGTGGCTGCCCCTGGATCCCTGGCAGTGTCCAAGGCCAGGCTGGACAGGGCTTGGAGCAGCCTGGGATAGTGGAAGGTGTCCCTCCCCATGGCAGGGGGATGGAATGAGATGATTTTTGGAGTCCCTTTCAACCCAAACCACTCCCTGATTCCATGATTCCAACTCGGTATAAGGGAGGAGGCTGCAGAGAGGTCCTGAGACCTCAGTATCGGTCTGGACAGAGCATCCTGCCCTGAGTGGATGTGTCGCAGTTGAGACGGAACACGAAATGTATAGACACACACATGGCTCAGTCATAGGAAAGAAGAAAGATCTCTTTATTACTACAAGGCCTCTTCTATACTATTTCTAGCATTTGCACCACATATTCATTGGCTCCAAATTCACCACCTCACAATATCATTGGCTACCTATAGTTAGTACACATTCTTGCAATAACACACTCTTTCAAACAGGTGTATGTTGGAGAAGAAGGAGCAGAATGTAACTTCTTTTCTGGGTTGTTTTCATTTCTTATTCGTGTATTCTCACGAGTACGAGAGGATAGTGTCAGTTTGATGTCTGTGAGCCGAGGCAGGCAAGTTGTCAGTTCCCACATGGATGTGCTTGGGATGAGCTGGCTGGACTGGGGACATCCAGGTTGACCTTCCTCCTTAGGTGAGTCTGTGCTTCTGTGAAAGCTCTTGTCTGCTTCAAAGGGCAGAGTTTATTTACCCACAGTGTTTGTCTTACTCCGCTCTCCCAGGAGGGGAACAGTATCAGGAAAGAGTTGGCTAAATATACTTTTCCCATTTCCCAGAGTGTCATTATGTGGTCTCTGCAGTCGGGTCTATTTTGGAGTGATGATGTGTTGGTGCAGCTCCTTCAGCTCTTCAGAAGCACTGTCTGGTGACCTGGCCTGCCCTTCCCAAATCCTGCTTTCCCCCAGCCCAGTGGGATGCTGGAACCTGGTTTCCACTGGATGTAAATCAGGGAGTGGGAGGAGCAGGTCCACACAACTGCCTTTATGTGACTTGAGGGATAAAAGGCTGGGGAGTTCCCTTAACATAACTGGGGGGCAGGAGGGCTCAGAGCTGCCACCTTGGATGCTTGATAAGTGTTTGCATATGAGGTGGTGTTGAACCAAAACAAGTTTTATCTTGAGCAAAATGATTGTCCTCTTAAAGTAAACCTTGGAGTGATCGTCCTCCCTGCCCCACTCTTGTCCAGCAGCTTCAGCTCCTGCAAACTCAGATGTCTACAAACTCTACCATTTCCTGCAGGGAAGAATTCTACCCAAGTTCCCTCTGTTTCTGTTTCCCTGGCAGAGCCCTGGGGTGGCTGGGGTGGCTTGAAGGTGCTCAGGGCACTGATTTTGTCCCAGGACTGGTTCCATCCTGTGTCCTGGACACAGCTGCTTTCTTTACAAACTCACCTCCGGAAGCATCTTGGCATTTTGTGGAAGTTCCCTGGAGAAACCCAGAACCAGAGCTATGCCCTGGGAGAGCTGGATCAGAGCAAAGGTCCATGGTGCTCACTGATACCCCACACTTCTGTGGAAGGAGGAAAAGGGCAGGTAAAAGCTCTCCCTCCCTGCTCTCTTCAGCCTCCTGTGCTGTCAGCTGGGAGCTTTCCTGCCCTGGGAGTGTTTCCCTCAGGCTCAGGGGATTTTTCCTGTGTATTTGCCTTTCCCACCCATCTGCAATGTTAGGGAGATGAACAAGGCAGAAGCCATTACAGCTCTGTTGCTGAACTCCCACCTGCTACGTGGGATGTTCTTTGTGTTTCCCAGAGCAGTGCTTTTCCCTCTTACTCAGGGCACAACAAAGCTCTCTTACCCAACAGGCATTTGTTTGGGTCATTTTTCCTCTTTTCCATGAGGTGTGTAATATCCCAGCCTTACTCCAAAGCAGTGATTAATTTTCTTGGGTGATTTCCAGTGACAAACATTATTACTGTCTGAGTTCTGTTGCTGTTTTCACAACCCCGCTGTGACTGCAGATGGGGGTTTATCATTTTTACAGGTGATGGAGGCCAAGCACAAAGAAACCAGTTCAAAAGTATCCAGGAAAGGTTGGCACCAGGCTGAGGTACTCAAGACTCGATTTCCTCATGGGATTTTGTACGTGGGTACTGTAGGTACTGTGAAATTATGCATTACAGCATGGAATTATGTCCATGCTGCCCCCACAGCTCAGAGCATGTGACTCAAGTGTCCAGGAAATGAGCTCACAACGAGTCACCACCAATTAAACCACCGTGGGTTTAAAAACTTGCTTTTGTACACTTGGCACGTTAAAAAGGGAAATTTAAAAGAATAAATTTACCCACACATTATCTTGGTACCAGAGCAGGCTTGAGGGGTACATAAAGGGGGTCACCCCAGCAGTGGGGATGGAGGCTGGAGGAGGAGGGGCTGGCTGGGATTTGCCCCAGCCCACTCCTGGCAGGGACAGGAGGTTCTGCTCACAGCTCTGGTCCTGGGCAGGCTCCCATGGTCACTTCTTGGTCACTTCAAGCATGTTCAGAGATGGGAACGGAGCTGGGGAAGGGACTGGAGCACCTGGAGCGGCTGGGGGGATGCTCAGCCTGGAGAAAAGGAGGCTCGGGGGGACTTGTGGCTCTGCACAGCTCCTGACAGGAGGGGACAGCCGGGGGGGTCGGGCTGTGCTCCCAGGGAACAGGGACAGGAGGAGAGAAAACAACTTCATGTCGAAGCAGGGGCGGTTGAGTTTGGACATAAAGATTTTATTCATGGAGAGGGTTCCGGCATTAAAGGGACTGCGCAGGGAGGCGGTGCTGTCCCCATCCGTGGAGGTGCCCGGGAAGGACTGGATTTGGAACGCAGTGCTCTGGGCTGGGATACATGGGGGGGATCGGTCACAGGTGAACCCCTCAACGACCTTGGCGCTTTTTTCCAGCTTCAATGACTCTGTGACCCGTCACTCTCGAGCCCTCGCCCGACCCCTGCCCGGCTGGGCCACGGTGTCACCCCACCTTCCTCATCTCCCAGCGTCCGCGGCAGTCCGGGAGCATCCCGGCACAGAACGCGGGAGGTGCCCGCCCGGCCCCGGCCCGTCCCCGGCCCGTCCCGCCCCGGCCCGGCCGTGCCCCCCGCCCGCGGCCCCAGCCCCTCCTTCCTTCCCGCCCGGCACCCGCTCCGTGACGTCAGCAGCCCCGTGACGTCAGCCTGCCCCGTGACGTCAGCGCGCCCCAGCGCCACTGCCGGGTTCCGCTCGGGAGACACCGCCTTCCCGGCGTGCCCCGCGCCACGCTGCGGCCGCGCCTCCGTCTCCCAGCAGGCCCCGCGCGCAGAGCCCGTTGGCGTGCGCGGCGCGGCGGCGCAAGGCACGCCGGGAGTTGTAGGCGACGCGGGGGCGGCGGGGCGAGGCGACGGGCGGAGTCGGGCGGCGGCGGCCTCGGGCCTCGGGTCGGTGTGTGCGGGGAGCGAAGCGAGGGGAGCGGGCACCGCAGCTGCACGGCCTCGGCCCGGCCCCGCCGCAGCCATGTCGGGGCTCCTGGGGAAGCTGTTCGGGACGGGCGCCGGCGGGAAGGGCGGCGGGAAGGGCCCGTCCCCGCAGGAGGCGATCCAGCGGCTCCGCGACACGGAGGAGATGCTCAGCAAGAAGCAGGAGTTCCTGGAGAAGAAAATCGAGCAGGAGCTGGCGGCCGCCCGCAAGCACGGCACCAAAAACAAGCGCGGTGAGCGGGGGGGGGGCCGGGCCGCGCCGCCCCGAGCCCGGGCAACAGGTCGGGAGGGCCTCTGGACAGCGCGGCCGCGTCTGTGCTGCTGTATTTTATACCTGCTGCCTTTATTTTGTACTTATTGCCTTTATTTTATCCCCCAGCGCCCTCTCTGCGGGCCGTCCCGCCCTTCCCGGCGGGATTTACGCCCCAGCCGTGTTTCCTCACTATGGAAGGGAAGGACACCTCCCCTTCCCTCGTGGGGAAAGCCCCGTGTGGGTGGCGCGTCACTCCCTCGTGATTCCCATGTCGCGATAGTGCTCGGCTGCTCCGTGCCGTTCCCTTCCCGTCTCCTGCCCGCCGCACTTGGGGGAGAGGTCAGGAAAATGTCCCAGCACTGTGGAATCAGGCCTTGATTTGCCCTGCTGGTGTTTTTTAATTCCAACCAGCAAAACTCTTTACCCAAACCCTGCTTAATGTGAGGGTATGGTTATATCTGTGTTTATCTTTGCCAGCCCTTACCAAAAGTTCTGAGCGTTTTGGGGAGAGTAGGAGTTACAGCTTTAATGTGTGTGTGTTTGTTGTCCATGGGGTGAAAAGACGAAAAACTTCCAGGAAGATTGGTCATGATTGAAAAGGTTTCTTGAAAACAGGCAAGTTAATATTCCCTCTTCTAGGAAGAACTGGGGTTATACTTGTGCTGTGTTTTGTGTTCTCATGGAAATAGTAATTCTTTTGAAAACAGTTTGTTCTTGGGGTTTATCCCCACCTTTTCAGTCTCTCCAAGAGGCTCTTCCCCACACACTCCTAAAACTTAAAAACGGAATTGGTGTTTCCCAGGTGGAACTTGGCCTCCCTGGGCAGGTCTGGCTGTGTTTTGCAGGCAGTGCTTGGTGTGTCTGTGTGTCTGGAGATAAGGCAGTTGTCAAGTTACATATTTCAATGCTCTGAAAACAAACTTCTTGCGTGTTTTACCGTGGCCGTGAAAACTTTTCAGGAAAGCATGTCCTGATTTCCATATGGATGTTCCCTTCTCTGTGGTGGAGCACGAGTGGCTCTGCCTGTGGCACAGGGAGCTGCAAACACACATCTAGCAAGGGTTAATTGGCAGTAATTACCCTCAGGAGTTTGCTGTCGCTACTTCAGTCAGCACTTTAAGCCTCCTTCCAGACTCCACAACTTCCCTGTGTGTGGTGACATGGATGGAGCTGCCGCTCAAGGGCTCAAGGATGTGTCAGAGGACCTCAGCAGAGCCTTGCTTCAGGCTTAACCAAGGCAGTTCTAAATCGAATTTTTTGCAACAGTTCTAGTAAGTGAGTCTGTGCTCTGGTTTTCAGCCTAATTTGGTAAAGAGCTGCAGAGGAGAACTAAAATGTATCTTTGCAGTTTCTTCATCTTGTGATTCACACTGGGCCTCTCAAACTTCTAAACTTCTGTTCAGGTCTTTGTCTCGACTCACTGTAATGCCATCCCTCTCTCCTTCCTTCCCTCTCTGCTGCCCTTCAGAGCCTTGGGTAGGGAGGGATTGAATTTCCTTGGAGGTGGATTAAGGAGAAAAACCTGCCCATTCACCGGCACGATTCTGGGTCAGACTAATTGAGGGCTTGCAGCAGCACGGGATCCTGAGGAGTAATTAAGGAGCTGTGAAAGGGAGAAGGGTAGGGATGGGTTTCTGCTGGAAAAGGAAACCACTTTTTTTTTCCATTTCTGGAACTATAGGCTAACTGTTCTTATTGGGCTGTGAGTTAAGGCAGCTGATTGTCTGTGGCTTGCTGGGAAGTGAATTCCCCTCAGGACACACTCAGTTTTTCTGAGTTCAGGTTGTCAGTCATCAGCTGAGCTTCTACAAATTGCATTTTTTTTTATATCCAGTTATTGGATTTTTCCCTCTCTGACTTCAGGCTGCTTTATAATCCATAATCTGTGTGATTTTGATGCAAAGTCACTTAAATCCATATTTTAAATGAAAATAAAAATATATTGGTTTTATATGTGAAAGTCTGTCATTTTAATGGAAATATTTGATACAGTTGGAATGCTTTCAAGCAAAACTGAACAAAAGATAATTAGCTAGTCATTATTTTATGTAACTTGGATTTTAAAAAATAAAATTTGAAGAATCCTTAGGCTTAGTTCTCCAAGATTTAATTACTTCCCTCTGGAGATCCTTCCCTCTGGAATCCCTGCTGTTCCTTGAGGATCTCCTGTGGATGGTGCACATTTGTGATCTCAGCTGGGCAGTCCTGCTGATGCTACTGGAAGCTGCTGTGGGAAAGCCAAAAGAAGATGATCAGTGGGGCAGGGAGCTTACCTGGAAGCTCAAAGCCACCTTGGGAAAAGCTGGAATGGCATGTTTGTTGTCCTGGAGGAAGGATGGGTGTCTGGCACACTTGAGGTAACAAAAGGAAACATTCTCTGCTCCCCAGCACACTGGGTGATTGTTCAGGTGCCAAGTGAGCTGATTTCCAAAGGCTCATTCACTCATTCCTGCAGCATTTCTGCAGTCTAAGGAAAGCTTAAGTCTAAGAAACTTAGAGGCTTCTGGTTCCTGTGCCTGCCCCAAGCACACGCAGGGTTTTGGTAATTTATGAACTTACTTTACATGTGTGTTTTTCCTAAACTGCATTTAGGGTATCCAGGCTGTGTAACCAGACAATTAATGAAATTCTGAGGTTATAAGAAGGAACTGTGTAGTATAAGTTTCCTCCTCAGTCTGTGTTGTTTCTTGGCAAGGGAGGCTTTCAACTTGTAGCAAAAGTTCTGAGTGTGCTGGGGAGACCAGCAGTGATGGCTTTAGTGTGCTTGCCATGTTCTGTCCACGGGATGAAAAGCTATCAAGGTTAATCATCATTAGAAGGGTTTTCTGAAAACAGGCAAGTTACTCTTCCCTCTTCTGGGAGGAACTTGGGTTATGGTTGTGCTTTGTTTTGTGTTCTCATGGAAATGTTAATTCTTTAGAACACAGAGCGTTCTGGGGTTTCTCCCCAGCCCTCTAAGAGGCTCTCCCACACTTTTGCTCTACCTCACGAGTAGTGGATTTACTCCTCCCAGTGCCTTTATAGGAGCAGCAGCAGTACTTGTTAGTTTGAGCACTAATCACCCAGCATCTCACTGCATTTTACATCTGCCCTGAAAATCAACTTAGTTCTGACAAAAGCAGAGTGCAGCTGTGAGCCTGATGGTCTGGGAGCCCTGTGCTGCTGCTGCTGCATCCTTTTATTCCGCTCCAGTTTGTCCATGGCATTGCTTCATCTGGGATGTTTTCTCAGTGCTCGAACCTTGTGATACAAACTAAGCTGCTCCATTTTTCCAGGGGTTCAGCGTTCAGTTTCTGGGGAGTTCAAGCTGATCTTACTCACTGCTGCTCTGATGTTTCTGCTTTCCTGGGGCTGTGCCCAGTCACGCAAAGCTGAGCTGCCAGAGGATAGCACAGGCACACCGAGGAACAAGGGGTTAATTCCTTGAGCTCTGACTACATTGGGTATAACAATTCCAGAACCTCTTTCTCCTGGAAACCCAAAGCTCAAGTGATGTCTCAGTGTGAAGATTACAGCAGGGAGAGAAACTCAATGCTGTTTTAGAGTGCCAGTGTTAAAAGCAGCTCACTTGAGTTCAGATCCAGGGTGAGGGGATGTGGTGATGTGCCTGTCATTGATCTTACCTTTTTGTTAATTAACACTAGGGACACAAATGGTGGAATGGGTGAAAAGCTAATACTGTGCCAAAATATGTTTTGACTTTAGCAGGAGCTGACATTTCATGGATTTTTTCTGGTTTCTGTTAGTGAGTGATTTTTCTTTTCTGATCTCAAAATTTCTGTTTTCACTGTACTTAAATGTAATGATGGGGTTTTCTCCAGCACTGAGTACACAAAATAGATGCAAACCCACTGCTAGATTGCTGCTGTATAATTCAGGCTTTTCCTGGAAAGACACTCCTATTCTCCACCCAGCCCCAGAACTAAACAAACCAGGAAGTCAGGCGTAGGCTGAAGTCCTGTCTTTATGCCCACCTGGGGCTCTCAGTGCTGCCTCAGGTGATGGTGTGTGAATGAAATTACATCCCTTTACCTTTTTAAGCTGCCCCAGCAGTCTGTTGGTCTGATTTCCCTGCAGCTGGAGGGTTCTGGTGTCAGATCTGCTTCTTTCTGGGAACCTGCCTGGAATGTCCAGCTGGGACTGACAGAGTGAGGCTGTTCCAGGAGCAGCCCTGCGTGATCCTGTCTGTTCCTCTGTGCTGCTGTTGGTGTTTGTGTGGGCAGGGCATGAGCTGGATCAGTTTGCTGAGCCAGACAAAACCCAACTCTTAAAAAAAAAAAAAGGCAAGGAAAGTTGTTTTCCACACTTAACCACACAAATGCTGGAGCTGCCAGGGGAGGGAGGCAGGAATGTGATTGGAAGGAGGAGGGAGGGCAGTGGGAAGGAGGAGGGAGGGCAGTTGTACCTCTCCTGGCAGCAATCCCTGCTCAGAGGCACTGACTGATAACATCTGAGGGTGACGTGGGATCTCCCAGCAAGGGACACACGGATCATTAATTGAAGCATGGCAACAGTGCCTGCAGGATGGCCTGGCTGGGTTTGTTTAGAACTGAGTGGTTCAGAGTGTGATAGTGATCTGGCACTGAGGGAAGGAAAAGCTGCAGCCTCAGCTCTGGGCATGGGCAGAGACTCCAAGGACTTGTGACTGTGTGTGCAAGGCCTCGGACATGGTGAGTGTGGTTTAAACATCCTGCTTGGCAAGAGAAGTGATTCTCTCCCAGAATCCAATAGTGGGACCCAGGTTTTGTTTCCATGAATCATAAGGTGCTGATGTAGGGGAAGCAGGAGTCCTGCAGCATTTCCAGCCCATCTTTTGTCCCTCAGCCTGCCTTCTCTGTGTTTTAAGTCACAGTCTAATGCAAAATCGATGTTTAAGTTCCAGGTGCTTATCCATAACCCAGGGCTTCAGTGCAGGACTACTGATGGCAGTGCAGGCCTGAGTCCTTCATCTTCCCCTGAGGTTAATGAGATGAGCACTCACTACCTGGCTTGGGAAAAGTGATAATTGCTCTCTTTAATTAGATCTTTTAAAACAAGGGGAAACTTCTCCTTTGCGTTACTACCCTGCCTGTGTTCAGCAGAGCCTTTTGGAGACAAGACTCTCTGGTATAAAACAGTTTGGGAGCAGTGGGGGGATTCGCAAACACCTTTTTAAAAACTGCTTTAAGAAGTGGCATAAACAAAACCCAAAACCCTGGCGATTCTGCCAGATATGTTTTGGTAGCTGTATTTGTTGCAATACATCCTTCCTCTGTTCCTGTTCTCTGTCAGGAGGGAAGCCTGGCATGTTTGCAGTCACTGACTTTGTGTTTATTACTTTTTCTCTCAAAATGTGTTAGATGGTGGATTCTAATCTCATTAAACTCCAGGTCTAATTACTGAATCCTGCTCCAGGGCTCCTAGACTAGTTCAAAAACTGTATTTTGCAGGTGATGCAAATTGGTTTAACCCTCTTTTACTTAGACTTGTGCTGAGTTGTGGAATGTTTATCTGGACTGGGATTTTGTTAGGCTTTGCACTTGTAATCATTCAGGTCTCTCTGATCCCTTCTTGCTCCCAAAAAACAAAAAATTGCATTGCCCTGTCTGGTTTTTGGGGCAGTACGTGATGCTTGCACCAGAGGCTTTTTGCATGGGCTGTGGTGTGAGCAGCAGGATGTGACCTGACTTTTGCAGCCAGCGAAGTGTGGGCGTGAGTGGGGTTTAAAGTAAAACCTTGTCATTTCCTCACACCCCTTAAAAATGGATGATTTTGCAGAACTAAAAGCTGGAGCAGCTCTCATGTTTGACTTTCAAGTTTGCAGCCAGGTGTCCAGCAAGCTGGAACTGCTGGCACAAAGTGCCTGAAACCAGCAGGATGCAGTTGGAGAATCCTAAAGAGGCCAGGCATCAATGCTGACAGACTTGGCCTTTCCCTCAGGGAGCCCAAGGCCACAGCACAGAGCTGGAGATAAGGAGGTTGGTTCTGCTGTGAATCTTTGGGCAGAAGCAGGGATACAGCTCCTGAAGGAAGGGCTGGAGCCCCTCTGCTCTGAAACCAGGCTGGGGATGCTCAGCCTGGAGAGCTGAGCCTTCCAGTGCCGAAAGGGACTCCAGGGGAGCTGGACAGGGACTTTGGATGAGCAGCTGGAGTGACAAGGCAAGGGGAATGACTTCCCACTGCCAGAGGGCAGGGACAGATGGGATATTGGGAAGGAGTTTCTCCCTGTGAGGGTGGGCAGGCCCTGGCACAGGTGCCCAGAGAAGCTGTGGCTGCCCCTGGATCCCTGGCAGTGTCCAAGGCCAGGCTGGACAGGGCTTGGAGCAACCTGGAAGAGTGGGAGTTGTCCCTGCCCGTGGCAGGGGGTGGCACTGGGTGATCTTTAAGGTCCCTTCCAAACCAAACCACACTGTGATTCCATGGGAACCTTCCTTGTGGCCAGTACCAAGGGCAGTGGAGTGGCCCCAGTGACCCAGCACTGGTGGGACATGGAGAACAGAAGATTCCCCTGGGTGAAGCTCAGTGCCAGGCTGTGGCACAGGCAGCAATAGTTCTGTCCATGATGCCCTTCCACTTGGAAGCCCAATTGGGAAGGCTCTGCTGTGGCTTCCCCCTGGTTTGTTGTTGAGATGGAGTTTGCCAGTAACCAGTTTAGAGGAGCTAACACAGTTATAGGATAATTATGTGGGCAGCTGTTGTCTTGCAGCTCTGGACGGATGGCAGTGAATGATGGAAGTTTGAAATTTTCAAAATAACCTGTGTGCCCATCTCTTGGATTTACTGGGATGTGCATGGTGATCCATTGCAGCCAGCCAGGGTTTTTCCACTCCTGTGGTGGAGTGTGTTACCAAACATCCACATTGTGTGTGCTCCTCATGGCTTGGCGGGATTTCATTCAGATTTAGGGTAAAAATTCTATGTTTACTTCAGGTGAGTGCACAGAGGTTGCTCAGATATAGTGGGACCGAAAGAGAAATGCCGGAGTGACAGGAGCATCAGTGGTATTCAGAAACTTGGAGGTGATTTTTGTTGGCTGTGAAATAAAATAAAACAAGTTGATACAAAGCAAACTTCACAGTGGGCTCACTGGGACTGTGCACAGTCACCATCTCCAGGGAAGGCAGCACTTCTTAAAATGCCTTGGCAGCATCTCCACGGTGGGCTCTGCATGTGCCCTGTGCTGGAGGAACAGTTAGAGGCAAAAAGGCTTTTTTGTAAGTGCTTCCCTGGCAGCTCCATCAGCAGGAACTGTTCATTGCTGAGCCTGGCTCTGGAGTGATCCCAGCCTCAAAACATGGGATTGCCATTAAAAACTGCAATTCAGCCTCCAGAGAAGTCCCGCAGTGTTGCCCTCTGGAGTGTTTGGAGGTTGAGTCAAGAAGTATGAACTTTTTAAAAATAAATATGGTTTGTCTTATTTGCTATATAACTTTTGGCTTTCTAAAGGTTTGTGTTCTCAGCTTTTCTCCCATAGTCATCAGCGTTGGAATCTCAGCATTCACGAAAAAAGTAATCTTTCACATCCCAAAATATCTCATCTGGGGAAGTTAGGCTGTTAAGAGAAATGCTAAATATTATGACAGAATCAATGAAATTCTTAGACTTGGCAACACTCTAATAATAATGGTCCAAGGCTGGAAAATGCCCGATGGATTCCCGGGCAGCCACTCTTTTAATTCCCCAGGGAGAAAAGGTCTTGAAATGTGCCACTTCAGGGTAGGATCTTCTGAGTTTTGTGAATTAATTACAACAATACTGTTCTGCTCAGGGAACTGGGTTGTTTGTTTGTTTGTTTTTCTTGTGAGAAAACAGCATTTTGAGATACTTAAGAGCCACTTGTATTCCTGCAAAGCTGAATCTCTACCTGATGCGTTTCTGGCAGGAATTAAAGGAAGATTCTGAGTTTCCACTTGAATTGTCTTTAACAAGGTACCTTCAGCAACCACAAAATGAAGAAGAAAATGCAAAAAGAGTATTTGTAGGCTGTGGGAATCCCAGGGACACCTTGGGGAACATACATTTCTCATCCTAAACATTCAAACTTTGGTTGAATGCTGAATAATTATCTCATTTCACATCAGAATTTTACATGTGTACCAAAGAAGGTGCAGATTTTTAACAGCAAAGTTAGTGTCAGTTTGAAAGGGTAAGGGAGGATAATGTACCCTGGCAGCCTTAGAAAATATGGGATTTCACTTGGAAAGAAGAAATGTGTTTTGGGTAGATCAGCTTTGGAGATGTCTCGCAATCCCCCACCATCATCTGAAGGCATGCAGAACTCCAAGGAATGAGACACTGAAAATTGGGAAATACAGTGCAAGCTTTGCTTCCAGAGGGTGGATCAGATTTCAAGGAATGGTTTGAAGCTTCAGGCCTGGATGTTTTTGGCTGAACCAGCATTTCTTAGACTTGTTCCAGCTCCTGGGTGGAACAAAGCTGTCTCTGTAACTGGGATTTCTCTTTCCTGGTTTTCTCATTTGGAACTTCAAAGCTCACTGTAGTTGACCATTTTTCCCCTTTTTTTTGGACAAAACTGTCTCAGAGTTGCCTGGAGATTTTTCTACAGAGGATTATTGACCAGAGGATTGTTGCCTTGACATTAAAGGACAGAGGAATCACCTCGCAAGGCTGAAGGCTGGTTTGCCACAGAGCCAGTGATGATGTGGAGGTGGTGGTTCCACTTGTGTTTGGGTGTTGCTGTATCACAGCCCTGATTGCTGCTCTACAGATGCTTTTTTCCTTATCTCTTTTTTCCCCCTCCTTTTTATTTATAGATTTTTATAGCTGGAGTGTTTATTGTTTTGTTTCATCTCTTGCACAATAGACTAAATGTTCTGGCACTGCTTTGCTCAAGAGGAAGTTGTAATCTTGTATTTTGAAAGATGAGGCAGAAACCTTCTTGTATTCTCTGCCTGGGCTTGGGTGCTTTATTGAAGTCTTTTTAATCAGTCACAGTCCCTGAGCTGGGAATAGTTACTTTCCTTTGGGGGGGGGGGGGGTTTGGAAACTTTATTAGAGGTTTAATAAACAGGCATAGAAAGCCAAGGGGAGGACCAAGGCTGAACTGTGCCCACCATTCCGTGCTAAAAGTGCACATTTCCCAAAAGAAAGGCACAGCAGGCTCCTGCAGGCACTGGGGACAGGCCCTGGCTTCGGGGAGAAATGATTATGACTTCAGACATTCAGCACAAGGTGACTTTTAAACCTGAATATAACCTTGAGTCAGAGCTCTCAGGAGGTGATCCTCCTGGGAAAGCAGCTCCTGCTGCTCTGCACAGGGTTAATGTTGGAACTGATGAGGATTTGTTTATAACCATGCTTTGGGACCTCTGTGTCCCAGCCACTTGGACACCACAATGCCTAAAATCACACCTGACTTCTTGGGGCCCTGGCATTTTGTGTTCTGAGGCTCACCTGGCCTGGGGTGAGTATTCCTCGGTATGGCCTGGATGCCTTTGTATGGAACAAGAAGGACAATCCTGGTTGAACAGTTCCTGGAGCTATCAAACCTCTGCAGAAAGATTCTTATTCAGGGCAAAACTCTGGTGTGAACAAAGTTTGGTCAGTCTGTACTGGGGTTTATATCTACCTTTTTATCTCATAGCATTGGGGGATAATTTGTGAATTGCTTTGCATTCACTTTTAGGACTTTTTGAGCTCTTTAGGCAGTTTGCTGGCTCTCAGTAGTGAGAGGTGAGCAGTTGCTGCCTAAGATAAAGCTCCTCACTGCAGGCCAGCCAGGCAATTACTCCTTGCACCTCCCAGTGCCCCTTGTTTATCCCACTCCAAGGACAGCGAGGATGTTGTTCCTGATTAAATCTGCTGCCGAGGCAAGTGCCAGGAAGATGGAATGGTATTTTCAGAAGCAGCAAAAATAATGACACTTCTTTCTGTGGAGCAAATTACAGATGGATGCACAGGGTAATGTGCAAAATGCTCTTCCACTATTAAGTTGATTATCTCAATCCTATTTAGTGCCTGGGCTTGCTGCTCCAGGGGCCAAGGCACCCCAGTTTGGGAAGCTCCTCTGCTTTTTTCTTTTGGCATGGCTGCCATTTTGTGCCCATCATTTGCTGAGGCTGCTGTGGAACTTCCCCATGCCAGATTAATATTGCTGATGGCCTTGTGCAGGGGTGTCTCTGCTGCTGCCATTTCTGCCAGAGAGAAAGTAAAAATTAGATGGGAGGTTATTTTTCCTCTCAACTGGAGTAATCAGAGCTATTAACTGCAGTGTCTTCCTCTGGAGGAGAAGCCTCTCTATTTTAGTGGGATTTTTGGGAGGGTTTTGCAGAGGCAGGAGACACCTGCAGTGTGTCAGGACAAATTCTCTGGGATCACCAACACTTGGGCCTAGGTTCAGGTATATTTAGGTCAGTTTATGAATTCAGTAAAACTCTTTGAGTTCTGTTCCCAGTTCTCTTTGCTCTTCTCAAGCTGAGATGTGTTCTTGCCAGCAAAACTTGAAGTTCCAATTGTGTAGAGAAAGAAGTCCTGTTCTTCCTGGATTTTATCTGCTGATCTACACTTTCCTATAAGGAGATTTAAAAGCATTAATTCCACGGAATTGCTGTGTGCATAAATATCCCAGGAACACTGCCTGTCCTACCAGTGTGTAAGGAATATTTATTTGCAGGAGGGCTGTTGATTTTTAACAAAACCGCTGACATTCATAGCCAATTCTTCCTCTCTGAATGCAGTACCATGTAGTAAAATTGTATTTTTATTATCCTGCAAGCTGCTTATCACAGTGAACATTCGTCTCATTTGACTAACAAACTGCTGTAAATACTGCAAAGAAAATCATTAGACTCACAACACTTCATTTAATAATAATAATAATTTGCTCGTGCACAGGTTAAAATAATTGAAAATACATCAGATTCTTACAGATAGCATTTCTGGAGGACAAAGTGAAATTATCTGGGTGAGCAGTCATGTTTTTCTGACTGATTTGCTGACAGGGAGGAGAGTCTGGCTGAATGACTCTGCTCTTTCCATATTTGGGTGTTCATTAGTCAGGAAAAGTGACTGAAAACAGTGACACGAGTTCCTGCTTCTCATTTATGTTGGAGGGCTGGGTCCTGTCATGGTGACATCCCAATGAGAGCCTGGGATTCTTGGGAATCACCATTTCAAACAGTAGCTGTTGATCTGCTGGAATTTCTAGTTGGGGTTATGACAAATTCAAATGAATAGAAAATTAAAATAGAATTTTGCTGTTCAGTCAAAGACTGGAAGTAAAAAACCAACCAACAGCCAATGACAAATCACCCCCAAACGCCTCAAACCAAAACAAAATACAGAGGAAGGAATAGCTTTTTATGTGTTAAAAAGTTTGAAAAGCATTCTTTGAATGTAGTTTTAGGCATGTTTTACATTCAGGAAATGGAAGCAGTCAGCCCAGATCTCACTGGACTCAGCTGCAGTTTTATTCCTCCCTGGAATCTGGGGTTTTCTTTGTGAGAATTCCTCTGTAAAAAGGAACTGCAGAGATCACAGTCTGATGCTCATTACCGCAGAGAGAAATTTTACATTCCTTTGCCAATGGAAAAGAGGTAGTAAACTACTGATACCCATTTTAACTGGTCAGAGCTCTGTGGGGAAATCTGATGAATAAAATTGGCTCCAGCATCCCCACCATAGCTGATAATAATGACAATTGATATATCAAAGTGCCATATTGAGAAGGTCATTTTGAGCCTACTCACTGTCTCCTAATGGATGGCAGAAGTCACCCAGGTAGTTTAAAATGTATTACTTTCAATTTAATTATAATAATAATAATTATATACAGATATAAAACTGCTTTTTCCCGAGCCATGTGTATTCTCTGAAAGCTTTATTACAATTCAAATAAAGTGCAGCTAAGGTTTGTTATCTGCTCTCTGTTTTTTTAGAGGATCTTTTAAGTGCTTGCAATTCCTGCTGCACATTTGACTTAGCAAGTTCAAACACCCACTGTGCCTGTTGAGGACAAGGTGTGGGTTGTAAAAGTTGTCTAAAAACACTCTTTATTGGCAGCTTCTTGTCCCGTGTAAATGTAAGTGGAATGATCAAATATTTTTGCTGTCATTGAGGGTTATGTGAAATGTTAAATCCCCTCCTAAACCAGGCGGTGATGTGAAGTGGTACTTCTGGTTTTGTATGGAATAAGGATATTCCAGAGTGAGTTCCAGTGGAACCTCTGGATATCAGGCATTGTGCAGGAGCTGCTGGGAGAGGCTGGAAATCTTGTGTGGCTTTTGACTCCCAGATAAGGAGTGTGTCACTGTCCTGGAAAGCTGACATCAGCTGTTTGTAGAAAAATGTGCTGCTGATCTCTAGCAACACATTCTAGGGCACCACTGAACTCTGGCTGGCCAGAGGAGAAATGCTTTAAATGTAATATATGCTCACAGGTCCTGCTGAAGCAGTTGCACAGCAATTAAAGCTGGGTATAAATTGCATTAGCTGCCTCTGTAATTACTGTCTTGGAAGCAGCAAAGGCATGATTAGGGGTGTGGGTGCTGAGGAGAGCCTCTGCCGTGGCTGTTTGATTTGATAGCAGCCTTTGAGAAGGGCAGAGATAGGCCCTGTTCCACTGTGACTCCAAACACACCCAATTCTTGCATGTGCACAATGCCACAGGACATTTGTAGCCCACTGTCCCTGGTTCTTATTAATTTCAAATTCTAGATGTTTTTCTCAAAAAAAAAAAAAAAAAAAAAAGAGCCAATGTAATTCCCTGCAGATTAAGTTTTTATAGCTTTGACTTTAATAAAAACTTAATAAAAATGTGTTAATCTGGCAGTTCATAAGGTTGCAGTAGGTTCCTGATCTTTGGCCTTAGGAAGAAGAGGAGAAAATTAATGTTTTCCTTGGTCTGAAGAGGTGGGAAATGCTTCCAGAAAATACCACAAATCCATGTGAAGTTTAAGGGCAGGGCAGTTCTGGTGCACAAGTGGCGTGGGTGGGAATGGGAGGGACAGGGTTACCCGACAGTCCTGATAAGAACTCCTGATCTTTTATGAGAATTCTTGCCATGTTTGGTGTCTGAGCAGCTTGTTTTAAATATGAGCGTGAAATGGAGACAAACTGTAATTGTTCTCAGAGAAAGCTGTAGTGGGGAGCTGTACATAAATTGTAGTGCTTTACTTGGGTTTGTATAATGTTACATAATGCTATAAAATCTCTGGTTTCACCAATATTTCTTCACGAGGCACAAAATTCTCCATAAAGGACATCCTCTTGTTGGGCATTTCACCAACATCTGTCACTATACAAACACAGCTATTTACAATTTTTATCTTTCTGAGTAAGAAAACTTCATATATCCTTAATTAAACCATTAGTGCAGAATTAACCAGCATAAATATCCCAGCAATGCGTTGCTCATCACTTCATCATCTGGAATAAAGCTGGAATGTTTGGGATATTTGTTTTGTGCCTCATTCTGCAGAGCAAACACTGTCCTTTGAAAACCCTGTTCCCAGTCCTGTCAGACAAGTGGATGTTGGACTGGCCCCAAAACTGGGGAGATTTACTGGGCACTGGAGGGAAGGGCAGTGCAGAGGCTTGTTTTGGGTCCTGGACTTCTGTTGGGACAGCTGAGGTGTTTTTGCTGCCTTTTGAATCAGCCTGGGCTACTTTGTGTGCTTGGCATCCCTAGCTGGGCCTTCCCATTAAAAAGTGCTTTTTTATTCTCTCCCACATTAGTTAATTTGGAATTAACCAAATCCAGCATATTTATAACCAGTTCCAGATCTGAAGGTCCATTTAGGACTTTCCTTGCAGGACTGTCAGCATCTCAAGATGGCATCTGCCAAAGCCTGTGGGCTTGATCAGCTTTTAGGAGAGCAGTTCCTTTGTGTGTGCTGCAGAGACATATCCATCACATCACTGACTTAGCAGCCTCTGGAAGGGGAGATGGGGGAAGCTGTCTCTCATCAGGATTTCCTACTCCTTGTTTTCTGCTCTCCTCAAAAAACTCTGCTTGGAAATGATGTCTCTTAGAGATTTAAAGGCTTTATTTGCTGCCATTCTTTGTGTGTGTGACTGAGCCTTTGGGAGGGCCAAGACTGATTTTTAGCAGAGCTGATCCTCTGTCACATGAAGTGGTTTCTGCTGTGAGGCTCCCAGAGATCAGAGCACTGAAGAAATGAAGTGTGTGTGGCTGAGTGCGCGAACTGAGGGTGAGGCTGTTGGAGCAGCAGCTTGGGGCCGAGGTGAGCTTTTAAAGTCCCCAAGGTATTCTATGACCATGACTGTCATGGAAGGGAAGCAGGAATGCCATGAAGGGAAGCTTTACTTGTTTCTTACTCCATGTGACAGTGACACGTGGTGGCTATTGCTCCGAGCGCCCTCCAGCCTGGCCTGGGGCACTCCCAGGGATGTGGCACCTCCATGGTACAGCCATATGTCAGTGTGGTTGGTGCTCCCTGGCAGTGTTTCAGGAATGGCCTTGCCCATGGTTTGCTGGCTGGGGGCTGTTGTCACCTGCTGGGGGCTATTGTCACCTGCTGGGGGCTGCTGTCACCTGCTGGGGGCTGCTGTCACCTGCTGGGGGCTGCTGTCACCTGCCGGGGGCTGTTGTTACCTTCTGGGGGCTGCTGTCACCTGCTGGGGGCTGTTGTCACCTGCTGGCTGCTCCCTGTGTGGGTGGAACAGGTTGGACCAGTCCTCCCACACGGATCCCCGTGGGTGGGAGCTGGCCTGGGTGGGCTCCTCCTGTAGAGCCCACGGTGTACAAATTGCTCAAACCACCTTCCCTGAGGGCTTCTCTCAGCTCAGGCTGTTGTGTGCACAGCACCTCCTAGGGGGAGTAACTCAAACCATACAGAAACACAAACATTTCTAGAAGGTGTATTTCACAGCGTGAGTGCAAAGCTGAGGGAACATTTCTTGTTGTGTGTGAATGAGCTGCTTCTCCCAGGGGTTCACCTGTAAAACCACAGTAACTTCTGGCAGGAGCTGCACCAGCAATGCTGCCTTCCTGTGATGGGCTGAGGGAGAACAAGGCTGTTTTTAGGTGGATGAGCTTGGATATTGAAGCCTTCTGTTGGCTGTAGCATGGTCTGTGTGTGTGGTGTGTTAGAGGTGAGTTCTGGGCTGGCTGGGCAGCAGAGTTTACCTAGGAAGAAGAATGGACAGCAAACACCAGAACATGCTAAATATATCTCTGTGCTGAGTGGCACTTGGTGCAAAATGTGGATGGCTTTTTGGGGCACAAATCTCATCAATGCTACCCTTTCCTTTGCTGTGCAGCTGCCCTGCAGGCCCTGAAGCGCAAGAAGAGGTACGAGAAGCAGCTGGCACAGATAGATGGCACGTTATCAACAATTGAGTTCCAGAGGGAAGCCCTGGAGAATGCCAACACCAACACTGAAGTGCTTAAGAACATGGGATTTGCTGCTAAGGCTATGAAAGCTGCTCATGACAACATGTAAGTTATTCCCTCCTGCATCTTTCCATGGCATCTGTAGTTTGATGTTTCTTAGGTCTGCTGAATGCCACCTGTTTCATACCAAAGGTGGAGCTGGAGAAGCAAAACCTTCTTTTTAAAGGCTCTAACTTAAACTAAAATGGGACAAAATACACAAATATCGATGCTTCCTTAGTTTACTGCTGTTCTATTTTCTGCACTTTCCCAAAAGCTGGGTAGCACCAGTTTAGTCTAAGGAAAATGGGAATCTGCAGCAGTTACAGATCCATCTCATAGCAGCAAGAATTTTAAGCCTCGAGGGGAGACTTAAAACTTCTTTCTGTGCAGTGGAGTTGGTGTATGTAGCAATAATTAAAGGTAAAACTGCATTATGGGAATATTGTGCTTGCTCCAGAAGCAAATATTGTGGATCTAATAATGCTGAATCAGGGAAGAGAGCAAATTATTATTAATATCAGTGATGCAGAACAAAACCTCTCCTTGGTGTCTGTATAACTGCTGGGGGCTAAGCTTGCAGGGAAAAGTTAAAAATACATCTCTAATTGTGTTGAGAGCAGGGGGATAAAATCCAGACTTGCATGCAAAGTGTATTTTGGGAAAGGGCCTTGGAAATGTCACCGTGGTGTGACATTTCTGCAAAACCCAAGAACTACAGTTTTAAATGTTGATTTGAATGTTCATTCCCTTCTTTTGCAGGGACATTGATAAAGTAGATGAATTAATGCAGGACATTGCAGAACAGCAAGAGCTGGCAGATGAGATCTCTACAGCCATCTCCAAGCCAGTAGGATTTGGGGAGGAATTTGATGAGGTACGTCTTTCAATTTGCTTCTCTTCATATCAGTGAGTCATGGAATCCTGTGGGTTGGGAAGCCTTGGGACCATGGAGTCCAACCCAGCACTGCCAGCCCCATCACTGACCCTGAGCACCACAGCAGCACAGCTTTTAAATCCCTCCAGGAATTGTGGCTCCTAGGAGCCACTTCTTCTCTGAAGATCTGCATGTTGTGTGTGCCTGGGTGTAGTTCTAGGGTGTGAAATCCCTCCTGGAAGTTGTTGGTGGCTGTGACCTGGACTTTATGCTGAGAGTGGTCTGGATGGTCTGACCTGAAAATGGCACTTGGAGTTCTCCTTCCCTTCTCTGCTTTCCCCACCCTCCAAGAGATCCAAGCTCAGGACTCAGTTAATAATCAGTCTCCTTATCTCCTCACTTTACTCTGATCCTGTGCATTTATACTATTTTCTTTAATAATACAATCAGCTAAATCTACTTGTTAATAAATATGACTTAAAGTTCCTTCTTTTTTTCTTCTTTCTCCTTAAAACCTAGGATGAACTCATGGCAGAACTAGAGGAACTAGAACAAGAAGAACTAGACAAAAACTTGCTGGAAATCAGTGGTCCGGAGACAGTACCACTACCAAATGTGCCCTCAATATCAATACCCTCCAAGCCAGGTATGGATCAACCTTTCCCTGAAGCATCCTGGATTGTTAAAAGTGTTCTTATTTATCTGCCAGCTCCTTGGAGTTGGGAGATGTTGCAGGAATTGCTTCCTGAATCCCAAATCACACCCAGTGCCATTTCTCTGGGGGGGTGGAACCTGCCTTTCACAGAAGCCCAGAAATCATTCCCTGTCACAGGAGCAGTTGTTTTCTGTTCCAGCTCAGCCAGGTTATCTGCAGCCTGGATGAAGCTCAGGGGACAGTGGAGGTGTGCAAAAAGGAAGCCTTTTCCAGGTGCTGCTGTCCCAGCAAGGAAATAACCTTGACAAACACCCCGGGGCTGTAAAAGGGAGTGGACAGTAAATTAACTCATCAAATCATTAAAGTTGGAAAAGACCTCCAGGGTCATCCAGTCCATCCATTAGCCTGGTTTGGATTCCCCCATGGATCCATGCTTCCTTGCCGCTGCTTTGGGTTTAATTTGATCCCTGCTTTTCTGGCTTTCGGGAGGATCTGCCCTTGGGGTCTCCTCTTTGGGAAGGCTGTGGCCTCCTCTGCACTGCTCAAGCCAGGCAGTCCCAAAGTGAGGGTCACCCCTGTCCTAGAGCACGTATCAAGGGAATTTTAGCTTGTGGGAGGATTTTACATGAAGGAAGAAATGTTTGTATTTACACAAAGGGTTCAAAGCTGCTGGTAAATCTGAACTGATGCCTCTTGTATGAACTGAAGTGATTCCTCATGGAATTCAGCTGAGTTGGGACACCTCTGGCAGCATTCATGGGCTGTGAAGCTTTACAAGCCTCAATCTGCCTGAAAATGATAAGTTGTAGACTTTGCAGCTCTATTCCATGTCCTTACTTAGGGAAAAAAAGGCTGAAAACGCAGAGGATGAAAAGAATCCCAAGTGGTCAGTGTAACTGTAATTATCCTGCTGCCTTTCCAGGCTGGGATGGATGTGGGGAGCAGCAGGCCCTGGCAGACACCAAGGTTCTGCTTTGTGCCCCTGCCCCTCGTGTGTCACACTGCTTTGATTCTGACATCATTCATTTGGTGTTTCCCTAGCTGTGTTTTGCCAGAGAGAACTGCTGACCAGGCTTGGTGAGAGGGGAGGCAGTTCTATCAGAATATCTGAAATCTGACACTTTATCAGATTTAGGAGGAATAGATTAAATAAACCTGTGCATTACCTTTTTATTGCCTGGCTGGTTTAATGAGGTTTTTTTCTCTGAATAGTCTTAAAACACAATGTCTTGGAGCAAAATGTACTCTTTGCATTTTTTGACTGCACACACGGTGCGGTAATTGTGCAGAGGTGTTGTAATTGTGGACATATTTAAGGAGCTACACAGCATAAAACTTATGGAAGCCCTAAAATAATAAAAATTGTGTACTATTTTGGTAGTAAAAACTATGAGCATAAAGCGCAGTGTTTCATAGGATTTATGTTAAACTGCTTTTGGAAGGAAATGAGAATTCCATTAAAGTGTTTAAGTGGCACTTTTTGCTTCAATAAAGCTGCCTCCAAGGCTGGCACTTGGAAAAAAATTGGGATTCTGGGGTGGTGGTGGGTGGGGATTTTGTGTGGGTTTATTTTTTTCACCTAAATTGTTTTTCACTTAGGATTGATTTAACATTGGGATTAAAAGTTTGCTTGTGATTACCATGGGTCAGAATTCCAAAGGGAATACTTTCCCTCATGGTTCAGGTTCACATGTAATTGTCTTTTTGGGAATAATAATGTGACTTTTGAGGTAAAGCTGACTCTGTTACCTCATTTTTATTCACTGAAGGGAAAATGACCACAAGCTCTCCTGCTTTTCCAGTTCTCAGGAGCTCTCTGGCTTTCAGCGTTAGTCAGTCTGAAAGAGGAATTTTGTTGGTGGTGGTGTCAGAAGAAATTCAGGCAGAAGCTGTTTTTGTTTAATGGAGGCTGGAGGAGCTTAATATAGAAACCCAAATCCCAGACTTACATAAAATGAGAGGTCTGGAGCTTGGAGCTGACTCAGTTCTCCTGATGTTTCATTTGGAATGACATAAACCACTTGGACCAGGAATTGTTTCACTCTTTTCTTTTTGGCATTTTCCAAAATGATTGCAGCTATTTGTGGGTTCAGACCTTTTTTGCTGAGCTAATGGGAACTGGACTTGTGGTGTTATGACAAAGAGCAGCATTTTGTCCCCTGGAACAGCCAGGAATGAGGACAAGGTGGCAGCCAGGATGTTCCCAGGGCTCTTCAGCCTCTCCAAATTCTGTACCTGCCTGACCCAAACACCCCATTTCTTGCGTTTTGAGGGCTGAACGATGGAATAAGGGCTTTATTTTTATTTTTGATGGGGAAGAGAATAATCCTGGAGACACCAGATGAGTTTCTGTGAGAAGCTCCACCCTCTGGAAAGGGCTTGGAGGCTTGGAAATTATGGAAGAACATCACACCTTAACTTTTCAGGCTCACTGCATTCTTCCTGTGTGAGCTATTGTCTTTTTCCACTCCAAGTGGGAATATCAGGAAGTTTAGCCCATGCTGGCTCTTTCAGCAAAGCACCTTTTACTTCAGTTCTAAAAGGTTTGGTGTATTTTTTGTCCACAGCTGGCCTTAGGTGCTTCATTTATTGGTTTGTCAGTGGCACAGAGGCCTTGGGTTCTGTCAGGATTGCCACTCACTTTTCTCTTCTGTGACTTTGCAGCCAAGAAGAAAGAGGAAGAAGAGGATGATGACATGAAAGAGCTGGAAGCTTGGGCAGGAACCATGTAACCACAGCAGCACCTGGCTGGAAAAAAGACTTTGGTTACCTATCCTGGGTGCAAATCTGTTTTGTTGAGGAGGAAGCATAAGCAAAATGTCTTTATCTTTACTTTTAACCCAGAGCAGTGGGAACTGCATTGCTGTTTTCTGCATAGCATGGTCTGCCCAGAGGAGAGAAGGGGGAGCAGGGGAATTGCCTGCTGTCGATACGGTTGAATTTCTGTAGAAAAGGTATTTGCAAAATCAAACACTCAGCTTTTGGACTGTGCTCCTGCCACTGCTGGATCTTCATCTTCAATTTGGGCCATATATTGAATCGAAATAAGCTGAAAAAACACTCTGTAATTTTAAGTCAGTTTAAGTGTGTCTAGGAGTCTTGTAAGGCATTTAAAAACCAGGAAAAGTCGTAAGCCCCCGTCGGCTTCTTTATTGTGTTTTAGGTGCAAGAATGCTTTAGGTTTTTAGTTCTTTGCCAGTTCTATTTATATCCCTTGACTGCTGTGTGGCCAGCCCTGTGTCTGTCACCGCAACGACGTAGTCACTGTGCCCATTTTAATTGGTGAGAATGATTTGCAATTGATCCACACTCTCTCGGAAGTAGGGAAAGTTTCAAGTTCAGTTGTACATTTTTCTACATAGCACTACAATGTTTATTGCTTTTTGGTGATAATTGATAACCCATTCAGATACATGCACACAATTATTTTAATTAAGAAACTACTATGGATTGCACTGTATTAAATATCTCGATTAATTTTCACCTGTGGCTGCTGTTGTCAGTTCTGTGTCCTGTTTCAATCATCTGCCTCTGGGTTGGGTGTACTTTGGCCTCTTTCTGCATGAGGGACATCCACTCTAAAGCCAGCTGACCTTTGCTTGGGCTCTGCTCCCAGGGAGTAAGGGACAGGACAAGAGGGAAGAGCCTCAAGCTGCACCAGGGAAGGTTCAGGTTGGACATCAGGAGGAATTTATTTGTGGAAAGAGTTGTTAATCATTGGAATGGGCTCTCCAGGGAGGTGTTGGGGTCCCCAAGGAACAACTGGCCGTGGCACTCAGTGCTCTGGGCTGGTGACGAGGTGGGGATCAGTCACTTGATGATCTTGGAGGTCTTTTTCAACTGCAGGATCCTGGGATTCGTTCTATGTAAAAATCCCCACACTAAGGAGAAATCCCCACACTAAGGAGCTGAATTAAGTTTGAAGCAACAGGTTTAGGAGCAGAGCTGGGGCCCTTGGCTTTATGTTTTTCATTGTGGAAATGATCTCTGCTGTGCACTGTGTTAGCAGATGTTAAAGCAGCTACATTTTATTCTAGGAATTACAGGGGAGCATCTCAATGCAGTGAAGTGTCCCAACAGGAGTGTTCAGGTGGAGCTGGGAGGGAAAACCCAATCCCATCAGCACGGTTGATGCTGTTCAGCTCCTGATGTGGGAGCTCAGAACTGGGATTGGCAGGGCAGCAGCTGCAGCCCAGCTGTGTTCTGGGGTAGCTTGGCTCTGCTGTTCACTCAGCCTTACCTGAGCACAGAGGAAAGGCAGCAGGGAGGCTGTGTTGTGCTTCCTGGTTACTTTGAGCCATGCAGTAATGACAACCTCAGCCCTTACAACCTCTTCTTTCTTGATCCTTTTAATAAATTATGGGATGGTTTCTTAATCCTACCATTTATTAATATGTCTGAGGACTTCTTGCTTTGTGTATCACTGAATTCCTCATCTATTGTGTAATACCAGTGACCAGCTGAAATGTTTACAATAAACATTTTGCTGCCTTGCTCAGACTGGTTCTGAGGGCAGAACTTCCCTGTCCAGAGCACCACAGGGCAATGGAGAAGGAGGCAGCTGTCCTTGTTTCTGTAGCTGCCTCTCAGTGCCCAGGGTTTCCCTTTCCTGGGAAAGCCACTCCAGTTCCTGCTGGGAAACTCCTCTCAATTAACTTGCCCTCATCAGGCAACTCAGTTTGCAGCTGTGTCAGTGTTTTGTGGAGCAGTTAAAGGAGATAAGCAGAGATCTGGGATCCAAGTGTCTTCAGTTTATGAATAATCCTTGGTTTTTAAAATCTGAGGAAGGTGGAATACATTGTCACTGTTGTATGTGTTTATGAGAGTGATTCATTCAAAGCGAAGCTGAAAAGTTGTGGCTGCCCCTGGATCCCTGGAAGTGTTCCAGACCAAGCTGGATGAGGTTTGGAGCAACCTAGGGTAGTGGAAGGTGTCCCTGTCCATGGCAGGGGTGGCACTGGATGGGCTTCAAGGTCCTTTCCAACCCAAACCATTCTGGGATTCTCTAAAACCACAGATTGGGCTGAAGGGCCTCATCCCTGCTATTCCCTTGAAATACTTGCAGCATTGTGTGGAGGAGTGGCTGTTGTGCAGGTGGAGAAGCCAGGACATGGCATTTGTACTTGGATCCAAGGGGAGCACAGTGCCAGGAGGGTTGGGGAAGCATTTTGGATTCGTGCTTCACATTTGGGTTGGAGGAGGCAGGAAAGGGATCCCTCCTTGGTGGCTGCCCAAGGTCCACTCACCCCAAGGATCTGTGTTTGTACCTTTGGAACAGGATGAACACTCACAGAGCATTTGGGAAAGCTGAGAGGCTGAGGTGGATAAACAGGATAAATAAACCTGAGCAGACATCACCCCTGGGGCTGGAGAGCCCTCGTGTTGTGCAGCAGGTGGGGGACAGTTCCTCCAGGAATAATGGAAATCCATAGCTCTGCCCAATAGTGCTCCCTGTCCAATCGATCTCCAGCTGGATCTTCACTTTTCCAGGTGTAAAAATGGCTTTCCTGTGTGCCTTTCCTGCTCCTCTCTCCAGGAGACACTCCTCTGGGACTGTTCTAAGACATGGACATTTTACTTCAGTGCAATGTTGAAGAGGCAGGGAATGGGAGGCTCCAGCAGCCACTGGGGGAGCAAATTGCTCTCCATTTGCTTCCCTGGTGAGCTGTTAGTTTGTGTTGGGTTAGTAATGGGGTAGTAGTGGGTTAGTAGTGGGTTAGTAATGGAGTAGTAGTGGGTTAGTAATGGGGTATTAGCAGGTTCTGGCGAGCTGTTTGATGCTGAGGGCTCTCTGGAGAGCCTTTGGCCTCCCAGGTGGTATGGAGTGTTCCAGGGATCACCTCTTGGGATGCACTGGGGGGAATGTCCTCACTAAAATCTGTAATCTACAATTTGGTACTTGAAGCATTTGAGGGAGAGCACAACTTCTCCAGAAAAAAGCCATCGGCTCCTCATCTGCTCTGCCTGCAGGGAAGTGTCCCCCGGACCCACACCCAGGACAGGACATTTCCTTAGGAGTGAGAGGCCGTGGCTGTCACTTTAGTGCCATAAATCAGGTGCCTTCCCCCTCTGCCACATTCCCTTCCTGTGACACCTCACCCCTGGGGACCTGCCCTGCTCTGGGGCCAGCTGACCTTGTTCCACTGCCAAACCGACCCTGCTGCAGCTCTCCCAGCAGCACATCCCGGCTCTGCCCCCCCTTGTCTCATGCCAGTGTTCCTGTCCAGTGCCATCTGCTCCGTTTCCCCAGCCCTGAGCTGACCCTCACGCTCTGGAGTCCTGCACGTGTCTGGTCCTGCAGGGCTGATGGGTGCCACGGTGCTGCTGTGGGTGCTGTGGGTGTGCTGTGCGCCCACTGGAGCTGGGAGCCCCTGCCTTGCTTGCTCTGGAGGGAGCTTGAGGGACAGAACTGGTGGCCTGGAGGTCCCAGCCTGGGCGAAGCTGCTCGTGCTTCTCTTCCTCCTCTCCCTCCCTCGGGCCTGCTCCCTCTGCTAAACCTCACCATGGAATCCCACCAGGCACTCCTGTGATGCTGCAGCTCCTCCAGCCCCAGGCACACCCCGGTGCCACATCCTGGGGTTCTGAGGACATTTCTGTCACTCTGGGTGCCAGGTGAGTGACATCCAAAGAGCAGAGAGGGCTGGGGACCCCCTTGGCTGCACTGGGGCTGCCTTGCTGTGGATTCTCCCAGGGTGCTCCATCCCTCCACAGCTCCCCTGGGATGCCCTCCCCACTCTGGGGGTGTCCCCAGCGTGTCCCAGCCTTCTGGGTTATGATGGCACTGTGGCTCCAGCCCCACAGATGCCAACACCAGTGGCAACTCTCTCTAATCCCTTTGCAGATGTGTGCTTAAGTCTCGTTCCTTTCATTAAAAGCACTCAGCTCTCTGAAGGCCCCGAATGCAATGTGTTTATGGAATCAGCCTGGAAGGATGAGTTTGTTCTCCCTCAAGAGGTGTAACAGCACTAATTGGCAGAACAGGTTAATCCCTTTATTAGGGCCCTGCTGAGAGCACCCTCAGGTTGGCATTTGTATGCAATGCCCAACGCTCCCTCTCTCCCCTGCTTGATTTATCATTATTTTGGTTCTTATGACAAAATTGCACTGCTCATCTGGAAAGCTCTTGCCCTTCTAAATCCCACTCATGTTCGGCTGCTCAGCCCTGTGGCAGAGAAAAGAGCTCTCAACCTCATCTTCAGACATCAAGGTCCATTAAATGGAAGTGATGCTTTCCAGATCTTGTGGCCCCATCCCTCCCTCTCTCCTCCCCTCCCCTGGCTCCAGGCCTTCAGCTCTGCTGGTTGTCTCCCGAGCTGCTCATCTGGCAGGATTTTGAGGCCACATTTTTGGGCATAATGAGAGGTTTCCCTTTCCTTGTCTGTGCTATGGGAACCTGGTGACCTCCTCCTGTGTGTCACCTCAGAGCTGTGGCTGACAGCTTCCCCTGCTGGCTGTCCCTTGGCAGTGAAGGAGGTTGGGTCCAGCTGGGTCAGGGGCAGGCTCATGTCACCCTCCTGCTGTCCTTGGGTTCTCCTGTCCTCTGCTGAGCTGTTCACCTGCACTTGTGCTCCTGCTCTTGGTCCCATCCTTCTTCCTGACCAGCTCCCCGTGCATGATGGGAGGAGATTTTCAGAGGGATTTGGTTAGCAGGAAATGGGGACGTGATGTGCAGGACTTGGGCAGATCTTCCCCATCCATGGTGAGTTCTCCTACAAAACCCTTGTAGCTCCTGGGACTCACCTGTGGGCATTAGGGAGGAGATGACTTTGGGATTAGCTAGAACTGAGGCTTCTAGGGCTTTATATGGTCCTGACTTGGCAGCACTCTGTCTTCAGGATCCCAAATGTCCCAGGCACCAGTGGGGTTTAGACTGTGCTATCCTGCAGAGACACAACCTAAAAGCTTTTCCTGCTGCTTTGGATTGGCTCATTGTCTGTGCCGTGCTTGCAGAATCCTCAGATTTGGGTTGGAAGGGACCTTAAAGCTCATCCAGTGCCACCCCCTGCCATGGGCAGGGACACCTCCCACTGTCCCAGGCTGCTCCAAGCCCTGTCCAGCCTGGCCTTGGACACTGCCAGGGATCCAGGGGCAGCCACAGCTTCTCTGGGCACCTGTGCCAGGGCCTGCCCACCCTCGCAGGGAAGGATTCCTTCCCAATGTCCCCACTCTCCACACCACCTCAGCTGCTGCAGGGACACATGAACAAACACCTTTCCAAGCCATGCTGGAGCACAGGACAGTCCCTGCAACTTCCCACTCGAGCACTCAGAGGCAAAACCGCCATTCATGGTCGGGCAGGTGTGGGACACCGGCATGCCTCCCCGCTCTGGGGGTGCTGGCACAGCTGCCACAGCTGCCACAGCTGGCACAGCTGGCGGCACAGCAGCGGCTCCTGCCCACCCTTCCTGGCTCTCTCCCCGAGATTCGGGGGCCACTAACCATGGCTGCTGGGCACAAGCCACTCGCCCCGAGTGCGGGGCCTGAGCTGGGGTGCTCTGCCAGCGCCTGGCCTTCCTTCAGGGGACAGAGGTGATGGGGCACGGGTGACACTGCTGAGTGCACCCTGATCCCACCCAAAAGTAGCAGTGGCTTATCCCCCTTCTCTGGAAAACCAACTCCCAAAAAACCACTTCCTGTGCCTCTCTCCTGACCCCTATTAAACCTCCGCAAATCAGAGGCCAATATTTTCCTGTGCTCTGCCGGGGTCAGTGGCTGCCAGCTTTCAATGAAAAGCATTTCCCCCACTTTCATTTCCAGCTCCCTGTTTCCCCAGGGTGCAGCCCGGCCCTCGAACAGCTCCAGCCCCCATTTCCAGTCTCTCGCTGCCTTCCTGAGCACCCAGAGCCTGCACCAAACCTCCGGCAATGTTTTCTTCACCCAATCCCTCCGGCTGAGGCCGTCGTGCCACCGGGATTTGGGGATGCTGTCGGTGCCCAGATGTGCATCCCGAGGCAGCGCAGTTGCTCCCCAGGATATTTTGGGAGAACACAGAAGAAAGTCTTATCCGAGAGGGATTTGCCAGCAGAGGGCAATGCTGGGATGGGTTTCTGTCCGTTTTGTCTCAGCTCTACCTGACCAGCAATGGTACAGAGATAAAATGCAAATCAACTTTTTATTGCAACACGGAGCAGCTCTGCCTGGCACATAAGGTAAAATATAAAGTTAAAACACAAAGAAGAGGAAGAAAAGGGGGAAAAAGAGCATTTTTAGTTGAACAGCTGGTGATGCCTCAGTAGCCACCATCATGAGCTGTCACAGCACTTCCCAATCCAATATCTGACGTTATTTCTCAGCCTTGTTCACTTCAGGTTCACCTCAGTCCTGAGCAAATATTGATACATCTCATAAAATCCCACCAGTACATCCTGGAGAACTTCCTTGTGTTTACAGGGAGCTTGGTTCCCTCCAGATCCCCTGGCCAGAAGCCAAGGGACACGAGCACACAGTAAATTGGAAGAGCAAAAGGACACAGAGCAGAGGGGCTGTGTGTGCATGGGGTTTGCTGGAAGAGCGTTTTGGGGACCAGGGATGCTCCTCCCACCTGCCTGCCCAGACCAGGGCTGTCAGGGCAGGGTGGCTGTGGGCTCATCCCCTGTGCCAAGGGACTGTGATGTCCTGATCTCACTGCAAAATCCTCCAGGGCACCTTTCTAGTGTTTGCTCTCAGAGAGTATTAGCACTAATCTGCCTGATCTCTGCTGAGTTAATTATCTTTCTCCACACTTCACCCCTCCCACCCCTGATCCACAATCCATGGTGGCTTCTCAGCATGGGCACAAACACTGACCCTGCAGCTGGGGCTTCATCTCCAGCTGTTCACTCTCAATTTAAGGTTTCACTTGAAGTCTTCACCTTAAATTCCTTTAAAAGCTTCCTTCAATCTGCCTGTGGTCTGTTCCCACCTATTGGGGTGTCCCTTCCTGTGACACCCCCTGCTCCCACACCCCACAAACCATCCCAGCTTCTCCCACAGGTGATGTTCACTGCTAGAAAAGTCAAAAAAGGACAAAACAGTACTAAGGGCATGCTTTGGAATACAACAGGCAGTTCTGTATTTAACCCCCCAGCAGCCTGGTGGACAGGGGCTGTGTTATTCCATGGTTATGGAGACAAGGTGAAGAGCTGCTGTGGAGATGTAGGGGCTATTTTAGGCTGGGACAGCAGGGAGAGAAAAGCTATAAAGACCCTCAGACGAATGTGACTGCTCAGAAAGGAGCAGGTGAGGTGGGGGAGCCTGGGTGGCCTCAGTGTGGTGTGAAGGACTTGGAGGGGCCCAAAGGAAAGATGGGGACAGAGTGTTCAGCAGGGCCTGTGGGGAGAGGAGAAGGTGGCGTGGCTGGAAACTGAGGAAGGGCAATTTAGGTTCAGTCTGAGGAAGAGGTTTGTCTCCAGTGTGACTGTCAGACATTGGCACAGGCTGTGGACATGACATCCCTGGGAATATTCAAGACCAGGCTGGATGGGGCCCTGAGTAACCTGGTCTGGTGGGAGGTCGCAAAGGTTGGAATGAGATGATCTTTAGGGTCCCTTCCAAGCCAAGCCATCCCAGGATTCCATCATTGTGTGATGCCCATCCATCACTGTGGAGGTGGCCCCAGAACTTCTGTGACATCACAGCTCCCAGAATGTTCTAGATGGAGCTTTCAGGAAAGCAGCACAACACACCTCTCACCTGCAGCCAGCGGTCACTTCTCGCTTGCTCTCCGTGACGTCTGTCAGTCCTGGGTTGTTCCTGCCTTCTGGACTTTTCCTGCTGTCTGGACTGAAGCACCACTCCCAGCAGGATGTGGACTCCTCTCCCAGTGAAGGTACAGGGCCATTCCAGGGAGCTGGACACCCCCTGGCTGCCCAGGCTGGCTGGAGCCCTGTGGGGATGGTGTGGGACAAGAACCCCACTCTGAGGTTGTGCTCGCTGATGCAGACTGCCAGAGACACTGAGGAGGAGATGGAAGTGGACATTGTGGTAGATAATGAAGAAATGATGGAGGTGGATGTGGAAGACCTTGTTGAGGAGATGGAGATTGATGTGCAGGATGACATCGAGGAGATGGAGATTGATGTGCAGGATGACATCGAGGAGATGGAAGTGGATGAGGAGGATGAAGAGGAGCCCATGGTGCTGGGATGAGGATGGAGCCCCAGCAGCAGGACAGGCAGGTGCTGCCATGCCCTGCCCACAGGCACAGTGGGTCCCCTGCCACCAGCCTGGGGCTGGGCTGGCTGGTCCTGCTCAGGGACACGGTGCCCCAGGTGGGCCCTGGATTCTGGGGACACAAGCACCACCCCCAGCCTGCCCTGCTTTGCTTTGGGCCATGCCAGCCCCGTCCCAGTGCCTGGGGCCTGGCTCCCAGCCCCAGCCGGGCTCAGTGCTGGCAGCAGAGTGCTGCTCTGCCAGCGTGTGCCAGCCTGGGGGCACAGGGAACAGCCCTCAGCGCCACAGGGGAGTGACCGTGGTGCTTCCTTCTCTTCCAGGACTGACTGAACCGCTGGCCATGGCTGTTTAATTTTGTACATATGTTTTACATCTTTTTCTTCACTATTTTTCTGTAAATATGTTTATTAGGTAGCTGTTGTTATATAGGCCCTTCTGTAAATATGTTCTATAGATTGTTGTTGTTATAAAGATTCTTACATTATAAATATGTTCTGTAGTTAATTGTTGTTGCTGCTCTTCTGTAAATAAATTGTCCTTGTTTCTCACAGCCTGGGTCTCTTTGCAATTCCTTTGGGCACAGGCAGAGTTTGCAGAGCTGTGCTTTCCACTTGCTCCAGGTTCCCGGGGCTGGAGGTCCCTGGGGGTGCTGACACGGCCACCCCGGGGCTGGGGGTCCCTGTGCACAGGGGATCCCACTGGCAGCGGTCCCACTCTCCCTGCAGTTGCTCTGCACACACTTGGTGTCTGTAGGGGCAAATCCTGGCAGCCCTGTCCCATGGGAGCTCCTGTGGGAGCAGGGCTGAGCCTGTGTGGTCCTGCAGAGCCTCACCCATGGCTCTTCCCTGGGTGGCCCTGGCGCTGCCGAGGCTGCGCTGGCCTGGGGCTCCCCCTGCTCTGGGCACCCCGAGGGGCTGGAGCCAGCCCGGAGGGAGCCTCAGCACAGGCTCCAGGCTCCGGGAATCCTTGGGGACAATCTTGGCTCCGTGGGCACCCCCGGGTGCTGCAGGCAGGCCTCAGCCGCAGGGAGCCAGCCCGGCAGGGACACTGTCCCCACGGGCAGGGTTTGCTTTGGAGCCAGTGCCTGTGGGAGCACAGGGAGCTCTGAGCTGAGCTGGGCATGGAGCCTCGGCCCGGCCCAGCCGCCCCTGGCAGCCGCTCTGGGCTGGGGGCAGGACAAGGGGACACCCAGGGTCTGCTCCTAATGGATCACTGCAGACTCCCCAAGGACCCAACGCTGGCAGCAGGACTCTGCCCAGTGCTGCCCTCGTTCCTTTGATTTTATCCCTCAGCACCAGAGCTCCTTTAGCTCCTCTCCAGGGATAACACAACATTCCCCACTGTTGCCCATGAAGCTGCAGCCCTTCGAGGGCTCATCCCTGCCCCAGCTCTGGGGTCCTGAGCACAGGAAGGACGTGGAGCTGTTGCAGTAAGAGCAGAGGAGGCCCTGGAGATGCTGCAGGGGCTGGAGCCTCTGCTGTGAGGAAAGGCTGAGAGAGTTGGGGCTGCTCAGCTGGGAGAAGAGAAGGTCCCGGAAAGGCCTCACTGTGGCTCCCTGGCTGAGGGCTGGGGCTGTCCCTGGGCACTCATGAACCTCGGCCCAGCCCTCTCCTTAATTGGAAAAGAAAAAGAAAAAATATTAAACAGTCAAAGAAAAGGGAAAATGTGTTTATTTCTCTATCAAGAACTTGGGGTGAAGAAATGAACCAGGTGTCCTCAGGTCCTCTGTGTGATGCAGAGGACAGGGACCATAAATGCAGGTCTCACTAGTTGTGGAATCCCTGTGTTTCCTTGGAGGCCAGCGCTGGGGACAGCCAGCTGCCCACGCCGGGGACACCAGCCCCGAGGGCTCCAGGGGGTTCCGAGCTCTGGAAGCAGTTTTCCTCCAGCTTGTTTTCCTGCTTGCAGGTGAACATCTTCCAAGGCATCTCCGCTCTCCTGGGTGAGGCATCAGAGGGGTTTAATGCAAGCTGTGTTAAAACCTCTCTGTCTTTATGCAGAGCCATAAACTAACCAAAGAAAGCTGAACTCCTGGTAAAAGTCATTGGATCACTTTTGGACTTCAGGCTTTCATTTTTATCAAACTTTAATTTTCATCAGAATTTAACTTTATTCAGATCATTGGACTTCTAGGAGATACATCGAGCTTTCATTTTTACCAGACAGGAGCTGCTGGTGAAAGCTGGACGCACTGATTAGGGGTGGGTGCTGGTGAGGGTGGTGGGTTGGAGCCTTGGGGGTGTCTCACAGCATTTCCTGGCTCGGACAAGCTGCTCTTGGTCCAAGTGTCCTGAACTAGAAGCCTGTGAGGAGAAAGGTTTATGGGAAAACAATAAAATCTTTCAGTGCTTGTTGTAATTGCTGGGAAGAGATGCTGAACATTCCTTGCTCCCCTGGAAAAGTCAAAAGAGTTTTTTGAGCATGGAGCTCCAAATGAGCAAACTGCCTGGGGAAGAGGATGATGCCCAGAAATGGAAACTGCCCACCAAGGCAGGACAGGACTGTGCCCTCACACCCCATGACAAAACCCTGGTGGCTGTGCTGAGCCTCAGCCAGGATTCCTTTGGGCTGAACCCTGCTCACCTGGCTGTGCTTGTCCTGCCTCCATCCTGCTGTGGCTGCACTCCCAGAGGGGTGTTTGTGAGGGACACTGCAAAAGCAGATTAATGAGCGAGACATTGGGAATTAAACCAATCCAAATCCTCACAGTGAGCAAGGCTGCTGTCAAGTGCTGTTCCCGAGGGAGATAATATCCCTTCCCCCTTAATTTCTTAGTAAATCCATTATGATTAATGCCATTACAGTGGGAATGCTATTATTATAAACACCCTGGTGATGGCAGAGCTGCAGCATTAATAGTGCTGGGTATTACTTAACTAATTAGTTGATAGGACTGTTACCCAGCTGCATTAAGCTCAGCCTTGCACTGCAGAGATCTCTGGGCTGTCTCTGCTGCAAGGACATGAAATGAGAAGCATCTCCTTCCTTCTGGCCAAAAGCCACCTCCCTGTGTCACTGTCACTCAGCCACTCCCCGTGGGCTGGTGGCACCTGTGGAAAGCCTGGGACACTGCTGGTGGAGTCCTGTGGAGAGCAGAACAATGGAAGGAGGGGATGGAAGCAGGACCCAGCATCTCCAGGTGGGTCTCAGCCATAGGGGCTGTCCATGCAGGGGACACGAGCGGCCACTGCAGCCCGTGGGGACCTGGGCCAGCTTGGGAACAGCAGCCCCATGGCTTCAGAGCTTCTCTGAAGGATTTTATGACACTTTTTTTGCTGCTTTTCATAGAACTATAGAATCAATAAGTCTGTAAAAGCCCTCAAAGATCATTGACTACCAGCTGTATCCCCAGCTCTGCCAGACTCACCACTAAACCATGTCCCCAGGTGCCACATCCACAGGGATGGTGACCCCACCACTGCCCTGGGCAGCCTGTGCTAGTGCTTGACAGCCCTTTACAGGAAGCAATTTTCCCTAATATCCAACCTAAACCTCTCCTGGTGCAACTTGAGGACTACTCCTTTTGTCCTGTTGCTTGTTGGGAGAAGAGATTGGCTCCCACGTGGCCCCAGCCTCCTGCAGAAATGGAATTAGCAGGAGTCCTCCTTAGCTGGGGGTTTGCTCTGCCTTTTGCTGGTCCTGCCTTTTAGCCCTGCCCCTGCTCCCCAGGGGCCCTTGGGTGTCCCCAGGAGATGCAGAGACCCCTTCCCCTCCTCCACCCCCATCCCCTGCTGCTCCTGACACACACAGGTCCTGACTTGGCTGGAGGGCTCCTTTTGCTGCCTTCAAATTAACACATACTTAAAATTCCAGCGTGAATGCATTTTTAATTTCCTTAGTTAAAATTACTTCCGCGTTAGAGCCGAATGGTGGGATTTGAAGCACAGAAGCACCAGGGTGTGTCAGGCTGCATGGTGAGCACGCTGAGATCCTGGGAGTGGTGGGATCATGTCCCACGTGTTTGGGGAGCCAGAGTGAGCCAGAGCTCAGCATCCCTCGCACCTCCAGAGAGTAAAATTCATCCGAGTGGCAGTTTAAAATGATAAACCAGCAGTCCCCACCTTTCCAAAAGCTGAAGATGATGGATTGCTCCCACTGCCTCCCCTACAGCCCAAAAGGAGGTCCAGAGGGGATGCTGGGGGCTCTGATCTGTTCTCACCATGGGGGACTTCAGGAATTTGGGGGGAATGTGGAGGAAGATGCTCCCAGGACCCAACATGGTATGGGGTAAGCTCCTCCCCCTGTGCTGCTTTGCCCCAAGACACCTCTGTCCAGGACAGCTCTGGGGTTTGGGTTGGCAGGGGTTTCTCAGCCTGCAAGCTGCTGGTGAGCTGTGTGCCAGGGCTCTGCTGAACTCGTGACTGGGGAAGAAAAGGGGGAGTACATCATGATGATGATGATGGTGATGACGATGAGATAAAATGCATTTAATGAGCTCCTGCTGCCCTTCCACACCCCAGTGCCTGGGCCCATGGATGGGAGATGCTCTAGCAAAGAGATGGATTAGTCCCACTCGCATCTGACTGAGAGACTATTGAGTGAAAGCACAGATTTCCAACTCCAGATCTCCAAAACCTCCCTGCTGTTCCATCTGAATGCCTCCTACCCCTTCCCAAACCCTCCCCTGTGCCGTGTTTGGGAGTTTTTAATGTATTTATTTTAATTAATAATAGTTTACCCATTAAAATGCTGCAGATCACTGGGTCCTTCCTGAAGGAGGAGTGTGCTCGGCTCTGGAGGGTTCATTAGCTGCATGTTGGGATTGGGAGGTGCTGTGCACAGAATGATTTATACACATCCCTGCCACTCGAGCCAATCCAGCCTAGAATAATTCAAACCCAATTCCATAAATCACTTATTAATTATTACTGAAGTATTTATGCAGCAGAGGTGCCTTCCTTTGAATTGTTGGATTTTTTCACCAGCATTTGCTTCACTGACAAAAAAAATTTGACTCTTTGGTGTATCCTGAGTGCAAGAAGACCCAAACCTTTGGGGTGCCCCTAGCTGGGGTTTGAGCAGAGCCTCTCAGTGACCACAGAGTGTCTGCCTGCTCCCTGAGTAACGAGCAGGTATCCTAATTATCCTCATTTGCAGCAGCAGCCCGAAGGAGCTGCAGGATAAGCACGGTGCTGTTTGATGCAGATGAACTGTGCTTTGGTGGGAATTCAATTACACAGCTTTTCCTTGCTGAACATAATGCATTTGGACGATACAGTAGTTCCAGTGTTAATGAGATGCATTTTCACTGCTGTGAAGTCTGTATTTCTCCCTGCACTTAGTGCACAGCATCCACATTAATTACAGTTCCAGTGGAGAAAAACCCACAGAGTTACTACCTGCATTTTCCTCCTGGTAATAGCAGTTTCCTTGCATTGCCAGGAACATTATGGATTCACTTCTCAGCCACATTTTGTACCAAACAACTTGATTGTGATAGCAGGGAGAAAACAACTCTGCTTCCCTTTGGCTGCTCAGGCTGTGCTGTGAAAGGGTCATTTCGAGGGGGGGATGAATCAGATGCATTCAAGGCAGAACATCCTCGGAATAAAAGCATTTCTGGAAGTTCTAAGAGGGTTTGGTAAGACAGATGGGACTCAAGGCCAAATTAAACCAGCAGTGGATGGGCCCACACAGAGATGGAGCATCCCCGTGGGATGGGGGGCTCTGTTTGGCTTTAACCCATCCCTGCAGGGCACCCCCCAGCTCTGGAGCCATGAGGGAAACCACAGGTGTTTTATTCCAAGGAATGAACACATTTCTGCTTTGATTTCCTTTTTTGAGAGTTTTCAAACTCCCAAGCCTGGCAGTGCAGTGTTTTTCTATTTCCCCAGCAGGAGTTATACATTGGGGGATATCCCACTGTTTGTTGCAAGCCAGGAAAGAAAAACATATTTTGGGCACAGCTTTTGTTGTCACCATCCCTGGAAGTGTTCAAAAAACAACTAGATGTGGCACTTGGCAATACAATTTACTGGGAATGGTGGTGTTTGGACTGATGACCTTAGAGTTCCTTTCCAAACTTAATGATCCCATGATTCTGTGGAAAGCTGAGCAGTTGCAAGGAACAGGAAGTAGCAGTTCTAGAGCAGTGGTAAAGCAGGAGTTCCCAGGGAATAGCACTGCAGAGATATTTAATTAAAAAGTGAGCAAAAGTGTTGTAGCACATTGTATAAATCCCTCTGTGACCTTCATTTAACACCACTGCCTCACCTGTTAGAAGCTGGAAATCCTTTGTAGCCTCTTTAATGCATCTTGGCAGTTGGCAGGGAAACAATTAACAGTTATTTCTGTTAATAATTGATGTCTTTATTCATGTATTTACACATTTCCCTTTGTTCAAGGCTCCCCTTCCTCTCAGGAGTTGAAACTCTGAATATCAGCTGTGGTTAAAAATATAATACCATGCACAAAGTCTTATTTTGCTTCCCTGAGGAGTAGCTGTGCAGGAGGAGGGGAAAACCCTGGGATCCAGGGATGTTGTGGTGGGCATGGATGGCAGAGTGGCTTTAGGAAAAGGATTTGCATGAACACTGGGGAGAGAGATCCTTGCTCTCTGTGCCCAGCTGAGTGTATTTGGGGAAAAAGCAGTGAGAAGGATCTCATCCCACTTTTCCCTCCATTCCTTTGGAAATTAATGTTGCTCTTTTTCAAAAAAAGCTTCTTTATTTTTCTCCCCCCCCCCCCCCCCGATACTGATGCTTAAAACAAAACCAGGAGCTCACTCTGTCCTGCTCATGGTGCATTTCCCTGTTTGCTGACAGTTCCCAGCAACAGTTTAAGGGGAAAACACCTTTTTTTGGAGCTCTGAGCACCTCTGTTGTGGTGAAGGCTTTCAAAGAACTGAAAAACCTGAGTATTTTTGAAAAGCAGAGCTGTGTTTCTGTCACCTGACCCTTGTGCCTGCTTTGCTCTTAACAGAGTGTTGCCTGTGAGCACCACTTTTTGTAGCCCCAAGTACTCTCAAGTGGAAAAAAACCCAAGAGGATGAAAAAAAAAAAATTAAGGATCCCTGTCTCTTTACTTTGTCCCTGGTTGTGAATACACCTGAACTGTGTTTTATGGTGTCACCTGCAGCAACAGCTGAAATGCACTGATTTACTGACGCAGGGAATTGTAAAGTACAAATCTCCAGCTATCCTGTGATTCCAGAAGCCTGGAGTTCCCAAATGTGGATCCAGGGAGGAACGCAGGGTGCCGCGGGTGCGCTGCACTAGGTGGAGCTCCAGGACAGCTCCAGGACAGCTCCAGGACAGCTCCGGGACAGCTCCAGGACAGCTCCGGGACAGCTCCAGGACAGCTCCGGGACAGCTCCGGGACAGCTCCAGGACAGCCCCAGGACAGCTCCGGGACAGCTCCAGGACAGCTCCAGGACAGCCCCAGGACAGCTCCAGGACAGCTCCGGGACAGCTCCAGGACAGCTCCGGGACAGCTCCGGGACAGCTCCGGGACAGCTCCGGGACAGCTCCAGGACAGCTCCGGGACAGCTCCAGGACAGCTCCAGGACAGCTCCAGGACAGCTCCGGGACAGCTCCAGGACAGCTGGCTCTCCTCAGTGCCGAGCTCCCGTTCCCACCCAGCCCTGGAAGGTGGCCAGACCCTGGGAGCTGCTGGAGGTGACCCGCCCAGGACAGCAGTGACCTCCCTGCCCATCCCAGCAAACCCCCAGGATGCCTTAGGCTGATGGTGTTTGGTGCCTCCTGCCTGGTTTGGCTGCCTGCAAAACCAAAAAAGTCTCAAAAATGTGAAATAGCAGCTCCTCCTTCCCTCTTCCATCCCTTTGGCCAGCCCCATGCCGCAGGCAGGAGCATCCCATCCTCCTGGGCATCAGGACAGGGAAGTGCTGGGAGACCTTGCCCTCAGCTGCTGGCTGAGTCTGCAGGAAGTTACTTGAGGACGGAGGTTTCTCTGCTTCTTGAATAAATCTTGCTGGCAGGTTGGAATTTCCCTTCAATCCGCCTTGGTAGGCACCTCTGGAGGCTTAATCGTAGCTAATAGGATGTGCTGGGTTTGGTAATTACGGGGAAAGGAATGGAAATGCAGCAGCTGAATGGCTGTGCTGGAGCTTTTCAATATTTCTGAAGTTCTTGGGCTCTCAGTGAGATCCTGCTCTAGAGGCAGGAGTGGTTTTACTGAAAATTCCACTTATAAATGGTACTAAAGCCATTAAGACTCAAAAAATGTCAACTGTGTTTATTTTTTTAGGTCTTCTGAGTACAGTGCTGCTGAGGGGCTCGAGAAATTGAAGCACTGTTTATTAAATGGAGGTGATCTTGGGATGTAGAGAGGCTCCCCAGTTATCTGCTGTTGGAATGGGTGTCTGTCCCATTTATGGAGTGTTTGGTGTTTCGAATGGCCCCTAAGTATGAGAGCAGGACTGGATAAAGCAGGTTTTGCTCTCTAAGAGATCAGCTGTTCCTGTGGGGAGCAGGGAATTGTGTCTCAGGCAAGGCTCTGCTTCCAGGGAAGGCTCCAAGTCCAATTCTGCGTTCTTTTTTTGTGTGAAACATTGCTAATTTTGTGGCCATTGTCGTGTGCCACTGCAAACTTTGATGGAAACATGGGAATGATGCCCTGGCTGAGAATGGGGGAGGAAGGAGCTGTTTCTTGGGGTGAAGGCTGGTCCCCCCCAGAGCTGGCTCTGAGCAGGGCTGGGGAGAGTCCCACTGGGTGGTGCCCCTTTGGGTGCTGAGCAGTAGGAGCCAGAGGGGTTTTTTAATTTGAACAAACAACCAAGTGCCTGTGCCTGGGCTGGGAAGAGGTCCTGCTGCTCAGATCCTGTCGTGCTGCAGGTGGAGATTGGGATGAAGGGGACTGGAGCAGCTCTGCTCCATGGAGACTGACTGGGAGAGCTGAGGGTGTTCAGCCTGGAGAAGAGAAGGTTCTGGGGAGCCCTTAGAGCCTTCCCATGCCTGAAATGGCTTATAAAAAAGAGGGAGAGCAGCTTCTCGTGTGGGGAGACAGTGACTGGAAAAGGAGAATGATTTTACACTGAAAGGGGACAGGCTTGGATTGGATATTGGGAGGAATTTTTTTACTCAGGAGGTGGGGAGGCCATGGCACTGGGTCCCCAGAGAAGCTGTGGCTACGCTGGATCCCTGGAGGTGTCCAAGGCCAGGCTGGAGGAAACTTGAAGCAGCCTGGGACAGTGTCCCAGGTGTCCCTGCCCATGGCATGGGGTGGGAACAAGATGAGCTTTGAGGTCTCTTCCAACCCAAACCATCCTGGGGTTCTAAGAGCAGTGTCACCTGGGAACACATCTGCCTTTACTGATCTTTTGCTGGGAATTGGGGGTGAAATCCAGCCCTGTTTCCTAAATCAGCCCAGGCTCCTCTAATCCCTTCCACCTTTTTCCCCCAAAACTCAGCTCTTCTTCAGGGTCTTTGTTGCAAAGAACCTCTAATCCCAGGCTCCTCTAATCCCTTCCACCTTTTCCCCACAAACTCAGCTCTTCTTCAGGGTCTTTGCTGCAAAGAGCCCCCAGCCATCTGCTCAGCCTGCCTGAACTTTGCTGTTAATTCTCCTTTCCCTGTCTCCTGCACTAACGATCTCAGCCGGGAGGAGAGAGTACCTTGCAAATGCCATATGCCCAGGATTGTGCCGTTGTGCTTTCCCAGAAGCACTAAAATCTCATAAGCAACCTGCTTGGACAGGATTGCCAGCCCCGCTTCACTCACCAGAGGGGAATGGAGATTTGCATCCATTTCAGAGAGGCTGCCGTGATTTTGATTCTTTTTGTGAGATTAATTGAACCATGACAAGTTTTCTGGCTCACCAGCTCCAGAGCTGTGGCCGTAGGAATTCTTCCTCTTCTCCTACTTGCAAGCAGATGGCAATTTATCCTGTAGTCATGTTGGAATAATGTGTATTTCTGGGCCTCTGGATGGGGATGGTCAATAGAGAGCAGTCCATCTTCATGTGATTTTAAATATCTTGCAGGATCCTGAAGCACAGAGCTTCACCTGGGGACTTCGTGCAGGTTTGTGATCCATTTTAGAGGAGCTGAGGCCATAAAACACTGACTGGAATTTGGGGGGACACAAATAGCATATTTTCATCTGTGGCTGCTATGACCTTGCCTGACTATTGTTGGTGTTATTTAGAGGGATATGGACACATTTGGGTTATTTAAACTGCCTGGAAGTTCCAAGATGGGATGGATGGAGGAGTTCTGATAATGGAATAAACTGCACAAGACTTGGAAAGCAGCTGAATGTCCTCTGGCAGAAAAAAAAAAGTTATTTTTAGGCCTTACTAGTGGTTTATTTATGGAGGGGGGTCCTGCACTCTGGAATGGAGCTGGGCTGGTGGCAAGAGCATCTCTTTGCCTTCACGGGAAAGTTACGTGCCATGTTTTAATGATTTTTGGTGGTGACTGTCCAGCTCTGGGTTTCTCCTGTGGGTGAAAGTCATGTTTTCCATAGTTCAGAGCTGGAAATCTGTTTTCCATAGTCCCAGAGATGGAAAGGAGATGGAAAGCATGAGATGGGTCAAAGATAGGCACAGCTCTAACTTCTCTGCAAGGTCAGCTCTCTATTTTGGCTTTTTAGGGAGTCAAAAATCATACATATGAATTACTTCTTGTATAAAGTTTTCGATTGTCAACAGAGTGATTTGTGAATAAATGTTTTCATTACTTGGCTGGCTCCATGGATGGATGAATAATATCCATCAAATAAATTATTCATCCCTTTCTCTCCTTGCCATCATCAGATAAATTCCTTGTGATTTATATTTGTTCATTATTCATCTGGCTACGAGGAACAGACATATCAGAGATGGGTTAGGAGCTAAATCTGCTTTACTGAACCCAACAACAGGGCTCTGGTTGATATTGGGGTCTGTACCCACACAAACCTCATCCCACGGAGTCCAAGTGTCCTCTGGATACTCAGAGTGGCACCATGGGTGAGGAGAGTCCCCAAGTGCTGAGCTGAGCGCAGAGCTCTCATTTCTGAAAGAAATCTGGTGTATTTACCAGTGGAGATGAGGGGAATTATCAGGTTCTAAAGCAGTTTTTGCAGTATTTTGCACAATACAGAGCCCTGAGGCTGCAGACCTTCCTTCCTTTCCCAGGCTCCCACTGCTCAGCTTCCTCAGGCTGCTGTTGCCCCTGACAAAGCCACTCCAGCCTCCTGCAAAGCTCCAGCAGCAGGGATGTGGGAAGATTTTCCAGCAGTGCCAGAGGAGGAATGGAGGGAAAAGGACTTAGTTTGGCTCCTCTCCAAAAAGAAGCAAAGAAAAGGAAGAATCACACAGAAGCTGACTGAAAGGGACAGAGATCTGCTCCTGCTCAAAGTGATTTATTCATCTGATTTTCAAGTATTTTGCTTGAAACAGAACCAGTTTCAAACTTTTGTGCTTGTTTTTATGTTATTCCAGTTTTGAAAGTGCATCTGTGGTTATTTTCTTTTTAAACCACGGGGGACAACATCTTTCAATTGCTTACAATTTAAAAAAAAAAGACAATATGTTCTTCAAACCACTTTCCCTCTCAGTCAGTCCAGGCAGACACAAAATACAGAAAGTTTCACCTTTAAGCAGTGAAGCAATGGAAAAGTTACCTGGGTGTGAAAGGCAGAGGTGATAACAGAGCTTGTTTGTATCCTGAGCTCGACTGAGCTGTGCCAGACCAGGCTGATCCCTCTGAGGGGCTTGCAGCCAGCCCTGAACACCAGGAAAGCTTTGATTTTTCATTCCCAATATCAAACACAGACAGAAGAACTGGGATGCTGCTGCAGAGAAGGAATGACAACAGAGGGAAGCCCTGTGACCGAGGGGATGAAGGGAAGCACATCCTCTGCAGGGAGGGAGGAGGGAGGAAAGTGGTTCAGGGGTTCCTCCCAGTGCTTCCCAGCCCAGCACCAGTCCATGCTGGTTTTCTCAGTGTCTTGGGCTGCAGAGATGAACCCAGAGATGCTCTGGGATGACTCTCATCCCTCCTAGGGTCCTTCCCAGCAAAACCCTGCCCAGATTTTGTGCCTGTCGTGGGCAGGGTCACCTTCAATGGACACCCTCAGCTGCTGCAATCCATGTGGTCCCTAAAGAAAATCTCTTTCTTTAGGGTTCTCTATGGCACCAAGCAGGGGACTCTCCTGCCTGAAGGACATCTTGGAGTATAATTTGTGGAGTGATTGATATATTTCATTTTTAATAGTATTTTTCCCCTCTTGCCAGCAGGCTCGGTCCGGGGTCAAATCAATCTTGGAGCCCTTTCCGAGCTGGAAATGTATTTCAGCAGGAATGGTTTGCCTCGCCCACCTGGCTGGGAGTGGAAGGGGAAGGAGCAAAGTTTGTTCTGCTTGTTGTGTTTGGCTTTGGCCTTGGAATTCAGGGTAGCAGGGAATGCAGGAGCCCTCATCCAGCCTGCGGGGGGATCCTCATGGCTGATCCACTAAAACCTGGAGCTGGAGAGGCTGGGAGAGGCTTTTGCACAACATTAAGCCTATTTCAGTGTCCTTTGCAAAGCTTGACAGGTTTTGGGAGGAATCATGGGGGACAAGTGTGTCCTGAACCTCAGTTAGGGAGCTCCACTCTTGCTTGGACTTCCTCAGGTTTTTGCCCTTTATCCATGGCAAAGAAGGTTCTTTGACACCAAGAACTTGGAGTCCTGTGTAGGATGGAGGGGGTGAGGAGTGTCCCACAGGCTGGGGGCAGTCCAGGAGTGCCCGTCTCACCAGCTGGGACCATGGCAGACCTGGGTGTGAGTGGCTGGAGTTGGGATTCTCTGTGCCACCTCTCTGGTGCCCCAGATCCATTTAACAGCTGGGATTTGCTGAGGTTTGGACACATCCCAGGGAGCAGAGGTGTGTTGGGAGGGAGGGAAAGCACAGGTGAAACAAACGCTGGGTGTGTTGGAGATGCCTGATGTGAACACCCCTTCACAGAACATCAATCATTTGGGCTGGAAAACACCTCCAAAGTCATTGAGTGCAACCTGTGCCTGATCCCCACCTCGTCACCAGCCCAGGGCACTGAGTGCCACGGCCAGATGTTCCTGGGACACCTCCAGGGATGGGGACACCACCACTGCCCTGGGCAGACCCTGCCAAGGCCTGACAACCTTTTCTGTGAAGAAATTCCTTCTGATATCCAACCTGAACCTCCCCTGGCACAGCTTGAGGCTCATTCCCCTTGTCCTGTCCCTTATTCCCTGGGAGCAGAGCCTGACCCTCCCCGGCTGCACCTTCATGTCAGGAGCTGTGCAGAGCCACAAGGTCCCCCCTGAGCCTCCTTTTCTCCAGGCTGAGCCTCCCCAGCTCCCTCAGCCTCTCCTGGGGCTGCAGCCCTTCCCAGCTCTGTTCCCATCTCTGGACACTCCAGCCTCTCAATGCCTTCCTTGTGTGGGCCCAGAACTGGGCACAGCCCTCGAGGTGCCCCAGCAGTGCCAGCACCAGGGGACAATCCCCTCCCCAGTCCTTCTGGCCACTCTGGTTTGGATACACAGGCCAGGATTGTTCTCCTTGTCCAGCTGCTGCCAGCAGCACCCCCAGGTCCCTTCCCAGCCGTTCTGCCCCTGCCTGGAGCGCTGCAAGGGTGGCTGTGGCCCAAGTGCAGGACCCTTCGGCTGTCCTTCTGTGCTCTCTGTCACCGGTGATCCCTGCCAGAGCCACACCCCAGGAACCAGGGATGTGTTTTGCTGTAATGTGCTCTGATCTGTGCCCTGCAGCTCCTGCAGGGAACATGTGCACACAGCAGAGCTGCTGCTGTCTCCAGAGGTTCTCTGCCTCCTGCCTCTGCTGGAGTCCATCACACCCCGGCTGGATCCCTGGGATGGAGCAGGGGATGGGGTCAGCACACACACCAGGGCTGGGATGGCAGCAGTGAGTCTGAATCCTGTGAAATCAGTGGCATAAGGAAAAGATGAGGAGATGTCTCCCAGACCTGCATAACCAGGGAGGCTTTTCCTCCAGGTCCTCCAGCATCGCAGGATAAACTCATCCTGGTCACAGCCTGCCTGTGCACAGGATGTGCACCAGTAACTGCCATGGTGGAACAAATAAACTTGTTCTTCACAGCTGATATTTTTTTGCTGTTTTTGTGTTTTAGTTTGGTTTTTTGGTGTTTTTGTTTTTGGGGGTTTTTTTTGGTTGGTTGGTTGGGTTTTTATTGGTTTTTTTGTTTGTTTGTTTGTTTGGTTTTTTTTTGTTTGGTTTTTTTGGAGCCTGGGAATATTGAATTCTCAGCATTTCCATGTTTTGTCCAAAAACACGGAAAATTGCACCTTCCCATGAAGTTCTGAGAGTGCAGCGCTCCTCTGGTTTGTCCAATATTTCCTAGAGCTGTCCTGAATTTTAGCAGGAGGTTGGGAGATTGTCCCTGGCTGGGAACTGCATCTTCCAGGCATTCCCTGCACTGAGCATGTTCCTTGGGTGACTTAGCCCCTTGGGACACAGAGGTGACACTGAAAAGCTTTGGACTAGGAAAATCCCCACCTGCTCATCCTCCTCAAGGTTGCCTGCAGCCTTAGCCTATTCCAGGAATTTGCTGGGATATATTTTGATGAAAATCCCGTTGGTCACCTCAGATTAACCAGCAGGCAGCTGCACTGCTCCGTGCTTAGCTGCTGCATCTCCTGCAAGTGTTGGAAATGAATCTGATGGATGCAGGCTGGGAGTTGGGAAGATGAGGAGTGGTAGAGCAGCTATTCCATGGGGCCCTGTTGGTGGAGAGATGCAAACCCCTCCAACCCACAGAGCTGTGAGAGGGTGTCGAGGTGTGACCCTGGCTAATGCCAGGCACCTACAATGTCTGCTCTCTGTGCTCTCTCCTGCTGCAGCTGTGCAGAGGAGAGGGAAAAATTAACACAAACACACCAGACTCATGAGTTGAGATAAGCCACTGGTGGGAGGATGCACAGAAAAAGGGCAGAAACAGGTAGAGAACTTAGAGTTGCAAAGTGATTTATTAACCTAACAGAGTTGGAGGATAAATCAGAGGTAAAAATAAGCTCTTAAGACACCGTTTGTTCACTCACACCCCTTCCCTCTTAAGGCACTGCTTCCCAGCTCACCCCCTCCCTCCTTTCTAATTAACCAACAACTCTGGGGCAGGAGCAGGATGTGGGGTTTTTCTCTTAGTCAGTCCATCACCACAATTCTTCAGCTACAAACTCTGTTTCTCTACTCTCCCCTCTCCCTATTAAGACAACATTTCTCAGCTCACCCCCTCCCTCCTCTGGCTAAAAAGAAGTGTGTGCTCACATTGTTTTGATTTCTTCTTAAATATGTTTTCACAGAGGCATAACTAACATCTCTAATTGGCCCAGGCTTGGCCAGCAGCATGTCCATCATCTTCAGAGCCATCAGAGATTGGCTCTGATGGATACAGTGAAAAACTTCCAGAACCTTCAGACAGGACACACAGGAGCCATCTTTGTACCCCACCGTATTCACTGCAAAAACTGGGCCAAGCAAAACCACCACACAGGGGGAGGAATGTCCCTCACTCACACTCCCATTGGGCTGGTGGCTGTGGAAAAGCAGGATTTTGCCATCTGTTGCTTCCAGAGTCCTTTCATCTGTGAGTGCTTTGGAGGAGTGTCACCTCCCCTGGGTCAGAATAAAGGGGATTATTGATCTATTCCCTACAACTGAGGGGGCAGCTGGTGTCTGGATGGGCTGGGTGGCCTCGGAGAGGTGACCCGAGGGCACTGAGACCTCCAGGTGCTGGGCCAGGCTTCAGGAGTTGCCTTTGCATGGCTCTGGGTGTATGCGGAGCCCCTTAAATCAACAGCTGGTTCCACCAGTCCTGTCCCCTCTCAGCAGCTCCTCCCCATCCCTTGGTGCCTTCCTGGGCGGGAATTCCCCTGATCAGCGTGGATTTGGGGGCAGCAGGGTGAGGGGGTGGCAGCTGTCCCCGTGGAGCTGAGGGTGGCAGGGCAGCCCATGGAGGTGTTTCTCAGGAAGCTTTGCAAGGCCCAGGGCAGGAGCTGCTGGGGTGACCTGTCCAGGACACCCTCAGGGCCCTCTGCTCTGCCTCTGGAGTGGATTACAAGATTTTTAGACTCTTTTTTTTTTTGTCTTTTTTTTGCTGTCAAGCGAGTGGCAGAGGCTGGACAGGCTCGTGGGGATGCTGAGAGGCAGCTTTCCCACAGGCAGACCCCGGGGCTGCTCCTGGAAAAACATCATTTTCTTTTGGCTACAAAGGGCTCTTCCCACACAGAGCCCCGTGGGTGCAGGGCCACTTTTACCACGGACGCTTTGTCATTTTTCTTTTGCTAACAAGAGCTCCAGGAGGTTTCTGCTGAGACTCCCTGCTCATGTGCAGCCCAGGTGTTTCCAGCTCAGCTGCTGGAGCTTCCTGTAACAGATTTTCTTACACTTATTTTACCCAGAATATTCTGTAGCTCACTTAAAATTAAAAATGTATGAGTTGGGGAAAATAAATGGTATTTAATATCAACTTAATTAGCCTAATGATATTGCACAGATGGTATTCTGGATTTTCATGTTTTATTCAAGGAACTTTTTGGTTTGTGATCATATAGCTGAAACTGAGGCAGAGTTTTGCAGCCTCACGTTGGTGTTTAAACCAAGTCTGCTGCAGAGCTCGAGGAGCTTGGGCTGTGCTCTCTGGTTTTGGTGGGGCCAGTTCTGGCCTTGGGTGGGCAAGAGGAAATATGTTGTTGGTGGTGGGTTTTTCATTCTTTTTTAATGGAAAGAAGTTTGTCTGACTCTGCCAGTGACACCATGGTCATTTCCATCAGTCCAGCAGAAAGTTCATTTAACTGGGAGAATGAGAGCAGGGATGGCACCAGCCCTGGGCTTGGTTCGGTGCCATGTAACCCTCAAACTCTTCATGCTCAAGCCCAAAACTCTTCAGGGCTGCAGTTTTCCTGTTAGATTAAGCCACATCATCCTTTCTGTCCATGAAGGTCCATTTTTGCTGCTGACCCCATCCCATAGGACAAAATAGTTCTGTTTCCAAGGTCTGTTTAATTTGTATTTTTTTCATGGGTGTTTGAGCAGTAATTTCCACCTTTCAGGGTTCAGACTGGAGTGCCTGAAATGCAACACAAGTGTTATATGTGTCTATTGAAGGCATTTCTCTGATCACTGCCTGCCTTTGCTGCAGCTGCTGCAAGACTCCTCTGCCCCTCTAGAGCCACAGAAAAACATCTCCCAACACCCCCAAAGAGCAGACAAGAATTAAGCTGTGCTTTGAAATTCATTATGTTCTCCTCCTTCCAACACTCAGAGTGACAGGGAAAGGGCTGATGAGGGCCCTGGAGCCACCTCTGCCATCAGAGGAACAGCAATGTTGAGCCTCTTTCCTGATGCCTTCCTCAAGGTATTGATCCACGAGCTACCAAATGTGTGTAGGAGCAAGATTTGGGTGTAATCCTTGTTTAAACCCCCAGCAACAGCAACAATGAATTACTTTTTGAGGGTTTTAGTGATGCTTTGACACAGCTGCTCAAACTGAGGTTGAGTCCTGTCTGTGCCCATCACCAGCTTGTTCCACGCTGCAGATTGAACTGGGAATCTTTGCCTTGGGTTTGGTCCCTTGCTGCCTTCAGTGCATGAATCCCCTTGTGTGCTGGGTTCAGCTTGCCGCCAGCAGCCAGCTGAAGCTGAGGCATCTCCTGGGAGCAATCTGAATTATTTTTTCTTTTGGCCAAGGCAGTGGAGAGCGGTGGTCACCCCAGAGGGCAGCAGGACTGATTTGGAGATTGGTGTCTGGAGAGAGCTGAGCTGGATGGCTCCTGGGGGACACTGTCCCCACAGCCCCCAGAAGCTCATGATGGGGCACAGAGGGGAGATCAGAACCATCCAGCTTCGTGCATCTCCATGCAGACATCCCCACGCAGACATCTCCAGTGTCTGAGGCTTCCCTTGGTGCTGAGAGAGAGAAACTCATTTTTCTGGAGTGCCATTCACCACCCTGGATTTAGATATCTGAGATGAGTGAGAATGTGTGTCCTGGAAAAGCCTTTTTTATAAACACGGAACTTCCAAAAGCTAGCTTGGACAGAGACACCTGAGTAGTTAATATCTAGTTCAGGCAAATTTAAATGTGTTTCTTCCCTAATTTTAGCTCAGCTTCCCTGTGCAGGTATGTCCACCCAGCTAAAGCAGACCCAAGCTCTCTGCTCTTTCCACTTCTCTTTCCTCTGCCCCCAAACATGATGTGAAACGCTGTTCTAAAATGTTTTACGCTGTAAAACAACATATTGCACTGTTCCCTGCTCACTTTCAATTTTATGCAACTTTCACCACTGGAATAGGCTCAACGATCCCAGGAAATAATTGGTGAGCTTGTTAGACTAATGGGATTTTTATTTTCAAGGCTATAGATCAAACAAGTATGCCTGAAAATTCATTATACATGCAGTGCACACAAAATAATTATTCCTTCCCATGAAAGTGCTGGAGGAGAGACTGTGATAAGGTGGAGCTTTAAAAGAACCTGCTTGATTGAACATTTCTAAAGCAAAGATCCCACGAGATGCACGAGTTCAGTATTCAGTGACAATCCCTTGGCTGGCCAGGGGGCAGGGGACAGCCTGGCCAGGACTTTGACTTGCTTTTTTGACTTTATTTTTGGCCTGGATCTGAACAGTCCCAGAGTTCTTTTCCTCCCTTTGTAGCAAACAGCCCCAGATGTTGCTGGGAACAGCAGAATTTTGTGTTGCTCCCAGGTGGTGAAACCTCCCTCTTCTCCAGGGTTTTGGTTTTCCCTTTCTTTCTCCTCTGCTCTCCCAGCTGGGGAAGCAAAGGAAACCTCAGTGTGCAGCCAGGAGGGAGGAGTTGCTCAATCCTGCAGGTGAACATATGAAAAAAGATGTCAGCGGTGGAGAATCCATCCCAGAGTAAAATGATGGATATGGACTGAGACAGGGGCTGGATCATCTTCAGCCTCAGCATCCCGAGCATTTTGGGGCTGAATTGCAGTGTCTGGGGCTCTCCTGGTCGGGGCTGCAGGGACCTTGTCTATGAGCTGAGCTTGAGCAATTTCATGGGTTGTGGAAGTGTCCAAGGCCAGGCTGGACATGGCTTAGAGCACCCTGGGACAGTGGAAGGTGTCCCTGCCCATGGCAGGGGATGGGATGGGATGAGCTTTTTTATTTTCCATTTGGAAAGCTGGCCAAAGAATTCATTATTCACTGAGAGTTTCCATAGAAAAACCTTTTATAAAAAAATCACAAGTGGATACTGTCTTTGTGGGGGAAATTGGTGAATGTTTGGGATATGACAGGAGAAAGAAAAAAGGAAGAAAAGCAAAGGGAAGTCATAAAAAGGATCAAAAGCATAAGCTGTGACATCTCTGAAATGAAAATGCTTGATACACCTTGGAAAAGCTTGAAAACAAATCTCCAACATAACTTAAAAATAGTTCTTCTCATTCTGCAGGCACAAAGACTAATTGGAAGTGACACCATTTAAGAATGTCACTTCCAGTCTGTCTCATTCCCCTGGCATTTGCCTGCTGGGCCTCCCATCCTGTGCTGAGGTGGGATTGTTCTGTGAGCAGGCAGAGGAATTTGGTTGGATTTTGTTGTCCCCCACTGGAGCCTGGGCTGAGTGCCCTGGATCGTTCTGGACAAACAACTCCTGATCCCCATGGACACTCCCACAAGTGCAGAGCAGGGACCTGAACCAGGGATTGCCAGGCTAGGATCTGATCACTGAGCTGTTTTCCACACGTGCTGATAATTTTATAAATGATTAAATCACTGATCAGCTCCTGATAGGAAAAGCTGAGCTGGGCTCAGCCTGGGTGCTCGGCTGGGAGCAGGGGAAGGTTTGGGATGGAGCTCCTCGTGGTGAAATGAGCCTTAGCTGCACTGCCCAGTGGGGGATTTCCTGGCTGGACTGTAGGATTGGCCGTCTGAGGTGTAGGTGCGGTTTGCTTCAGACGGTCGGGACGGAGATGAGAGACCTCTGGAGTTTGGTCTCAGAGCATGAAGTTTATTGTGAAAGGCGTGAGTGTAAGAGACCTGCTGGGAGCTGCCAGATGCAGCTCAGAGCAGGGCAGAGAAGTGAGAGTGAGAGAGAGAGAGAGAGAGAGAGAGAGAGAGAGAAGTACAGAATACAGAATATGGAATAGAAAAGGTCCCGTGGTTGTTGCTTACAATACAATAAATCATCTTCTGTGCTGAATATTCGGATTTTCATTAACCAATCAAGAACAAGCTACAAATCCTACAACATTTACATACAGCCTATGAGAGTCATTGCATTACCATACGGTGTTACATTTTAAACTCTAAAAACTGCTTTTTGGACCCTCTGCCGAGTTGGTAGGGTCTGCTCTGACCCTTGGACCTGTCTGCAAGCAGAGGCTATTGTTTAATCAAAAGAGGGATTACCTTCAGTTGGCCATACCATTGTTTTCCAGTTATTTAGTAACTGGGGTTTGGTATCTCAAAGCTTGTCTTCATTTCAGTCTCGCTTATAGTTTCCATGTTCTCAGCATCTTTTGCCAGCTAATAATATTTATAAGGCTTTCCTATTTCATCTTCCCCAACACTGCACCATGGGGAAGGCAATGTCACCATGAGCATCCTGCCTAGGATGGGCTCATCCATCCCTCAGGGTTCTGTGGAGTGCTGGTTTGGGCTGGGCTGGGTTTAACTTTCTTCCCAGTGGCTGCAGTGGGGCTGTGTTTGGGTTTGTGCTGAGCACAGCATTGATCATACAGATATTTTTGTTGTTGCTGGGCAGGGCTTGCACAGAGCCAAGGCCTTTCCTGCTCTGTATGACCATGCTGGGGAGGGCTGGGGGTGTGTGGGAGCTTGGGAGGGGACACAGCCAGGACAGGTGACACAGCTGACCCCAGGGATAGTCCAGACCTTATGGCATCCTGCTCAGTGTATGACGTGGGGGAAGAAGGAGGAGAGGGACGATATTTAGTGATGGTTTTTGACTCCCCAAGTCCCCATTATGTGTGATGGGGCCCTGCTCTCCTGGAGGAGGCTGCCCATGGGAAGCAGGGAACGAATTCCTTATTTTGCTTTGCTTGTCTGTGTGGCTTTTGCTTGCCCTATGAAACTGTCTTTATCTCAACCCACAGCTTTTGGAAAGGGGTTTTCCAACCCTTGGAAAAGCATTTTCCAGCTTTTACCCTTCCAGTTCTCTGCCTGCTCCTGCTGGTGTGGAGTGACTGAGAGGCTGCGAGGGGCTGGAGAGAACCCCCAAGGGTTTGCTGAGGGAGGAAAGGCGGGGGGGGAATGAAGAGATCCCACCATGATAATTGAGTCAGGGGATGATGAACAGGCCAGCAGCACAGCTCTGGCTGGAGGCTTCCTGCTGGGCTGAGGGCAGTGGCTGCACCCATGCACTCGGGAAAATCTCAGCATCACACGATGCCTTTAGGCACAGCTTCTGCTAAAGATTTCCAAACACCCAGGGCAGCTCTTCCAAAGGCCACAGCAGCAGCTTTTAGGAATTCACAGTTTATAACAAATTGCACACTCTGCAGTGCATGAGCAACAAGCAATCAAGCATGCTAATGACCAGCAGCATTAATTACCAGCCATTTCCCCCAGTTGCTTCTAAGCTCTGGTCCCAGCTGCAAAACCAGCTCACATTGTGCAACAACTGCAATCAGAGGCCCAGAACATCCCCATCCTCTCGGTGGCTGTGTAAAAGCTGGATGACAGGGGAATGGTAAAGCTTCACTGATGATCCTAGAAGTGGTGTGGAATTCTCAGCTGGAGATGTGTGAGTGTGAGGAGCTGCTGCTAATGCTCTAAGCTGGTGTTGGTTTTGGGGCTTCACGAAAGAGTTTGGACACCTTCCCCTGTGCCAGGCTGCTCCATGCCCCATCCACCCTGGCCTGGAACACTTCCAGGGATGGGACAGCCACAGGAAACCTGTGCCGGGGCCTCAGCACCCTCACAGGGAAGAACTGACGTAATTAGTGTAATTAACATAGTTCCTTCTGAAGCTCCAGTGATGAAAAGTATCTCTGTAGCTTTAGCTGATGAATTTGAACACTGAAAGGCACAAATAAAACACAGAAGAAACGGAGCTCAAGCTGGCCACGAGGAACATTTCTTCTCGTGCTGCCAATTATTGGGCAAGGATTACACTGCAACGTGTTAGTAGAATTAAATATCTATTTGAACTTTGCTTCTCGTGTACTTTTTAATTTTAATGTTATTTATTCTTTGACTTTCAATAATTCATTGAGGTGCGTTCATAGCAGTAATTAAAACATGTACAGTAAGAAACTGAGCTCACATAAATTATTCCGTGGCATCCATTATTTATTTGACCACTTATAGCTGTGCAAAATTTACTGAGAAAATATGTACATTAATTAACATGTACATTACAATTTCATTAGTGCACTTTTTCAGTGAGTAAAGATACTCAGATTTGGGTGTGTTAGCAGCTAGAGAGGTCTTGCTTGTGCCTTTAAAATGATTTCAATTTAACCAGGAGGTCTGTGGGAGCTGCTGTGGGAAGCCTTTCTGCTGGCCCTTCATGCAATGGCAAAGTGGTTTTTTTCCAAAGCAGCCAAGATTCCTGAGCCAAACCCAAGGACGGGTGTTTGGCTGTGTCATACAACCACTGACATCTGAGAAGAGCAAGGAACAAGAGCAAAGCTGATATTTCAGACCCTCTGCTTTAATTTCCTGTGGGTGAGTCTATCAGGAGTGCAGCTGCCATGGTGGTCCCACTGCATTTCTTGGCTGGTGCATCCTGGAGGATGAGGCTCAGGACAAGGCCCTGGAGAAGACTCTCAGAGGGTTTTTGGAGGCACCACTGTTGCATTTTAGCAGCCCCACGAATTCCAGTGGAGGCTGCTGTGAAATGACTCTGGTTCCAGGAACATCTCTGGAAAAGGTCCTGTGCATCAGCACTGAGGCACAGCTCAGACAATGAGGAATTGCTTTGTGCCAAGTGGATTAAAAAAACCCCAACAACTCAACCAAACAACTCACAGATTCTTGTGGAGTCTGAAAGGGAAGAGAAACATTTTTAATCAGTGCCACAAAATTTACATCAATAACAATTCCGGTAGAGCACCAGGAAATTTCCACATGAGTAAACTCCACCCAGTGTAAAAAGGCTTGGATCCACCTCTGGGATTTAATGGTTCAGCTAACATGTGAAAGCTGTTATTTGGGGGTTTAATTATCAGGCATAAATTAAATTTCAGCTTTTGGATCAATGAGCTCCCTCCCTCTGCAGATTCCAGCTGAGGGATTCCCTGCTGGGGAATGCTGGAGAGTATTTTGGTGTGTCCACTCAAAAACTCTCTGTCTTTCCAACCAACCCCAGGGAATATCTTTGTGAGTTTTTATAGTTTTTGAATTACCAGCCACGAAACACTTGGAATTATTTTGGGCCTGGCTGTGTGTGCACACAGAGAGTGGAGCAGATGAAGGGACACACAGGTTTTGGGAAGCAGAGTAGGAGAAAAGAACCATCTGCTTCCTGGAAGGCTGGAGGGAGGTCTTGGAGGAAATCTGCCTGGTCTGCTCCTGCCTCTCACAGGGACTGGACAGGAGCCTTGGGGCTCTGGATCATCCTTCCCTGGACATGGGAACTCCATCCTTCTGTCCTGCAGGGAGGCAAACCCCAGAGCCCCTACAACCTCCCCCAATTCAGGGGATTTAGGAGGTGATTTCCCAACAAAGACCAAGGCAGGGCTGCAGTTTGGGCATTTGTTTGTGTTGCCTTTACAGCTCAGCTGCTAGAATGCAAAAAAAAAAAAAAAAAAAAAAGGTTTGAATGGACGCAAAACACATTTCTTGTGTGTGCAGTGAAAGTCTGAACGAATTCCTGTTTGACTGAACCATCTGCTCTCCTGTGAGTGCTGACACTGCTCAGAGCCAGAGGTGGGAATCACAAGAAAGGGCTTTTCTCTTCCTCCTTGTCCTCTTCATCATCCTCACAGATAACTTGGAGGTTGGGGCACTTCACTGGGGCAGGGACACGCAGGCTGAGTTAGAAAAGGCCTCTCCCCTCTTGTCTTACATCTTAATGAAGATGACCCTGCAGAGATGCATCCAGAGAATCCTGCTCCTTCCGGCTGGTGGTGGGGGGAAGTGGAAGCATTCCCTGAGTCCATCTCACCTGTGTCCTCAGAGCAAAACTTTAGGTGGCATTTTCTGTGTGTTCCCAAATTCATGGCCACAGTGGAGGCTGGGTTTGAAAAATGTGGATTTACTTCTTTTGTAGAGGAACATTTATTTTCTCACAGCGGAAGGACTCTCTTGAGTTTCCTGCTTGAGACAGAGTTTGAAAAATACGGTGCTTTGTCTTTCAAAAATGTTCTGAGGAGCCACTGCGAGGTTTCAGATGGGGGCCATGATTAGCTCTGGAGGTTGTTGGAGGGAAGGATGCTGCTCAGTCTTTGCCTGTTCTCTTTCCTGGGGCTGGCATGAAAATGGATTATTCTAAACCATCTCTCTGTGTGGCTGTCCCATTTGTCAGGTTCCTGCAGTCACATTCCCTGCTTGATGTTTTCATAAACTGCACTCCTTTTCTTGGCTTCTGGTGATTAATTGTAATGACAAGTGGAAATATTCCAGAATAAAGCTATTTTCATGGCCCTCTGCAAAGTCCACTCTGAGAACCCTCTGCAGATTTAGCAGTTTGGAGGAGGTGGGGCAGCACGAGATGCACATCAGAGCAGCATTCCTGCGGTGTCCATGTTTTTCAAACCCAGCCTCAACTCTGCACAGGAATTTGGGAATACACAGAAAATGCACCTAAAGTTTTGCTCTGAGGACACAGGTGAGATGGACTGAGTTTCTCCTCCTGTTTCCTTGGGAACATTTCCACTTCCCTGCAGTTATTTTGGAGGCTGTGTACTTTCCCCTGAGGTGCAAATTATTGTTATTTGGTCCAGGAAACAAAAGGAAAATAGGCAGGAATCATAGAAATGTTTAGGTTGGAAAGACTTCCAAGATCAGATCCAACCATCCACCCAGCCCTTCAGGCCCTGCAGCTCCATGGACAGCGAGGTGCCAGCAGCAGCTCCAGGGCTGGGCTGTGGCAGACAGGGATGAGGAACATATCCAGAACGGCTTGGGTATCCTTTGCAATGACCTCCCCACAGTCCTGTTTCCTTTATTCTGGTGCCAAGGCTGCTGCTTTCCCTGGGAATTGCCTTCCCAGCCCTGAAACTCCTCTCTGCTGGAGAAGCCCATGGTGCAGCCCATCAGCAGTGCCCTTCCTGCACAGCATGCACAGCAAGGCTCCTTGCTTTGGGTTTCTGCAGCTCTCAGCACCCAAGAGAAGCTCTGCCATCAGCTCCAGCTCTTCCTACATCCTGGTGCACTGGGGCTGATGATCTAAGAGCCTTTCCCAACCCAAATGAGCTGCAGTGAGCACAGCTAGAGATGAAAATGAGCTCCAGTGAGCCCTTTTTTCCTGCAGGAAGATGCAGGTGGGCAGGTCCTGCTGCTGAGGTGCCCTTCAGCCCAGCACTGGGACACTCCTGCTGAGCTGGGCTCAGCTCTATTTGTTCTCTTGAAGAAAAAGACAGGATAAAACTAGGACAAAACAACAGAGGGAGTGACAAAGAGAGAGAGCCTAGATTTGAATTGATAGAAACCCCAGGAACCGGCGTGCAGCCCAGTAAATATTGGAATGACATTACCTGAGCTCGAGAAAAAATTGACAAATTGTTAGGCTGAATTCATCTCTGTAGTGGAACTGGGGAGCAAACACCATGGAGATATCATTATTTCCTTTAATCATTTTCTTTGGCAACAGAATCAGAAGGAAAAAGCTCCAGAGTGACTCTTATTATATTTTCCCTCCCTCTGCCTTTTCTTTCTGATTCCCTCCATTGTTCCCAGCTCTGTCAAGATTGTGACAAACTTAATTACCAGCAAACAGTAGGAATCCCAGATGACATATCCATGGCTTTTTCTTTCTTCTGACTTCATGAAAGCTTGCGAGGCTTTAATGTAGAGTGAACAAGGACAGGGAGCAGATGGTGCTGGTGTCCAATATCAGCAGCATCTGAGCCCTCATCTCCTTGAGATCTTCAGTGTCAAGAGAAGATGTGGATAACAAAACCTCCTGGAGTGATGAGATTCGGGGCTGCAGATTCAGCAAATGGGATTGTGCATGGGCAGGGACAGACTGGCCATTTGGGGGCTGTCATCTGCCAACCTGTTCTGGAAGATCTGCACTGATTGCAGAGTGCTCACACAGTGACTGCAGAGCCCAGGGCCCTTGCTCCAAGCTCCTGGCATGGGGATAAAGCACATTTGTGGCTCCTGCATCTGTAAATGTGCTGCTTGGTTGGCTAGCAAACAAGATTTGTGTGCAATGTTGTCACGATCAGGGTGTTTGCCCCTAAACCATGTGTCTGAGGGCGTGAAACAGCCCAGGGTGAGGCTCCGTGAACGGGTTTGAGTGAGAAAAAGATTTAAAAGAAAAATGCCCTAAAATACCTCGAATATTTTTAAATCAGGATTTGCCCTTTGATCTTTTCAAAGGGAATTTTATTGTCTTGCACTCTGGGAGACATTTTTGGCTGCAGGGGTCTGGAGTGGAGGGGCTTTTTGGAGTCCTCCTCAGTTCTCCAAGCTCAGGGAATCTTGTGGCATTCCAGGTTCAGGAGACCTGTGCTCCCATTGCTGCTGAGCAGGGAGCCCTTGCCTCCACCCTGCTATTATTTTTATTATTATTATTATTATTATTATTATTATTATTATTATTATTATTATTATTTTCCTTTTCCTTTTTCTTTTTCTCTTTTTCTTTTTCTTTTTCTTTTTCTTTTTCTTTTTCTTTTTCTTTTTCTTTTTCTTTTTCTTTTTCTTTTTCTTTTTCTTCTTCTTTTTCTTTTTCTTTTTCCCTCCCCCACTTTTTTTTTAAAAAATAATGACACCCATTATTTAAAAAAAAAAGTATCTTCCATCCAGGAAATCCATTGCTGTGCAGAAGATGTCAAGATTTTCCACACAGGCACCTCTTTTCCCTGTTCTCCCTCTCTTGGGAGATGGACAATGGTCATGTGCCACTCTACCAGAGCAGGGGTTTGCAAACACACCAAACACTGGAGATTTTGTAGAAAAAAAGCAACACATCCACCCCAAAACCTCTTCTGATCAACTGCACCCCCTCCTGAAACAATTTCCCTAAGCTGGATATCTCCTGATTTGCTGAGCAGCTCCTGCTTGGGAACTTCTGGGCCAGCCAGGAAATAAATTTTCTGCCAGGATTTGTTTTTCTGGACACTGCTGGAGCTCAGAGCATGGCGGGGGCCCTGTGCCAGCTGCACTTCAGTAAATCATTGCTCTGAGCACGATGCAGCAGAGCTGGGACAAGGAGAACACAGACAGTTTTGGCTTTTGGGTGTTCATCTCTCTCAAACCTGAACCCAAACCATTAAAATAATTTAAACTGAAATCCTGGAGTCCTGGATATCAAAAGGCTCATGTGGGGGTGAGGACTTAGCAGGGCTCAGGGTGTGTCTCACAGCCCATCAGTTTGGGCACTGGAACATCTGGTAAAACTCAAATTTTATGGGTGCTTGGCACAGCTGGAGAATGGCTGCATGAAGGAAACCCCATTTTGTTACTTGTAATTAAACAAGGGCAGCAGATGTGCAAAAGAACCCAAATCTAAAATTCTCTCCTACACAAACAAGTTACATCATCTTATGATTTTATAAAATCCATTTTTTCCCATTTATTCCTTTTCCTCCATCTAAAGAGAACAGGAAGGTTGCAGGAGAAGGTGGAGGAAACCTCTCCTCCCCTGGGCATGTTTTGTGCACTGTTTGTTCTTGCTTTGAGAGGAGCCCTGGGGGAGGGCCAAGGCACCTGGGCTGAGAGAGGAGACCATTTGCAAATGGCATCTTCCAGCAGAACTCCCAAGTGGGACACATTCCTGTCACCTCCTCCTGTGTTCCACCCCCAGCAGCTGAGTTATAACTTCCTTCAAACAGGCTCTTAAATGAGAAAGCAAGGGATGGATGGAGGCTGTGCCTGATCAGCAGCAAGGGCTGCCTGGTGGCAGTGATTCCTGGAAATGTGGAGGGAAGGACTCAGGATGTTCCTGCTCCTCGGGGAACAATTTCTCTGTGCCTGGCCTGGTTTTCTTACACGGAAAACAACCCTTTTAAAAGGTTGTGTTGCTACTCAGTTTTTCCTTTGGGAGCCCTGGAAGCTTCCCTTTAACACGGAGGAGAGGATGGTTTTAAATGAGCAGCTCTGGAGCCAAGGGGGCTCTGGGGAGATGGTGCTGAGGGATGGGGAAGTTCAGCATTCTGGAAAAAAAGAGGAAAATATTCCATGCCTTTCCTGGCTGAAATTACTGCAGTGAGAGCAGCTCTTTGTGCTTTGCTGCTCCAGTGGGAGCACATGCCATCACTGTCCTTCCAGGACATTTCCCAGTCTGTCACCTCCACTGTCAGCTCTCCCCGCACCTCTCAGCCGCTGATGGGAGGTGACGCTGTCCCCAGCGTGACACCTCGGCTTGCCTGGGACATTGCCAAGCTCCCTGCCATGCCCTGGCACTCCTGACTGCATTTATTAGCAATAGTCCATGCTTTCCTGACATTTCTCCTTTTTGCTGCCTGCCCTGCCCTGCCCAGCCTGGAGGGTTTTTGCATCACCACATCTTGTGCGTGTGAGCGTGGCCCAAACTCTCAGCTCCATGTCCGTGCTGCAAACACAGATTTCATGGATTAAACAGTGAAGGAGAAACAGCTCAGGAGAGCCCCTCCATGACCCTGGGCTGCTCTGCCCAGCCCAGCCCAGCCCAGCCCAGCCCAGCCCAGCTGGGCTCACACTGGTGTGAAGAAAAGCCCCAGCCAAACCCAAGAGGGTGCTGAGGAACGGAAGGGACAGCAGAGTGTGAGAAATGGAAGAGCAGCAGCTGAGCACGAGGCAGCCCAGCCCTCCTCAGCAGCTGCATTCGGGGTTTTTCTAAACTGCTCATCAGTGTTTCCCATCACTTTTCAGCGGCTCTGGTATCGGAGCTGGAGTTTCAGCTGCTGAGTGACAAATCCCTCTTCCTGAATCCTTCTGGGGGTACAGTGAAGAGGTCCATCTCTGCCCAGAGCTGAATACACCAAAAATCAGAACCTGCTGGAGCTCACTGCATTTTTTCTCCTCTTGGACAGGATGGGATTGTTGGGGTGCCTGTGCAGGGCCAGGAGTTGAATTCCATGATTCTTGTGGGTCCCTCCAAATCAGGATATTCCATGATTCTATGATTGCTGAAGGAAAGATTTATAAAGCAATTTATTTATGTTCCCAATCTGGCCTGACTGGTGCTGTACTCATATTTTTCAGACACATTCTCTTCCCATTACAAGGAAACCTGTAGGATTTATGAGGAGCTGCTTTCCCCTTTCAGTGTGTGGTTTGCTCTATCTCTTATTGGACTGTCAAACCAGCAGAAAGTTTATCCTGTTTCTTCTGCTTTTCTTCCATGTCAACAGCACTTGAAGAAAGGACATCAGTTGGAAATTAAAGAAATTTAGTTACAAAACTCTTAGGGAAGCACCTACAGGAAAGATCAAGTAAGCAGAGAACAAAGAAGGCAGAAATAAAATAGTCTGACAAACATTAGAATCGATATTAAAAGGAGAGAAAAGAAGTACAAAAGCCTCAAAAGCCCTACAGAAACTGTGTAAAAAAGCAATGCCTGGCTTTAGAAATGAGAAATGCAAGGAATGTAACAAATGATTTCAGATCTGATCCTATCAGAGAGAAATCTGATTTCAAAAAAAAGCAGCAGCTATGGAGACAGTTTGATAAAAGGCTGTACAATAAAAGATTTGAAAATTGCATCCTCCAACTACTTTAGAGAATGGCAAAAGAAAGGGATACATATTAAAGTACACTAATGCTGCAACATTGAATACAAAATGTTCTGCTAGTGAAAAAAAAAGGTATTTTGACAGATGTATCGAGATTTACCCCCAATCTCAGTGACCCCATAAAAAAATAAAACCACTGAAAGAATAATTTTAAAATAGCTCCAACAACTGACTGGGAAGAGCATGGAAGCAAACAGCTCACAATTATCTGCGTGGCTGGAAAAAGATCAAACCTTATTTCAGAGCTATTTTTATGGGAGGCAAAGTAGGGCAGTCCTATCCCACTGCTCGGGATAATAATGCAAACAAAGGCTCCTTGAGAGCACCACAGGAATAAAACACCAGCACCTCGTGGGCTGTGAGCAGAGCCCCAGCACGGCTCCCTGGAAGGCAGGGATTGCTGGAAAAATCTGCAATCCCATGGGACAGGGACAGGAGCTCCACAGTTCACCACTGAGCCTCCAGGGACTCAGAAAGATTTACAGCAGCAAGGAAAATGCACCTTCTCCTCGCAGAGTATCCTCCAGGATGCTGGGACAGCACTGGCTTGGAAATAGGGCTGCTGGAAAATCCCTGCGTGGAGCTGAAGGCATCACTCCAAAGGCAGCTGTAACAACTTTAACTCCTGCCTTCAAAGATCCAAACAACTGCAAAAGCAATGAAAATCTGCTGGCACATGGGAAAGCAATTTGTGAGTGTTACAGGCAAGTTCCCTTGGATTGCATTGGGGTTATCCCATAATATTCCTGCATTTATAGCGATCTCGACTGCCTGGCATCGTGTAAGATTGGATGTTTATTTGCAGAACTAAGCATTAAAACAGTTTTAGCCCTCAGGCCGCCAGGTCTGAAATTCAAATGTGCAATAGCTGGGCCAGTGCACAGGCTGCTGGCTCCACTGCAGTGATATTCCTGAAACCTCCCCAAAATTCAGCCAAAAACACCTGGTGCTGGAGCTCCAGGCGGAGGGCAGAGGGAAGGGCTGTGATCCATCCTGACCCTGATGGCATTAAACTGCAAATCAAACCATGGGGACATTCATCTCCCAGCTGCACTTCAACGCTGGCAGCAGCTCCCAAGGGCTCTGTGGGAGTTTAAAGCCTCAGAGTTTGGGTTTGGAGGCTGGAATTCGACTGGACAGCCTTCATGCAGACCCAGCCCCACAAGTGATAGCTCCCATCCGGGGTCTCCCTGCCAAGGGACACAGATTGTCTCCTATAAAATTACATTTCCAGACCTCCAGGACTCTTTATCTCATCGTCATTCTCCCATGAAAGCCTCGAGCCGTGCCTTGGGGAAAACAGACTTCTTTTTGGGATCATGGGAAGGTAAATTGAAGGATGGTAATAGTCAGGTGATTTCCAGACCCCAAAAGGACAGTACATGAGGGGATTGAAAACAGCAAATTGCCCCAACCTGTCACTCTTACCCTGCAGTCACTGGGAGTCTCCTCCACCTGCAAGAAGCACCCACACTGTCCATGCATTGTGAGGGATCAATGTGAGGCACCCCGGGACAGTGACCATGGATGGAGGGAACAGGGATTTTGTGGGGGTTTGTCACAGCCTGGGCCAGGGGAATCGGAAGATAAGACCCAAACCAGAGCAGGGCAGTGGAAGCACCACGGGTGGGGATGAAGATCTTCACACCTGAGGTACCCACTCGCCTCTGGGGCAAAGCCCAGGAGCTCAGGGACAGCTTTAACAACTGAGAGAGTAAATATCCACACACAAAAAATAAATTGAGTTAATTGTGTGCTTTCTCAGCTTTTCCTTCTCATTTGAGTTATATTTTTTATTTTGTAGACAGACTGAAAGGAGGGGAGAGCTGAGGCTGCTGCTCTGCTCAGAGAGGGATCCCTGGCAGACCTTGAGTGGGATCATCCCCCTGGTGGTGCCAGGAACATCAGAAATTTCAATGGAAAATGAGGGGCCTTACAGGACTGGAATAGATTTCTCAAAATTACATCAGTCAGCAAAGAAAGAAAAACTGTAATTGCTGTGGATAAATGAAACTCGGATGGATCAGATACCATTTCACATTGCAGAGTAACTGTCTCCTTTGGGTGTTTAAATTGTGCTTTCTGCATCCATTACTAAATTTCAAACAGGTCTTACAGAGCACGGAAAAGGTTTCAAGGGTAATTAAATTCTTACGAAATGTTAAAAACCAGGCAGCTGGCTGAGCAAAAGGCAGTGGGAGCATCCTAAGTGATGGAGACATCACTGTGTGAGTGGGAGAGCAGCAGACACCAGAGAATCAGATGGAGAGTGTGCAAACCCCAGGGGAAGCTCAGCCAGGAGCTGGAACTCGGCATGGGATACAAACCTGCTCCATCAGCCCCCGGGTTTGGGGACAGCGTGGCCCAGGGACACACAGGACTGAGTTTCTCCTCAAGGGCTCCACTGCAGCACCAGAGGCCAGAGACCTTCTGGCCTTACCCCACCTTCTGCAGGAGGCTGGAGAGATTTTGCTGTTGTCCACAACAAGAGTAGGATGCAATCAGCACAGGATGGTGATCCAGCAGTGCATGTTATTTATTCATGGCCTGGAGCTGCACTGAGCACAGCAGTCACCATCCTCAGCTCTTTTCAATGCATCTTGTTTAATTTATGTTTGTGAACTGTTGTTTTCTGGGCCCTTTCTCCCTGTAACTCCCAGTGAAAATTCAACAGGGAGTTTCAAAAGACTGGAAATGCCCATTTCCCAGAAACATGAATTTTTACTGATTGTTTCTAGCTATTTACAATAACTCTGGCCTGGGTTGCAATTATTCTGTTGGATAGAAACTCACCATTGCCCCATCCCTGGAAGTGTCCAAGGCCAGATTGGATGGGACTTGGAGCAACCTGGGATAGTGGAAGGTGTCCCTTTAGGGAAGTTGCAATAAGATGAGCTTTAAGGTTCCTTCCAGCCCAAGCATTCCATGATTTTATGATTCAGGGGAGGTGTGAAATGAGTTTTCTGCTTCCCCTAGACAATATTCCATCTTTAAATCCAAGAGGTAAAGCACAAAGGCACTCGTGTCCTTTCTGCCCTGCTGTCCCCAAGGGTGCTGCTGGCAGGAGAGCTTTTCCTGGTGGATTGCTGCTGTCACTCCGGTGTGGCTGTGCCCACAAGGACAATCCTCCTGGGCACTGGGGGATTTGCAGGGTTCACAGCTCACAGCTCCTGGTTAAAGCCCTGCCCCAGTCCCTCAGCCAGGCAGGGATGTGAGGGGACACTGCCACGGCACAGCTCCCACCCCTCACTGGGGGAGCTGCAATGGTCCCCAGCTCTCCCAGGCACACCAGCCCCTGTGCAAAGCGGTGAGCCACGAGGGCTGTGCAGATTCCCTGGTTATCCCTCTCCATGCTAACAGCAGCCCTTCCCGTGGGATGCCGGGAGCGCTCAGCCGCGCTAGTGAGAGCAGGAATCACAGCTCAGCACGGCCTGCCTCGCTAGGGCAAGCAAAGTATTGCTGGAATCCATACAGGAAAAAAATGGCCCTGCTGTCCTTCCTATTTTTATTTTCCTTTTCAGCCAAGCTGCCTGCTCTATGGGCTTTGGATTCCTTCGGCAGCACAGAAGGGCACGTGATTTATTGAAATTGGAAAGCTTGCAGACAAAAAAGGCTGTGAAATTATTTTGTATCTGACACAATCATTAGTGGTATTATTTCTTCTGGAGCTGGGAAGGACACTTATAAAACATCTAACAAGCTGCTAAGGAGATTGCCTAAAGCAGTGATTTTCAAAATGTGCTGCTGGAGCCCATTCTTTGTGCTCCGCACATATATCAAGCTCCAGTTTCTTTTTATGGAAAGGACTTCAAATAATGTTTCTGAGGGGTGTTTATGACAGTTTGCCAGTCACCCTCATCAAATCTATGCCACCTGCTGATGGCATGATGTGGAGGTGACTGAGAGAGGCCAGGACACTCCAAGCAAGTGTGTTGTGAGGCACAGGGGCACCCAGAGCTCCTCTCCCATTTTGTGACCCCTCTGTGTGTGCACCGTGCAAACCCTCGAAGCCCAAGCCCTGAGCCAGGTATCAGTCCCCAAGGATGCTCCTGGAGGGCTGTGGATATCTCCCATGGGGATTCCACTGTGCCTGGGGCAATGAGAACTTGTCCAGTGGTGCAGCCTGCCTGGAAGGACTGGTCCAGCTACAAGGGATGCTGGTGGAAGGCAACTTCTCAAGAAACAGGAACCAATTTCATCATGGAATCAGCACAGGATGGCCTGGGTTGGAAAGGACCTTAAAACTCATCCCATCCCACCCCTGCCATGGGCAGGGACACCTTCCACCATCCCAGGCTGCTCCAAGCCCTGTCCAGCCTGGCCTTGGACACTGCCAGGGATCCAGGGGCAGCCACAGCTTCTCTGGGCACCTGTGCCAGGGCCTGCCCACCCTCACAGGGAAAGATTCCTTCCCAATATCCAATCGAAATCTACTTTCCATCAATGTGAAGCCACTCCCCCTTTTCCTGGCACTCCAGGCCCTTGTCAATAGTCCCTCTCCATCTTTTCTGTTGGAAGGCTCTAATTAGATCACCCCAAACTTCTCTTTTCTAGACTGAACAATCCCAATTCTCTCAGCCTTCCCTCCCAGAAGAGCTGCTCCATCCCCCTGCTCACCTTGGTGCCTCCTCTGGACTCTCTCCAGCAGGTTCTGTGCCTTTGCTGGATGCATTTCCCGCAGGGTTCTGGAGGAGGAGCAGGATGGGATGGGCAGAGCCCAGCCTGACCCCCTGCCAGCTCTGCCCACACCTCGAGGGGAGCTCCTGCACAAGCACTGCCACATCACACACTGGCTGTGCCTCCTTCTCCTGGAGCAGAGCAAATCCAAGGATTTGGCAACTCGTGCTGGCCAGATCTGCACTGAGAAACTCTTCATTCTCTGGCTGAGGGGGCTGTGCCCTGACTTGAGCAGCACTGCTTTCCCAGTGGTGGGTGTGGAGTTTATTTTCAGTAACCCCAGCTCGGATCTGGCACTTTTCACCAGCAGATCCCAAAGCAAGTTGTGGGAAAAGGTCAAAACCATGGGCAAAACCGTGGGGACCCTTTTAAAGATGGAGGAGCTGAGACACAAACCCCAAGAGTCCCAGCAAAGTCACCCCACAGGCAGTGGCAGGGCTGGGGATCCAATCCCACAGTCCCCAAGGCCACCCCAGTGCTCCAGCCCTCCTATTCCCATCATCAGCACTGGGATGGTCACTTCTAATTGCTGGGGTGGAAGGAGCTGTCGCCATGGGTACAGCATCCACAGCTCCTGTGCTGCTCCTCAGGAGCTCTGGGGGCTGCAAACACCAGAGCAGCCATCGGCACAGGGATGGTGATTGATTCACAGCGCAAACTGGGACCTCCTGGGCTGCCTGAGCTGGTGCATTCACGGATTTCTCCAGCACCAGCAGGACCCAGGACCTGTTGGAGTTACCTCCTGTAAGTCTGGCCAGGATTTACACACAGCTCGTGCCCTTCCCAGCACCACAGCACCTCTGCCTCCCTGCCCCAATCCTGAGTAGTGTTTTTCCTTCAAAACAGGTGGTGCCAGCGGTGGAGAGGAAGAAAGGTCCCCCCAGCCCCACACACACAAATCATCCCCTGAGGCCATAGGTGCAGAGAGAGCCAGGTGAGAGCCAACCTGGAACCCTGAGAACTTGGCTGAAATTGTGGGGGTTATGGGAAAAGGTGCAGCCAATGTCCGTTCTGGCTGCCTCTTCCCATTTCCCTTTATTTTCATGGAATCATGGAATATCCTGAGCTGGAAGGGACCCACAAGGATCGTGGAGTCCAACTCCCGCACAGACACTCCGACAATCCCAGCCTCGGTCTGAGAGCGCTGTCCAAACGCTCCTGGAGCTCTGGCAGCCGCGGGGCCGTGGCTCGTGTGTGCTGACGAGGCAGGTGCAGCTCCTCCTCTGGAACACGGCTGGAAGCTCATCCTCTGCAATGTGCTAGCTCCCATTTCCACAGCTTCAAAATCCAGCGTCCCATGTAAACACCCTGAGAAGATGGAGTTGTAATCATGGAATTATTAAGGTTGGAAAAGGCACTTAAAATCACGTCCAACCATTCCCCCAGCACCACCAGCCCTGCCACCAAACCATGTCCCCAGCCCCACACCCACAGGTTTTTTGAACGCTTCCAGGGATAGTGATGCCACCAGTGCCCTGGGCAGCTGTTCCCATGCCAGAGCACCCTTTGGGTAAGGAAATTTTTCTCAATATCCCACCTGAACCTCCCCTGGTGAGACTTGAGGCTGCTCTTGCTGCAGGCAGGGGTGACAGCCTGGATGCCTCAGGCCACCAAGGACCTTCCTGTCCCTGCATGAGGTGACAACCATGGTGAGCCTGGTCATCCAGAGCCCCACCAGGAGCAGCGAGAGCTGAGGGGAGGGAGCTCTGTGCAGGAGGGTGACACATTGCAGGGACACTGCTGCCACAGCCCAGACCAGAGACACAGACCTGGAGGCAAAGCACAACCTCTGCTCCTCCCCCCAGGCATCCTGGGCTGATGGATCCTCCAACAGAGCAGGGATTGGGATGGGGAACAGGGAATGGGGACACCCAAACCCCACAGAGAACCCTGGCAATGGGAATTGGGAATGGGAAAAGTGGGAATAGCAGGACTGTAATGAATCAGTCCCTGGGAATTGCAGACTCCCTCACCCTCCCCATCCCAAGATTTGGGATAAAAACAATTCTAGGATGGGAAAGGGCTGAAGCAGGCATTGGGACATGGGAACAAGGCCCCAGACCCCATGGACAGCCCTGGGAATGGGAACTGGGAATGGGAATTGGGGAAAAAGAGCGAATATCAGGACAGGAATGATCAATAAGTGGGAATTGCAGACTCCCCTCACCCTCAGCACTGCTCCAGGGCTTGTCTGCAGGACAGGCTGTTCTCGGAGGGTTTGTTTCCCCTGCTGCAGCACAGAGCCCAGGGCACACACAGACATTGCACTGACTGCTCTCGTGTCCTCAGCGACGGTGACAGCGAGCTCTGCTGAGAGGCAGAGTGTCAGAGCCCCCAGATTTCCTGGATGAGCCCCAGCACTGAGCCTGCAGCAGCTCCGTGGCCATTAACCAGCTTCGTTTGGCAGCCCCACAATCAGCCACGCTCATCACCCAGAAACTGCACAAGACTCTGACCTTTGTGCAGCCACAGCCACTCCAAAGTGGTTTTTCCTTTCTCTAACACTGACCTCACCATTAAGTGTGCCTGAGAAAGCACTGATAATGCCACATATTTAGTGTAAAAATAATATTCCTTGGTATTTAGTGTCTATCATCAAGAAAACAATTTTTCTGAATAAATAAACTCAATTACTTGTGATGTTCAGAATCCAGGGACAAAAGGAGAGCTGTAGACAGCTGGCCAGAGACAAACTGAACATGGTCTGTGAAGGATTGTGGCACCTCAGACAAACTTAGAAATTAAGTTCCCCTTAAATAACCCAAAATCTTATTGCTCCTCCATGATCTAGGAACATGGTTAATCCTCAAATATCATTAATGTAGGAATAGGAAATTGCTTTCACACATTCCCATGGTTATTGCTGATGGAATGGAGGCCTCCAAGTGAAACTGCTTTACACAGGGCAAGGTGGACCTGCCTAATTACAGAGTAATTAACGAGCCCCAGCAGGGCCCATTTCAGCCCTGTTCCCCTCTAATTGGCCAGGACAGGCAGTGGCTCTTCCCTGCTGCTCCCCAGAGCTGTCAGGCGCTGAGGGTCCCTCCTTGCCCCACCCCAGGCACTATAAAAGGGCAGGAGGTGGGGCTGCAGCATGGTGGGTGCCTGCTCCTTCCTTGCTGGTCACCTGGGCCTCTCTGACAGGTAAAAAAAGCTCCTGCTCTGGGATTTATGGGGGAATATTCAGGCATGGGGTGTGGTAACAGCAGGGCAGACCCTTGAGCTGTTTCCTGCTGGCTCTGCTGTTATTGTTTCTTCTATTCAAAAATTCCTTGAAGTTTTGGGGGGGAGGAAGGAGGTACCCAATACCTCTCCTAAATAGATTAATAATATTTGGTCTCCAGAATGAGGAAAGAATGTTCTCCTTGTTCCTCTGGTTATCATAAACTGCTTGAAACTTAAAAACCAGCTAGGGTTTGCAAGTGGCACAGACCCCCTCCTCTACAAAGCCATCTTGGGGGTTTCCCCTGAATAGGTGTGAAAGGAGCTTCTCTCTTTTATGACCTTGGGGGGAAGGGGGAGCTTTTCCTAAAGCCTTGGTGCTCCTTGCATTCCAGCTGCCATGGCCTCTGCTATGCCTGACAAGGAGGAGGTTGCCCAGAGCTCCCCAGAGGTGAAGGAGGAAGCCCAGGGGCTTGCCCAGAGCTCCCCAGAGGTGATGAAGGAGGAGGAGGAGCAGGAGGTAGGTGCTCCCTGTGGGATGGAAGGAGTGGCAGCTCTGGGGTGCAGGGGTGAGGCGCTGCCCCTGTTGTGGCTGAGGGGATCTGTGTCCCCAAAAAGGGGGAGTTTCCTGTCCCCTGCAGCTTCTGTGTGACAACACATGAAAATGTGAACCTAAAGTCCCTGTAAACCTCTTAGGCTAACCAAAACTGCCTGGTTCTGGGCTTGGAAAGATGTTTCTCTAACACGAGGTCCTGGCTTGCTGCAAGCTGTGCTCCTATGGAAAGATTCCAACATTTCAGCATCCCTGAGAGCTGCTGCTCTTGTTCTGCTCCTGTGATCAGCTAGGGTGAAGTCTGCCCACTTAAAACTGCTCAGTCCTGGCAGGTGGAGCATTCCCTGGGATATTGGTTTGTCAAATAATCATTCCAGGTGAGCTGGAGATGGGAATGTGGCAGAAGAATGGAGGCTGTCCCCGAACTCGGATGATCCTTATGCCATAGAAAGCTTTCCCAGGGTGGGCCATCATTAATGCCAAAGCTCCACAGCTTGTGTCACAACTGAGTTTTAGGTTTAAGTAAGTGCACAAGCAAGGCAGGAGTTCCTCCCTCAGCCAGGCCAGTTGGTTTGGTGACAATTTCCCCCAAACAGGGAATTTCAGGGTAAAACTGCTCAGGGCCGTGTTTGGAGCTCCATGGCTGCTTTTTTCTTTGCTCCTTCAGGCTGCAGTGCAGGAGGTGGCCAAGCTGAGCCTGGTGGGCTCTGCCTGTGACGTGGTTTCTGCAGCTTATGCCTCCACCAAGGAGAGCCACCCCTACCTGAGGTCTGTGTGCGCCGCTGCGGAGAAGGGAGTGCAGAGTGTCACCGAGGCCACCGCCAGCTGTGTGCAGCCTGTGCTGGCCACCCTGGAGCCTCACGGTAAGCCCTGCGGAAGGGCAGCTCACCCCTGCCTGGGAGGGGCTCTGTGCCTCCTTCCACCCCGGGAGGAGTCCTGCCATGAGGAAATGCACTGCTCCATCACCAGTGAAACCACGGCTCCTGGCTTATAAACAAGGCTAAAGCTGAGCTTGAGCCCCACTTGTGGGATGGAGAATCTGGGATTGATTTCGATGCTGACTATCCTAAAACTGATTTTTGCAAGGTGGAACTTGTGAATTTGTGAAAAGTTAAAAGCAACTTTTAACACTTTTTTGTTCCCCCCCATTCCTATGTGGTGGAGAATCAGGGATTGATTCTGATGCTGACTATACTAAAACTGATTTTTTTGCAAGGTGGAACTTGTGGCGAATTTGCAGAAAAACAACTTTTAACACCTTTTTGTTCCCCCCATTCTCTCCTCAGTTGCTGCAGCAAGTGAATATGCTTCCAAGGGCTTGGATCAACTGGGGGACAAGCTGCCCCTCCTTCAAAAGCCTGTGGAACAGGTGAGGATAAAGGCTGTGCCATCCCTGGCAGGCAGAGGGGCCTGGTTCCTGTGGGGTTTCTAAGCCAGGGAGCAATGTAGGCTCTTGTACAAGGACCTGAGTGTGTGGTGCAAGTTCCTCCAAGAGTAACCACTTCAGCCCCTGTGCTGATTGTCCTGCTGGTGCAGCTCAGCAGTTTGGTGTGACACACAGCCCCCTGCAGGGTCTGACTCCCCTCCTCTTGCCCAGGTGCTGTGTGACACAAAGGAGCTGGTGTCGTGCAGAGTGGCTGAGGTGAGGGAAGCTGTGAGCAGCATGGTGCTGGAGGTGATGGAAGCAGCTCTGCAGGGCAGCAGGGAGGCTGCTGGAGCTGCAGGGACCAGCGGTGCTGGGGTGGCTCCGGAGCCTGCAGTGGGACAGACAGGTGCATGTGGAGCAGGAGCTGCGCTGGAGAGAGCTGGAAGTGACTGTCTCCCTATTGGAAACGAGGAGCTAGGTAAGGAAAGGGTGTGTGGGGCTGTTGAAATGGGGACTCTCACAGGGGATGGCCAGCCCCATTCCTCACCCCGCTGCTCTGGGAAGAAGAGAGTCACAGAATGGTTTGGGTTGGAAGGGACCTTAAAGCTCATTTTGGGCTCTCACCATGAGCAGGAACACCTCTCACTGTCCCAGGTTGCTCCAAGCCCTGTCCAGCCTGGCCTGGGACACTGCCAGGGATCCAGGGGCAACCACAGCTTCTCTGGGCACCTGTGCCAGTGCCACGCTGGAGGGCACCTGGCTGCCAGCCCAGGGTCTCCTGAGGCTGTTGCTGTGACCCCTCTGGTGACACAGGCGCTGTCTCTGTCCCCAGCCCAGCTGGCAGTGTGTGAGGAGGGCACAGACACGATGCCCCTGGAGCAGCAGCGGCAGCAGAGGCGGTACTTTGTGCGCCTGGGCTCTCTCTCTCAGGATCTCCGCCTCTTTGCCCACCTGTGCTCCACAGCCAGGATGAAGCAGGCCTGGCAGGGCATGCAGGGGGCCCTGGCACAGCTCCACTCCATCCTCGAGCTGGTAGGTAGAGCCCAGCCCCCAGAGGAGGGGACCAAAGCCCTGGGCTTGTCTCAGCCTCATTGCTGCCATCAAGAGCTTTGCAATCACCTGCTGATCTGTCTGTCTTGGCACTCTGATCTTCCCCTGCTACAGATTGAGGCGTTTAAGGAAGGATTTAATCGAAAGCTTCAGGAGGGGCAGGAGAAACTCCACCAGATGTGGCTGGACTGGAGCAGGGAGCATCTCAAAGAGAGCAGAGATGAGAGCCCTGCAGAGCCAGAGGTACCTTCCTGGGGAGGGCAGGCAAAGGGCTCGGGGCATCCCCTTGATATTTTTTCTTTTATTTTTATATTTTAATTTTCAAGTGACTCATTCCTGGTCTTTTCCTTCCTGCCTGCTCCCAGGAGCTGGAGGCTCTGACCCTGCTCATGGCCCGCAGGCTCACCCAGCAGCTGCAGCTCTCCTGCAGTGCAGTGGTGGCTGCCATGCAGGGCCTTCCCTGCAGCCTGCAGGACAAGGTGCAGCAGGCTCTCTGTGCCATCAAGGAGCTCCACGCTGCTTTCTCAGTGGCCAAATCCTTCCAGGATGTGTCCAGCTGTGTGCTGAGGCAGAGGCACAGGGAGCTGGCTGCCATCCAGGAGCACATGGAGGAGCTGCTGGAGTACCTGAAGAACAACACTCCTCTCTCCTGGCTCGTGGGACCCTTCTCCCCCAGGGAGGAGGAGGAGGAACCCTCCCAGGAGAAGGAGGCAGAGGCAGCAGGAGCTGGGCACCTGGAAACCTCCACCACCCCCTTGTAAAGGATAAAACAATAATTGCTGTTGGCATTAAACCTTCAGTAAGTGTGAAGTGTAAAGAATTGTCTTCCTAAAAGTTGCTTGTACTGGGTCATAACTGCTTAAAATAAAACTGCTGCATACAAAAACCTGTTCATGGTCTCTCTTGGACAAAGACTGGGTGAGTATTGCTCACTGGAGATCACCATCTAATCCTTGATGGAATTGCCCTGTGCCCTCAGGGCTGCAGGAGGAGCAATGAGTGGTGGGGGAAGGATCACAGCTGGTAAGCCCTGCTGCTGTCCTGGAAAGCTCTAATTCCTGCTCTCTCCCAAGCCTGGAGGCCAATGTGCCCTGCTGGCACTGTCCTGTGCCTGGGGGAGCTGTCACAGCCTGGCATCCCTTGGATCTCTCCTCCTGGAGCTGCCTGGTGCAGGTTTCAGTGTGGTGGGACAGAGGATGTGGGAATATCTGCCTGGGGGAGCTGTGGCCTCACTGATGGTGTCACAGGGTGTGGGTGACAGGCACTGCTGTCAGCACTGTCCTCTCCTGCCCGGGGCTCTCTGGGGAGCTCAGAGCTCTCCCAATGCCCTCTCTGCCTCCCTTTGGGAGAGGCTGTGCCGCTGGGGCTCAGGCTGATGGAGCAGGTGCCTTTGAGATGAAAAGCTCTGCTCCTGGCTTCTCATCCTTCTGCCTTTCAGAACAGATGTGGAATCTTCTCTCACGTGAGTACTGCTTCTTCCAGACCGTTTTTTTTTTTTTCCATTTAACGATAATTAAAATTGTTTAATGGGAGCCAGAAACAGGGACTGGGGATGGGGCTTTTTTTTTTTTTTTTTTTTGGGGGGGGTGGGTGTTTGTTTTTTGTTTGTTTGTTTTTGTTGTTTGTTTGTTGTTTTTGGGGGGTTTTTTTGGGTGGCAAATGCAGGCTTGAAGAGGTGGAACTTTCCTCTCTCTTATCAAAGTTGACCACTCCTCCTTTTCCACCCCTGTGTGCAAAGGCTTTGTGTGGGCTCTGGGTTCTGGCAGCAATTATTCCTTGATGCACCACAACCCCCTCATGCAGGAAAGGTTTGGATTCTGATTCCCTGAGCTCAGCATGTCTGCTATCAGACAAGTGTCTTCCTCGTGTAGTTTGTGCTGAAGGCAAAATAATCAGGCAATTTCAGCTGCCAGGCCAAGGTGTTGCAGAGATGTGAGAGATAAATTGCAGGGGTCATCCCTCCGCTGTGTGCTCTCAGCTGCAGAGGGAATTCTCCCTGGAAAAAAGCTCAGCAGTTCTGCCTCCTGTAATTCCTGCTGAACTTGGGGACTGGGAATTGGGGATGTTGGAGCCAGTCCTGCTGCTTGGTGGGAAATAAACTGTGCTTTGTTTTCTTAATAGCAGAGTTGTACCTCACCACCCAGGAATGGCTGAAATCTAAACTTGCCTGGTTTGTGAAAGTGAATTCTAAGGGAATAGCTGGGCATTCCTGCACTTGGTATTGATCTGTTGGTGCAGCACGTCTGATCTGTGTTAACATAGTGCTTAGCCCAGCACATCCTGCTGCTCCTGCCCATGGAGCAGTGGCGTGTGCTCTCGCATGGCCCTTAAATCTATTTCCTGTGAGCACTCCTGGCTGCTTGTGCCTGGAGCCCACAGCCCGGGGGACCCTCTGGAGCTGCAGCTGGGAATTCCAGTGCTGTGTGTGTCTGGAATCTCCCTGTGCTGGAGCTGGTGGTGAACAGCCCTGTACCTGTAAGGCTTTTTAGGCCATGGAGACTGCAGAAGAGCTACAGCAGGCTAAAATGACATTTTTGTGGCAGCTCCTAAAGATCAAGTTGAGTAAAGGAGGCCTCCCAAGCAGAGCTTGTTTTCCTGTCAAACATCCAAAGATTCAGGGAACCACACAGACTTCTTTCACCAAGCAAGAAGGGAAACTGAGTAGCTGCACATGGGAATAGTTTGCCTTTTTCATTTGATCTGTTCTCATCTATGCCATGGGGACAGCAGGGGAGAAAGGTGAGAAGCAGCTGGGAATGGATGGACTGGTTCCCTGCAATGTTTAAGGCTGAAACTCCTCTGAGCTCTGGGAAGGTATCCAGGTTCTTCTCCATTGTCTCCAAGCTTGTTTGTCTGATTATCCATGCTTATTTTGAGTCATTTTGGATAGAAATGAGAAACGTGTTGGTAATGTGACAGCCCCAAGCAAACACCTTGGCAGGGAGGACATGCCTTGAGGCATCTCCTCTGGCTCCCAGCAGCCCTGGGGATGATGCAGTGCTCCTGCATTCTGGAAATGATAGCCCTGGTGCTTGTCTCAGCCTCTCCTGCTGCTGCTGTGCCACCCTGTGCCAGCTCAGTCCTGGGTTCATTTCAATTCTCCATGCCCTCACAGGGGCACTCGCTTCTTGATTCACTTTTGCTGGATGCCACCACCTCCCTCTGCCAGTTTGCTGAACATTTTAATTATTTAATTCTCACATTCATGTACTTGTGCTGTTCTTCCTTCAATCCCTGCTGTTCACTGCTCGGATGCCTGACCTGTGGGTCAGGGAACAAATGTTGGGTGAAGGCTACCGTGGGCATTGCTCCAGCAGGCTGTCACTTTTTAGGAGTGAAATTAGGAGGCACTGACCAACCTGTTTCCATGTTTTCCTACCTGGGAGGGGAAATGGCTTAAGGAGTTCCCCAAGCAGCTCTGTCAAGGCAATAGATTGGGAAACTGAAGTTCTCTGCAAGTGCTGAAAGGCAAAAGCTCTGGAGTTGCTTACAAGGAGCTTAATTTCCCTTTCTCGCTTCCACATTTCCTGTCACTCTTGGATATTGTCATCCCTTCTCCAAAGCTGTGTTATTACTTGCTGCAAAATACATGGAGTTTATAAAAGGTTTGTGGCCTCCCTGAAGGGCTGCTTGGGGAGCTGGGGCCCTGCACAGGCAGAGCTGTCTGTGTTACAATTTCTGTGTCACCTTAAGCTGGAAAATTTCAAGATGTTCAAAGCTTATTGGAGTGAATTTGGAAGGGGATGGGATGAAGTTGCTGTGGTTGCCAGTGTGGGAGCAAAATGCCCTTGTGGGCCCTGCTCTGGGGGCTGCTGGGGGCAGGCAGAATTTGTTCTGCTGGGTGGCACTTGGCTCTGTGCTTTCCTTGTGTCACCTTCCCCCTCCCCTCCCTTTCTTACTGCATCTTCTCCTCTACAAAAGGAAGCCAAGTGTTCCAGGGCACAGGGGGAAACCTGGAGGGATTTCCCTGCCCTCTGAGCTGATTATGCCAGGCTGCAGTGGCCAGGTGCCATCAGTGTGGCTTTGGGAGCCCCGGAGGACAGAGATGGGGTCAGTGCCATCCCTTTGCAGTGCCCTGCACTCCCTGCTGAAGCATTCCAGTGCTTTTCCAGCCCAAATCTTTGCTGCTGTCAGCACTCAGCTCTTCCCTCACTCAGATGCTTCTGCCAGGGGCCTCTTGTGGCAGGTCCTGGCAGGACCTTGGGCTGGACAGCGTTTCCTTCGCTCTGTCCCCTGCGGACGGTGCGGGGTCAATAAACTGCTCAGCCTGCCTCACAAAGCAGGCGGGAACTCGTGACAATTCCAAACGATCGTCGCAGGCCTTGTTAAAGCCCTGCTGCCTGCAGCTCTGACAGGCTGCTGCCCTGATCGATGCTGGGCTGCCCTTTGCTGCAGCAGCCAGGGCCCAGCTCCTGCTGGGGAGATGGAGCACGGCCAGAGAGCCACTGCCCTGCTCTGCTCCTCTGGCTGCTGGAGCTGCCCCTGAGCAAAGGAAAATCCATCTGCAGGAGCAGTGCATTTGCAGCATTAACTTCCTGGCTGCCCTCTGATTCCTGGATTTGTTTAGATTCAGCAGTGGAGATGGAGGGGAGGTGATCCAGAGGGTGATTAACCCACTGAGTGCTGACACGGTTGGATTTTGTGCCATTCTCTGTGTGGATTTCACTTTTTAATCAGTGTTTTTGTTATTCTTGCTTTATAGACTGACAGGAGTTGAGTGCAGGAGGCACAGATTCCTGCCTGGCTCTCCCCAGGTGCCCTGGAAGGCAGGGGGACATGGGAGCTGTTCAAGAGGATTGTCTGGGGAAGAGACAGCTGGGAAGGGTGGGGAGAAGCTCAAGGCTGAGGATGGAGTGAGGCAGAATGGGAAAGCACGAGAGAGCTGGAGGAGAAGACACCAGGAGAGCAGGTGGATGGAAAAACGGTGGAAAATCCTCCAAGATGGATTGGGATTGAAAGTGAGAATTCAATGAAAGTGGGGGAGGAGGGGTAAATGAGTGTCTGGAGCATGGGAGCAGGGAATGCTGGACAGGGCTGGGGCAAGGTGGAGAAGGCTGAAAAGCAGGAGAGGAGGCAGATGGAAGGGAACGAGGAGTTCCCTTTTTATTATTTTAACAGCACTGTGTGTGTATCTTATCAAGTTGATTCACTGTGTGTCTCAGGGCAAGGCAAAACACCATCTCTGCCCTTTGGCAGGTGAGCGTTGGAGAAAATCCCATTCCTTGGTAAGAGAATCCTCAAAACATGCCCCCTGCACGTCAGCATGGAGCATCCTGCAGGGCAGTGCCTCACACACCTTGGCTTTCAGGATCTTTCTGGGAGGACACACATCCTGAGGAGATACCAACTCCAGTGGCTTTTCCCTGGCAGAGAAATCCAACATTTTGGGATTGTTGCTGCTGTCCTCCCTAAAGCCCTGCTGGCTGCTTTTGGAGGAACACCTGGCTGGCAGACCCCAGGCCTCTCTCACCTGGGGAGCCCTGGGCTGCCTCCCCTCCCTGCCCCATCTCTCCCTGGGGATGGTTGCTGCAGCTGGGAGCTGAAGGTCACTTGAAATGTCACCTTCCCTGAGCTGCCTTGATGGGCTAATTACAGCTGCAAAGGGAAGGTTTGCCAAACAAATTACAACCCAAATGTAGTGTTTACCTTGGGAGGGACTGATGGGGAGCACCTACTGTTTTGTGGAATAGAAAAAAGGGATTTTAGGGGTTTGGAATGCTTTTGCCAGGGCTTGTTTTGAAAGGACTTGTGCTTCATTGATGGTCTGGCCACTGGAGAAGTGCCTAAAGCAGGGAAGGATCAGAGCTGAGGTGCTCCTGAGCCTTTGCACTGTGGCAGGACAAGGGGAATGGCTTAAAACTGGAAGAGTGGAGGTAGAGGTGGGAAATTGGGAAGGAATTCCTCCCTGTGAGGGTGGGTAGGCCCTGGCACAGGTGCCCAGAGAAGCTGTGGCTGCCCCAGGATCCCTGGCAGTGTCCCAGGCTGGGTTGAACAGGGCTGGGAGCACCCTGGGGAGCACACAGGGCTGGCTGGAAGCCCAAGGACCTCCCAGCTGAGGTAACCATTGTTGCCATTTTATTCTGTATTAAATTCCTGCTTTTGGACCCAGCGCTATTCTCTGCCTGCTTGCTGCTGCTGGGTTAATGGTTAAACTTCATGTTCTTGGAGGTCTTTCCTAGCCCCTTCCACTGCTAGACCACCTTTTCCAAGGAGAAATTCCTCCTGGTGTCCACCCTGAGCCTCTCCTGGCCCAGCCTGAGGCCCTTCCCTCTCCTGTCCCTGTTCCCTGGGAGCACAGCCTGACCCCCCCCGACTGTCCCCTCCTGTCAGGAGCTGTGCAGAGCCACAAGGTTCCCCTGAGCCTCCTTTTCTCCAGGCTGAGCCCTTTCCCAGCTCCCTCAGCCTCTCCTGGGGCTCTGTTCCCTTCCCCAGACACTCCACAGGTGGATGATCCTATTTTGCTTTCCCAACAGAAGGACTGAAAGCTTAACTCTCCCCACCTCTCTCTGTGCTGGATTGTGTTGGACACCCTGCTGCCTCTTGGCTGCCCTCGCCCTGCAGCCCCAGGGCCACCCTCAGGTGAAAGCTCTGCTTGCCTTTTTTTTTTACACTTTATTTTTTAGCATCTATTTTTCTTTCCTGCTCGTACTTAAGTAGCCCCAGAGCAAACCATGCTGGCAGATCCGTGTGGCAGCGTTTGAATGCGGCAGGACAAGCCCTGCAGTGCAGTTTTCCTGGGGGATTGGAAGGCTTTGAAGGATGAGTGCTGTGGAACAACCTCCACTTTCCCCCAGGGTGTCAGCACTGATGCTGCAGACAAAGAGCTGGACCCCAGCCTCATCCGTAAATGGGAATTGGGAGGGGAGGGCAGGAGCAGCAGGTGACACTTTGGGGTGTCTGGGCTCCCCCAGCTCCCTACTGATAATAAATATTTACAATAAATAGATTTATTTTATGATATATTAAATATTTTTTTTCAATTAGGCCTATGCATCACTACTGAAAAGATCTCTGACCACACTTGATTTTCTTAATTTTTCTTAATTTGCTACTCTTATGTCACAATTCCATCCCTTATATAAAATAGAAAATATTATATTTTATATAAACTCGAGGTAAAAGATTTCTTTAGCATCTTGTTTTCCTCAGCACTGGGGTAGAAGCTCTCAAAAATCAAAGTTCCCCAGTGTGACTAACACTGTTTCCTGCTGAGGAAAAGCTGAGAGACACTGATTTCTTTTGTTATGGCCTGTGGATTTAATAAGGGAAGAAGATCCAGAGAGAAACTCCCTGGTTCCCAGGGGAGCCGGGCTGGCTGTGTTATCAGAGCCACACACAGAGCACAGAAACCTCTGCCATCACCTCCTGCAACCCACTGCAGTGTGGGGAGAAACCACAAAGGTGATTTTTTTTTTTTTCCTTTTTCCTTTTGATCTCCCTCTCTTTGGATGTTTTGGGGAGGGAAGAGATAGCTGAGCAGGAAAATGAGAGCCCTGAAGAGGAAAAGTCACCGGGCAGGGCTGCCACTGGTGTTTATTGACTTGGAACACTCCTCCTTGGGTTGCTGGAGCCCCTTGGAGGAGAGGAACCTGTTCCTGGACACAAGGACCTGCCATCCCCTCCCTGTGGGGCTCCTCTGGTGGAATGGGGGCTGCAGGACCCCTGTAATTCATCCCCTGCTCCAGCGCCACAGAGGTGGAGGGGTTCAGCCTCTCCTCCTCCCTTAGCTGCATCCCTCAGTTCCTTTCCTTGGGAGCCTCTGACAATGACTTCCACCCCTGGCAGTGTCCACGGCCAGGCTGGACAGGGCTTGGAGCAAGCTGGGAGGGTGGAAGGTGTCCCTGCCCAGGGATGGGGCTGGGATGGGATGAGCTGAGCTTTGACATCCCTTCCAATCCAAACCATTTTTCCCATCCTTTCTCTGGAATTCATGAAGAATTCAGCTGGAACTGCACCTTGGTTTATCTCCCAGCAAAGCCCTGTTTCTCTTTGCTCCTTCTCCTCTGGCTGGATCCTGTTTGCTTTGGGAAGTCGCGCTATTGGAAGCAGAAGGGAAATTTTCAGGCTCTTTCTCTCCTGCATCAGATCAGAGGCTCCATTTTGAGTTAGGTGCCCACAGCACTGGCACATCGATGGGTGGGGAGAAAAAAATTCCAGGGGGGCCTCCAGGTCTGCTGCATCTTCCTGCAAGGATGCACCAAGGAATTCAGTCACTGATGCAGCCCTCAGGCCCTGGCTGGGGTGAGGATGAGTGAATTCCCAGGCTCCTGCTCTTAATGAGGGAGAGCTTGCAGAAGGTCAGCCTGCACAGTTGTCATTTGTCAGCCACGTTCCCAAACTCCTGCAGCTGGGGGAGGTTTTAGCGTTTCCCAGGGGTTACAGAAAACTTCTGCAGCTTGTGAAAAGTCCCAGCTCTGGGCAGAGGTTTGAGGTGAGGTCTTCAGGTGGTTTTGCTCTGTTGCTTTCAGCAGGAGAGGTGGAAGAAGTGTCTGAACCCTGAGAGAAAAAGATCTGCCCAGAAATATTGATAATAATCAAAGAATCACAGAAGGGTTAAGGTTGGAAAAGACCTTTGAGATCAAGTCCAACTATTGACCATGTTCACCACTACCCCATGCCCTTGAGTGCCACATCCACACAATTTTGGAATGTTCCTGGGGACAGTGACTCTGCTGTTCCCATGCTTTACAACACTTTCAGTGAAGGAATTTTTCCTAATATCCAATCCCAGCCTCCCCTGAGGCAATTTTGGGCTGTGTCCTCTTGTCCTGTCCCTTGTTCCCTGGGAGCAGAGCCTGACCCCCACCTGGCTTCACCCTCGTGCCAGGTAATGATAATATTTTCCTGCTTCCAACCTGCCTCTGAACACCTCCAGGCGTCCTTTCTTTAATTATTTTGAAACAAAGCCAGTGATTAATTCTCCCTGTCTGGGCTGTAATTGTCGTGTTTATATCTGGCTTTCCATGGCCCTTTGCTTCCCTGTGGAAGAGAAGCGTGCCAGCCCCAGCTCTGCTGGGTGACAAACAGGGACGCTGGGAGGGGGAGAATTTCTGAAATGGGAAAGGATTGTTCAAATAGAGAAATCTCTGCCCTGAGCCCATCGGTCAGTGCTGGGGAGGCACTGGGGAAACAGGGGCTTCAGACCAGAGGGATGGTGCTTGGGGGTGCTGGTCTGTGCTTCCAGGGCTGGGATCAGGAGGAATGGAGTATCCTTGTTGACAGGAAAAATTAATTCACAAACACCAGAGGTTTATGTCCAAAAAGGAGACAGAGGAGTCCTGTAACTCTATTCATGAATGAAGGGAGAGCTCATGGGCATTTCCCATGGGGTCTCTCAAATTGCTAGAGGACACAGCCTCTTTTTATCCTAATTTCCCAGCCGCAGTTCCCTCTCTTTTCCCATAGGCTGAGATACTCAGAGGTACAGACTTCCCGGAACGCCTAACGCAGACACAAATAATATACATCACCCCCAATGTAGACACCTGTTGTAAGCGATAAAAACGAGGACGACGAGGATGGTTGTGGGTGGTGGGGGGAGGACTCCTCCCAGAGCTCTCCTTTATTCAGGGTAGCAGGGCTTGGGTGGTCAGGAAGGGAGAGCAGGGGAAGGAGGACCAGTCGTCCCTAGGTGTCATGAGGACAACATGGCGCCGAGTGCCTGGAGGCACCCGGTTAAGTATAGGAAGGGTAGACCAACGAGGAGGAAGGGAGAGGGAGGGTACAAGCAGACAATAACCAATAGTTACAGAGGAGGGAGGAGTACAGTTCAAATACACCAACCAGGTGCATACCGGTAGAGAAGTTGCTGGAAGCTGGGCGGATCCTGAGCCCTGGGCACGCCTTGTCCCTCGATCCAGGGGCGGGCCCCAAGGCTTCTCCCCCAAGATCCTCCCACAGCAGGCAGAGCCAGGCTGGGAGGCAGGAGCCGCATAGGGGCAGATCCGTGTTAACCCTTCACATCCCTCGATGCTGCTGCGGGGGTGGGAAACCCACCCTCCGCACCTCCCCCTTTTTTCTTTATTAAATTAAACAAAATTAAGGTTTCCCTGCACTTCCCACAACTGCACGACATGCAGTCCTGCTAGCCCAATACACATCTTGAAAACCCGACCGCAAAGGGAAGGGGAACCCGGCGAGACACTCCACGACGCTAAGGGAATACCCGATACGCAGCCCGAAGCGACACAATCCCCACTGCGCTCCCGCCCACCCCAGGCCCTAGGTACTCAGCCCCGGTTCCCCACCGGTCTTAGCACCCAAAATTCTGGCCACACAGGCCCAAGCGTCCGGTCCGGCCCCCCACCGCGACGTATCTGGGGCAGTGCCGGCAGCATCCCACCGCCGCGCACTCCCGGGGTGCCCGAGCCACAGTGCCGGCGGCACAACCACTCCGCCGCACACTTCCCCTGTGGCGACTGCAGCACCAAGTCCTGTTGGATGACGAGGCGTTCGGGGGCGTCCTAGCTGGCTGGTATTGAGCGTCGTCCCTGGAGGTCCGCGGTACAGCTTTTTTTCTGCGGGTCGGTGCAGGATCTGCTACCTTGGGCCGATGCTCCCTGGATTTATCTCTGCCAGGAAGTCATCGCCCTCGGCATCTCCGATGTATTGCGGGAAAAGACCTTCTTTAAACATAAACACATATACATTAAAGCATGGGGATCGCTGGTTTCCAGACTGACTGCTGCCTGAGGTTTGCGGACCTCAGGATTTACTACCGCTGGAAACACAGCAAGGGACAGGGGCTGCTAGCTTCCGGACTTACACTGCCCGAGGTACCCTGGCCTTCCGGACTTACTGTGGCCTGGGGTTTGCGGACCCCAGGACTTACGGCCGCCGGAGGGTTACAGGCCTTAGGTCTTATCGCCGCCGAAAGCATAGCACTGAGAAGAGGTATAGGGATGCAACCGAAAATTCTCGGTCTCCCTGGATCCCCACCCCCGTGGAGGGGACCGTGGGAACCAGAAGCTCCTCCCACAGGGGAGGGGCCAGGACCGGCAGGGGCAGAGCCCAAGGGCCCACCCACCTATCCTGAGCCCGCCCCATGGGAGGGGTCAGGAAGGGGAAGGGAGAGGAAAGGATTATGGGGAGAAGGAGTGGGGGAAGGGAAAGCCATGTGGCCGACGCCATTTTGCAAACGGCAAAACGACGACGGACCAGGGTGAAAGAACTGGGGAAGGACAATGGAAAGTACAAACGAAATGCAGCTTACTAGTGTAAGCTTCAAGCATAAAACATAACTCAAATCAATAGTTTAAACCAAAATCAGGGCGTGATACAAACAAAATGCGTCCTGTTAGTCCCAGGACTCCAACATAAAATTAAACTGCAAACTGAAATGGGGGGCGAACTGGGGAGGGGGGCCACAAGGAGTTACCCCTGGGATATACTCCCCCCTTTTTTCAAAAAACTACAAATTGGGGAAGGGGCCACAGGGAACCGCAACTTGGAAAAAGAAACTCCCACTCCTCCCCAGACAAGCCGTAGCCCCTGTTTGGGCTTGTCCGGAGGAGCTCAGCCTACCCTTGGTGCCTGAACGTAGAACATAAAACTAAGGGGAAGAGGTACAAGTACTGGGGTTCTCACCCTCTCCTTGCGGCTGCCGACGTCTCTGGAGCAGGGCGATCTCCCAAACTTGCCGCTCTTCAACGGAAAACACTGGCACTAGGTCCTCCCTGACCTTCTCCGGATCGGTCCCGATGATCGTCTTTCGGGGATGTCCTTCCGATCCGGTAACCACCGCGCGAAGAGGATCAGGCCCTTGTTCGTAGCGCCACTTGTTGTTAGCGATAAAAACGAGGACGACGAGGATGGTTGTGGGTGGTGGGGGGAGGACTCCTCCCGGAGCTCTCCTTTATTCAGGGTAGCAGGGCTTGGGTGGTTGGGAAGGGAGAGCAGGGGAAGGAGGACCAGTTGTCCCTAGGTGTCATGAGGACAACATGGCGCCGAGTGCCTGGAGGCGCCCGGTTTAAGTATAGGAAGGGTAGACCAATGAGGAAGGAGGGAGAGGGAGGGTACAAGCAGACAATAACCAATAGTTACAGAGGAGGGAGGAGTACAGTTCAAATACACCAACCAGGTGCATACCGGTAGAGAAGTTGCTGGAAGCTGGGCGGATCCTGAGCCCTGGGCACGCCTCGTCCCTCGATCCAGGGGCGGGCCCCAAGGCTTCTCCCCCAAGATCCTCCCACAGCAGGCAAAGCCAGGCTGGGAGGCAGGAGCCGCATAGGGGCGGATCCGTGTTAACCCTTCACATCCCTCGATGCTGCTGCGGGGGTGGGAAACCCACCCTCCGCAGACACCCTCCATACACACCCCCCTTTCTTCTTTTTCGCATGTTCCTGTAGTTTATTAACACAGTCTTGGGGGAGCCAATCAGTGGAATTCCTATGGAAATCCTTCCCATTCTTTCTTCTATCTCTCAATATGGCCTTATCTTACCAGCAGTTTGTTTGTAAAGACTCTCCCTTATTCCTTTCACTTGTTGATCCAGGACAGCCCCAGCACAGGAGCTCTCCTGGAAGGGGCCATGGGGCTGTGCTGGCAGCTCAGCACAGAGTCAGTGCCCAAGTGGCCATTCCTGCTCATCTTGACAATCCCGGCATCATCAAAGTTGGAAAGGACCTCCAAGGCCATCAAGTCCAACTTTTGGTTGAACACCACGCTCCCCACTAAAAACTTTCGTGAAGTCTTTTTGGTTTTTTGGGAGTTTTTTTGGCTTTCCATGGATGGTGACTCCACCGCTGTCTCAGGGAGACTGTTCCAAGACTTTCAGTGAAGAAACTTTTCCTGATATCCAGCCTGAACCTCCCCTGGCACAGCTCGAGGCCATTCCCCCATGTCCTATTGGGTGGAGAGGGTGACCCCCACCTCACCACTGCCTCCTTTCAGGTAGCTGTTGAGAGCAGAATTCTTACATCCTTTCCCAATTTCTGGCCTTTCCCCATTTCTGAGATCCCATTTTCCCATTTCCATGACTTTGTTGAGCCCCCTGACACCACCCCTGCCTGAAGGGACCTGTGTGTGAGGCAGTGCCTGATTTGCAGGGGTTGCTCCTCTGTTTTAAAAGGAGAAAAAAGTCTTCTCTCCTCCTCTCTGGAGTGAAGGCAAAGGCTCAATGATGCCCATGAAGCCCCTTGGAAGTCACTGCAGATGTGAGGGGGCAGCAGCACTGTGGGCTCCAGCACAATTTGGGGTCCCACAGCTGTACCCTGATGTGGTGCCACCCTGGGGCTGCTAAGCAGCTTCTCCCCAAGGGCAGGGAGGACACCCTGGAGCTCAGCCTGGTGCTGGTGGCTCCTGGGGAAGTGTGGCCCAGACACCTCTCAGAGCTGAGAAGGGATTCCAAGGGAATTTTACAGCCCTGGCACAATTTGTGACCGTGTCCTTCCTGGCAAACACAGCTCCCACCACCCGAAAAGAGCTGCAGAAGGGCAGGGATACTTTTGGGATAAAGTGAGGATGTGTCCTAGGTTACACGGAAGGCATAACCAAAAGTCTGTATTCTATTGCCATCTCCATAAGCTGTTAAAACAGGTGGGGCAGTGTTCTTTGTGTTCAGCATGACCCAGCCCTGCTAACACCATCGGGGCTATCTCTGCTCATGGCCATCAATGTCCCCAGGAGTGACCCAGCCCTGCTAACACCATCGGGGCTATCTCTGCTCATGGCCATCAATGTCCCCAGGAGTGACCCAGCCCTGCTAACACCATCGGGGCTATCTCTGCTCATGGCCATCAATGTCCCCAGGAGTGACCCAGCCCTGCTAACACCCTCGGGGCTAGCTCTGCTCATGGCCATCGAGGGCTCCGGGAGTGACTCACAGATTCCATCAGCCATTGGGAGATGCCCTGCCCAGAGGGGAGGAACTGAACATTCCCACCTGCACATAAACTGAGACCCTGGAACACCAGGGTACCTTTCCCACTGATTCCCAGAGGAGAAGAGCTCAGGAGCCACCACTGGACCTCCAGAGACTGATGAGACCTTTCCACAAGATCACCATTTCAACAAGAGCACATCCATCACTCCAACGGGACTGCAGCCACCATTGAACTGCACTGCAGCACCACCCTGACAGGGTGCAGGTTGGATTCTGACTTTGTCTACCTAAACCATTGTTTCTGTATTATTGCCTTGCTCTAACTATTAGTGTAGAACTGTTATTCCTTCTCCCATATCTTTGCCTGAAAGCCCTTGATTCCAAAGTTATAATAATTTGGAGGGAGGTTCACATTCTCTATCCTAAGGAAGGTTCCCACCTTCCTTAGCAGACACCTGTCTTTCAAACCAAGACAGGATGTCAGTGGGCAGGGATACTTTTGGGATAAAGTGAGGATGTCACTGCTTCCCCCAGGTCCTTCTGGGGCCTGGGCAGCTCTTTCAATCCTCCTTTAACTCGGAGTGATCTGTGTGCTTATATGAGCTCATTTTAGTGTTTCTCTGAAAACTCACAGCAGTAATTTGGTAAATAGAGAATTACCAGGACCTGAGGTACTCTAGCCCTGGCCAGCTGTAATTTGCCCTGGGTAATCACTATTCTGCTGCTTGCCTCTGCTAGGTCTGAAAGTGCTGGGAATTTAGAGTAGGAATCAATTAAACAGCAAATAGGTTTCTTTGTCAAAATCAATTAAGTCCTCCTCCCAGCCAGTGCAATGGTCTCCCTGGAATTTCATATTCTGCTTGGCTGCCGTTTCTTCAGCAGCTTTTGCTGGATAATGTTGATGTTTTATGGCTTGATTTAAATCATATGGATCAATGCATATGCATCCCTTATTTGGATTTTTCAATTACAGCCGTATATTTAGCCTAAATGAATTATCTGGGTTGTAGTTGCAGCTACACAGAGAATTTTTCATAATGCCCAATTCAATTTTTACTTTCTCTGTAAGCATAAATGATTTCTTTGGGGACTAGGATCATTAGGGTTGTTTTGCCCTTCTTACTGGAGTCTGAGTCTTCCAAAGAGGCTGGACCAGGAATTTTCAAACATCTTCAGCCTGTGGATTCTACTGTGGCTTTGCGTGGAGATGCAAACATCTTGGAATTGTGGATTGTGCTGCTGTGTGGGGGAAAGCCATTTTTTAAGTGACTTCTGGACTCCTTTGGCCTGGCTCACTTTGTCCACTGTCCCCTCCCCACTGCCTGAGATCCCTGCCCTGGATCTGAGCTCTTCCTGCTGCGTCTGGATTTCAAACCATCCTTCTCCCTGCCTGCTGTGCCTCTGACCAACCCCAGTCCATCTGCAGCCCTAAACCCCCACAGGCCTTGGGGAGTCCAGCCCTTGGAAGCCTCAGTTTCCATGGCACCACCGAAACAGGATTTTGGCTCTTAAATCGCCAAAGTGTCTCTGGTTTCCGTGTGGTTCTTCATAGATAATTTATCCCCAGCCCCTGTCCTGGAGAGCGAAAGAGTTCTGAGTTTTAAGCCAAGCTGTGGCTCATCTTTAAATCAGGAGATATAAGTTAATTATAGAGACATGGAGCTGTGCCAGGGCAGGCTCAGGTGGGGTATCAGGAAAGGTTCTTCCCCAGAGGGTTCTGGGCACTGAACAGACTCCCCAGAGAATAGGTACAGCCCAGACGCTGGGGAAAAAAAATTGCAAAAAAGAGGAATTTTACTTGTATTATATAGGATTGCAAATTAGTAAATACTGAAAAGTCCAGAACAATGTGACAGCTATTTTGGGTTTGAATTTAACTCCAGGGTTCCAATTTTGATAAATTAAATCTAAAAAGGGAGATAATTGCTAAAATGTTGTGAATGATTGATTTATTTTCACATGTGACAGCCACACCCAAACCTTTTCAAGGAAGTGTTGAGCTGAAACAACACTCACTGTCCATCTCCCAAAAATCCAACTCTTAAATACTTCATGTGCCTCAAGGCACAGTTTTCCACTTCATGCAAAACTTTTCATGCTGCAGAGAGGCCTGGGGTTATAAACTGCTCAGAAGTTGGTGTCATCGGAATTTCCTTGCTGCTTGAGGGGATTTAGGGGATCATCCATGTGCCCAGGAAAGTGCTCTGGCCACTGGCAGCCCAAGGAGAGGGGCTGGTCAATGCCATGGTCAATCCCACCTTTGCAGCCCTGGGAAGCTTTGTACCGACAATTCCCTTCTCCCTGAGGCAAAGCTGCTCCCCGAGCTCCTGCTCCAACCTCCAGGCTCATGAGCCTTTCTCAAGCTTTTGCTCCTGGAATGAACAAGTGAGGTGTGGATTAACTCTACAGCTAAAGGCAAGTTGTAAAGTAGGTATGTTTATTCCAGCGCTGGGACACATGGAAAATATTTTCCTTCAAAGTGTGCGCACCCCAATAATGCTCTGCCCGGTTTATATTGGGTCACAAATTACATATGCATAAAGTTACACAATGCCCTATACATGTTCATTATCTATTCCTGCTTTGTATCATAATGAGTCCAAAGTTCATTTAAATACACTTGTGCCTGTGCAGTGCTGCCTGGTGCTTGTGGGCAGGGGTCTTGGGATGAAGTAAAGAAGTCTTCCTCAGGTTGAACTCTTCACCCTTCGCATACTCCCTGGGTCCCTGGTCCAAGTCCAAACCCTAAAGCTGGCTCGGGCTGGTTTCAGGATCCAGAAGTAAAATATCTGGTCACGGTTCCTTCTTTTTATCAGTAGTTTGGCATCTTCTTTATATTCTCCCTCTTTGCTTGGCAAGTACAACAATATTGAGCAGGCTATATGCAGTTTTAGCAAGCAGCCCCTAGTAACTCATTATCTACCTCCTAGTCCCTAAAACACAAGCTATATACCTTTTTTTAGCAAACACCTTCTAGTAAATCTCTTAGGCCCCTAAATCACAAGGACTAAAAGTCCACACAGCTGAGGAAAGGCCAGAGGCAGGAGCAGAGTCCTGGAGGGGACAGGGCTCAGCCTGGGGTCAAAATCCTCCCAAGCCTCATCCATGCCCAGAGCAGGGCAGATATTGTGTCCCAGCTCCACAGGGCTCTTCCAGAACCTCTTTCCAGCAGGTTTCCAGAACCCCTTTCCAGCAGGTTTCCAGAACACTTTCCCAGGAGGTTTCCAGAACCTTTTCCCAGGAGGTTTCCAGCCCCTCCTGCCACCAGCGAGGGGCAGCTTGGCAGATTTTGGGATGTGGTGGTGCCCCAGCCTTACAGCCTTTGCTCCAGGGAAATGTAATCCCTTGAACAAGGGCAGTGTTATCAGGAATAAAGCCACCAAGGGTCATTTCAGGGTGTCCTTTGGAGCAGTTCGGTGTGGATGTGAAGGATGGGGTTGGGTCCCTTCAGGAGAGGTGACCTGGCCTTTGCTGAATCCCAGGGGAGCATTCCCAGGCTCACACCTGGGCAAAGATCTTTGTGATCCCATTTTGTGACTTCACCTTCTTTGCTTCCCCTCTCTTCCCTCTATTTTTCCGCTGCTGCTGGGGGAACCGGGAAAATCACCTTTTGGGGAACGAAGAAAATTACCTTTTGGGGAACGAAGAAAATCACCTTTTGGAGACCAATTTGCTGTGAGCTGGGGCAGTGGGGGAATGCACAGATTTCCATTACTGAGAGATTCATCACTTTTATTGCTGCTGGGAGCCCAAGGCTTGCCTTTAACCCCCGGAATTCCCACGTGCTGGTGATTGAGAGGGGTATTCATAGTCCTGCCTGCATTAGCATCTGATTTTCCCTTCCTCCCTCACTGCTGGGCTCCATTTGCAGGGCTCTGAGCAGCCTCTGCCATCTGTTAATTTAATAATTGCCTGATGTTGTCATACACACGTGCCCTAATGGAGCAATTTCCCAGTTCCCATCCTGGAATCTATTTCAGCTGTCAATATTTCTTTACAATGTCTATGTTTTTCAGGGCTTTTCAAAAACAATGGCATGATTACAATAACTTCAGTTAAGCCTGGTCCTTCAGCAGCCTGGCACAGTAAATATTATAAAATCCCCATATGTCTGGAACAATCTGGGAAGTTTTAAAATATTAAAGTAGCACATCCCCGTTCTTGCAAAACGGCAGGCTTGATGGTGCAATTATCCAGTCTATTAATTATTATCTGGTCTGCTTAGAAAGTGAAAACTCTTCTTCAAATGGCATGAATGGAGATGAATATAAATTAAGAAGGGTCAGGTTTATTTCATGTCCACTACAACTCTAAAAAAAAACATAAAAAAGACTAGATCAGGATGCCAAATAAATGTGGGGGATGCCAGATGAAGAAATGACTTTATTCCAGCACAATTCTGTCTATGCTGATCCTGCTTTTCCTGGTCTGCAAACTCACATGAAGCTCATCTCAGAGGAAAAATAAGTAAAGCCATGATTCTGTGTTCCTTACAGTCACGGAGATATTTATTGTACGGGGAATAAGTGCCTCAGTTTCACTTGGGTGTGTCAGGAAAAATTAATCCACAAACACCAGAGGTTTATGTCCAAAAAGGAGACAGAGGAGTCCTGTAACTTTATTCATGAATAAAGGGAGAGCTCATGGGCATTTCCCATGGGGTCTCTCAGATTGCTAGAGGACACAGCCTCTTTTTATCCTAATTTCCTGGCCGCAGTTCCCTCTCTCTTTCCCCATAGGCTGAGGTACTCGAGAGGTACAGACTTCCCTAATGCAGACACAGTAATATACATCACCCCTAATGCAGACACTCTCGATACACACCCCCCTTTCTTCTCTTTCTTATGTCTCTGTTCCTGTAGTTTATTAACACAGTCTTGAGGGAGTCAATCGGTGGAATTCCTCTGGAAATCCTTCCCATTGTTTCTTCTATCTCTCAGTATTGGCCTTATCTTACCAGCAGTTTGTTTGAAAGACACTCCCTTATTCCTTTCAGGTGCCTCAGCTTTATTAGATTTGCCATGCAATCTCTCCTAGGGATGGGTTGAACTGGCCAGGAAAGGCCAGAACCAACCCTGACAGCCTCATTACAGCTCCTGCTGTTGTCTTTCCTCTTTCTCTGGGCAGCTTCTGCCTTTGGACGGCTCTGGAGCTTTGCAAAGGGAGCAGAGCACATAAAGTCAGGAGTGAGCTGTGTTTTCAGCCATCTGTGCCCGGGGCTTGGCTGCCACCCTGCTGCTTCCTTCCTCGCGGGCTGCCAGGTGCCTGCATCCTCCTGGAGATGCTCCCAGCTCCTTAGCAGCCCTGGGCTTGCTGTTGTCACCCCCTCCATGGCTTTCCTGCTGAAATCCAGAGCGCCCACAGCTCGGAATTGTGCTGGGACTGCATGGCAGCGAGGGGAGGAGCTTTGGGCTCTGGGAAACGGCAAGGCTAAATCCATGTTCTTCCCTTTTAGGTTCCTTTAAAGCCCATGGCGAGAAGCTGGCAGTGGGACATGGCTCCCAGTTTAGGCCTGGAGCTAGGATTGATCCTCCCCTCTGAGGCTGATTTTGGTCTAAATGGGATTCTTTCCAATTTAGAGGATTTCAGGATGGTTTGCGTTGGAAGGGACCTTAAAGCCCATATCATCCCACCAGGGACACCTTCTTCTAGCCCAGGTTGTCACCTCCTTTTGCCCCTTCCTGTCCCTGCCAGGCCCCTGCAGAAGAACACACAGCTCTTGTTTGCTTTTTTGAAGGATTGTGCTGGGAGGCTGTGGTGAAAGGAAGAATTAAAAGCAGATTTCCCAAGCAAAAGGCAAGTGGGCGCTGTGCAACGCTTCCTCTTTAGGGATGTGAGTTCAGGATTTGCAGAGTGCTGTGAAATCCCCTGGGATGAGAGCTAATGGGAATGTGACAGCTATTATTATAAACTCCCTCAGCAAACTTGAACTTGCCCACGTGTCTATTCATAAGCTCATTAGAAATCAATTCCAAATAATTGCATTATGCCCTTTGTATTGGTGGATTTTCTACAGTAATTGACTTTATAGAAAAAGATATCTCTCAGCTCAGCCAGGGGTTTGTGCCCAGCCCACTGGCAGGAGCACTGCAGGATTCTGTGTGTGAAAGCATCTCCAACAGAGGGATTGGCAATGAAAAGCAGCCCTAACAATGCTCCAATCACCAGCACCTTTCGGGCTAATCCAGCTGACAAAGCGTTTAATGCTGAGGGAGTTCCCTGAGGATTTGGGTGCACCCATAGGGAGACAAGAAGTACAAAGTGAGGATGTGTAGCTTAGGGTTAAATTGATGAAGGTGTCATTCTTGAGTTGAAATTTGAGATTGTCACCTCCCTCAGTAGGTCCTGGGGGTGGAAATAGCCAAGAGACGCCAGCATTTATCTCACTAAAATCCCAGGACTAAAAATCCTGCCTGTCAGCACGAGTGGAACTGCCCAGAGTGGGCACCCCATGGGATCTGCAGCCCGGAATTCCCTCTGGAAACAGGCTCAGGGAGCTGGGGCTGCTCAGCCTGGGGAAGAGAAGGTTGTGTGGAGACCTCCCAGCCCTTCCCAGGGTGTGAAGGGGAGTGGGAGAGTTACTCTTCCTCAGGAACTGTAGTGACAGGACAAGGGGGAATTGGATCAAACTGAAAGAGGAGAAGTTCAGATTAGATAAACACACTGAATTCTTTCCTATGAGGGTGCTGAGGCCCTGGCACAGGTGCCCAGAGAAGCTGTGGCTGCCCCTGGATCCCTGGCAGTGTCCAAGGCCAGGCTGGACAGGGCTTGGAGCAGCCTGGGACAGTGGGAGGTGTCCCTGCCCATGGCAGGGGTGGCATGGGATGGGATGAGCTTTAAGGTCCCTTCCAACCCAATCCATTCTAAGATTCTGTGGCTTCATGCCTGACATTTTTCAAGCTCCAGCTCAGGGTTGTTCTTTGGTCCTGCAGTGCAGTCACTCAGCCTGAGCATGTGGGAAGGTTTAGGGTCACATCATCACTTCCTTGGGCCTCCTGTGGTTGAGCAGCTGCAGTTCAGAGGGATGTGGGATGAGGAATCACACTCAATACATTCATTTGCTGAAAGGGGCAGCAAGGAACTGAGCATTTCAGACAATGGCTATTGAGGTCATAGAATCACTGAGCCAGGAGGGACCCACAGGGATCATCCAGCCCAGCTCCCAGCCCTGCACAGACACCCCAACAATCCCACCCTGGCCATCCCTGAGAGTGATGTCCAAACGCTTCTGGAGCTCTGGCAGCCTCAGGGCTGTGCCCATTCCCTGGGGAGCCTGGGCAGTGCCCAGCACCCTCTGGGGGAAGAACCTTTCCCTGATCTCCAGCCTGACCCTCCCTGACACAGCTCCAGCCGTTCCCTGGGTGCTGTCCTTGGTCCCAGAGCAGAGTGGTGAGGTCTGACCTCAGTGTCCTCTGCCCCAGCTGGGCACACCAAGTGCACTGAGCTGCTCCTCATGGACTTCCCCTTCACATCCTCATGCCCCTCCTTTGGACGCTCTCTAACAGCTTTTAAGTTAGAAGTAGGGAAAAAAAATTCAAAGACCATAAAAAATACAGGAAAATCCCCAAGTCAACAATCTGAAAAGGGACTGAACCATTCTCCGAAGAAAATCTTGGATTGTGTTTCTACTATATTAGCATCAGAATCCTTCATTTAGCTATTAAAGCATTTTCCCCTTGTCTAAATATAATAAAATTTTAGAAAGTTTTGAAATTGCTACTTTAAAAATTCTGAGTCAGGAAATGCCCAAGATTTGCCCCTTCCAAAGAAAGATAAACAATTGTGCATAAAGAAAATAATCATGTTTCCTTTGAATGGAATTTTTCTGAAACAACTGCTGGCTTGCTGAGGTTGCATTTCCAGTGAGTGATCTTTTGGAAAACAAAAGGATTTGAGGAGAAACTTGGTTCCAGAAAGCTGGAATTCCTTCTGTAGGGCCATGTAAGAATTACAGGATTCCCAAGAAAGATGTCAATCCCATGTCTGTGCACATTTAACATGCTGTAGTAATGCACTGGGAAGGCTCATCAGGATCTTTCCTGGAAGCTCCTTGACTAAGCAGCTGAATTCCACAACCATTTTGAATCCAGCCTTATTCAAACATGTGGTTCCAGGCACTGTTGGGAATCTGATCTTTAAACCACTAAATGAACACCTGGAGGGGAAAGCCTGCTCAAGCTTCATGTACATCCCTTTTTTTTTTGGAAGCAAACAAGGAAGTGGTGAAGTTGTGCTGAACAGAAACACATTGAAACCCGAAAAAATCAATTCCTTCAGTGGTTACAAGGAATCCTTCCTGCATTCATAACAAAGCCAAGATTAATTGGGGAACGCTGGTCGTTAGGAAAAAATGGAAACAAGCAGCCTTTTCATGGATTGCAGAATAATTAACATTCTGCCTCAGCAATCAATGGCTCTAAGCAGCTTAACAAGGCAGGCTTTGCTGTAGGACCAGCTTAGAACCAGAGCAGCTGTGCAGGATTTTGTCCCGGCAGCCTCCGGGTGATTTCCATGGTCTGGAGCAGCACAAGCCTGTGAAAGTTTCAGGGCCTTTTGCATCCTGAGGATTGGAAATATTGCAGCAGCACAGCCTCAGCCTCTGCTCTCCCCCGTGCCACAGGGCAGAGTGGGGGCGGAGAAGGAACCTCGAGAGAGCGAGGTGTAAAATTCAGCTGCAAATATCAAATCCTTCTGTTCTCTCCGAGACTTCCAGGCTGGAATTTCCTCTTCTGGTTTAGCAAAAGACACACACATGTTGTCTAAACTCTAAATCTGGCTCTGGGTTTGATCATATTTAAAGCACCTGAACATTTTCCCCACATCTGCTCATCCCTTCCTACAATCGCATCGCAGGTATCCTACACTGAGCCAGGAATACAAATAGTGTCAAAATATTAGTGAACCTCTAAACCCCCAGGGATGGGAGATGAAATGAAAATCCAGAAGCAGCAATAATAAATCTGCAATAACTTTGCTCGCAATCCCATATTTATAATTTCATCTCCAGTCTTTGCAAATATGTAATTTGCGGAGCAGCGTCTTTGTAAAATCAGAGCATCTCAACATCTTAATGTATGGAAAGAGCTCCTCTGAGACCTCACCTGCATCCCTCCCCAGTCCTTCCACATGCTTCCCTCAGCACAAAACACAATTAGGAAAAAGCTGCGAGTTTGAAAAGGTGTTGCAATAAAATAAAAAAATACCTCAGGAAGGCTTTGGAAGCTTGATAGTAATCAAATCTACAGCAGAAAGGAAAATCAATGTTGCTATCTTTATATATCAACATAAACATTTTTATTTCATTACAGCAACGGGAAGGACAAAGTGTAATGAATCAAGAGGGATTTCAGGAGGGAATGAAGATGAAACAACCCAGCTTGTCACTGTTTCTGGCTCGTGAAGGATAACCCTGTCTCTCCAAAACACCGTAAATCTTTCACCCTGAGAGCCTTTGCAGCCCCAGGCAGGAAGGAGAGCAGACCTCCTGCAACAGCTCAGGGCCAAATGACTTCCCCTCCAGTGGCTCCCTAATGGGGATATTGATTGGGGTTGTGGGAGGGGCACGGGGCTGGGGTGGGCACATCCCTGGGGGCTCCTTGGGGCCAGAGCTGGGATCCAGATGTTCTTTGGGAGAGAGATATATCTGCCCTGATACCCCCAGGGGCACCAGATCTACCGATGGCCCAGAGGAACCAGAAAGGACACTTCCATACAAAGGAAATGTGATTAATTCTTTTGCACATTATCGTTTATCTTTCTGTGAGAGGGCAAGTCCTGGGCATTTCCAGACCCAAAATTTTTAGAGTAGCATTTCAAAACTTTCTAAAATTTTAATGTATTTAGACAAGGGGGAAATGCTTTAATAGCTAAATGAAGGATTCTGGTGCTAATAAAGTAGAAACACAATACAAGGTTTTCTTCAGCCTAGTCCTGCAGTGCATGGGCAACAAGGACTGAGGCCAAGCTCAGGAACTCCTGAGGGCTCAATCCTCCCTGGCAGGGGTGTGGGACAGGTTCATGTCAGGGTGGGACTAAGCTCAGAGTGTCTCAGCCATGCCCTGAGTAAAATTCTGCACCCTCTCTTTGGCAAACAAAGCAAAATATTCCCAAATCCTCCACCCAGGCTGAATGTCCTTCACATAACAAGTCAACAAACAGGAGGGAGCAATGAATACATTTGCAGAAAATGGGTTTGGCTCATGGATGGAAGGACTGAATCACTGAATAATGGATTAACATGAGCAGCCCTCATCTGAATGAGGGAAGGCAGATTCAGATACCTGAGCAGGTCAGGCATCAGAAATTTTGGTTTGTGCAGAGCTGGGAGCACAGGATGTCGACTCCATTTCAATTAGAAATAATCTTATTAATTCCTGTTTTAAATTGTATGGAAACAGAGCAATGTTCTTGTAGCTATTTCAGAACAAAACAAATCTGCTTGGCAGCACAGACTGTGGAGCAGCTTCCCCACACTTTGTGGGGTCAGTGGGGACACTGGGGACATGGGGACCTGAACAGCTGCAGGAATGGGCTGCTGGGAGCCTTGCAAAGGCCAAAAAACACAAAAGCAAAATCCTGGGAGGAACACCAGGAGCTGACATTGCTGGATCCAGGACAGATGTGCAGGAAAATGTCCTGGGGCTGCTGGTGGACAGGTCAGGGATAAATGGACACTGAACCCCTGCCAGAGCTCTCAGTGTGGGTGGCAGTATGGCAGGGGATGGGATCCTCATCCTCTTGGTTCCCAAGTCCAGTGGGTCCAGCACTCAAAACGAGCAGGGATAGAGAACAAAATGATCAGGGATGGAGAACAAAATGAGAGGGGATGGCGAACAAAATGATCAGGGATGCAGAGGCTGAGAGGGCTGGGTGGGTTCAGCCTCCAGAAGAGAAGGTGAAGCTGAGATCTGTCCCAGTCTGCCATGGCCTGGCAGGAGGGGGATGAGAGGGCTCTTCCCAGACCTTCCTGGGGGAGAGAGGGGAGAGCCCACAAGTGAGAAGAGGGGAAATCCTCATTAGACAGAATGAGGAAAAAACCACCCTGAGGGTGCTCAAACACTGAACCAGGGGTGCAAGAGGGGCTGTGAGACATCCAAAACTCAGCTGGGCAAAGCTTGGAACAAGAGACCATGGATCTCCAGCACGTGTGGAGCTGGATTCAGGTCCACCCAAGGGGAAGCAGAGCTCAGAGCAAGGACAGTCCCAAATCCTTGAATAATCCCTTTGAGGCTCTGACCATTCCATGGGAGCTGCAGCTCTTTCCCATGCACAGTCCCACAGCTCTGCAGGGCACACAGAGAATCCCTTCCATGCCCTGAGGAATACTGTTGGCAGCTCCCAGGAGTGCTCATGGAGCTGTGCAAATCCCCCCTTCTCGGGGGTATGTGCAAAGCCTGTTTGCTCAGTGTGGTAAGGAAATAATTTCCATGGCCTGGAGCATTTCTGTCTCAGTGCTTTCCCACACCAGCTAGCCCATGTGCAAATTTCTGGATCCTTCTGGTGGCCAGGTGACTTCTTCTGCCTCCTCCTGGCTGCTCCCACCTCATCCCAACTGCCCAACATTCCCCTCTGTCTTGGTTTGAAAGAAGGTGTCTGCTAAGGAAGGTGGGAACCTTCCTTAGAATAGAGTGTGAACCCCCTTCCCTCCGAATTATTATAACTTTGGAATCAAGGGCTCTCAGGCAAAGATATGGGAAAAGGAATAACAGTTCTTTACTAATAGTTAGAGCAAGGCAATAATACAGAAACAATGGTTTAAATAGACAAAGTCAGAACACAACCTGCACCCTGTCAGGGTGGTGCTGCAGTGCAGTTCAATGGTGCTGCAGTCCCGCTGGAGTGATGGATGTGCTCTTGTTGAAATGGTGATCTTGTGGAAAGGTCTCGTCGGTCTCTGGAGGTCCAGTGGTGGCTCCTGAGCTCTTCTCCTCTGGGAATCAGTGGGAAAGGTACCCTGGTGTTCCAGGGTCTCAGTTTATGTGCAGGTGGGAATGTTCAGTTCCTCCCCTCTGGGCAGGGCATCTCCCAATGGCTGATGGAATCTGTGAGTCACTCCCGGAGCCCTCGATGGCCATGAGCAGAGCTAGCCCCGATGGTGTTAGCAGGGCTGGGTCACTCCTGGGGACATTGATGGCCATGAGCAGAGATAGTCCCGATGGTGTTAGCAGGGCTGGGTCACTCCTGGGGACATTGATGGCCATGAGCAGAGCTAGCCCCGATGGTGTTAGCAGGGCTGGGTCACTCTTGGGGACATTGATGGCCATGAGCAGAGCTAGCCCCGATGGTGTTAGCAGGGCTGGGTCACTCCTGGGGACATTGATGGCCATGAGCAGAGCTAGCCCCGATGGTGTTAGCAGGGCTGGGTCATGCTGAACACAAAGAACACTGCCCCACCTGTTTTAACAGCTTATGGAGATGGCAATAGAATACAGACTTTTGGTTACACCTTCCATGGAACCTAGGACACCCCCCTTTACCCCCACAGCTCTGTAAGCACCTCAGCCCTTTGCTCTGTGCTCCCTGGGCTGAGGGATTTCTGCTCCACAGCTCCTGGAGCACCCCAGGATGATCTCACCACAGGGAACCTCTGCTTCCTGCTCTTCCAGCTCTGCACCAACACCTTCCAAGCCACTGCCACCATACAGGGCTCCTGCAGTGGTGTTAGCAGAGCTGTCCAAATCCAAGCTCTGACAATATTCATCCTCTGGGATCTGCCTGGCAGGGCTTGGAGGCACCCAGGATTTCCTCCTGTGTCACTGTCCCCTCTCTTTTTAAATAAACACGACATTCCTCTTGCTCCTCGGGGCTGAAAACTTTCTTTTCTCTCCAGGGAGCTTCTTTCTGTTACCCCAAGGTCTCAGGAGGCTTTGGGAATAAAGAGTCCAACAAATTAGATTGGTTTCACTGAGTGGCTGAGCCTGCAGCAGGGATATTGGGGTTTTGTGTGCTGCGGTTTAATTTCTTTCTCATCCTGTAAGCTCTGCAATCCTTCCCAGCTCTTATCCCAGAGAGCAGTGTTGGGATGCTTCCCTCTGCTCTGACATTTTTAACTCCTCCGAGTCTGAGGGGGAGGTTAATAGAAGGTTGCCTGCTCTGGGCTCTCTGTAGCCCAACATCTTGTGCTGATTTTCTCTTTGGAGGAATTGGAAAGTCTGGCTGGGGAGGCAGTTCTGAGGGTTTGTGACCCCTCAGTTCATCTCTGTCACAAATTAACAGCTGAGAGGTAATTTCTCACCTTGAGCAAACATCCTGGGGCCCCATTTACCTCGAGTGAAGGCTGTCCACACAGCACAGACCCTTCCCCTTCCTCCAAGCCACTCAGGTAGGAGCAGATGGAGGCTGAGCATCCCCAGCAGTGAATCCATCCAGAACCCTCCTCCAGCATAATTTTAATTACCCCAAACACAAGTACTGAAAACAGAAATAATTCAGAGTAGATTTGTTTCTTTTGGAAGCCAAGTCTCTGAAGGCACTGACACTCACACACACCCCACAGAACTGCACTCCCCAGACAGGAGTGCAGAAGTTTGGGGAAAAGCTGTGGGAAGTCTGGAGCTGAGCTGGGTTCTCATCAGTCAGCCCCATCCCACCCCACAGATGCTGGTGCAGCCCCTTCTTGCAGCCTCCCATGAAGGATTCACTGCATTTGCACCAACCTGCTCCAGCCCTCTGCTGCCTGCAAGACTTTTTAAAGAAGTTCCTAAGGAGTAAAGAGAATTTCATGCTGTATGTTAAATTAATGTTTTCCTAGCATCCACACATGTGGAAAACAGTCCATGTCTCTCTTTTCAGTACCTTTAAAGAATGCTTCTGCACCTTCCCCTTCTCCTGTCCGTCTGGCTTATGCTGAAAAGCCCCAGTAGGTTCACCTTCCTCCACAGGTGCTGGGAGCTAAAATGTGGGATGACTGCAAGGGTCAGGGATGTGTTTAGCAGCCTCGGTCCTGCAGGGAATGAAACTTGTGACTAAGATATTTTCCTTCATGGCATCACTACAAACTCAGCTGAGCTTCAGTGAAAGGACTGCAAGCAGGGGTTATGGTTATGAGCAACAATCCTAAACCTCATTCCCTTCCTTCAGCTGCAGCCTTTGGGTTCATTCCATAGGCTGAGCCACAGAGAACGGCTTCAAAGATGGAGTTATTCTGCTTCTACATTCCTTAAAGACAAAAATCACTGCAAAACCTGCTGAAGGAGCCACGTGTGAGGGGCTGTGCAGGGCAGAGCTGTGGGCAGGAATGTGGAATGGTGCACGTGCTGCTCTTCCCAGGAACAGGAGTCGCTCCAGGGAAAAGCTCACTGTGGAGCCTCAGGCTGCTTTTCTGGGAGAGTATCTTGTGGAGGCTCTGCTAATGATGGACTCCTCTTGTTTTTACAGAGTTCCTTTGCTGAAAAGCTGAGCAATGAGGGCTGGAATGAACCCTGGGCACCAAAGAAAGTCTGGAAATATCCCTGAGATGGCTTAAAGAACACTTTGGACACATAATCCCAGAGACAAATTTATGCAGCAGAGACCTTTGCCTTTTAAGGAGGAAGTTGTAAACAATATGTTTTAGGAGTTAAAAATTACTCTAATCTAATGATATCTGTTTAGTCAATGCTAGGAAGTAAATCAGTGTGTGAGTAGTAAAACAATAATGTACTTTAAACGAAATTATTAGTAAACAAATCAGTCTGGTAGGCAATGAATGCATGATACATTATTCATTGCTATTATCCAAAACACTCAACCAGCTCTCAGAGCCTGGCAATAAAGTATTCAGGATACACTCTCCACCATCCCAGCAAGCAGTCTCTAATGTGATATTAAAGTTAAAAGAGAAGTGAAGTATATTCCCCCAAAGCAAGGTTTTTGAGTAATCCTGGAATGAATCCATCTCATGCTTCTTTTTAAAGCTGGGTTTATTTTTTTGGGGAGACTAAAGCACTTTCATTACATCTGGAATGACACTTGTTCCCCACTTGGGTCCTGTTACCGAGCCATGAATTTCTCCCAGGACGATTAAGCAACACAGGAGTGGATTCTGTGCCAGGCTGGTCCTGATGCCTTTCCTCATCCTGATGCCTCTGCTTTCCCCAGCCTGGAAAGGCTCAGCCTGACCCCAGCTGCCTTCCCACGCCATCAGCCAGGCTGTGTCCAGGCCTTCCAGAAGGAAAAAGCCACCTGAGGCTGAGGGATGGTGCCACAGACCTTCCCTGGCCAGCTCCTGTCCTGAGTCCTGTTCCATGCTGCGATGGGAAGGAATGGGAGCAGGAGCAAAGATGGGGAGTGGCTTTCTGCTCACAGCCAGGAGACCCTGGAATTGCACCCAAGGCCACTCCCTGATGCATTTTGAAGCCTCGGGAAGCTCTGTGCTTCATGGTGGAGGGACAACATGGATGATTTCATAGAATCACTGAATGGTTTGGGGGAGAGAGGCTTAAACCTCATCCTGTTCCACTCACCTGCCACTGGGGCACCTCCCACTGTCCCAGGTTGCTCCAAGCCCTGTCCAGCCTGGCCTTGGACACTGCCAGGGATCCAGGGACAGCCACAGCTTCTCTGGGCACCTGTGCCAGGGCCTGACCACCCTCACAGGGAAGAATTTTTAAATCTCTCCTCTTAGGGTTTAAAACCATCCCCCCCTTGTCCTTTCACCACCTGGCTGTGTAAGAAGTCCCAGACCCTGCAGGGAGGAGGTCAGTGGGGTTTGAGCAGTGCGAGAGGAGCTGCTCTGGATGAGGCACTGTGTCCTGTGCCCTGTTTAGAGCAGGATGGAAAAAGATGTCGACTTCTGGTGGTGATTTCATCCTCCCCGTGCTGTGAATGGCTTTGTGTCCCAGCAGGGAAGTCAGAGCCACCCCAAATAGAGATTCTGGTCAGAAACCATCACTGCCAATGCTGGTGGACACTTGGGGTCCTGGAGCAGAGGGGATCTCAGCAGAGCAAGAGGAAATGGCCTCAAGATGCACCAGAGGAGGTTTAGATTGGATATTAAGAAAAATCTCTTTACAAAAGGGTGGTCAGGCATTGGAACAGCTGCCTAGGGCTGTGGTGTTCCCTGGAGGTGTGCGCAAAACGTGTGGATGTGGCACCTGGGGACATGGGGCAGCGGTGACCTCGGCAGAGCTGGAGGAATGGTGGGACTGGATGGTTTTGGAAGGCTTTTCCAGCCTAAATTATTCTTTGATCCTGTGATCTTTCTGATGGGAAAACAGGTCTACTGGGACAGGGCAGCGGGCAAGGCCAGCAGGGACTGGTGCAGAAACTGTCTCAGTTTTGGGATGGACACACTGATGGCACCACTGCAGGGACTGTGTTTCCCCACCAGCTCTCCAGCTCATAACCCAGCCCAGAAACTTTGTTTTGAAGCACACTGAGTCTGATATTCTTTTTTTATAAAATACTTGTTGCCTTCTGATGATTGTATTGGTTCCATACTGAGGGAAGCAGAGACAGTGAGTAGCGCAGCCACCTGGGTGCTGAGAGGTCACCCCAGGGTGGTCTCTGCTAGAGCAGCAGGGATTTTCCCCTTTGGATGTTCCTACCACTCTGCAGAGGAGGCTCAGGAGAGGATCAGTCCTTCCCCAAGCTGGGGCTGTGCTGTGGCTCAGGGCCTTCATCCACAGCGAAGATTTGTCAGCCAGTTGTCACCTCCAGCTGCCTGGACCACAGCAGGTTTCCTGGGAAAACAAGGTGACAGAAGCACAGGAAGGTTCTTATGTTCAGAGGAGACACAACTGGATCTGGTAGCTCATGCTGAGTGATCCTGCCTGACTCTTTCCCACCCAGGACATCCTGAAAGCTTCCAGGATTTCTCTTGTGCTGCACCCTCAGCACAACACCAACCCCTCAGGATCCCTGAGGCACAATCCTCTCCCTGTCTCACCTCATCCCAGCTGCCTCCTGGGAGGAGGGAGCTGGGGAGCCCTCACGTTTGTGGTGGGAACCCAACTGGGGAACGCCAAATGGGTTCCTGTGGCATCCCAGGGAAAGAAGGATGGATCTCAGATGGATGAGTGGCTGAGCTGCCATTTCAGATTCTCTGCAAACGCACCCTGCTGCCTGGTAGGTCTGGTGTTGCCTCTTGCTGGTCTTAGGATTATGAGGCAGGCACGGTAAAAGGGTTTTACTTTGGTATTTTAATAGGATCCTAGGTGCACAGCTTTCTAGAGGTGGAATACACTGAGATGCACACTCTGTATAATGCATATACAATTTTATGGACCTTGCAAATTAGCATGTCTGTCTAAAATCCCTCAATAAGAAACTTAATACATGAAGTAATGTCTTTTTATTTTAAAGAAACTTTCTTTAAATGAGTCTAGAGTTCAGTTTATAAAATATGTTTTAGAGAAGTTTCAACCAAGGTTGAAACCTCGAGTTCTTGAGAGAAGCCTTCTGGCTTCTTATTGTGAATGTTTGGTTTTTCTGCCTTGCAGAACTCTAAAATTAAGGTAGAATATCAGACTACAAAAATTACAATTATGTGGGTTCAGGGTACAAAGAATGTAGAAAGGGTACAAAAAAATATATAAAAGGGTATATAAAATATATAAAAGGGTATATTGAAAAGAAAAGGCAAAACTCATGGGACTGTGAGATCCAGGGGATCTGCACAACAGGGCCTCCAAAGAGAGCCCCTGGAACAGCACGGGACAGAAAGCACCCCAGAAATAACCATTCCTGCCGTGCACACCCTCAGCAGAGGCAGCAGCCTCCGTGTACATGGAAATATCTGATGGCTGATCTCTGCTGGGATGTTTGCCTTCCTGAGCTTAGGAGGAGAGGCAGAAGTCATGACTGGATGTACATATCACCAAAAATCACTCATCGAATATTTCATCTGTGCAATGACCAGAGTGTGCTTAGGGTTTTGTCTTCCACAGCTAATCTGGGCAGGATAAAATCCCTTCCCATGGTGGCTGTGGAATACTGAGGTCCTGAAAATCTGAGGCCAGTTTTTCTTGCTAGGAATTGAGAAGCATTTTCAGTGCCTTGCCTGTTCTCTCTGTGCAAGGGTCTGACTGCAGAGGTGTTCTGACTGCATGGCCAACAGTCAGGGATGTCCAACACATAAATCAATAGTGAGAGGGATTGAATGAGGTGGAGAAAAGACTCCAGACCTTGCCCTTTCCTTGACAAGCTCTCCTAGAAAAGATCCCCTCCAGAAGCCACAGCCCTTCCATTCCCACCAGGATGCTCAGACTAAAAACCAAAAAGCGTGGGTAAACATCAAGTCAGGAGACTGAGAACATGAAAACCAGTTCAGAAAAATTGCAGTAATATCAACATCAGGAACTGAGAAGAAGATGCAAACACTGGTGGAATGGAAAACCACAAGACAGCCCCTCTAAAAGGTTAAAAAGGTGTAGGAGCAGCTTACAAAACCTCTAAGACCCTAAAAAAAGGATTCAGGAGCTGAATCTTGTTCTGACAGCCCCTAAGACCTTTGACAACCCCTGTGCAAAAGGAGGCTCAGAGGAGGGAAAGCACAGCACGAAAACACAGGGCTCGTGTTGCCCAGCGAGACTGGGGGTCAGTGTCGAGTGAAGGGTGAGACAGGGCAGATTGCATGGGTGCAAAAATCCGATTTTATTGGTACAGAGCTGAGTATTTATACCTTTTCAGCAGCAGCTAAAAATAGATCCTTATATAAGCAGTAATCACTATAACAACTGTATCTATGTTTCTTAATAATATTGCAAAACTAAAAGCTAGCACTGCCCAGCACAGGTCCATACCAAAGATGTTTTTCTCTTACGCTCTGTGTTTCATTGTAGGCCACACTGCCTGCCATGGTTTTCATCCCAGCAGCATTGCCGTGTCCATTTCTGACACAAGTTTAGTGCTCTCACTTCTGCTTTCTAGCTGTATCTCCACAGGTCAGAGCCTCCCTGCCCAGGACACTCGCCATGGACTGAGGCATTTCTGGATGAGGTGACAGGGACAGGCGACAGGACGAGCAGGAGCAGATGGCCAGGGCCAGATGGTGGCATCCATGTGCTCTGAGGATGCAGGAACCGGCGCTGGGCACTGCAGGGTGGGGTCTCCTGCTCCAGCCTGAGAGGTGACAGTTCCGCTGCTATTCCATAAAAAGAAAGGTCCAGGGAGTGCCATGGCTGCAGTCTGCAGCAGGGAAATGGGTGGGAGCTGTTCTAAGGGCTGGAGTGAGGAGACACATGGTTAAATGTGGTCTGTTAGGGATGATTTTTACCTTTTTTTTTTTTTGAGAAAATTCACACCTGAAAAATCTACAAAGGGCAGTAAAATCTTGATTGAGGTGTAGTGCTGTGGAGCAGCAAGGCCTTACAAAATGAAGGCCTTGTTACTCTTGTCAAATCCTTTGTCACTTCTGTTACTTTGGCTAACCAGAAAAGCATACTGGGAATGACTCAGCTAAACTAGAGGTGAAAAACAAGTTACATAATTGTAAACTAATGCCGCATGGGCTTAGCTCCGTGCTGGGCTCGCGGTCCCTCGTCGCGGCGGCGCGGCTAGCTCAGGTGTCGCTCAGCAGCGTTAAAAACTGAGGATGCCTTCGCCCAGGGTTCGCAAGGCAGCGCTGCAAAGAGACTCTGAGAGGTAAGACGAGCCGGGAACCGGAGCGGTGAAAGAAGAGGCGGGCTTCAAAACTGAGTCTTCTAAGGGAAAGATTTATTGGGAAAAACGCATGTGGGACAGGGACACGAAGACGGGAAGAAAACCGAGGTTCCAAGCCCAGAACAAAGGCGGGCAAGGGGTTAAGAGGGAGCAGGGAATGGGGAGCGGTCAGCATTGGGAACCAATCAGGGAGAGGATAAGGGGCGGTACAATGAGGATGGAAAGGGGGTACAACAAATAGGGCTTTACAGAGGGAGGAACCGAAACGGGGGACTTAATAAACATTACAGTAAGGGAGAACTTTCCAGAAACTTAACCAAATAAGGAAAAAAAAGGTGGGGAAGAGTGTGGGGCCAATTGGGAGTGATGCAAGCTAGGGGCCGCAAGAAATCATGGTTTCTCACCATGACCACGAAGGGTGATGCTTCAAACCTATGGTCACCAGTCGCCCTCCTGGCCCTGTCCTTCCTGCGGTTGCTCCTTGGGGTCCACCTGGACCTGTGCTGCCACAACAGTAAACCAATTGTTAGAACCAAGAAGTGCTCACACCGTGGGGCTTGTGGTTGGTTCCATCTGATGCCTGTTCCTATTGCAGTCTATGGTGGTTGGTTGAGCACATTTGCTGTGCCTCACAAGAATGTAAACTCATAACAAATAACAGTTTAAGATCCTTGGATTTTTGCAATAAAGTGTCTTCGCCATAGCATCATGGAGATCGCGTGTGCCTTAGCGCTGCAGTGTAGACGGTGAAGAGGGGAGCGATTTTATTGTCTCTCCCAGGATCTCTTCCTGGGTGACAGCCCCAAGATCCAGAGAAGGCTCCTCTGCCTCCATGGGCACTTTCAGCTGGGAAACTCTTCCTGCAGAAGCAGGAAGTTTACGCTGGTTCAAAAATTACACAAATTCGTGGAGAGAAGATCCATGGAGGGCTGTTAAATACAAAAACACCACCTCTGTCAATGCTGCAGATCTCTGGAGAGTAGGAAATAAATCAGGAAATACCTAAATTGGCTGTTCTTCTACAAACTCCTGGATTAAATGCAGGAATAATAATAGGAATATTTTGCCCATTGAGCTCCATGAGTAGTTATTGATCCTTGGCTCATTTCTAAGTAGCTAATTGTGAGTGTTTGCTATTAGCCTGTTGCATTAAGTTTATCAATGTAATTATACAACACAGCACTGTATTTATAGATTACTTCCACTGATTGAATACTTGCAGCAGGCTTACATTCTCTCACTTATATTTGACAAATATTTATAATTCAGCCTTATCTGTGGCTGCATAGACGCTGTTCTATAATCATTAGTAGAGCTGAAGGAGGAATAAAATGTAATGGATAATTTATTTAATGAATTTGGCTACTTCTTTCACCCATTTTTTTTTTTTTTTTGCCAGCAGTTTGTGTCGCATGCTTGTTAGTTATTTAAAAATACTGGGTGGTTGTTAATGTTCCTTTCTGCTCTGGGAATTGTCTTTGATTCCCTCTGTGATCCTTTGCTGGTGCTGCTCTGCTGTGTCCATGTCTGGCTCTCAAAAATGGATAATCTGGTTTAAAGTTCTCTAATATTCCTTCAAAAGCCAACATGTCTGCTGTTTTTCAGGGAATATGAACACAAAACACAGGCCTGGACCCTAAATAAAGGAGCTGGTTGATCTGTCAGTGACGAAATATCTCCACATTCACAGGTATAGAGTAATACTGTCATTTCTGTCCCACTCTGAGCACCACAGGGGCACCTCTTTCTCCAGAAATGATGGTCCCTGCAGGCACTTGGTGTGTCCTGGGTTTGCTGCTGCTTCTCCTCCTCCCAGCCCTTGAGCATTTGCTCTCCATGGTGGGATTTCCACTGCTGTCCAAAGGAATGGCAGAAGAGGAAGCTGGAGGACAGCACACAGCGTGGAGAAGGTCTGAGGGGCCACGTGTCCAACCAGAACCTTCCAGAAGCTGATGGCTCCTCTGGGAATTGCTGTGGGGACAGAGAATCCTGAGCTGGAAGGGTCCCACAGGGATGGTGGAGGATGAGCTCCTGCTGAGGCTGAGTCCCCAGGAGCACAAATCTGCAGCGTGGCAGCACAAAGACAAACAGAACATCAATGCAATCTCTCCCTGTCCTCGCTCTGCAAGGCTCTGGTGTGATTTACCTCTCCTGAGTTTGTCCCAGCCTCCTCTGGGCTCAATGAAAGAGTTTATGCTCAGCAGGGCGAGGGGGACAGGACTCCTGCCCTTGCTCAATTTACGATATTGTGGCTCTATAATAGGATTTTCCCCCCTGTATTAGATTTCAGGCGGATTTCTCAAACTGCAGGAAAACAAGCAGGAACACAAGTTTTATAGCTCCTGACAGCTCCCAAAGCACATTATTGAATTCCAGAGCGAGGGCATAGCAAAGGTGAGGAGTTAAGTCGGAATCCTGACGCAAAGCTCGCGGAGCCTCGGGCCCCAGGGCTCTGCTGACGTGGGCACTGGGCAGCAGATGAAAATCCTGTCTGCCACCCCACATTGCAGCCTGCTGCCTGCCCTGCTTCATCCTCTTCTCCTCTGATCCATGCCTGGCCACTCTCCCACTGAGGCCCAGGAGCAGTGGGTGATGATCACGGCTCGGATGAGCCCCACAGGGGGAGAGGAAGGTGAGCCAGAAGGAAAGGAGTTTGGGAATGCTCCCAGGCTCGGGGCTGTGGTTTGTTGGCAGGGCTTGCTGCTTGCTCACATGCTTGTCTTCATTCCCATCCTTTTATCCCATGGAAAATCACCTGGGATATGTTCCTGATGTTCCTGGCTCCTGCAGGGCAGGTGCCTCAGAGCCTTGCAGAGTGAGGGCAGGGAGAGATTGCATTGATGTTCTGTTTGTCTTTGTGCTGCCATGCTGCAGATTTGTGCTCCTGGGGACTCAGCCTCAGCAGGAGCTCATCCTCCACCATCCCTGTGGGACCCTTCCAGCTCAGGATTCTCTGTCCCCACAGCAATTCCCAGAGGAGCCATCAGCTTCTGGAAGGTTCTGGTTGGACACGTGGCCCCTCAGACCTTCTCCACGCTGTGTGCTGTCCTCCAGCTTCCTCTTCTGCCATTCCTTTGGACAGCAGTGGAAATCCCACCATGGAGAGCAAATGCTCAAGGGCTGGGAGGAGGAGAAGCAGCAGCAAACCCAGGACACACCAAGTGCCTGCAGGGACCATCATTTCTGGAGAAAGAGGTGCCCTTGTGGTGCTCAGAGTGGGGCAGAAATGACAGTATTACTTTATACCTGTGAATATGGAGATATTTTGTCACTGAGAGATCACCCAACTCCTTTATTTGGAGGAGGTCACAGCTGGGAGCAGTGAAATGTGGTGGGACTGCTCTCCAAGGGAATAATTCTGCACCAGAAATCACCACACAGCAGCAACATTTTCCATCCTCCACCCGAGCTTTTGGCATCAGGTCCCGGGGGAGTTTTGGGTGCTCTGCCTTGGAATGGGAATTTAAAGGCACATCTGGGGGAGATGGGAATTTATTTTGTGGAGTGAAGAGCTGCAGCTCAGTCACGGGAGGGTCAGGCAGGTGAGATGGGGCTGCTCTGGCTCTCCCAACAAGGATCCAGCACCTTGATAGGGATGTGCAGGCAACATTTAAGTGTTTTAAGTGATTTAAATTGGATTTTTAAGTGTTTTAAGTGTTTATAAACATTTTCAACATGCAGCCTGGACATGGATCTGCTGGTGGCTTAAAGAGAAGTCCTTACGATGTCTGAGAAGTTCCTCCCCAAAAGCTGGCGGAGTGGGAGTCTCTGGAGCAAAGGGGAACCAAAGAATATCAGGGAAAGGTTCTTCCCCCAGAGGGTGCTGGGCACTGCCCAGGCTCCCCAGGGAATGGGCACAGCCCTGAGGCTGCCAGAGCTCCAGGAGCATTTGGACAGAGCTCTCAGGGATGCCCAGGGTGGGATTGTTGGGGTGTCTGTGCAGGGCTGGGAGCTGCACTGGATGATCCTGTGGCCCCAGCTCAGGATATTCTGTGATTCTGTGATCTCTCCCCAAATCCAGGCAGTGTCACTCATCTCCTGGCCAAGAGAGGCCAGCTGGAATGAGACAGAGCCCCAGGGATACAAGGACAGAGCTATCAAGAGGTTTCTTTCTCACCATTTCTGCAGCAAGTCTCTAATTAAGCTCTCTCAACACACCCTGCTCCAGACTGGCTTGTGGATAAAACTGACCTTTTAAAAGGGAACTGAGATACCCAAGGGGCTGGACATCTCCAGGGCTGGACAGCAGGTGAGCATTAATCTGAGAGATAAATTTTTAATGCTGCAGCTTAAACCCCCCCAGCTGTCCGCATGATTTATCTCTTCACCTCTCTGGGCTTGGTCCTGCACCTGACAGAACTGCAGGGATGATGTTGCAGGGATGGAGGACAGACAGGAATCCTGCAGTGTGTGTCTCCAGGGCTGGATGGCTGTGCCCTGGATGGGCTCTGAGGGACCTGGGTCCCTTCCACCATCACCTGCCTCCCTGAGTGTTGGATTCCCCAGAAAATGTTTGCTTTCCCTGCTAATCCCAAAATGACAACCTCAGTTCCATGAGAAAAATGGAGCTTAGACAATTCACAACTCCCTGGATCCAGGAGCAGAGGTTTTTGTGAATCTTTTTATGAACACACTGCCAGGACTCGTTATTTGGGGAGGAACATGGGCTGCACCACAGCCCTGTCAGCCTCTCCGTTCACTCCTGTGGAAACATTTCTTTGCCACAGTGAGAAAAATCATCTGCAAACAAGTGAAAATCGCAGAGTACTGCCCTGCCCCAGTGCCATGTGTGACCATGGTGAGGGAGAGACAGACCCCACAGACCCAGCTCAGGACAGAGCCAGGCACATCCCGAAATCTCCGGCCCCAGCCACAGGAGCAGAGCAGGAGCCTTCCTGCAAACTGCATTGTTTAACACCACATTCTGTAGTAAATCATCCTCTTTTTAATAGAGCTGCTGTGGGAATAGAGATGGAGATGTAAAAGGGATGAAAAAAATCCCCATTTTGCATTTTGCTGGAATGAGCTGCTGCTAATTGCTCGTGTCCAGCCTGTGCTCCTGTTTATGGCACAGTTCTGTTGCATAGCTCCTAAATTCTGCTGGCTCTGGAGCAAACGCTCCCCCAGCAGCCCTGCATGGCCTCCTCAGGCTGTTGCAGCCACACACGTCCTGCTCCTGCCCTCCTGATTAACACTTCATTAATTAGGAACCTGTGCTTGCTCTGAGGACAGAGGCTGTGCCGTGGGGAAGCATCCTGGGGAGGAGGGGTTTAACAGAGCCTGGGATGAGGCTGATCCAACTCTTTTTTGCCTCTGAGGGGGTGTGTTTTGAGAAAGGGGTGGTCAGTAGGTAACTCAAGTTAACTATTGAGAGACAGAATATGTGAATTCTAATTCAAGAAAAACATGATTCCCTTTATCTTATCAAGATAAGAGGGACAAGAATCTGTTTGGGGCCAGCACAGAAACCCTGAATCACCCACCAAGGACTGCCCATGCTCCAGAGAGAAAGGTGAAAAGTGCATTGTGATGAAGACTACAGATCTTCATCATGAGAAGACCCCAAAGACCACCAGGACACACAGCACATGCATGGCACACCTGCTAATGATATTAATGACTTTCGAGAAATGATTTGTATAACCACTCCTGTCCCAGGGAATGTGATGAATATTCATGAATGTTACCCATAATATTGTGTGTTGGCAGTGCCGGGGTGTGTGTTTGGAGGAGTGAATCCCCACACCTGGGGTGCCGAATAAAGCAAATCCCCACTGCTCTGACTGTGTCTCTGAAGTGTCTCTGGGCCTGCTTGGGGTGAATCACTTTCTGTCCATTTGCAGTGTCCGGGAGGCTCCTGGCACTCTGGAGGGAGCAGTTCCCTGTTCACCTCCTCCTGCCCCATCTTCCCTCCTCCCTGAGCCTGATTAGGGATTCCCATGGAGCTCAGCATGGTTGGTTCCCCTGCACATGGCAACCACAGCCAAGGTTCATCCCTGCCATCCAGCCCCTGTCCATCCCTGTCTGTCCCAAACTTCCTCTGGCTGGTGGTTCTGGGTGTGTTCCTTCTTCCAGACCGTGGCTGTGTGGGCAGCACTGTGCTCCAGCCTTTTTGGGAGCTGATTAGTTGTTACTGCCCCCTCTCCAGTGCCAAACAGCTGCTGATCTCCTCTGGAAGTGTCCAAGGCCAGGCTGGTTGGGGCTCTGAGCACCCTGGTCCAGTGGAACAGTCCCTGCCCATGGCAGGAGGTTGGATTTGGATGGTCTTTAAGGTCCTTTCCAACCCAAACTATTCCAGAATTCAGTGATTCTCTCTTTTCACAGAAAACACGAAATTCTGCCTCTTCTGTCAGTCCTTCCCCTTGCTCTCCTCTTAGGGAGCCACCCTCAGCTGTTTCAACTTTTACATCTGAATGGCAGAGACACGATTAAGGAAAGGGCTTTTTCCAGACCTGTGGAAAACTGTCTGTGGGAAACTGTGGGAAACTGTGGGAAACTGGAAATCCCGGTTCTGTAGAGCAGTGGAAGGCTGGCCTGGGCCTTTTTTTGTTTTCTTCCATAAAATTGATGCTTCTCTGATGTGCAGAGCTTGTGACATACTCCAGATTTCCATAGTTTTTCCTCTGTCAGGGGAGCAAGGAGAGTCCTGTCAAAGGCATGGGTGAGGGCTCAGTAAAGCATGAGCAAGGTCTGTGCTGTTCCCTTCACAGGAATGGTTTGGGATAAGGGCCAATCCAGGCCCTTTAGGGCAGAGAAAAAGGAATATTTTAGCTGTACTCTGTGAGCCTCACTGCCTTTGGAGTTTTAAAGGCCTCTGCCCTCCATGCAGGTTTTCCTCAGAGCCCCCTTGGATGGAAGGAAGGAAGAGGAGAAATGAAGCAATGAGCACGGAGCAGAGCAGTGGGAGCAGGTTTGTGTCGCTCCAGGATGGAGATCCACAGGCTCCCAAGAGCTGCCACAAATCCAAGAGTGAGATCCACCCAAGGCCTTCCAGAGGGGAGCTGGGGGCTTGGGGAAGGGCTGCAGTGGCAGGGAGGAGCCCCTGGCTGGACAGCTCCTTCCATCCCAAAGCTGCTGCTGGTGCTGAGCAGGGGGGAGGGCTCTGCTCCCGTGGTCCTGCATGGGATACCCTTGCTCCTACAGTGCCCCTTGGAGCATTCTCCCTGCCATCCCATAAAATCAGCTGTTCCTGCCCATGGCAGGGCTTGGAATGGGATAATCTTTAAGGTCCCTTCAAACCCCAATAATGCTGTTATTCTCTAGTTAAAGCACTGCTGGCCAAGGAGAGGCTGTTCATCCCTTAGCCCCATCCCAGAGCAGAGACATTTCTTCTCCTTGCCCACGCTGGGAACGAATTTGGGAATGTCAGGGCCACATGCTGTGGCTTTGGGGTGTGGTTCAGGGGGACAGCTCCTCAGTCTCTTCACTGCTGGCTTCTCCCAGAGCCTGCAGGGCTTTGGGCAGTGGAGCAGCCTGAGCCCTCTGGGACTCAGCTCCCGAGCAGCACCATCAGAGCAGGAGTCCTGCTGATCCTGCAATGGAGAAATGCTGCAGCAAAGCAGGAAATAGCCAACGTGCATTGCAAATGAAGGGGTTTTTCATTTGTGTTCTAAAGGAGGAAAAATATCGGCAAGCCTAGTTAATAACACAGGAAAGCTCTTGTGGTTATCAGGGATCTTCAGCTCTAATCCCCTCTGATAACAGTAAATTGAAGCAGCTCCTCTGACGAGGTTTTTCTATTGCTGGATCATACCCATATAATAAGAGAAATGGGCACTGCCTCTCCTATTTACCATTCCTTCATTTAAATAAGTTTTTAAACTGCACTTTCCTCCCTTCAGAGACATCTGATTTACTGCATTTTAAACAGAAACCACTCCTGCAACAATACTTCTTTCTATCAAGATTTGTAATCAGGCTGTTCCTGTTGAACTGTTGTTATTCAAGTTATTAATTTGTCATTTTGCACAGAGTGTGATCACAGAAAGAGATGAGCAGGAGGGTCTGTGCACCTGCAGGCAGAGCAGGATGGATTTAATTAGAGAAAAAAAGCTGCAGGTTTTATTTTTGTTTGTGTTGTTCATTTGGTTTTTCCTCAGCCCAGCATTTTAAGAGCTTACACAGCAATCTGCATAAATTACTATGCACATTTTCACTTAGGCTCTTACACCTAATTTGATTAATGATAATGACTTTGACAGGGTAGATGGAGAGGGACTTTTCACAAAGGCATGGAATGACAGGACACAAGGAATGGCTTTAGGCTGAAGAAGGGCAGGTTTAGATTAGGAATTAGGAAGAAACTCTGGACTTTAACATTGATTTGAAGACCATTCCCTTGCTTTGGGCTGCTGTCTGTGCGAACAGGGAGGTGAAAACCTTTGCACTGAACAGGATTTTTGTTTCCTGAGCTCGGCTCCTGCCCAGACCAAGTTTCTGCTGATGGAAATTTTCCGGGGCAGGTTTGATGTCCCACTCAGGAGCCCAAGTCTGCCTGGTGATTCAGAGCTCTCCAAGTGCCTCAGGCACCTTCCCTCCACTTTCTGGACGGCACAACAAAGTGAAGTTTTCCATGCATCTCTTCTGCTCACGATTCAAGCCCAGCAACCATCTGCAGTTGGGTTTTGCACCAGAAAGGTGTTAGGAAGAGCAGAAATATTCATTAGAACATGCTGACTTTTTTTTAAATCACCATTTCTCTTTCACACTTTCACTCCTATTTTACTGTGAGGAGAGTGCAGCACTGGGACAAATCCTGGAGGATCACTGTCCCTGGAGGCTTTTAAGGCTCAGCTCGGTAAAATGGTGGCTGAGCTGGTCTGGAGTTGAATCTAATCCTACTTGGAGAAGGATCTTGGACCAGAGAGCTCCAGCATCCCCCAGTCCTGGGATTCCTGTGCCTCTGTGCAAAGCCAGCCCCAGTTTGCTCTGCCTGAAGAGCCTCTGGAGAAGTGACTTTGTTTGGGTGAAAGAAGAGGAAGCTGAGACTGTGATCCCACTTTCCCAACATGAATAAAATTTTTAAAAAAGGAATCTGGCAGCAAGAGAAGCCCCATTTTTATTGATGCTGCACGGAGGCAAGTGATTTTGCATCTAGTTTTAGGAGAGCAGTATAACTGCCTTTGACAGCCTGGTCTAATAATAATAAAAAGGCGCAGCTCCTCATCGTGCACCCTGATAGCAAAGCTGGAGTGTGAATTCATCCCATAAAAATTCATCTACCATGGCTAAAGCCCTGTAAATTGAGTCCTGTATTTTGGTTGTTAAATAAAAAGAAAAACACGCAGCAGAGTAATGACAGAAACATTGCTCAGCTCCCGCAATTGGATCTTGTTAAAACATCACTTAGGGTAATTTACAGGCTTTGATTAAAACTTAGGCTCAAATGAATTATCGTTTCCCATCTCTCCCCTTCTCCTGCTCCCCCCTCACCCCGTGGGGATGCAAAACACGACACTGAGGTTGGATTTCTTCAGGGAGAGATGAGAGACCCATGACCCTGCAGGACAAACCCCTGATGCCCTTTGGTGTTCACTGCCTGTCCCCAGCCACGAGCTTTTGCCACAGCTCAGAAGGTCAAAGGGTGGGTGACATGCTCCCTGTGGTGGCTGGAGAGGTTTTTGGGAAGCAGCAGGGGAGGTGCTGCCTCTCCCTGCCCCACCTCTCCCTGTTATAAGTTAGATTCAAAATAGATTGACAAGAGCCAGGCCAATTAAATCAATTTGGTTTATTGAGCAAGCGACAGCAAGCAAAACAGCGCTGGGCGGCCAGGGAGTCTCTGCTCCACCAACAGCACGTGCCCACCCCTCCTCAGTCTCTGGTTTTATACCCTTCTTCTTCCAGTACATGTAAAGCTTCCAGGAGTGCTCTGCGTCTGCACAGCTTGTTGCTAGGGGGTCTTTTCTGTCTCCTGGTGGTCGCGGGGCTCAAGGCTGTAGTCTTCCTCTACGTCCTTTTTGTGACCTTCTTAGTAATCCTACAATCGGGGCGGGGGGAGACTCATACATTGTTTACTTTAGCGGCTATAGGTGGTTTTTCCTAAGCTTCCTGACATTCCTGACATTGCCTCCTGGCCTTGCTTCAGCTATCTGTTCCTCTACTTAGACAAGATTTGTGAGCTTCTTGACACAGTTTTAACTATTTATTCCCTTGCTTGAGCAAGACTTGATTAACAAACACAAGGTTATTCATTACATCCCTGCCCAGCTCCATCCCAAACCTCTCTCCATGCTGGTGCCCAAATACACAGCTGGGAGCACAGCACAGGATCCTCACAAGCCTAAAACTGAGCACAGGGAGAGGAATTTGTGTTAAAGTGCTTTTAGGCATCGAGAGTGCTGCTGGGCTGCCTCAGGTAAGGTCAGCTGGGTTAGATGGGAGCAAAATCCAGGGGGCTGTGTCCCCTCTGCCTGTGAGTGACAGGGAGCACAAACACGGATTCCTCCTTTGATCCCTGTCCCAAGAGCCTGGAACATGCAGCTCGTGCTCTCCCTGAGCCACAGGCTCATGTTTTTGTTGAATTTAAAGGCCTTCAGTGGATTTTTCTTCTGTGAACTTGCCCAGCCGCTTTCTGAACCCATCTACAATTCCCTCTCTTCAGGTTCCTGCGGGGAGGAGCTCCCCAGCTGAGCTCAGGGATGTGTGAAAGGGCCTCCTGCAGCCTGTTTTGAACCTTCCAATTACTGATTTCACTCCGTGGCCCCAAATCCTTGCATTAGAATAGACCACAAAGGCTCATTTCCTCCCTCCTGTCTTTGTGTCTCATTCCATCCTCTGTGCCTCTCTATTCCAATTTTCTGTCTCCCATCCTGAAAGGTCCTAATCTGTTTGGCTGTTTCTCATTTGGGAGCTGTTTCATACCTTTGATGACTTTTGCTGCTTTCCCCTGGACATCTTTCATTTCCACTTTGCTCTTTTCCAAACAGAAGGCCCAGACTGTGCCCAGCTCTCGAGATGCCGGGAAGCCATGAATTTATGCAGCACCAAAATAGATGTTCTCTCTTTTGTTCTCTAATCATCCCCACTGTTTCATTAGCTTTTTTTTGGACCATTTCTGAGTTTTTCACAGAGCCTCGAGATGCCCACCCTGCATGCACAGAGCCCAATGTTAGAAATACAGAATTGCTGCTTAGCATCCCATTTATCCCCATGCACATGCACTGTGGGAATTTATCCACATTAGGCTTAATCCAGCATTTGCTTGCCTGCTCAGTCAGGTTTTTCTGCAAGTCTTTGCAGCCAGCTCCCTTTTTTTGCTGCTTGGGGAAACTCGGGGTCACAAGGAAATGCAGTTAAAGCAACAGAAGTTCCTGGAGTTTTATGTCATGGAAACAGGGCTGGAAGGGACCTTAAAGAGCATCTCATTCCACCCCTTTCCACGGGCAGGGACTCCTTTCACTAGCCCAGGTTGTTCATGCAGCTGCGAATCCATAAACACTTCCCAACCAGCTCATCCCTGCCCGTGCTCCTGTCAGTGAAGTGCTTTATTTTTTATTATTATTTATGGTCTTTTTTAATGCGTGCAGAATTCACAAGGTTTGGAGGGATGGAAGAACTTCTCCCTGTGGCATTCAGCAAGAAATTGAGAGCATGGAGGGAGGTCTGGGCTGGCCAAGGGTTTCCTTCAGCCCAGATGATCATTGTCATTTCCATTGCAGTGTCCCCAGACGGAGCCAGCCCCTTGCAGCTCCAAATTATTTGAATCCCGTTGTGTTTGACAGGCTCTGACAGACCCCAATCCATCTCCTACTCCAAAACCCATTGTTAGAAGCCCTGATTATTTCATAGCTTCCATTCTGTTTGTGTGCTGACACTGCTTTCCTGTGCTGTGCACTGCTGGCAGATGGGAATTTTATAACAAAACACATAAATTTACAGAAGTCTCTCTGGCAGTAATGTCGGGGAGTTTTCCATCAGCTGCCAGCGGACTGCAGCAGTAAATGAACCTCCCTTCCAGCAGCTGCACTGCACTGGAACCAACAAAACCTTCCTGTGGCAGCCCACAAATCACACTGAGCCCTCTCTCTGACAGGATAGCGATGTGGAGCAGCAGAATAACATTTTTCCACATTAGTGCTATTTCACATTTGTAAAATAAAGATGCAAGCCCCGCCTCATCATGGGAAACTGATCCTAAGTGGTCATTCCAGCTCCCTTGGAGTAAAAAAGAGATTCTAACACCACTGCAGGACATTTTCACCATTCCCTTCCCTGGTCCTGCTTGGGCCAGGCTGTTCCCCTCCTGAGCCCTGCATTTGGCTGAGCCTCCCTCCACATCCCTGAAATGCAAACCTGAGCCTCCTCCTGCAGCCCCAGCTGGCTGCCAGGCTGTTACAGCATCTGGTCACCTTCCTGCAGCGCTGGAACATCAACCCAGGTGTGGTGTGGCACCAGGGCACAGGGGTGACCACACGGAGGGGCAGTGGGGCAGACAGTGACTGCTCTGGGATAAAGCAGCACCAAACTGAGCTGTGTGACCCTGAGCGAGTCTGAGCCAGCAGGAGAAGCCTGCAGTGCCCTCCTCATGCACCTACAGCATCTTTTATCTGGTACTGGATCCTCCAAATCCAGCATTTACCACCAGCCAAAGGTGCACTCCATGCTCTCAGGGACAAACAGAGCTTTTCTGCCCCTCCACCACCAAGTTTGCTTCCTTCAGGAGGGTGAATGTCCCATGGCCCTGGTTTGTGTCAGAGAAGAGATTTGGGTTGTTCTGGCACCTGCTGAGCAGTGGAGCTGCGGATCCCCCAGCAGCTGGGAACATTTTGAAGAGCTCAGCCTCACCCAGGGCTGCCTTTTTTCCTCTCTGTTTTTGACAGCAGCAGAAGGGACCTTTGGGCGCTTCAAAGCCCCATTTTAATCACTCACCTGATTGAACCGATTGCCTCCTTTAACTTTGGTATTTCTTGTCATTAGCCTGCCGACCTCTGGGATGAAGGGATTCATCTTCAAAAGCCAAATGGCTTTGTCTGGGCTGGGCCTGGGGCTGCTCCTGCTTTTCCCAGTGTGGGATTCACTACTCAGCCCTGGGTTCAGGGGTCATGCCCTGCCCTGGAAAACAGGAGGAGCTGCTGTATCTCTGCCAATCTCCTTGTCCCTTGACTTTATTTGCTGTGGAGGTATTTAATTCCACTGACTTAGCGTGGGATTAAAGAGCAGGACGTGTCCCCTTCTCTAGCCAGCTTTACAGATGAATTTTTTCACAGATACACCACACAATTCCATGCAGTCCTTGCTGGTTCCTATTTCAGAAGGGGTGAGCTGTGCTCTCTGCCATCCAGGGCTGGCTTTTCCTGCTGCAGGAACACCTGGGGATCCAGAGGAGTTCCAGAGCCTGCACCCACCCTGTGCTGGGTGCTCTGCAGGTGGGACCCACCCAGCTCCAGAGCCTGAGGCCGTCCAGAGCAGAGGGATGCAGTGAGGGCAGAGGGATGGAGTGAGGGCAGAGGGATGGAATGGCTGCAGAGGGATGGAATGGCTGCAGAGGGATGGAATGGCTGCAGAGGGATGGAATGGCTGCAGAGGGATGGAATGGCTGCAGAGATGGAATGGCTGCAGATGGAGGGAATGGCTGCAGAGATGGAATGGCTGCAGAGAAATGGAATGGCTGCAGAGGAATGGAATGGCTGCAGAGATGGAATGGCTGCAGATGGAGGGAATGGCTGCAGATGGAGGGAATGGCTGCAGATGGAGGGAATGGCTGCAGAGGGCTGCAGGGAACCAGCTCTGGTGGGATGGGCACTAGAAGGCACAGGCTTGCACCACTGCAAACCAGTCCTGCCAGGATCATTTACTGGGAGTGAGGAGCTTTCTGTGACTCCAGCCTGTCTGTGGCCACAGGACACCCATAATTCCCATTTTTTCTCTTTTTACTGGTTCTGATTTTATCTGATTTACTGCTTGGCTTTTTATGCCTCAGAAGATGTTGGGCCAGTAGACAACAGCCTTGTCTGGGCACAAATCTGGACCAGAACACTTCCAGGGGCACCACAATATAAAAAGAAACATAAAGTTGTTAGAGAGCATCCAAATGAGGCCATGAGGATGGGAAAGGGTCTGGAGGGGAAACTTTATGGTTTGTTCGGTCTGCAGAAGAGGAGACTGAGGGGAGACTTCAGTGTGGTCTTCAACATCCTCTTGAGAGGCAGCAGAGGGGCAGCTCTGATCTCTGCTCTGTGACAGGGACAGCGCCCAGAGAACAGCTGGAGCTGTGCAAGGGGATGGTCAGGCTGGAGATCAGGAAAGGTTCTCCCCCCAGAGGGTGCTGGGCACTGCCCAGGCTCCCCAGGGAATGGGCACAGCCCCAGAGCTCCAGGAGTGTTTGGACAGAGCTCTCGGGGATGCCCAGGGTGGGATTGTTGGGGTGTCTGTGCAGGGCTGGGAGCTGGGCTGGATGATCCTGGGAGTCCCTCCCGGCTCAGGGTATTCCAGGACTATCTGAGTTTCAGTGCCCTTGAGAACTGGATGGTATCTCCACCTGCCCCTGTATCTCTGACACAGCTCTGGGCTCCTCTGACAGCAAACATCCCTGCCAGGACCCAACCCCTGGGTCCTAAGGCCAACCCCGACCCTTTCTGTGTGTAAATCCCATTTCCCCTGAGCATTTCCCACAGGAGCCGAGTCCCTGTGCCAGGTGGGATCTGCTGCCCTGGCCAGGGCTCTGCTCCCTCCTGGAGCTGAGGGGTTGGTGTGTGCCCCTCACTGCTCTCAGCTCAGTGCCAGAGGGGATGCAGAGGCAGCAGTGAGTGACTGAGACAGAGGTGCCAGTCTGGCCTGATTTGCTCAGTCCTGAGATCTTCCAAAGGATGCATTTTCTGAACATTTGTTCCTCTCCGCAGGAGCTATTGTTTCTGACATATTTATCCAGCTCAGTGCTACCTTGAGATATCACTTTTGACAGATAACCTTCTTAAATTAAACATACAAATGTGCCCTACTGAGAGGGAAGATGTGAACACTAATGGTTCTGAGAATGATGGAGAAAGCTGCCCATTAGCTCCTCCTGAGCTGCTAAATGTGCTCCTGTATTAGGAAAAGAAACAGGGAGCCAGCAGGATCAAAGGGGGACTGGGAAGAGAGATCACAGCGTTGAGATCTGAGATGAAATGCTCTTCAAACGCCGGGGTGGGAGAGGCCAGGGGACAGAACTCAGGTCTGTGTGTGTGTGAAAGCTGGGGCTGAGCTGCAGAGAATGGGGCTGAGCTGCTGAGAACGGGGCTGAGCTGCAGAGAATGGGGCTGAGCTGCTGAGAACGGGGCTGAGCTGCTGAGAACGGGGCTGAGCTGCAGAGAACGGGGCTGAGCTGCTGGGAACGGGGCTGAGCTGCCAGCAGGAGCTTCAGCTGCTCCAGGGCCTGGAGATTCCCTAACACCTTCCCTGTGCCTCCCCAGCCCTCTGCCCATGGCAGCACAGGAGATTCGCCCCAAGCAGGCCCAGAGACACTTCAGAGACACAGTCAGAGCAGTGGGGATTTGCTTTATTGGGCACCCCGGGTGTGGGGATTCACTCCTCCAAACACACACCCCGGCACTGCCAACACACAATATTATGGGTAACATTCATGAATATTCATCCCATTCCCTGGGATAGGAGTGGTTATACGCATTATTTCTCAGAAATCATTAATATCATTAGCAGGTGTGCCATGCATGCACTGTGTGTCCTGGTGGTCTTCGGGGTCTTCTCATGATGAAGATCTGGTAGTCTTCATCACAACGCACTTTTCACCTTTCTCTCTGGAGCATGGGCAGTCCTTGGTGGGTGATTCAGGGTTTCTGTGCTGGCCCCAAACAGATTCTTGTCCCTCTCATCTTGACAAGATTAAGGGAATCCTGTTCTTCTCTTTAAAATTCACATATTCTGTCTCTCAATAGTTAACTTGAGTTACCTACTGACCACCCCTTTCTCACAGGGCCTGGCCCCAGCTGAGCTCAGAGAGGAGGAGAAGGAGCTCCCCAGGCTCCCTGCAAGGAGGGTGGCCTCAGTTCCTGTGACTTGCTGGAAAATGTCCCCAGAACCCAAGGGATAAGGTGGCTGCAGGGCTGGGGCAGATGGAGCTGCAGCTGGACCATCCCCAGGGGAGGAGCTGCAAAGCACTGCCTGGGTTTGCTCTTTGGGAGCCTCCCGAGCTCTCCCACAGCTGGGCCAGGGCAGTGCTGGGATGCTCCCGAGCTCCCCTCTCCCCAGGGCTGCCTCCCTGCGATGCCAATGCCCTCTGGAGACCTCAAGGCACTCATGGAATCCCTCCATAGCCCCTTCTTCCCCTCCTCTCCTGTCTCAGGTCTGACCTGTCCACAAACAGAAATGCTCTGGAGCAGGGACATCATGATTTGGCTCGTGCTACTGATGCCTGATGATTTTTGCATTTTCTTTTTTATATACCCTTTTATATATTTTATATACCCTTTTTATATTTTCTGTACCTTTTATACACTCTTTGCACCCTTTGCCTACGTGCTTGTAATTTTTGTAGTCTGATATTCTAACTTAGTTTTGGGGGTTCTGCAAAGCAGAAAGACCAAACATTCACTGTAGGAGCCCAGAGAGCCTTGTGCTATCAGAAACTCGAGGCTTCAACCTTGGTTGAAACCTTCTCTCTGGAATATGTTTTGTAAACTGGGCTGGAGCCTCATTTTGGGGGGATTCTTAGAATAGGGGGACATGACATCATTTATTAAGTTTCTTATTGGGGAATCCTAGACAGATATGCTAATTTGCAAGGCCCATAAAATTGTGTATGTGTTACACGGTGTGTGCATCTTGGTGTGTTCCACCTTGAGGAGCTGTGCACCTTGGATCCTATTAAATATTGAGGTAAAACGCTTTTACCCTTTAACTGTGTCTGCCTCATAATCCTAAGAGCAGCCAAAAGGCAATAGTATTTGGTAAGGCTTCACATCTGAGCAGGGGCTGTGCTTTTGTATCAGTTATAAAAGGAGGTACAAAAATCCCCAGTACACCTCAGTGTGACAGCTTCAGGTGTTGGGGAGTTCTGTGGGAAAAGCAACACTGCTCTGCAGCTTCTAAAACAGGGGGAAGGACCACCTGCCCACCCTTCCTGGGAGGAAATTCCTCCTGCTTTCAGTTTTATGAGGCATATTGAAATTACACAATCTATTTTAAAGTATATTTTTAAATATATTCACCACTTGTTCTGCAAGTGAGCCAGCTCGCAGGATTTCCACCAAATTGCTGCCACCCTTCCCCCCCTTCCTCCCTGCCCCTCTCATGAGAAGAAAGATTTCAATTCCATCTTTTCCTCCTGCCTTCTCTCTGCCTCCAAGTCCCTACCATTTCTCTTCTCTTTCAGCCCATTTTTCTTCCCTCATTGATGAAAACATTGTGACTGATTCCCCACCTCCCTCCCCCGGATGAGATGCCCAGTTTCCTTGACACACTGAAATTGCTAATGGCTCTTGCTGCTCCTTTTCCTAAATGGAGGATTTTTGAGGAATTACTCAGCTCGGTGCTCCATCAGCTCCTTGCCTGGGCTGGGCACACACCCAGACAGGAGCTGTGCAGCACCAACACCAGAGCTGGAATTCCAAGCCTCTGTGTCTATAATTAAGCTGGAGCTTTATGATTCAGTGTCTGGGCTCTGTTTTTCCTCAGTGAACTGTGAGGAACTCTCTGAAGGAAGTGTTGGTGCTGTTTGTTCAACTGCAGTTATATATTTTATGTATTTTATATATTTTGTCTATTCCTTCCTGGATTCCCTCCCCACACAATGTCAGGAGCACTGTGTTGAAAAATGGATAATCCATACGGTGAATTTTCCAGCCAGGGCCCATTTTTAAAAGTCAGAAATAAAACCCAGGCAGCAGGAAGGAGGAGAATGAAAAGGAAAAGAAGAAGCAGAGAGAGTGGAAGAAGGAAAAGAGGGAAGGAAGCAGTAAAAGAGGGGGAAGAAGCAGCAGATGGAGCATGGCCTCGTAGCAATGAAGGGCAGGAGGGGAAGGGCTCTTTTGGAGAAAATTTGCCATGCCCAGCTCCCTTTGCACCTCCCAAAGGCACTTTGGGACAGCTCCTGCTCAGCCGTTCCCTTTCCCAGGATGGGCTCTGCACAGCCTCTCTCTGCAGGGCCGAGGCCCAATCTTTTCCCCTTTCCAGGTCTGTAACCATTTTCCTGGGTCTCAAGGGGGCTTTCCTGCTCCTGTACAGGATGACACCACTTTTAAGGCATTTTTTCAGAGTGCCAAGGCAGTTCCTGCCCCCTCCAGCTCCTTACCTCCACCAAATTCCAAACAACAAGGGGCTGCTGCCGTATGGTTTCCTTGTGCTGTTCCATACCATGCCCTGGCTTCAAATTCACTTCAGAGGGAAAGGAGCAAATAACCAATATTCAAGAATGCCTTGAAACAGCAGTGGGAATTTCAGCCAGAAAAAGGTAGGGAGGATTAAAGGAAAAAATAAATTGAAAAATGTAATCTGGGAATTTCCCAGATGAAATGCTTTGGAAACAGCAGCAAGTTTCATTAGCTGGCTCTCACAGCAAAGCCTGTTGTGACCACAGAGTTGTTGTTTTGTTTAATTTCTTGAGCGTTTTTAAATTTAAGACTTGGCTTAACTGGAGGAAAAGGTGTTAAAGGAGTAAATGGACCCAAGAAATAGGTTGGATTAAAATGAAAGGTTCTTCCTGTAACCCTGAGAGGGATGTCAGCTTGGTGGGAAGTGGTGTTGGAGGAGTATCCATTTTCCAGTTTATTTATCAAAGAAAATATCTGTTATTTGTCCCCAGTGCAGATGGGAGGGTGGGTAAGACCCCCTGTTTTGCTGGAAGAATATCAGGCATCAAGAAAATAGGAAACTCAGCAATGAGAAAGTTTTCCTAATATCCAGCCTGAGCCTCCCCTGGATCAACTTGAATCCATTTTCCCTCATTATTGATCTCTGCCTGGGATGGGGAAACCGAGCCTCTGCATTTTGGGGTTTAGCAATGAGTCTGTACCTATGGGTCTGAGCCTAAACCGTGCCCAGCAGGACACACTTTGTACCTGTGCCTCCTCCCCCAGCCTTGGATAACTTGGGTTCAGCTTCCCCGTGAAACATTACACGCCAAATTCCAAGCATTTCTAATTTCCCAGGCCCATTTCTCTGCTCACTGATGACAGTTCCCATAATTACAGAAGCTGGGAATATGAGCCAGAATCCACAAGTGGCTCTTCAGAACAGACAAAACAAAATAGGAGGGGGGGAAACAATTTTTGTGTTTCATCCCCCACAGCTGATGAGGAGAGCAGCAGTTAATTGGGGCGAGAAGTGCTGGTGGTACCTGGGGGGAAAACGTGGATGAGGGGAGACATCGAGGAGGGGCAGGAGAATGAATTCCAGCAGCAATAATTACAAATCCTTTGGGGAAATTGAGGGCACCTCCCAGGCACCAATGGGAACAATGAAGTGCACGAAGGCTCTGAGCTGCTCTTGCTAATTGGACACCGTGCCAGGGAGCTGGGAGAGCTGGGGAAGGAGTGCTGAGCAAAGCCCCTGCACAGCCTGGGGATTGGAAAAATGTTGTAAAAATGGGATTCTGGCAGGATTGAAAGGGAGGGTTGGAGATGAGCTCGGGCAAGGGCTTACAGGAGCAGCAGGGATTGTGCTGGGTGTCCTCCAAAGAACAGGAGGATTTTTGAGGAATTACTCAGCTCGGTGCTCCATCAGCTCCTTGCCTGGGCTGGGCACACACCCAGGCAGGAGCTGTGCAGCACCAACACCAGAGCTGGAATTCCAAGCCTCTGTGTCTATAATTAAGCTGGAGCTTTATGATTCAGTGTCTGGGCTCTGTTTTTCCTCAGTGAACTGTGAGGAGCTCTCCAAAGGAAGTGTTGGTGCTGTTTGTTCAACTGCAGTTATATGTTTTATATATTTTATATATTTTGGCCATTCCTTCCTGGATTCCCTCCCCACACAATGTCAGGAGCGCTCTGTTGAAAAATGGGTAATCCATACGGTGAATTTTACAGGAGCTGGAGCACCCTGGAAGGGGAGGGAGCTTCAGTGCTGGCGTTTGCTCCACGTGGTTCCTGTTTGGGAAGATTTGGGGAGTTGGAATTCGGGCCACAAGCGAACACCTGCAGCAGCAAAGCTGAGTTCAGAGGCTCTGCCCTGTGCTGCCCCAGCTGGAAAATCCCACAGTGCAACCACGAAGGGAGGGAAGGAGGGAGCAGCTCCAGCCAGGTGCTGCCTTTGGCCTCTCCACTGCCCCTAAAGCTGCCCTTGCCCTCCTGGCCACAGCACCCCTGAGCTCTGGCCACACAGCTGAGCCTGAGCGAGGCAGAAAACACCTGCAAAAGGGGTTTGCATCATTTACCTTTGTGTTTGGAAGTGAAAACACTGAAAAAGGAAATGAATGTATGTAATATAGCAACAGGCTGGGGAAGTTCGCTTTGCTCTTGCTGTTGTTTTTTGCTCGTTGCTTTTCTCACTCTCGCAGGAAAGGCACAACAGAAATATGTTCAAACCAAAACTAAATGTTTTGTCTCTGCAGGCAATTTTTTTAAATAACGGAGGGTTTGTTTGCTTTGGATTTTCCCCTGTGTTTGCTTTCACTCTTAGTGGCTATTTCCCAATAAATGTATTATTTATTTATTATATTTCTTTGTTAGAAATACACAGAGCAAGCTTGAAAGCCACCAGGGGAGGCTCTCAGGAAAGCTGTGATCCCTGAGAGGTGCCTGGCTCAGGATGGGGTGGTGGGAGAGGCTGGGCTGAGGGTGGGCAGAGCAGAGGAACAGGGTGGATATTAGGGGAAATTTCCTTATCGGAAGGGTGGTCAGGCCTTGGAAGAGCCTCCCCAGGGACACGGTGGAATCACTGTCCTCGGAAGCGTTCAAAGAAGATGTGGATGTGGCACTTGGGGATGGGTTAATGGCTGGAACTGGTGATCCTAGAGGGCTTTCCCATCCTAAATGGCTCTGGCTTCCCTCGAGGGCTGGAGGCTCAGGACCTGCCCCAAAGACTCTTTGTTGCACATCTGTCCCTCAGTGCCATGGCCAGCCTGGAGCCAGGCTGCAGCCAGGGTTTCATGGGAACATCCCCAGCAGTGAGGAGAGGATCTGCTCCAGGCCATGGGGTATTTCCAGTCATGCCCATGGAAACCCAGAGTCAGGCAGACACAAGGTGCCTCGGGGAAGCACATTTGGGTTTTCCCCTCTCAGGAGTCTTTTCTCATCCACCGGCTGGGACTTCGTCCCTGGGAGGTGGTGAGGCCTGTCATGGGCTCCTTTTGGGCCCTCGTAGGACGAGTCTTGCCACATAAAAGCTCTTACTGCTGGGAAATTCCAACAAAAACCTCCCTTCCCCATGCCCCCACCCCATTTCTCCTGCCACAGCAACTCCAGAGTGCCCTGCAGGAAGCACTGCCCCAGCAGAGATCCCATCCTGAAAGGAGACCCCATGGACCCCCAGAGCAACAGAGCTGGCCTGAAACACGGCCATTCCCAGGGATCTGTTTCCCCAGATGTTTTCCAGCTGTTTTTCCAGATGCTTCCAGAAAAGCAGGGACTTTCTTGAGAGAAGAAGAGAGTTAACCGCAGACCTGAAGGTGCACTGGACCCACAGCTGCAGTGGGAGGTGGCAGTGCTGGAGCAGCTGACCCTGCACTCACAGCTGGGTAAATCCCAGGGGAATCTCCTCCTTTCCCACTGGCTCCTCCCAGATGGGAGCCCTGCTAGCCCTTGTCCCCAAGTGCCACACCCACAGGGCTTTAAATCCCTGCAGGGATGGGGACTCCATCCTTGACCTGGGCAGCTGTGCCAATGTCTGGCAACCCTTTCTCTGAAATAATTTTCTCTTCAAATCCAACCTAAACCTCCTCTGGTTCAACCTGAGGCCATTCCCTCTCCTCCTGTCCCTTGTAGGAGCCCAGCCCAACCCCCCGGCTGTCCCCTCCTGTCAGGAGCTGTGCAGAGCCACAAGGTCCCCCTGATCCCCTTTTCTCCAGGCTGAGCCCTTTCCTAGCTCACTCAGCCTCTCCTGGTGCTCCAGCCCTTCCCAGCTCTGTTCCCATCCCTGGACACACTCCAGCCCCTCAATTCTTTCATTGTAGGAATTTGGACAGCTCCTTATGCCCTGGACAGGCGTCCTGCACTCTGGGGACAGAGGGGATGAAATGAGAGTGGGAGTTGGCACAAAGGATTGGGGCTGAGCTGCTGACGCTGGAATGCTCATTCTGCAAAGCAATGGAGAGCCTGGAACGATCCTAAATTTCCTTCTGTCACCTACAGGGATGCAGCCATTTTTTTCATGCCCTTTGGATAAATAGAGGTTTTCTCTGGAGCCTCCAGGAACCTTAATTTTTCACCCATCCTAATAACCATAAAACTGAGACAGGAGAGTAATAAAATGTCAAAATCCATGTGTTTTAAAATCTGAGAGGACTCGCAAATGTCAGTGGAATGTGGGATGGAAAAGGAGATGGGAGGACGTGTAGCTGAGCCCGTGGTGGTGGCTGGGCTGTCCTTCCCACACTCCTGCTTGGGCCAGGCTTCCTGGGACCCTCTGCAAATGGGGACGGAGTGGGGGATGAGGTGCTTGGGTGCTGAAAGAGTTGTTCCTTTTTTGGGGAGGTGGGATGAGGTGAAGCTGCATTTCCTGTGCTGTGTCAATCCCAGTTCAGCCCAGTCTGCTCTGGGGCTCTGGGTGAGCATCTTGTCCCCTTCTCCCTGGGCTTCCTCGTGAGCCTCGTGTGCTGCTTAGGCTCAGGCAAATCTGGCTGTCCCAAAATCCTGATCTTCAAGGGTGTTTAATGCAAAGTGTCAGTCAAGAGCTGCACAGAACGTGCAAGTTAACACAGAAAGTCCTGGGCTTCTCTCCACCCCCTTCCCCATCAAAACCTTATCTAAAAATGCCCATCACGGTGATAACTGGAGCAGAAATGGGGCAGGGTTTTCTCTTCTGGTTAAAAAGACTTCATATTTTAAAAAAGCAAAACCAGCGTCCTGATCAAATTGGGATGAAAAGTCAACATTTTTGTCTTCTTTTTATTTCTCACTCTTTTTTTTTTTTTTTTTTTTCCCCAACCATGCTATTTTTGCAAATCATGCTTTTTTCCTGCACAGCAAAGTAGAGTTCTGGGCTGTCATATGTCCCATATTCATAAACTCCAGAGGAAGATGACATTTGACATTTTTTCTTTCTTTGCCTATTGGTTAGTCCAAGATTAAACATGTTTGCAAACCAAAGTCTTTCTTGACTCGGCGACAAAAAAAAGGCCTCAAAATCAAAACAGGACATTTTGACAATGCCTAAATTATTTTATTATTTATTCCCAAATTGTTTTTCTGTGGTTTTGAGCCTGATCAAACCCAATTTTCCTTTATGATGGCTTTGTTTGAACTCTGTGAAAAATTCGGGAGAGGTTCTGGTGCCACTGACAGGGCACTCTGTGAGAATGTGACCCCCACTGCACCCACAGCCAGCAGCTCCATTGGGAAAAGGCTCTTCTGGGAGCAAAGGCTTTAGGGGAGCATTGAAAGGGAGTTCAGTGTCACACACCTGAGAGATTTCACACTCAGCTCTCCCATCAGGATAAGGGCACCTGGACTGATGGGAGCCTGGCTGGGTGCAAACTTTGTTGTTTAAGCTAAAAAATTCCTTAGAGCTCTCCCAGAATTCTGAGAGGATGGCACAAAGTCTCTAAATGGCTGGAGCTGTGTCAGGGGAGGGTTAGGTTGGATATCAGGGAAAGGTTTTTCCCCCAGAGGGTGCTGGGCACTGCCCAGGCTCCCCAGGGAGTGGGCACAGCCCCAGAGCTCCAGGAGTGTTTGGACAGAGCTCTCAGGGATGCCCAGGGTGGGATTGTTGGGGTGTCTGTGCAGGGCTGGGATTTGCACTGGATGATCCCTGTGGATTATCCCATCCAGCTCAGGATTTTCTCTGATTTTCTCTGATTCCCTGTTCACTAATTGCTGCTGTGCCCCAGGGCTCTCTGTGGAGCAAGGCAGGGCTGCTGCTGTTGGAGCTCTCTTCATTCAGCATGGGGGGCTGGAGGCTCCTGTTCCACGCTGGAGAAGAGGAATCAGCAGCTCGGGGATGTGCAGGGTTTGTTCCCTGCTCCCAGAGGGGCATCCAGCAGCTCTGCCCTGCAGTGCCAGAGGCACCCACACAGCTCAGCCACGCCTGGTGCTGAGCATGGGCACCCCTGGAATGTGTCCTGAGATCCTTCCCTGTCCTGCCATGGCAAGGACCAGCCAGGCCCCGGTGCCTGGACATCACCAATGACAGGACAGGGTTTGGTTCACGACATTAGTGGCAGTGCTGAGGTGAAAACTGTGGGAATTGTGGGCACATAGTAAGAGCTACTTCACCGTGAGAACACCGTGTTGTTCTCAATTCTCACAGTGGCTCTACGGTTCAAAACAAGCAGGAATTCATAAACACAGATAGCTGGCTTCATGCAGGTGGTGTTTTTCCATGATGTTGTTCTGGCTGTAGGTAGCCAATGCCATTGTGGGGTGGTGAATTGAGAGCCAATGGATGTGTGACATGAAAGACAGAAAATAGTATAAAAAGGCTCTGGAAAATAAAGAGTTACTTCTTCCTTTCCTCTGACCTGAAGGTGTTGTGAACGTTTTTCGTGCTGTGACCATCTCGGACAGTGACAAAAACAGAGCAAGACAAAGCTCTCCTGCAGAGAAATAAACCCAAATAAACCTGTCAGAAGGACAGAGCTGCTGTGTGCAAAGCCCTGTGGTTTTACTGCTCGGGAAAGCCCTCTTCTATAAATACCCAATAAATGAGTTAGAGGCTAAATAAAACACCCCATATACTGTAGAGTTGAGACCAACAATCCTAAATGAGCAAACATTTCTGAAGGAATAACTCTGCTTGGTGTCAATTTATGTTAATGCTGTACATGATTGAGCCCATTAGAGCAAATAGCCAGTAATAAGAATGCAGGTACACCACAAACTAATTGCATTAGAGCCTAACAGGGCTCTGCCTCTCCTGCTCTGCCACTGCTCAGATCCTTGGGATGCAGCCAGCACCTCATGGAAGCTCCCCTGTATCTCCAGGGGTGTTGGTGGTTTGGGATCCAGGCTCAGCAGCAGGGCTGGGGCTGCTCAGTGCTTCCTGCGGCATCATCTCTGTTCAGTTTGTGTTCCCAGAGGGTGAGAGGGATGGAATGGGCTTGGCTGGCCCTGGAGAGAGCCTGGGGAGGCATGGAGAAGCAGGATGGGCTCTCTCTAGAGGACAGCACAAAGTGGTCAGATGAAAGCCCAAAACACAGCTGTCCTGTTTTGAAAGAGGCTTAGAGTATCTATTGGGAAGGAATTGTTCCCTGTGAGGGTGGGCAGGCTCTGGCACAGGTGCCCTGAGAAGCTGTGGCTGCCCCTGGATCCCTGGCAGTGTCCAAGGCCAGGCTGGACAGGGCTTGGAGCAACCTGGGACAGTGGAAGGTGTCCCTGCCATGGCAGGGGTGGGATGGGATGAGCTTTAAGGTCTCTCAAGCCAAACCATTCTGTGATTCCCTGATATGATCTTAGGGCTGTGAAGCAGAGGCTGCAGCAGCAGCACACCCCCAAACCACTGCCTCACTCCCAGCACCAGATTCATCCCTGGCTGCAGCTCCCTGGCAGTGCTCCAGGCCCCAAATTCCCCCCAAACACCTTCGAGCCACAGACAGGAGCTTAACAACCACACAGATTCTCCTGTGATCAGAGTCTGGCTCTTGCTGAGTCCCAGATTTGCCAGGTGCCATTCCTGTGACACCATTCCTGGCAGCCCAGGCAGATGGGGAGCACAGGAACAGAGCTTCCTCAGTCCAGAGCTGTTCCCAGGCCACTTTTCGACTCAGCAATGCACATAAACATATTTTACATGTGAACTGGGCAATTAAGAAGGCAAATGTTTTAAAATACGAGGATTTATTGGCATAAAATTCACCATCTATCAGCGCTGCATAAATAGTTTTACATAAAAAGCCATCTGGAAACAGGTTGTTTATCATATTTATTCAGTTACAACTTGCTGCCTTCGAGGCTGTGCCTCCCTCATTAGCTGTCAAGACAGTTTGACGTGGCTGATGAGAGGTGGATGCATTTGAAATCCTGGATGGCTTTGGAATTCTGCACAGTGCATGAATATTAACTCAGGCTCCTGGGTAGCTGCACTATTTCACACAGCCCAGACAGGCTCTGCACTGGAATTCCTCTGCGAGGAAAAAGGAGGCTGGGAACTGTTCTTTACACCAGGTCTGGCTGGAAAACTTGTGCTCAGGGCTAGGGAGGTGTTTGACCCTCCTGGCTTCAGTGGAAGGGTCTGGGGTGGGATGATGGTGGGAATCACTGATTCTGGGCATGGAGAGCTCCCAGAGCCTCACTGCCGTAGGAACACACATCCCAAACATGGGATGGAGCATTTTCCTGGGTCAAGAACATTCCCAGCCTCACACTGCTGCTGCTTCTGATGCCTTAGGAATTTTAGCTTCTATATTGTTCATGTATCTGTAGTTTTAGTGTGTGGCTCTGGACTCCATACAGAGTGCTAAAGCTGCTGTTCCCAGCATTTTTTATGCAAAATAATTCCTCTAAAGCTCAAGATCCAAGGACAGTTCACTGCCTCAGAGCCCCAAAATATGTAAACAACAGTGAATTGAGGGGAGCAAACTTGGGGTATTGACATCATCACCTGAAGGTGTAATTGGAGGATTGAACCTCGATATGTAAATGGACAGAACTTCTAAAATATGAAAAATTCGTGACTCATTGTCCATTTTGGGTGCAGCCTCTCGAGTAGGCTCTGTCCGCCCTGAACACACCATGAAAAGCCTTCAATAAATCTAACTGCTTTTTATTCTCCTGACTTTGTCCAGCCTCTGTTTTAGGTAAGCCCATCAGGCATGGCTTCCAGGCAGCCCTGGATAATGCAGCCCCAGGCTGGATCCTCTGGGGGGGTGCTGGAGGTGTCTCCCCGGGCTCTGGGCTGTCCCCAGGGGCTGCCAAGGCTCTGTGCCTGCTGCAGCCCCAGCCAGAGCCTGAGCCCCAGCACGGAGCCAGCAGCTCTCCCTGACATTTGCCATCTCCTGGGCTCCAGTAATGAGATCCCGGGATTGAAATGTCAGCTCTCACGGGGTGATGCTGTTGTATTTAGCGCCGTGCCCTTCTCCTGATTCCAAAACACTTGGCAGGATTGCTATAAATAACCCAAGAACAAGAGCTGGGAAGTGGCTACAGAGCAAGGCAGAGGAAGTTAGTGCTTGGAAACCAGGGAGAGCTTCAGGAATGTCTGATCCAGGGGACAACTGGCTGTTCCCCCAGCAGGGCCAGGGGCCGAGGGGACAGGGACAGGGACACTGCTCTGCAGCCTGGGCAGGTCTGGGAGGTGGGAGAGGCATGGCCAGGGGCTCATGTCCTTGGCCAAGGCCTTCAGCCTCTCCCAGTGCAGATTTCTCAGGAAAATGGGCAATCCCTGTGCCAGCCTTCCCTTTGGCTCAGCTCCTTGTGCCATGCCCAGCCTGGAACCAGTGGGATTTCATCCTGGGGCATTCCTGGGCTCCGTCTGAGCTCACTGGGACACCCACCCAGCTCGTTCCTCTTGTCCCACCACAGGTGTCACTTCCTACACTGAGGTGAGAAAAACCCTGTGCAGCAGAGGCTGCCCCTAAACCTTCCAAATTCATCCCTCCCCAAATTATTTGGACCTCGGGGTGCTGCCAGCCGCCAGTGCTTGCCTGGGCCACCATGTCCTTGTGCCACCTGGATGTCACAGAGAGCACCACACAGATGTGCACGAGCTGATGTGCCTCTGTACCACCTGTTGGTCCCTCCCAGGAGCCTCCAGGGCCACCAGTGACCTGCTGGGGAGCCAGGGACATACAGACAGGGACAATGCTTTGTGAGGCAGGAGGAAAAGCCCCATAGGCAGATGCTCCACCCCGTGTTGGGGTTGTGTGCTGCCCTGGCAGGGAGGCTCTGTGCCCTCTGCAGAGCCCAGAGGCACCGCTGTGGATTTTGGTGCTTGCAGGAAGGTGTCAGCAGTGGGATGTGGCCCTTCACTGGCACAGATGGAGCATTTGGATCTGGGGAGATGCATTTGCTATTTTCTCTTGGCTTCTTTAACTCCCTGGCACCTGCAGCTGCTGTGGCAGAGGAGCTCCCAGCACTGACCCTCAGCTGGAATTGGGTAATGCTCCTGCCTCTGCAGAGGGGTTTGAGGAACGAACCACAGAAGAAGAGAGGTTCCATGGGTCCCTGTTCCCTGAGCTGATCCTCGGGAAGAGCTCCAGGATGTCCCTGGGTTGTTGTGATCCTCCCCTTCGCAGAGGCAGCACCACTTTCACCAGGGCAGCAGGAACAGCATGGACTGACCTGAGAGCAGCTCAGCCACAGGTCAGGATGTGCTGGAGACCTTGAGATCGCTCCTTGGTGGGGTTGTTGTTGTTCCTTTGAGGAGAGCCAAACAGGAATATTAAAACATGGGCTCAGAGGCGTTTCAGAGGAGAGATGGCATTTACCTGCACTGTGCTCATCAGAGAACAATTCGTCTTTTCTCACCAGGGCCAATCCCACCAGAGAACCTCCCACGTTTGGATATGTCTGAACCCTTCAGGATGAGGGCTCTGACTGACACGGCCTTCCCCAGGCTCCCAGGGAGGATGAAACCCCAGCAAGAGGCTGGGGGAGGCACAGAGCCTCCAGCAGCCATCTCCAGTCCTGGCTCACTAATTAACAATAACCCACACTAATTAGCAATAACCCCCGGCTCGGCTCATCCAAGCTCTCCAGCAGCAAGTCCCAGAGCAGATCCCAGGTACAGGGAATGGCTTTATCCACTGAGCTGCTCCTGGGGTTATTAATCATGGAACAGCTCTATCTGGGCACTTTCTGCCTGTCACTGCATCCCAATGCCCAGCGAGGGCTGGGCTGGAATCCAAACCTCTCCTTCCATGGCCCCTGGAAGAGAGGGAGCCTCTCCATCAGCAGCAGGATCAGACACAAATCCACTGTCCAAAGCAGCTCCCATGGTGCTGACAGGCAGAAGGCCAGTGGGGTACAGCCAGCCCACAAATACTAACTACTGCTTCTCACAGGCAGCTTTGGTTTGGTTGGATTCCCAAATCCCTGAATATTTTAGGAATTTTGCTCTGCTTTTCACTTGGATAAACACATGCAGCCTTGTGCTGGTAGCTGTAAACAAGGGGTGCAGCTCCCAGGCTGGAGAGAAGGCTGGAAAAGGCTGAAGGGCTTCCTGGGAGCCTGCAGTGGAAACTCCTCCTGTTCCAGAGCAGTGACAATTCCCGACAATTAATAAGCAATTAAGGCATATCCCCACCAAGGGCACCTGAGGCTGGATGCTGCAGCAGGAGCAGTGCTGCTGTTCACTCTGAGGGAATGAAAGGTGCTGGGCTGGGCACAAAAACATGGCCATGGAGCATTTGTGCCACAGGTTTCCTTCAGTACCTTCACAGGGTGAAAAATCTTGAGTATCCTGAACTTCACTTCCACACGGAGAAGCAGAGGAGCAGTGGGAATTGACTGTGGATTTTTAGTGTCCACATCAGCTCTCCAGCAGCAGGAAACAGAATAAATGAATAGTGAACTGACTCAGTGCCTAAATATCAACAATTAAGTAGCTTGAGATCCTCAGAAAAAGAGGAGCCTGAATTAGGAGCATTGATTACTGACAGTGTGAGCCTTTAAATACTTTGTGCTGGTGCTTGCTGCAGAGCAAACCTGCCCAGCTCCTCACATCTCATCTCCCTGGGCTACTCTTTTTTTGTTGTTTCTATCTGTTCAGCAACACAGAAAACAGCCCTTGGCATCAGCACAGACAGCAAAGGGCTTGGCAGGTCACCCTGTGCAGCCACACACGTCCCTTAGACCTGGCTCAGGCAGCAAACCCTCATCTCCCCCAGGCTGCTGAGATGTGGAGAAGCTTCCTGAGCCCCTAATGCGACGTGAAACCACTAAATCTCCCTCCTCTCCCCGAGCTAATAAGGGGCAAGGAGGCAAAAGCTCAGGTATTAATGCAGCAGGCTGACAAACACACTGCTGACAGCAGAGGAATGGGAAAAATCACAGCGGGAGCAGAATAATAACCCAGCCAGGAGTTCATCATGAAAGCCTGAGAGCAGTCCCACAGCTCTGGAGAATGGATGTGGCACTGGCTCTGTCCTGCCTGGGCCTGGGCAGGAGGGACACGGTGGTTTTGGGGTGGCTCGGGCTCTCTGCAGCTCTGGGCAGGAGGGACACAGTGGTTTTGGGGTGGCTCAGGCTCTGTGCAGCTCTCTGGGCAGGAGGGACACAGTGGTTTTGGGGAGGCTCAGGCTCTGTGCAGCTCTCTGGGCAGGAGGGACACAGTGGTTTTGGGGTGGCTCAGGCTCTGTGCAGCTCTGGGCAGGAGGGACACAGTGGTTTTGGGGTGGCTCAGGCTCTCTGCAGCTCTGGGCAGGAGGGACACAGTGGTTTTGGGGTGGCTCAGGCTCTGTGCAGCTCTGGGCAGGAGGGACACAGTGGTTTTGGGGTGGCTCAGGCTCTCTGCAGCTCTGGGCAGGAGGGACACAGTGGTTTTGGGGTGGCTCAGGCTCTGTGCAGCTCTCTGGGCAGGAGGGACACAGTGGTTTTGGGGTGGCTCAGGCTCTGTGCAGCTCTGGGCAGGAGGGACACAGTGGTTTTGGGGTGGCTCAGGCTCTCTGCAGCTCTGGGCAGGAGGGACACAGTGGTTTTGGGGAGGCTCAGGCTCTCTGCAGCTCTGGGCAGGAGGGACACAGTGGTTTTGGGGTGGCTTGGGCTCTCTGCAGCTCTGGGCAGGAGGGACACAGTGGTTTTGGGGTGGCTCAGGCTCTCTGCAGCTCTCTGGGCAGGGCCAGCAGGTGACAGGCAGAGCACAGCACGGAGCAGGGGTAAAGGGATAGGGGGGCTGGAATGAGCTGATGTTCCAAGCCCCTTTCAGCCCAAACCATTCCGTGTTTCTGTGATCCCACACACGATCTTTGCCCGGAGCTCAGGGCAAACAGCAGGCACTGCAGAGATGCAGACAGCTTTGTTTTCTGGTGGTTTTAGGCACCATTAGCCCAGCTCTCCATGGTGGCAGAGGATCTGTCAGCCCCTGAGGTGGTGTCTCTGCAGCACGGCCCGAGCTGGAAGCACAGCTCATCTCAAGGAAAAGCAGATTCTGATACAAGCTTTTGGGGCAGAGGTTTTGAGAGCTTCAGCTGAGTAAACACCCCAACACCGAGGTCTTTAACCAGAGTGATGCTCAGAGCAGCTCCCAATTAACCTTTTCCCGTGGTTATTGCAGCAGGCTCCAGGACACAGCGGGAGTGACAGAGCAGCTCCGTGGGCAGACAGCGAGAGCAGCACTTTAACCTGTCAGGGCGAATTTATAATTCAGTACCAGGATTAATAGCATATATCACATTTAAAGTCCTTAATATATGTGGCCAGGCAGATTAGCAGATGAATATGAAATTAGTGCCCTAGCAGCAGGCACAAATTATTCAGGACTGACTGTCCTACCCTGCCACAAGCAGCAGAGCCAGAGGCCTTTGGGTGGATCAGGAACACAGAGCACCCATAAATCTGTACCCAGCCCACGTCCAGCACAGAGAAACCCAATCCTACAGGGCTGAACAGGGATAAGGAATAGCAGTGATTAGAATCCAGAGAATCTGGTGTTTTCCAGAGCCCTGTGAAGCCCAGAGCTACCAGCAGCACATCCCAGGGAGCCAACTCCCACATTTCACCCAAAGGATGCACAGCAGGTGGGAGAGACCGTGGCTTTTTCTGGGCTTTTCAGAGCTCAGCAGTGTCCAGGAAAGAGTTTGGTGATGGAAGTGTCCAAGGCCAGGTTGGACAGTGCTTGGAGCAACCTGGGGTAGTGGAAGGAGTCCCTGCCCATGGTAGTGGAATGGGATGATCTTTAAGGACAGTCTCAACCCCATCCATTCTGGGATTCTGCATTTTCTGAACTTGGACCAGAGCTGGGTCAGTTCCTTGCTGGGGGTGAAGGCAGGAAGCTCCAGGGTCCTGCTGCCCAGCCCCAGCTCTGATCCCAGGCAGCTCTTTCAGTATTGCTGGGCTGAAATGAACCTCCCAAAGGCACCAGCTCAGCTGGAGACAGCTCAAGGATTTCTAGCAGGGAAGCCCACCCTGAAATCACAGAATCATGGAGGAGTTTGAGCTGGGAGATTAAAGAGCAGGAATGGACATCTGCCGCTATCCCAGGCTGCTCCAAGCCCTGTCCAGCCTGGCCTTGGACACTGCCAGGGATCCAGGGGCAGCCACAGCTTCTCTGGGCACCTGTGCCAGGGCCTGCCCACCCTCACAGGGAGGAATTCCTTCCCAATATTCTCTGGCAGTGGGAAGCCATTCCCTGTGTCCTGGCACTGTAGGCCCTTGTGAACAGCTCCTCTCCAGATTTGTTCTAGGTCCCCTGCAGCTCCTGGAAGGCCACACCGAGGTGACCCCAGAGCCTTCTCTTCTTCAGGTTGAACAATCCCAATTCTCTCAGCTTTTAAAAGCACACCCCTCGTTCCTCTACCACTTCAGCCCTCTGCTTTCCCCCTTGAGCATCCAACAGTTCAAGCTGTGCCAACAGCAGTGACCCCACAGCCTCTCCACTGAGCTTTGGGATGTCAGGATTGGCACAGCCTTGGCCTAAGTGCTTCTTCATGCCCTGGGGCATGGCAGGAAGCAGATAACCCCCCTTGAACAGCTTGCAGAGTCAGAAGCATTTTGCACTTTGAGTTTGATGTCAGAGTGTGTCTCTTACTCTTGGCTTTTTCAACACTCTATGTAATTCCTAGAAGAAAAACATCCTTGAGAGCAAAGTGCCAAGAGATTTTGAAAAGGTCATGGAATTCCAGAATTCTGGAGTCATTAAGGTTGGACAAGACTTCTAAGATCGAATCTAACCATCACCCCAGCACTGCCAACCCACTGCTAACCCATGGCCCCAAGTGCCACATCCACATATTTCTGAGCCCCTTTGAGGATGGTGACTCCACCACTGCCCTGACCTGCCTTTCTGGGAAGGAATTTTCCATAGCATCCAAACTAAACCCCCCCGGTGCAACTTGAGGCCATTTCCTCTTGTCCTGTGCCTTGTTTCCTGGGAGCAGAGCCCGACCCTCACCTGGCTGCCCCAGTGTCTTGGTTTGAAAGACAGGTGTCTGCCAAGGAAGGCAATAATAAAGAAACAACAGTTTAAAAAGACAAAGTCAGGATACAACCTGCACCCTGTCAGGGTGGTGCTGCAGTGCAGTTCAATGGTGGCTGCAGTCCCGTTGGAGTGATGGATGTGCTCTTGTTGAAATGGTGATCTCGTGGAAAGGTCTCGTTAGTCTCTGGAGGTCCAGTGGTGGCTCCTGAGCTCTTCTCCTCTGGGAATCAGTGGGAAAGGTACCCTGGTGTTCCAGGGTCTCAGTTTATGTGCAGGTGGGAATGTTCAGTTCCTCCCCTCTGGGCAGGGCATCTCCCAATGGCTGATGGAATCTGTGAGTCACTCCCGGAGCCCTCGATGGCCATGAGCAGAGCTAGCCCCGATGGTGTTAGCAGGGCTGGGTCACTGCTGGGGACATTGATGGCCATGAGCAGAGCTAGCCCCGATGGTGTTAGCAGGGCTGGGTCACTCCTGGGGACATTGATGGCCATGAGCAGAGATAGCCCCGATGGTGTTAGCAGGGCTGGGTCATGCTGAACACAAAGAACACTGCCCCACCTGTTTTAACAGCTTATGGAGATGGTAATAGAATACAGACTTTTGGTTACACCTTCCATGGAACCTAGGACACCCAGGGAGGTGTCAGGAGCTGGGTCCAGTCTTTCTGTAGCACTGGACTGCACACCTGAGGCTGTTCTGAGGTGCTTTTGCAAAGGTGCCCCATGGGGTGTAATCAAAGATTCCAAATTTCAGCCATCTGATCCCTCCCAAAACTCCTAAAATTAAACAACAGCTCACAGAGAAAGGTGAGAAATAAAAGAGAGCTACTGGGAGAAAATATCTGTGTCTGTGTGAACCTGAGGAGGATGTAATTGGCACTGATGGGACATTGTGGCTGGATTTCATGAGAGTGAAACGAGGCCACTTTGCCAGTGATCCCAATTGCTGACATTCATCCCCAGGGCAAACCAGATTAAATATCCCACAGATGAATTCCTAACTTGGAGTAAGGACCGTGTGAATCTGCTGCACACAAACCCTTGTGTGCACTGACAGCCACACCAGGCTGTGCCTTCAGGAGAGGCTGTGTTTGCAGCTGGGAGAGCGAGAGAGCAAAGCCTGGTCCTGGTGGAGCCAGGGAGGGAAAATCTGCATCAAACAACCCAGCAGCTCCTGATCCACAGCTGTCCCCAGGCTGGAACACAAACTGATTCACTGCAGAGCTAAAAGGCACCAAAATAATGTGCAATGAGAAGGAATATTTTTTAATGTTTTTTTCACACCTGGCTACTTACTTCCACTCTGGAGGAATGGAGGTAAACAAGGGAGCTGGGCAGGTTCTGGTGGTGCCAGGGTCACTAGACATGGATACTCTCCCCCAAAGGCTGAGGGGAAAGAAGCTGCTGGTAGAAATCTGGGATTTCATCTCTCTTTCCTCAAGCCCATCTGCAGCTTGAATGAAACCCAACACTGCCTGTGCTCATAGTTCAGAGGATTCTGCTCCCCTGCACGTCTCCCTTGCCAAGGGCTTCACCTCAGGCTTTTGTTCCTGCTGAGTCTTCCAGTGAGTCCCACAAACATATTTAGCCCCTCTGGATCTTCCCAAAATGCTGCCTTTGAATGCTTGTGGCAGGAATTCAGCCTTTGGACTGCACAGCCTTCACTGCAGGACTGGGCATGGGCCAGCCGCAGACAGAACTATTTTTAATTATTCTTTTGGTTAGAATTATTTTTCTTTTCTTTTTTTTCTTTTCTTTTCTTTTCTTTTCTTTTCTTTTCTTTTCTTTTCTTTTCTTTTCTTTTCTTTTCTTTTCTTTTCTCTTCTCTTCTCTTCTCTTCTCTTCTCTTCTCTTCTCTTCTCTTCTCTTCTCTTCTCTTCTCTTCTCTTCTCTTCTCTTCTCTTCTCTTCTCTTCTCTTCTGTGATTTTATCCACGTCAGGCTCCCACATGAGGGAGAGCTGGGTCCCTGCTAGCTGAGCCTGTGCAGAGATGAGATAAATCAGAATTGGTATAGCACAGCCCTACCCTGGGGATGTTGAATGTCCCAAAGGCACATTGGGGTCACCTCATGTCCCCTGCACACCACAGAGGTCCCTGTGCTCCCATTGGAACTGGGCTGCACCCACAATTAACACACCCAGCTATTATTGTTCATTGCATGTGGCGGAGAAGCCTTCATTCATCATTTTAACGAGGACGTTCTTCGTTAGCAGAGCCCATATAGTTTATTTATAGCCTGGATGAGTTTATCCTGTGCTTTTAGCTTTCATCCTACTGCACCTCTGCTGTTAAATCTCTCTGCCTTATTTTGGGACCACTCGTCCTTAACCTCCTCTTGGCTAAGTTTATCTGACTGAACTTTGGGAATTATTCACCTGCCTGGCTTTATCCCATTGTTGAATCTCCTCTGGTGCATCCTGAAATGGCTTCTCCATCTTAGGGGAATCCTCCCTTAGCTGGGGCTGGGACCCTGCTGGGGGCCTTCCCTGCAAGGGCTGATTCTCCTCACGCCTCCCCTGTCTCGCTGCCTCCCAGCACAGCCGTGTGTCCACTGCAGCCCCTGTCCCAGCGGGAACGACTGCACTCCCATCCTCATTGCAGTCCGTGTTGTTTGCTTTGCTCACTTTCCCAAACAAGCCAGCCTGGGCCCTACAGCACTAAGATCTCTCCATCAACTTTTTGCTGCCTGAAGCTTTCACAGAATCTCCTGGGCTGGGAGGAACCCCCAGGATCATCCAGCCCAGCTCCAGGCCCTGAACAGACACCCCAACAATCCCACCCTGGGCATCCCTCAGAGCTCTGTCCAAACACTCCTGGAGCTCTGGGGCTGTGCCCATTCCCTGGGGAGCCTGGGCAGTGCCCAGCACCCTCTGGGGGAAGAACCTTTCCATGATCTCCAGCCTGACTCTCCCTGACACAGCTCCAGCCTTTCCCTGGGTGCTGTCCCTGTCACAGAGCAGAGATCAGTGTCTGTTTTATATTTCTCCCTGGGTCATCAGTACAAATATGAAACAGCACAGAGCCCACGTGCCCATCCTTGCAAAACCTCCTCCTAGCCTCCCTCTGACCATGGCCATGGAGTCACAGCCCAGATCCATCCATGGGAACATTTGCAAGGGCCTGCAGTGACAGCACGAGGGGAAGTGGCTTTAAGCTGGAGGAGGGTTAGTTTAGATTGGATGTCAGGAAAAAACTCTTCCCTGTGAGGGTGGGCAGGCCCTGGCACAGGTGCCCAGAGAAGCTATGGCTGCCCCTGGATCCCTGGCAGTGTCCAAGGCCAGGCTGGACAGGGCTTGGAGCAGCCTGTGACAGTGGGAGGTGTCCCTGCCCATGGCAGGGGTGGGATGGGATGCTCTTTAATATCTCTTCCAGCCCAAACCCCTTGGTGATTCCATGATTCTGTTTTCCATCTGTTTAACATGCACCATGTTGAACCCATTACGCTGCAATTCCTTAATTGCAATTAATCTTATTATATCAAGGAAAACATTATCCTCTCTGTAATCACAGTGCTTACAAGCAGCACACAACCCCTCTGCAAAGCCCAGGCATGCACTTACTGAAACCATTTATTTTATAATTAACCATTTAATTTATAATTAATAGAGAAGCATTAAAACAACCAGAGGAAAATTTTGGGCAGTAGCTGGAATGTACCTTTCCATCCCAAAGGCCTTGAAGAGTAATTCTCAAAGCCCTTTGTGGACAGGGGAATCCTTCCAGTTGGTTCATGCGACTTGATATCATTTTTGGAGGCTAATAATGATGTTTTTATTCTGTTAGTACCCCAGGAGGGGCCTTATCCCAGCAGGGCAAGTCTACCTTGGCAGGTCAGGACCTCCTTGTCTTTACTTCCCAGGAACTGCTGAAAGCATTTTCTTCCCAAACCCCTTCCTGGAATAACCTGCTCTGCCTGTCCCACCCTGAAGGAGCAAGAACATCTCATTTGGTGCAGCCTGGAGTCAGGAACATGCTCTGCTACCCGTCCTGCTCTGGGAGAGCTGCAAGGTAAAGATCTGCTGCAGAGATTTCGGGAGAGGGAGGGATTTTCGAGGGGAGAGAATCAGCAAAATGAAGATGAGTCTTTAAAAAACACATTGCCACTTTTCAGCTTTGCCTGCACTGAGGGAGCACAGAAGCAGGGAGCTGTAGGCACTGGATTTGAAGTCTGACTGACAGCAGAGCAGAGATGTTGGAATAATAGGGAGGCATCCTCAGTGTTCAACAAGGGCTGGAAATCACAGGAAGTTGGAGGCAAAGGAGTGAAAACACACAAAAAGTAAAAGGATACAGAGGAGCAGCTGAGTGATATTTCACTCCCTTGTGACTGTGCTGTGAGAGGGTGGATTTCTGCAGAGTGTATTAAGAACATATAGAGACTTTTGAACATGAGGGTGATTCTTTCAATTTTAATTTTTTTTTTTTAAGAAAAAATCTCCACTGGCCTTGTCTTGATGTTCCAGCTCCCAATGCCTTGACTGAAAGTATTTGGTGCAGAGAGAATATCTGAGAGCCACTCTTGCTGCCAGAATGCTCCAACTTATTATCAGGATCTCAGCACATCCCTTTGCATCTCCCCAGTGTCAGAGGGAGACAACAAGTGCATTGATTTCAATTATCCTTTGCAGGGGGGATGCCTAATGCCCAGATTTGTCTCTCTCTTGCAGTGTTCAAAGCAAGTTCACACAGTGCAGCTTTAGCATAAATGTATTTCAATAAAGGTAATGAAGAAGAAATCTTTATTTCTCTCAGTGCTCACTTAAACTTCCTTCTTGGGCAGTATCCCAGAGGGAGCCGAGGCCATGGATCAGCCCTGGGGCTCAGCTGGAAATGGATTTTCATCCCCCACCCTGGTGCCACACCACACTGAGAGCATTAGGAGCACTCTGGCATGGGTGCAAAAACATCAATGTCAAAATCTGTAGAATGAATTTACGGAAATGAAACCCCTCCTTGTGGGTGAGGTGGTCCTTGAGGGGAAAATCCCTGGAGACTGTGCTGAGGAACATCCTGCCCTGGGTGTATCCTTGCTCCCACGGTGACCACTGACCCCTGAGGTGGTGTCCAAGCAGGATGGAGCTGCATCCCGTGCTCCAGTGTGGCCATCCATGGGTTCCCTTGTGTTACATTTCCATGCATGACCTGCCCCAGCCAGGCTGGGGGGAGAAATACAACCCAAAGAGAGAGCGGAATTGTCCTGCTCCAAGGACATGCTTCAGCACTGTCCTGTGCTTGCAAAGAGTGTTCTTGATCTGTCCCTGGCTAAAATGTCCCAGCTCCAGCCTTGGTGTGCGTTACACTCCTGCCTTTGCCTCCATGGGATCCCATTTCCTGTGAGGCACTTATTGCAATCCCCTGTGCCCCCAGGCTCAGAGCCAAATCCAGCCAGTGAAAATCTGTCTGTTGGGAGGCACAAACCATTGAAGGGAATGGTCTTTGTTGGGTGAGATTTTGAACAGCCTGGTCTAGTGGAAGGTGTCTGTGCCCATGGCAGGGGACTGGAGTGAGGTGAGCTCTAAAATCCCTTCCAACCCAAACCATCCTGGATCTGCAGTCCTGGTAAGTGGGATCCCTGTGCAATCCCCACAGCAGCACTGGGGCCGTGCTTTCCTGCGGCCAGACAGGGCAGGCAGGGCTGCTCTCCCCCGTGTGCTGAATGAGAGGCCAGCAAAGCCCCTATTCACCCACTTCCCCTGGATCTCTGCACCAGGCAGAGCTGGATGGACCCACAGCCTGAGTATCTGAGGGGAGAGGGCCAGGAGCCAAGCTGCCTTTAGAGCTGCAGCTGTGCCAACAGCTGGAGCGGGGTTTGTGCTCTGCCCTCCTCCCCTGAAGGCTGGGAAGTGACACCACTGTCCCTGTGCTGCTGCTGCTCCTCCCAGCACTCCAGGTTTGTCTGGCCTCGGCTGCCAAGCGCTGGGGCTGTGCAGGGCACACAGGAAAACAGCTCCTGACAGCCAGGAGCCCGGTGCTGCTGGGGCAGAGTGTTCCCAAAGCAGCCCAGCTGGCCTCCCTGGCAGCTCAGCAGGCTTGGGGAGAGCCAGGGACGGATCGGAGCATCCCTCGTGCCCCCGTGGCTGTGGTGGGACAGGGCTCTGCTCTGTGTGCCCTGGCTGCAGACTGGAGCTGGCCCAGCCCAACTCCAGTTCCTGACGAGATGCCTTTGTCTCATTTCCCTGTGAACCCATCCTGCTGCTCTCCAGGAGCAGCACCACCCTCTGCCCCTGCCTGGGGCGCAGCAAGCGAGACCTTCCCGAGGCATTTCCTTCGCAAGAGAACTGAAAAAGTGAAATAAATTCTATTCACTGAAGCTGCGTGAATAGAGACATGGGGGCACATCTGCCTTCCTGGAGCCATCCCTGCCATCATCCTTGGCTTCATCCATGGCGTTGTCCATGGCTTCATCCATGGCTTCATCCATGGCTTCATCCTTGGCTTCATCCATGGCTTCATCCTTGGCTTTATCCATGGCTTCATCCTTGGGTACCTCCTTGGCTTCATCCTTGGCTTCATCCATGGCTTCATCCTTGGCTTCATCCATGGCTTCATCCTTGGCTTTATCCATGGCTTCATCCATGGCATCATCCGTGGCATCGTCCTTGGCTTCATCCTTGGGTTCATCCTTGGCTTCCCCCACGGCATCATCCTTGGTTTCATCCTTGCCTTCATCCATGGCCCCCTGACTCCCCTCCCCACCAGGGCACAGACCCAGGGAGATATCATTACCCAGAGTCTCCTGGGATCCTGCTGTACCCAAAACCCCCTCCAGCTCCCCCTGGTCCCAGAGCACCCAGCAAAGGGTTTGGGTGCCTGGCTCGTGGCAGATCCCCGAGCTTGCCCTGGCCTCCAAGGCTCACCATCGCACCAGGACTCAGTGTCAGCACCTGCACAGGCAGGGGACCATGACGAGGCGACAGTGCCACATTCCTTGTCTCTTCCAGCTGTCCCCTCTCCCAGCCCCATCGTTCATGGCTGCAGACCCCTCTCAGAGATGGGCTGGCTCCCTGGCAATCACTCTGAGAGATTTCAGAACTATAAACATCCCCTCCAGTTTCCTCAGCGAAAGCCTAATTTATGGAACAAAAGGAGTTGTGAGGCATGAGAAACATCAGATATTGAGTTCCCAGGCTGCTCCCTCCTCTCTGCACTGCTCAGCGCTGCCTGCAGAGCAATCCTTGCTGGCATCCAGGTGCAGGATCACAGGGCCAGCTTTGCTTTCCAGATGACCCCGGGCACTTCTCATTATCCCAGCATGAGGCTCCATCCCCCGGAGCAGGGCTCACACGTGCCAGGACTCATTAACCTTCTGCAGGCTGCCTTCAAAGCACCTGCCAGAGAGGCTGCAAACAGCTACTTTGGAATGGATTTTCCCATTTTTCACTTCTTCTCTTTGAAGGGAATGCTGGCATTGAGCGGTCTGGGGCAGTTTTTCAGGTGGGAAAAGAAGCAGGGCAGGTTTGCCAAGGGAGGCAGGGGCAGTGGGAGATGCCAAGCTCTCCCTGGAGCACTTCGGTCCAGGGATGGGAACAGAGCTGGGAAAGGGTCTGGAGCCCCAAGAGCAACTGGGGGGGCTCATCCTGGAGAAAAGGAGGCTCAGGGGGCACCTTCTGGCTCTGCACAACTCCTGACAGGAGGGGACAGCCGGGAGGGGGTCGGGCTCTGCTCCCAGGGAACAGGGACAGGAGGAGAGGGAACAGCTTCAAACTGTGCTAGAGGACGTTCAGGTTGGATATTAGGGAAAATTTCTTCACTGAAAGAGTAGTTAAGCATTGACACAACTGCCCAGGGCAGTGGTGGAGTCCCCATCCCTGGAGGGATTCAAAAGACTCATGGATGTGGCACTTTGCAATATGGCTTAGAGCAAATGGTGGTGTTTGGCTGAATGTTGGACTTGATCATCTTGGAGGTCTTTTCCAGCCTCAGTTCTTTGGTGATCATCCAAGGAGGGCTCAGTCCTGGCTGCAGCGGTGGCTCCTGGGCCAGGACAGCCCTGGCTGTTGGTCAGTGAGCAGGGGGTGCCCCAGACAAGGAGAGGAGGTGGGAAATGATGAGAGTTAAATGCACAGCCCCAGCAATTCCATCTCTGTTTCCTCTCCTTGCTCTCCTCAGCTTTGAGGTGCCTCAGGTCATTGTTTTCAAGCTTTCCTTTCCAGTCTGAAGTCTCATTTACAAGGCAGTAGCTGGAGTTCAAAGCAATGCCTAGGAGCGAGGGGTGCCAGAGCATTATGGAAAAAAATAATAATCAGGAATCAGAGGAGCAGTGAGGAAGTTGGCAACTTGCTACAAACCTCTGCTAAATTCAGGCCACTGAGCCTGAGGTGTAAACAGCCCTATCTGATTGCTGCATCTTCAGTTCCTGGGTTTGATCTTACCTTATTTATTTCAAGCAAGATAACAGGGAATGTGCCATGCTGAAATGAGAAAGGCCCATACTCAGAGCAAGCTGCTGTCACAGCCCCTTGTGAGAGCAGAAAGCTCTGAGTGCAATAGGAAAGCACTGCTCCTCTTGTTCAGCACTGGTCCAATTTGCAGCTGGAACATTGTAAATAAAGTGCAATAAAAATGGAAGAAATATCCTGCTGTCATTAGTAGTCCAATGGCAAAGCTCCTCAGACTCACAGTCTGGATCGTCTGCTTACACAAACCACCTTTTGGTAAGAAATTTCAGTTAAATGTCAGTATTTGTAGTATCTCTCCTGTTTTCTCAGGAGCTGAGTTCATCCAAGGCCAGGCTGGGTGGGGTTGGAGCAATCTGGGACAGTGGAAGCTGTGGGGTGGGATGGGATGGGATGGGATGGGATGGGATGGGATGGGATGGGATGGGATGGGATGGGATGGGATGGGATCCATGGGATGGGATGGGATGGGATGGGATGGGATGGGATGGGATGGGATGGGATGGGATGGGATGGGATGGGATGGGATGGGATGGGATGGGATGGGATGGGATGGGATGGGATGGGATCCATGGGATGGGATGGGATGGGATGGGATGGGATGGGATGGGATGGGATGGGACGGGACGGGACGGGACGGGACGGGACGGGATGGGATGGGATGGGATGGGATGGGATGGGACAGGACGGGATGGGATGGGATGGGATGGGGATGGGATGGGATGGGATCCATGGGATGGGATGGGATGGGATGGGATGGGATGGGATGGGATGGGATGGGATGGGATGGGATGGGATGGGATGGGATGGGATGGGATGAGCTTTAAGGTCCCTTCCAACCCAAACTGTGCTGTGATTCTGTGATTACATCAACACAAATGAAAGCAGAGCTCAAGCTGAGCAGGTGCTGAAGCACAGCTCTGCAGGTTTGACTCCTTGTGATCAGCTCAGGCCCTGTTTGCAATGTTCAGACATCGCTTGTCTGTCCAAGCTCCCCAAATCCCGAGATCACCACTGGATTGGCACCTGAGGATTCCTGCAGAGCACAGCTATTTTTAGCTGCCACACATTGTTCTCTGGATTCTGAAGTGTCACTCACCCAGCAGGAGCCAGGAGGATTTGAGGTGACGTTGGCATCAGCCAGGCTGCACAGAGAAAAGGCATCTCCTGGGAAGCTCTCTGCCACCCTGTAGGATGCAGAGCTCCTTTAACCACATCATTTGGCTCCTTGACAATGCCAAATAATGTGGTTAAAGGAAAACAGGAGATGCTCACTGATACTTTGATCAGCTTGGTTAAATCTAGAAGGTTTTGCTTGAAAAGTTATCTATGGATAAACTTTGAACCAAAGCCATGGATGGATTATTGCTTTATTTCCAGCCAAGTTACTTCTAGCTTGGGCATTCTAAATTCACCCTGACTAAGGATTTTAACAAAGGAGACAGTCCCAGGTTTCCTGAGCAATGATTTGTTCTCAGAATTGAGGTTACCAGCAGAACAGTTCAATGCTCATATTTTATAGAGGCAGGACCTCACTGTAACCTCTCAGCTGCCTTCAAACCTTTTCTCACGGCAGTGACGCCTCTGGGGCTGAGGTACCTTCACAAAACCCTCATATTTTTCTGCTTTTGAGTGATTATGACCAGAAGAACATACAAGATGTGGCCATCAAAGCTTCATCTTTGCCTGGCTGATGTTAAACAAGTCACAGACAGTAGGAGCCCTAATGTCTGTGTTAGACTGAGCTGGCCTTCCTAAAGCATGAAAGATTGTTTGCCTGCCTAGAAATGCAGTGTATATGGGGCTGTGTGTATGTTCAAGTCGGGGAGATATCATAAAAATGGGTGGCAGTGAGAACAAAACACTTAAACTGATTTAGAGCAGGGAAAACACAAGATGGCACAAGTAGCATTTCAAGGATGCTCTGTGAAGTTGAGAAACGAGTAATTCCCACAGCGCCTGAAAGCCACAACCCCCTCCCTGGAAAACGCTGAGCACCACAATTGCCCCATAAATCGCTGTGCTTGCCCAAGAAGGGTCCCTGGGCAGTAGCTCATGGGGTGTCAGCCAGCCATAGGCGGCATGCTAAAGCTGTCTGTGCAGATTGGGTTATTTTACAGACCTCCAGACTCCTCAGGGAGTGCTTGCCCTCAGGAGATGCTGCCAGAGTGGCTCCCTGGGCTGGGCTTGCTGAGCAGCTCTGAGCCCTGTGCCCACGAGTGGGGTCAGCACAGTGTCCTGAGCACACGGGACTTGGACCAGGAGCCACCACGGGCCTGGGTGCTGCTGCTGCCCGATGGCCTGGGGACATGTCCACAGTGGGGACAGGGAGGTGAGAGCTGCCCGATGGCCTGGGGACATGTCCACAGTGGGGACAGGGAGATGAGAGCTGCCCGATGGCCTGGGGACATGTCCACAGTGGGGACAGGGAGATGAGAGCTGCCCGATGGCCTGGGGACATGTCCACAGAGGGGACAGGGAGGTGAGAGCTGCCCGATGGCCTGGGGACATGTCCACAGTGGGGACAGGGAGGTGAGAGCTGCCCGATGGCCTGGGGACATGTCCACAGTGGGGAGAGGGAGGAGAGAGCTGCCCCATGGCTTGGGGACATTTCCACAGTGACAACAAGGAGCTGAGAGCTCGGGGATGGCTGTGGAGGGCACAGCAAAGCTGGGGTGGCAGTGAGCATCCCCTCCCTGTGCTCAGCCACCTCCTGACAGAGCTGGGGCCCTGCCAAGGGCAGTGGGAGCTGGGAAATCCTGGTGTTGCTCAGAACCCAAAGCTCTGTGTGACCCCAAAGCTGTGGCACAGGGCTGAGCTGATGCCTGCTCTGTGTCCTGCTGGGACCCTGCTCCCAAATCTGTCCTGGACGTGCAGCCAAACCCTGGTCTAATCCCCTCGGGCAGCTCAGGTCTCCAGCAGGAATTTGTAGCTCTGATTTCTGTCCCACTCTTGCAGCCTCGGGGTGGATCCCAGGGTGGCCGTCAGCAGGAGCTGCCCTCCTGACTCTCAGCTCTCCACTGAGCGCTCTCTCCTCCCCTTGTCCTGGTGTCCCCCACACCCAGGACTCTGATTCCTTCTTCCAGTGCCGTACTGGAGATGTGAATGGGAGCCTTGAGACTGCGGCTGGGCCACATTGTTGCCTTTTGGCTGATTTTAGGATTATGAGGCAGACACAGTTAAAGGGTAAAAGGGTTTTACCTCAATATTTAATAGGATCCAAGGTGCACAGCTCCTCAAGGTGGAGCACGCCGAGATGTATTCCTACCGTATAACATGTATACAATTTGATGGACCTTGCAAATTAGCATATCTGTCTAAAATCTCCCAGTAAGAAACTTAATCGATGAAGTCATGTCCCCCTATTCTAGTCACTCCCCCCCAAAATGAGGCTCCAGCCCAGTTTACAAAACATATTCCAGAGAGAAGGTTTCAACCAAGGTTGAAGCCTCGAGTTTCTGATAGCACAAGGCTCTCTGGGCTCCTACTGTGAATGTTTGGTCTTTCTGCTTTGGAGAACCCCCAAAACTAAGTTAGAACAACAGACTGCAAAAATTACAAGCATGTTGGCTAAGGGTACAAAGAATCTATAAAGGGTACAGAAAATATTAGAAAGGTATAAAAATGTTTAGAAGGGTATATAAAAAGAAAAGGCAAAAAATCATCAGGCATCAGTACAACGATCCTGCTTGCCTTTCTTCACATCTGAAGTTTGCTCCAATTAAACCCCACCTTTCCCATTGCTCTGTGTTCTTTGGTTGCTCCAGTTAATGAGAACATTTTCCAGTTGCTGATGTCAGAGCACTGGATCCCCATCCCTACTGCCAAGCCTTTTTAGTGCCTTCCTCACACTCTCCAACAAGGATTTGGTTTGAGATGCTTCTGCCTCCTCAGCTGAGCACCTCCCCTCTGCTGCTGGGTGCTGCGGGCCCTGTTTGGGGCTGGCACAGAGCACAGGGGCTCTGCCTCACCTTCTGGAAAGGAAATCCAGGGAAAACACATTTCTGAGTGCTCTGGCCAGTGCCCTGCTGCAGGGCCATCTGTTCCCGCAGTATTTCACCTTGAAGGGATTTGCCATTTCCCCAGAGCTGTGCTGAGCTCTGTGTTTCAGCAGCGCCCGCCTGTCCCAGGGGATGGAGGGGGTGCACCAAGTTCCCATCCCAGAGGTGAACAGTGGTGCCACTGAGCTCCCAGTCCCATTGCCACCAGAACCAATTCATTTCTATGAGTTTTGACTGCATCAAATATCTGGAAAATCTAGTAAAAGCCACGTGTCATGGAATGATTCTGCACACCCGGGCTGTGTGTGGATGAGATGATTTCTGTGGCACATCCTGGCCAGAACAACATCCTGGCCAGAAATAAAGTGATGCCTTGAATCTCTACCATTACAAATGTTGTTGGAGGGTTTTGGATTTTCCCCCACATTCCCTGGGCTTGCCCTGCCAAAGGGTGGAGCAGCAGTCTCAGCACCCAGCCTGGATCTGGGCAAAGATGGCTTGGAAAACTCCACTGTGGAAGTGCCCTGGCAGGTACACCGAGCCTCCAACACCTAAATTCCGTGTGTTTACTTAGAAACAGGGCACAAAAAACATCACTGCCTTAATTGTCAGATTCTTCTGCCTCCCAGGAACGCTGGGTGTCCGGGATGCTGGAATGACCCTCTGTAATTAGCTCCCCTTCAGAAGATGCATTGCCTTTGTGCCTTGTCTTTCCCTAATTGCCTCTCTGGAGCCGGCAGGGCTCCGCAGACGCTTCCCAAAACCGAGCTCAGCAGTGCCGAGGTGCTGCGGGTGTTAATTAGGTCGCTAGCCCAATCAGCGAGCCGCTGGGTAATGATCAGTGTCCCCAGCTAGGGCCAAGCCCATGGCTGGTGTCTGCCAGCTCCCAACATCCCGCCTGGAAAATCCTCTGGCAAAGGGCACCGAGACCCCCCAGCTCTGCATCAGAGCTTATCAGGGGCCAGCGTTTGCAGGGAGACATGTGAAAATGTCAGCACAGATGGAGATTAAGCTGTCTTCACCTCACGTCAAAACTGCCATCTGCTTCTCTCCTGCACAGCTTTAATCAGATTTTCTCCAGAAAAAAACGGGAGCGGGAGGGATGGGGAGGGCTCTGAGCACTCTGTGGACTTTCAGTGCTCGTGTGCAGGGGCCTGGGGAGCTGCAGAGGGTTTGTCTGGGCATTTCCCATGGAATGGCTCTGTGTGGCTTTGTCTGGAAAGGCAGGAGAGCAGCAAGGACTCACATCCCACTGTAGAGCGGGGGGAAGGAAAGCCACTCTTTGAAAAGAAAGCAAAAGTGGACCTTTGTGGGAATCGTAGGCACATAGTAAGAGCTACTTCACCGTGAGAACACCGTGTTGTTCACAATTCTCACAGTGGCTCTACGGTTCAAGACAAGCAGGAATTCATAAACACAGATAGCTGGCTTCATGCAGGTGGTGTTTTTCCAAGATGTTGTTCTGGCTGTAGGTAGCCAATGACCTTGTGGGGTGGTGAATTGAGAGCCAATGGATGTGTGACATGAAAGACAGAAAATAGGATAAAAAGGCTCTGGAAAATAAAGAGTTACTTCTTTCCTTTCTTCTGACCTGAAGCTGTCATGAACTTTTTTCATCCCGTGACCGTCTCATCAGCGACAGACCTTGTCCTGCAGCCCCTGGTTTTGTCTGTTGAATGAAGCAGAAAGGCAAGCTTTCAGCTGATGGGGTTTCACCAGGAGCCTGCTTGGCTCCCCAGGATGACCCCAGCCCTGCACTCTCACGAGCAGTGTGCTGAGGAAGACAAGTGGGGAATGAAAAAATAACTAATGGGAGAGTTGGACAGTTTGCTCCACAGTCACCACAGTCTCAGTCTTTCCTTGCCTTCCAAGCCCAATATGTTCAAAGCTAAATATGCCACTGCTAAGTTGGGGATAAATCATTCTGGAGAACACGGTGTTTTTGTAGGGACAGGGAGACTGGCTGAGCATTAACCATATGTGTCCAAACCTCCAAGATAAGCACTGGAGGAGTTTCTGACATGGCTCACAAGGCACAGTTGGTGTGGAGTGAGGCTTTGCCTTCTCCTGCTGAGTGCCTGATCCACAAGAATCCCAGAGACTTCCCTTCAGATCTGCTCATCAGCCCCATGTTCCCATCTGGAATTCCTACAGCTGACCTTTCCTTTCCGGACAGACTTCTGCCCACCCAGCAGCATCTCTTTTTTGCTTCAAATCATCTCTAACTCAGCTCTGAATGCGTGCAGTTCATTTGTGAGTCTGCTCATCCCAAATCCTGGCAGTCCTTTCCATGTGGAGGTGTCAGCCAGCTTGAGAAGTGTTTTCTCTGTTCCATCATCGGGACCATTAATGAAAGTGCTGAAAGCTCAGCCCATACTGCAAGCATCCTATTTTGACAGTAATCTGTCAATGATTGCTCCATCTATAATTTTCTAACTGGTTTTGCAACTACCCAATAATATATTCACTTAGATGATATTTTTTCTAGCTCATGGAAGTATCAGAGGAGACAGTGTCAAAAGCCTGACTAAAATCAAGATCTATGACATGGTCTGTTTCTTCTCTATCCAGAAGGCTTTTTGCACTGTCATAAAGGAAAATTAGATTGGTTTGACATATTTGTTCTTGACAAATCCATACAGACTGTTACTCATCCCTTTATACTCCTCTGTGAGCTCACAGATAGACTATTTGATTATCCACTTCAGTGTTTTCTGAAAACTGAAGTTTTAGAGGTTTGAAAGGGAAGCTCCTGACTCTCTGTCTTCTTATTTAACATTTCAAAGGTTGGCATTTAAAAATGTCTCTTGTCTTTCAAGTTTCCCAGTGCCTTACACAGTGAATCCTTAAAACTAATGGTCAATTCTTTCAATATTTCCCAGGTTCTGCTGTAGGTACCATACCACAGAGTTCACAGAGACACAGGCAAATAAGAACATTGACATTTTGGGGGGAAGCTCTGTGTTTCTCTCAGTATTTTCTGTTTATTGGAGCTGTTCCTTGCATGAAAGATATTCCGATTAAGGGCACATTAAATCCTATCCCAGGTCCCATTGGGAAGTCTTGCTCTGGGTGCATCCCTGGACTGTCTGCCAGAGGCTGACATCCACTGGAGAACTTCCAGTGCTTCCATGCCCATGGCAGAGGGGGGTGGGAATGGCACAGGAATGGGGAAGAGCTGCTCTCATCCCTGGGAAGGCAGCAGCCTGGAGCCAGGCCCAGAATTTTGCAGGACTGGGCTTTGAGGTGACCTTAAGATCAATCAGACTGATGAAGAGAGACAATCCCTAACTCACCAGCCTGGAGAAGATGTCTCATCAGCCTGTGGAGCTCTTAAATCATCCTTAGATTTCCAATCCATGGAATATCCATGTGATCTGGGCTCCAGGAGGAATGCTGCTGAGCTCAGAGTGAGGACCAGCAGCAGCACAGCTGATTGCTCACGAGTCCAAAAGGCCCAGCTGCTCCTGCTTTGCTTCCCACATAATCCTCTGAAAGCATTCCCAAGGGACTTGTTCTGCAGTGCAGAGCCTGCTGTCGTTATCCCTGACCTACCTGAGAGAGCAAAACCTCTGCTGTCCATAAAGCTGTGCTCCCAGGGGAGACTGGGAAGGATCATGTTTCCCAGGAGGGATAAAAGGACCTGCTGGCCCTTGGCTTGACTTCTCTTCCTGCCCAAGGAAGATATTTAGGAGCAGAATTCCTGCTTTGGGGTTTCTACAGGGAAAGTTGTGATGTCTCCGAGCAGCTGCTCCTAAATTTGCTGCACACGGAGCCACGAGATGTTGGGAGGGTTTTTATTGGATGGACTTCATCATATAAAGAGACCCCTATAAAATCAGAGCCTGCACTGCTGACCTTGTTGCCTGTGCTGTTACTCTGAGATCTGCTTCACCTTTGTGCAGAACTGCCAAAGGTCCTTCATTTGTCAGAGACAATCAAATTTCCCATCTGCTTCATGAAGGATTGATGAGGTTTAAACATCTTTTATTTGATCATCCAAGCAGCTTGTCTCTGTCTATAAATTTCCTGTGGCTTGCACTTGGACTTTTGTGTTTGTGCACACAGGAAAAAAGGAGTGTGCAGCATTTCTGCTATAAAAATATTCCTTGGATTGTGCTGGAGTCCTTTGCCCATCATGTTTTCCTCCTCAAACCATGACCACGTTCATCAGGATCACTCACAGGGTTGTCTCAAGCTTGGTCAATATCCACAAAGCTCATCCCCTTCCTTTACAAGCTATTTCAGGAAGAGAACTGCCTCAGCAAGCCAAAATTCATATATATGTCAGCAGAGGTTCAGTTAGGAGATGGAAGAAATGATTTTCAGAATTAAAAAAAAGGTTTAATTTTACAGGGGGAAAATCTAAACAAACCCCCAAACTTAATAGCAATAATGAGGGAAAGAGAGCATTTACAATTTTTTTTTTAAGTATATTTAAATAGAATCTCCTGCTATTCTTAAGAGTCCCTTGAAAACTGATTACCTGCATTGACCTGTGTCTAAAGCTATTGACAAAGATAAGCAGGGACAGGCAGTAGTCACTTCACATTCAGTTCTAGTAGTTTGAATTAGATGGACCAAACAAGCTGGAATTATCCATTAAATCAGCAAAATCTGCTTGTCCTTTGCTTTAATGCTTGATTAATGCTGACAGGCAAAGGCCGTGGAGCTGAGCTGGGAATGTGTCTGTCCATGGCCAGAGCCCCAGCCCATCTGCTGAGCCATTGGGGTGGGATTTCGGTGCCGTGGGTCTGTGGGAGCAGGGGCTGCCCCAGCAGCAGTGCTGCTTGAGGCATTTGCAGCATTTCCCTTCCTGCAGCTCCTGGCAAAAGCCTGGCGAATGCAAAACACTGTTTCCCCAAATGCTTGGGAAGTGCCCTCGTGATCATGACTCAGGTTTTCTCTGCTTTTTCACTGAAAGCTTTCATGACCAGGCGCCCTGAAAAATACAGCCCCAATCCAAATCACAAAGAGCTGGATTTGGAGTGCCCAGACCTGAGTTCGGCTTGGTCATGAGAAGTCAAAGCGAAATCCACAGTCTTGGAGGTTCAAGATCCCCCATGGAGCTCAATCCAGTTGGGTGCTGGTCACCAGAGTGTCCCCGGGGCTCAGCAGTGGGGACAGTCCCTTTAATGCCTTTATTGTTGCTGTGGAGGAGGCGACGAAGGGCACCTCAGCCAGCTGGCAGGGGACAGGGAGATGGCAGGAGAGTTGGTTTGCTGGAGGGCAGGAATGCTCTGGAGGGGCATCTGGACAGGCTGGAGCAGGGCTGAGGTTAGGAGGATGAGGTTCAACAGGGCCAAGGCTGAGTCCTGCACCTGGGTCACAATGACCCCATGGATGATCCACGACTGGGCCAGAGTGGTTGGAAAGCTGGAAAAGGCCCTGGGGGTGTGGCTGATGGGGGGGACATGAACCAGGTGTGCCCAGGTGAGCAAGAGGCCAGTGGCACCTGGGCTGTGCCAGCCCCAGTGTGACAGCAGCACCAGGGCAGGGACTGTCCCCTGTGCTAGGACACCTCTTCCTACCCTGGGGATGGAGTGTCCAGGGAAGGGAATGGAGCTGGAAAGGGAACAGAGCACCAGGAGTGGCTGGGGGGGCTCAGCCTGGAGAAAAGGGGATCGGGGGGACCTTGTGGCTCTGCACAGCTCCTGCCAGGAGGGGACAGCCGGGGGGGTTGGGCTCTGCCCCCAGGGAACAGGGACAGGAGGAGAGGAAATGGCCTCATATTGAACCAGAGGATGTTCAGGTTGGATATTAGGGAAAATCTCTTCCCAAACAGGTTTGTCAGGCATTGGCACAGCTGCTCAGGGCAGTGGCACTCCTGGAGGGATAGAAACACTCATGGCTGTGGTGCTTAGAGATGTGGGGTAGGGATGGACTGGGCAGGAAGGGAGGGGTGCACACGCCAAGGCAAGGCAAGGCAAGGCACCTCCCAGCCCCTCCCCTGCCTTCCCTACCCATCCCTGTCCTTGCCTTGCCCTCCCTGCCCTTCTCGTGGGTTGAATTCCCTACCCCTCCCCTGCCTTGCCTCCCTGGGCTGATGGTTGGGCTCAGTGACCTTACGGGCCTCTGCCAACACCTAAACATTCTTTTATTCCACGAGTCTTTACAGCTCCTGGGGTGCTCTGTTCACACACACAACGCCTCTCTTCCAGAACCAGCAGCAGAGCTCAGGCATGAAACAAAAAAAAGTGTTTCTGAGAGGGAGTTTGAGTTAAACAAAAATTGTGCACAAGAGGCAGCAGAACAAAAACCTTTCAGAAACAGCCTTTTAACACTGACTTTAAACGCTTTGAAGTGAAAGGTTCAGATTTCTCTGCATGTTTGCAGGTTGGCTTTGCGTTTTTCAAAGCCTCTTTTCCTCTGTGCTGCCCCTTGCTCTGCATTATCTTGTTTCTGTTTGCCCTGGGCTGTGAATGATTCCAATTACAGAACTGGGGTTTGCCTGCATGGCCACCCCATGTCTCTGCTGTTCCTCTGATCAGTGTTTAACCCCTTCTGCTGGTGGCAGGTGGGCACATGGAAGGGGCTGGGAGCTGCTCTCCCCCCACTGCTGCTGCAGAAGAAGCATTGAAGAAGGATGTCATTCCCAATGCCAATGTGTGATCCTGCTGAGCTGTGTCCCGAGTGCCACCCTGAACAATGAGAATTCTGGTGCCATTTTGGCTCCAAGTCCCTCTTGGATGGAGCAGTGTGGCTGTTGGATGCTGGAATGTTACTATTGTTGAGGAAAAATTGCCTCATTTCCCACCCATGTCCCTGCTAAGGAGCAGCTGACAGGATCCTGCTGCAGGTCAGAGACAGGACAAGGGACAGAGACAGGACAAGGGACACAGTGACAGGACAAGGGACACAGCGACAGGACAAGGGACACAGCGACAGGACAAGGGACAGAGACAGGACGAGTGGACACAGTGACAGGACAAGGGACAGAGACAGGACAAGGGACACAGCGACAGGACAAGGGGACAGTGACAGAACAAGGGGACAGAACAGGACAAGGGGACAGTGACAGGACAAGGGGGCACAGGGACAGGACAAGGGACACAGTGACAGGACAAGGGGACAGTGACAGAACAAGGGGACAGAACAGGACAAGGGGACAGTGACAGGACAAGGGAACACAGGGACAGGACAAGGGACACAGTGACAGGACAAGGGGACAGTGACAGGACAAGGGGACAGAACAGGACAAGGGGACAGTGACAGGACAAGGGGACACAGGGACAGGACAAGGGACACAGTGACAGGACAAGGGGACAGTGACAGAACAAGGGGACAGAGTGACAGGACAAGGGGACAGAGTGATAGGACAAGGGGACACAGGGACAGGACAAGGGATATAGCGACAGGACAAGGGGACACAGGGACAGGACAAGGGGACAGTGACAGGACAAGGGGACACAGTGGCAGGACAAGGGACACAGTGACAGGACAAGGGGACAGAACAGGACAAGGGGACACAGTGACAGGATAAGGGGACAGAGTGACAGGACAAGGGGACAGAACAGGACAAGGGGACACAGTGACAGGATAAGGGGACAGAGTGACAGGACAAGGGGACAGAACAGGACAAGGGGACAGTGACAGGACAAGGGACACAGTGACAGGACAAGGGGACAGAACAGGACAAGGGGACACAGCGGCAGGACAATGGACACAGCAACAGGACAAGGGGACACAGTGACAGGCCAAGGGGACAGAACAGGACAAGGGGACACAGGGACAGGCCATGGCCTCAAGCTGCAGCAGGGGAGGTCCAGGTTGGAGATCAGGAAGGATTCCTTCCCATAAAGGTTGTCAAACATTGCCACAGCTGCCCGGGGAGGTTTGGAGTCCCCTGGAGGTGTCTGGGGAAGGCCTGGATGTGGCACTCAGGGCTCTGGACTGGGGACAGGGTGGGGATTGGGCACAGCTTGGGCTCAATGACCTTGGGGGTCTCAGTGATTCTGTGGTCAGGGGATGTGCTCCATTCTCACACACCAAATCATTCCAGAAGTCCATTCCTGAAAGAGAGGAGTCAGCCCTTGATCCCTGCAGGAACCTGTCTAAATTGGTAGCGTGGGCTCATGGACGGATCAAATAATTTTTACAACTAATTTTTAGGGCAATTCTTATGATTCCTGGGGGTAAAGCACAATCCCAGAATCCCAGAAGCACTGAGGCCGGAAAAGGTCTCCAATGTCATTGAGTGTGGCAGCAGGAGATCATGGATCCCTTGCCCAGCACCTCCTCCCAGGCCAGCAGCATTCCCAGGATACCGGAGAACTTAAAATATTTTTAAACATCAGAAATAAACTTATCATTGGATAGCTTGGCTTAGGGTGATGGGAGAAGTTTCACAGCAAAGAATTTTCAAAATGTTTTGCTAGAGGAACATCAAAAAAATGTTGGTTAAACTTATCGGGCCAAAAAAGTTTGGTTGCTGGGCTACTCTAGACAGAAGTTGTCTTCCAGTTGAAAAGAAAAATGTGTCTTTTATGATGATTTGAAATTGAAAATACAAAACCAGAATTGTTGACAAGGATGTGTTTTTCCTCTTAAAAAAATAAATCAAAATAAACATTGAATAAAAAAAGAGGAACATTTTCAAGCAGGAAAAAGCTCCATTTATAAAATGCCAGAACCGAATGCTGTGAATAATTTAAATGAAGAATTCAACACTGAGATTAAAAAAATATCTCATTGTTGCCAGATCCACACTCTGCCCTAAAAACAGCAGGAGGAATTCAGAAGTTTGTAGCAAAATCGTTTGGTACAGGGATTTTTACTGCGGATTTTAGCTGAGCTGGGATCCAAACCGGACCCAAAGCCAGGCGCTCACCCCAGTGGCACTGGGATGAGCATGGAGCAGATGGGAAGGCTGGGACAGAGGCAGGAGCAGCTCCCTGAACACAACTGAAATCATTCAAATCGATTTTTGAGGGGGTTTGGTACCAGGCTCTGCCTCCTGGGATTTTCCAAAGGTATCAGGAAAATAACAGGAAATAAAGTTTCAGTGCAAAACCAACAGGTGGTTTTTGGTTCTCTTTGGAGTTTTCATGAATTCCGTTCTCGCCAGGGCCTTGAAGCTGGGTTTGGCTGGAGGGAGGCAGCCCAGCAGCTCTGGAGGACTCTCAGAGCACCAGGAGAACGAGCCTGGAGAGTCATGGAACATTTCATGGATAACAGTGATGGGGAACACGTGGATCACGGAGCTAAGAAGAAGGAAAGCCATAATTAAATATTCCCAAGTACAACCCCCAAATTACAGTGGACTAAGAAGTAAGCAAATGACACCCAGGAAGACAGCAGCTGATTCTGAGCTGATTATCATAATGTAAATGCCAACAGCAATTTGCTCAAATCCGAGAGGTTTATTTGCGGCGTGGAAAGTGGGTTTAGGCCTAATCAAAATAAAATCAATGTATATTTCAAAACAGATTAGTGCTGTGAAACAAAGCAGCCATGATTGTTATTCATTATCTTCATCAGCACCGAGAGGGAGTCATTTCTGTTACTGCTTAATTACAGAGATGTTGACAATTAATTAAGTCAACGTGGTGCTAGCCAGTGATTTGGGGAATGGAGAGGGATTGTCCTCCCTTGCTGTGATTTTGGTGCCTCAGCCCAGCCCACGGCACGGCTCTGGTGACACCCCTGGGTGGTGGCAGCGCAGGGAGGCAGAGCAGGGCCAGGCTGCTCCAGTCCTGCCCCTGCTGCCTAAAGGACAGGCTACCCGAAACAGAGGGCAAGACTAACCAGGAGTATAAAAGCAGACAATTTATGCAAGGCCTGCAAAGGCCTTTAAGGTCCATTCGGGCAAGCAAAGTCCCCCCCAGGGACTACGCCCAAAATGGACACAGGGTCACGAGCCCTTCACCTTTGATAAGTTCTGTCCATTAGCACATTGGCCCTTAATTCTCCAATCCACCCTCAGGTGATGATGTTCACCACCCCAGGCCTGCTCCCCCAGCTCACAGTTGTTTACATATTTTTGGGCCCTAAAGCAATGAATATGTCCTTGGATCTGTGTTCAGAGAGCCTTGTTTGGCCAAAGGTGCTGGAACAGAGCATTTCAGCACTTTGTGAGAAGCACAGAACTACAGCAAGTTACAGATACATGAAGAGTAAAAACTAGAAATACTTGAAGGCATCACCCCAGGTCCCCATTTCGCAGCTGATCCTGGAGGGTCCCAAGGTCCCAGGCCTGGCTCAGCCAGCAGGGTCTGCTCCTGTGCCTTCCCAGGAACCCACAACACTTTGGGGACTGAAATTGTCCTTGCTGTGAGCAGCAGGAGCAGGAAGGGGCTGGGCTGGGATCCAGGGCAGGAGAGAGAGCAGGCCATGCCCAGGACACCTGCAGCCACCACGGGACAGGGATGCTCTGGGCTCAGAGGAGAGGCAATGGGAGCCATGGAGCACCCAGGAAACGTTCCTTTTCATCAGGGACATCACTCCCCCTTGGCACAGAGGTGTCAGAGCTGGCAGGGTGCCTCAGGAGCTGATCCTGATCTGTTTCTTTGGGTTGGAGTGCCCAGAAAGCCTCAACCCCACCCCATCGGCAGCTGCTCTGCCTTGAGTCTGAAGGCAGAGCTCACGGGCTGGGAGAAGAAGAGGTTTGAACAAGGGTTCATTCAGTCCCAGTGTCAGTCTGATCCTGAATGCCATTCCCTGAGGGTGTCCCCCGCTGTCCCTGCTGGGATGAGGAGCCCAAACCTGTCCCCTGCCCGCAGGGCTGAGCTCCCAGCACCACCCCAGCTGCAGAGAGCACACAGCCCGTTCCTTGGAGCCCTGCTGGTCCTGTTGGAAAACATACCAGTTTAAAAATTTGGTATAACATTAGTCAAAGGCTTTGTTTGTCTTTACCCAGAGAAAAGGAATTTTCAGTTTCTTTTCAGGACATTGTTCTGCCAGGTGAGGTCTGATGAACTCAACATATCTACAGACTGGAGCAGCCCAAAGATCCCCAGAGAGATAAAAACCACCAATGGAACATGAACAGAACATCGGTGGCCATCTCCAAACATCCACCCCAGAGCACCTCTGACAGAGCTGAAGACATCTCCCCCAGAAAGGACTGATAAGAAAATTGAAAAATGAAGATCTAATTTGCATCGGAGCCAAGGAGATTCGGATCCAATGGGAAACTGAACACTGAGGGTTGCTCAACTCTGCACCAATGAACTTTGAAACAATGCATCTCTGTGGGTTTGACTGTATAAAATTTGGGGGAAATTCCTGTAAAATTGGTGCATCATGGAATGATTCTCTCTGCACTCCCGGGCTGTGTGTGGATGAGATGATTTCTGATTTCCGGCACACCCTGGCCAGAACAACATCCTGGCCAGATAATGAAGTAATGCCTTGACTCTCTACCATTAAAAATGTTGTTGGACGGTTTTTGTTTTTTCCCCAGTTTTGGTGACAGTCCTTCCAAAGGCACAAATCCTGCTCCTGGCACTTCGGGAAGTGATTTGAACGGCAGCCTTGCCTGAAGATCCTCTGAACTCCTGACTGCACAATTGGTACTCCAACACCAGGAGCTCTGGGTTCAAGGGTCCTCAGTGCTGGGTTTATTGCCAGGCTCTAAGTAATTGTTTTTAACAGGATTTTCCTTGCACTCTGTTGCAGGAAAAGGGACCCATTTATATTCATTGTACCTTATAAATGTTCCAACCAGAACAATTGCTCTTGATTATAGTGGACTTTGTTTTCCTTTGAATTTAATAGCAAGAGAAAAATGACACATGACACAAATCTAAATAACATTCTGCTCCCCTCCTCTCTGCTTTCTTTCTGAAGTGTGATTTACACTTCATATTGAAGAATGATATTGTTTCCAAATATCTTGGATTATTTTTTTTCTTTTTATTTTCCAAATGGAGAGAAAAGTGCATTAATGAGCTGGATTTTCCATAGTGCTGAGCAACTGAGTTTTTCCTTGGGTTTTCATATCCTTGGCAGCTCAAAACATCAGGCTGTTTTGATTTTTTGTAGGAAAATTTTTACTTTCGGGGCAGAAAGATGATTGTCAGATGCACATTAGAGATTTTATTTGATAATTTGTGTCTGGGATATAATAATGGTTTTCAGCATATTTTACTCAACAAATTTCTTGAAGGAGGTTGTTTAGGAGGGTGGACGTTGTAGGATCTATGTAGGCGTAACAGAGTCTGTTTTTTCTTTTAATTAATTAATTTAATTAAAGAGAGGGGTGGAGATGAAAGCATTGGGAATGAGCCCTCCTGGTCTCTCCTTACATAACATTTTTGCCATGAACATTACTGAGAGCAAACTCAGGCTGCTGTGAGCACTGAAAAGTCACTTTTTCAGCCAGCTAATGGATTTTATCCCTACAAACACCATGCAAATGTGTTTTCTGGACATGAGGTGGATGGAACCATCACCTCCTGTTCCACTGCCTGGCTGGCCAGGGCTGCAGGAACCTGTACAAGGCAGGAATCCCATTCCGTGTTTTGGCAGGACTTGTGCACCTCCCTGGAGGTGTCTGATTGAGCCCAGCATTGCCACAGATAATATTTAGTGTGCTGCAAGAGGAATAGATCCACAGCTCTGCAATGTGCAGGAACCCCAGGGCCTGGCTGCTTTCATCTGCGTGCTTTTGGTCTGCACTGCATTTAATTTGTGTGGGGAATTCATTTGTTCTCCTCTGGAGTGAGGGGTGCTCAGCCCCAGCAGCTCGGAGTGTTTGGGATGTGAGGGACATGGACTGGGCTCTCTCTGGAGTCCCTTACCCATTAACAGTGGGGCAGGGATCAGTGTGGACACCAGCTCCAGCCCCACAGATCTCCCCTGAGGAGGAGTGTTCTGAACCCCCAGGACCCCAAAACACGCTGGGGGATTTGCTCTGTGCCTCTCCGTGAGCCCCTGCTCCCCTCCCAGGGGCTCTGCTAATTGGCACTGCCAATTTGGGCTCCAGCTGCAGCCCCGGCCCCAAGCCCAGGGGACTGTGCTCAGAAAAGAGCATTTTGTGTCCAAATGTTCCTCCTGCCCTGTGCCATTCGTGCCTTTGCTCACCCTGGGCCCTGGTGTGGCTTCACTGGCACTCTCACAGGTCAGATCTCTCCCCTCCCTGCCTTGGGGCTTGTACAATCACTCCGTTTCCTCTTTTATGGCCTTTCAGGAGCTGATCAAACATCCCTGGGTCCTGCTCACTGCCAGGCAGTGCTGATTTCCCCAAAGCCGTGGGCAGAGGCTGCAGAGATGCTCAGTGAGCAGCCAGCTGGAGGGGAGGTGGCTGAGCCACGCTGTGCCACCCTGTGCCAACCTGTGCCACCCTGTGCCACCATCCTGGGTCACTCCACGGAGCTCCTGCTGCTTGATTCCCCCTGTGCTGCCTTTGGACAGGGGATTCTTGCTGCTGCTCCTCCTGCTGCTGCTCCTGGCTGTGCCGCCTCCTTTTCCTGCTTTGGAGGAAGAGCAGCAGCAGCCTGGCAGTGCCTGGGATGCCTTAGGATTTTAGCTTCTGTATTTTCGTGCATCTGGAATTTTAGTGTGTAACTCTGGACTCCATACAGGGTGCTAAAGCTCCTGTTTGCAGCGTTTTTAGGCAAAACAATTCCTCTAAGTTGGAAATCCAAGGACACTTTGCTGCCTCAGGGCCCCAAGATATGTAAACAACAGTGAATTGGGAGAGCAAACTTGGGATGGTTGGCATCATCACCTGAAGGTGTAATTGGAGGATTGAACCTTGATATGTAAATGGACAGAACTTATAAAGTATGAAAACCTCATGACTTGGTGTCCATTTTGGGTGCAGCCTCTCCAGCAAGCTCTGTCTGCCCTAAATGCACCTTGAAGGTGCTTCAATAAATTTATCTGCTTTTTATTCTCCTAACTTTGTCTAGAACACAAAGTTGTACCATTCCAGGACATTCCTTGTCTCACCATTTCCTCCCCAATGCCACCCAACAGCTGTCCCCGAGCCAGAGCACAGCTGGGACATCATCCCATGGGACAGAGGATGCAGAGAGCCCCAGACTGCAGTTTGGGATGACGATGACTCCTTGATAAAGTGTTGAGCTGAGTCTGCTCCTGGCCCAGCCCCTGCTCAGTCCCACAGGCACACCCTGAGGAAGGGCTGGGGAAGACAAATGTGTGAGCATTTCTCAGCAGTTTAACATGAAGACAGCAGTGCTGAGCAGGCAGGAGTTCTGTTTGATCTGTTTGATCTATTTAATTGTGTTTTTCTCCCTTGCTTATACATCAGATTTTTGTATCTCTGTGTGTCTGCCTGTGCTGACAACTCACAGAGATTTTGCCACCCCCCAGCAGAGCTGGGTGCCTCATTCCTGTCGCCAGAGCTGACAAAACCAGAGCAGAGAATCACAGAAACACAGCATGGTGCGGTTGGAAGGGACCCTAAAGATCACTGAGTAGGAAATGACCTCTAAAGCCACAGAGTCCAGGCATTAACCCAGCCCTGCTGTGCCCACCCTGTGGGTGTCCCTGCAAGGAGCTCCTCTCACTCCTTCTCATGCCTGGTCTGAACATCCTAACAAGGAGCACTCTCCAAAGGCTTTGCCTGGAAAAAAACCCAACCCCAAGCACATTATGCCATCACTGCCCGAGGGAGAACAGAGAGCAGCTGCGATTTGGAGTCGTGGCTTGAGCTCTTTGGAATTAAAACAGTCCAATGTATGAAAAATTCCAAGCAGAGGTGACACTGAGTGTTTCAGTGCATCCCCAGCCCAGGGGTGACAATTGGAGGGTCCCCAGGAGGAGTTTGCTGCATCCCCACAGTTAACCTCATCTGGCCACAGCTGGAAGGCAAAAACCCTGCTGGGTGTGTCTGTCCAGAAAGCTCTTTTCGTCTGCCCTGGAGCTGTGGCAGCAGCTGGAAACCAGGGCTTGAAACCCCCAGCACACAGCAGGTGCTGAGAGAGACACTTTTGGGGCACAGCCATTCCAGCTGGGGACAAGGCCCCTCCGGCCATGGCGTGTCCTGAGCTCTGCAATTGTCTCCTGCTGCTCCATTGAGCTCTGAGTGCTGCTTATTGATTTTCTACAGTCAGCTCAATGCCAGAGACATTTCTGTGGTCCAGGGCACGGCAAACAGAGCAGGGAGGGCTGCAGGGCCAGGCTGAGTGGCAGAGGCTGTGCCCTGCGGCACGGCAGTGACAGGTATTTACCAACTCCAGCCTCACCCGGGGCAGACCCCGAGCAGCCCTGGCTGACACCAGGAGCTGAGTGCTGGCAGCTGGAACAGCCACCTGTACCCTGCCTGCAGCTCTTCTGTGTCGGTCACACCTCCTGCTGTGACAAAATGTCCCTGTGCACCTGGAGGGGACACCTGAGGTGCTGGCCCTCACATCACAGCTGAGCTTCAGCTTTTCTTCGCACCCACCTCGTTTCCTTTCAGCTTGCCTTGTTTTGATCCTGCTGCCTGGCTCCCTGTGTTTGCCTGCCAGAGGTGATGGCAACCAGAGCACCTCCCAGCAAGGCTTTGCTCCCAGGGAGCCTTTCAAAAAGAGGTGCAGTTTGGTGTCTCCAAACTGATTTGGGATCATGAGTGTGCTCCTAGTCCTTCCCTGTCTCCATCCCTCCTCCTCCTGCAGCTCTCGGCTCTGTCTGGCTGCCAGAGGCACAAATCAGACTTGCAAAAGTTCAGGGCTATTGCCCAGGTAATTGTATTTACTTTGGAGCCTGGCTGTGCTAGGACTGAGTGTAAACCCAGGCTTCAGCAGGGTGGTCAGTGACTGTCCCAGCGTGAATTTATTGCTGCTGGGAAGTGACACTTTGTGCTGTTACCTGCTGTGGATTTAAACCTTCTAAGTCATTCTGGACCCAGGACACATTTGGCAGCTAAATCCTAATGGGTTCGTTCCTTCTCCCACCATTTCACCATCTCCTCGTGCAGGTTTGTAATTACAGATGGGATTTTGACAAGTCAGATTCCCTGTAATGGCAAATTTAAGCTCCCTGATGTGAATCAGAGGGAGCGCAGATGACTTTGCAATGCATATTTATTAAGGAAAAGGGTGGCTGGAGTCACTTTCTCTCACCAGAGCTGTGTTCTGGAATTTATCTGCTACGAGGCCTGATTTTTAGTGGAAAAGGATTTTACCCCCTCACACGCACAAAGCAGCATAAACCCCATTGCTTTTGGTACAGAAATACTCATTTTATGAGAATGCAGAAAACACCTTCCAGTGCCTAAAGCAGTTCCAAGAGCTGGAGAGAGACTTTGGACAAAGGTCTGGAGGGCCAGGACACAGAGAATGGCTTCCCACTGCCAGAGGGCAGGGATGGATGGGATATTGGGAAGGAATCCCTGTCTGTGAGGGAGGACAGGCCCTGGCCCAGGTGCCCAGAGCAGCTGTGGCTGCCCCTGGATCCCTGGCAGTGTCCAGGGCCAGGCTGGACAGGGCTTGGAGCAACCTGGGACAGTGGAAGGTGTCCCTGCCTTGGCAGGAGTGGCACGGGATGGGATTTAAGGTCTCTTCCAGCCCAAACCAGCCCCTAGAGCTTGCCAGCCTCTCCACCCTCACAGCCACATCCCCACAGCTGTTTCAGCACCTCTGCAGGCTCCCACATCTGGAAATCCCAAAGTCCCTGCCCCAGGATCCTTCCATGGCTCAACCAAACCCAGCACGGAACTTTTACCCCATACAGAGTTGTCTGCTGTGTGTCACGAGATTTGGACACCTCTTCAACACTTCTTTTGGCCAAATCTCTGCCTTGGGGCCTGAACTGCACCGAGTCCTTCTGCTCCTCCAACCAGGGCAGCTCAAGGAGTACAGACCTCTGCTCCAGTCCAGGCCAATGGCATGGGGAAAAATGAAGAATTTCTGGCTAAATTCAGAAAGAGAAATGAAACTGCAGCTTTTGGCTTGTCCCTGCACCCTGACAATTCCTGCCCAGGAGCAATCAAGGGCAGGGATGCCTTAGGAGCCACATTCCTTATGAAAATAGTGATAAAGATAATTTCCCTTCTCTAATGTTGTCTGGGTTGCAAGCCCTGCCCTCTGATTATGGCCAAGAGCTCAAATTTATACATTTGCCTTTATTCTGTTTTCTTCTAAAGGTGTTTTTATCTGCCTTTTATTCAGCTAATGGAATGGGAATGACCTGCTTGGCTGGGGCAGGGATAGCCCTGTTCCAGCAGTGGGGCTGGAGTGTCCCCGTTCCACACTCCCATCCAGGGAAGCTCTCTGCTTGCTGCTTGCATTTAGGGTGTTTTCAGAGGCAAATTAATATTTCAGCAAAGCTTTCCTGCCTCTCGCTCTGGATAGGAATTGAGCTCTTTCAAACACAGACCAGCCTGGGGTGCTGGACTGTGCTGGGACACGGCACTGGGGAGAGGGACGATCACTCTTCCTTGTCACCGTTCGTCCCAAAAGGAGTTTTGCTGACACAAAAAGGGAAAACTAAGCCACGGAGACTCTAGGAACCACAGAACTCCCAGCATTGTTCCTGAACTGTGCTTTTACCTTGCTCCTGGCCATGCTCACAGGCTCCATCTCAGACACAGGAATAATTTATGAGGAATTAATATATATATCTAAATTCAGCATCCTCTGCAGCATTTTTATGGAATAAGGACATGACAACAGCAATTAAGCACAAAACTGACTAGAAATGGTCTCTCACTGGTCCCAGGGAGGATTTTACAGAAAGGCAGCTTTAATGCCTGCAGGGACTGGGGCTTAGCCCCCCTGGGACCCAACAGAGCAGCATGAACTGCCCTCAGAATTCTAACCCTTCACCTCTGCCCACTGTGCACAAACTGCTGGAGCCTGTGTGGGGATCCACACAAGGCTTTGGAATGGCTTTGGAGATGTTGGACCTGGCAAAGGTCCCACTGCTCCTGCACCTGTGCTGCTGCTTCCCTGCTTGGGGAGTGAGTGTGAGGATTTTATGGTACTGTCAATAAAAACCATCAGCATTTTAGAAATCAAGGCTTAAAAATTCCAAGTGTCCAAGGCCAGGCTGGACAGGACTTGGAGCAGCCTGGGACAGTGAAGGTGTCCCTGCCCAAGGCAGGTGGGTGGGAATGAGGTGAGCTTTAAGGTCCTTCACAACTCAAACCATTCTGCGATTGTCTTAATCTGTGAGCTTGTATGAACTCGGAAAGAAGTTGGAAGACTTGTTCATTCACTCTCAGCTTTGGTTGTGGTGAGCCTGTTCCAAGCTGTTCCCAGCAACAGCAAAAATCAAGTTTATCATCACAAAGAAAAGCACAAATAGTGCAGGACTCACAGCAAAATCAAAAAAGATTTTGTTTTAAATATTTGACTTGGTAGATGAGCAAAGAAAAAGTAGTGCCCTTTTCCACACATATGTTCCTCCATTTTAACCATTTTATTTCACTTGTTTTATTTCACTTGTAGACCTTCAGGATGATATTTTCAGGGTAAGCAGGAACAAATCCAACTCTGCTTTGCTTTCCTGTCCCTGCTGTCAGCAGTGCTCCCTGTCCCCGGGTGCCCTGAGGATTCCTGCCAGGAAACCATCCCAGTCCCCCTCTGGAGCCAGTCCTTTGCGCCCCCACAAACCAGCAGTGCTGGGGGTTTGGTTCAGGCTCCTCCCAGGCTGTCAACCTATTTTTGTGCAGAGGATTTGGTGCTGTTTTACAGAATTTGTAAACCCATTGCAGGGGAAAAAGATGTAAACAGAGTTGTGGCCTTGCAAAGGATCAGGTGGTGTGGGGAAATCCCACGATTAAAACCTTCCATTCAAACCCAGTCCGGGCTCCAACGGGAAGGTTTGCAGACAGATTTTACAAGTCCAGTGTGAGAGTCAGACCTCCAGAGCCCAGCTTTCTGCTCCAAACTCCAAACTAATCACAGCAGACAAGGTGATTGACTAAATAATCCTCTCTTGTTTTCTTTTCCTCCTACACATGATCTGCACCTCTGTGTTTTCTCTCTGCCTGTGACAGAGCTGCTGCAGCCAACAGCCAGAGCTGTGTGTGTCCCAGCCCTGCTGGCAGTGCCAGGCACAGCCTGAGGTGACCCCTGGTCCCCCAGGGTGGCTCTGCACTGGGAGGGACCCAGCTGGGCTGGATTCTGCATTTGCAACTTTTCAAAGCAATCGCATTAACGTCCCCAGTGTCCCCCTTGTGCAGCCTGTGCCTCATGTCCAGGGAATCGCAGCATCCCGGAGCGGGTGGGGTTTGATGGGACCTTAGAAATCACCTCATGCCACCCCTGCCATGGCAGGGACACCTCCCACTGTCCCAGGCTGCTCCAAGCCCTGTCCAGCCTGGCCTTGGACACTGCCAGGGATCCAGGGGCAGCCACAGCTTCTCTGGGCACCTGTGCCAGGGCCTGCCCACCCTCACAGGGAGGAATTTATCCTCATATCCCATCTAAACCTACTCTCTTTTATTTTGAAGCCATTTCCCCTTGTCCTGTCCCTCCAGCCCTTGGAAATTGTCTCTCTCCATCTTTCTTGCAGGCTCCTCTCAGGTCCTGGAAGGACACAATGAGGTCACCCCAAAGCTTCTCCTCTCCAGGCCGAATAATCCCAATTCCCTCAGCCTTTCCTGCCAGCACAGCTGCTCCATCCTCTGCTCATCCTGGAGCCTCCATGGACTCTCTGCAGCAGCTCCAGCTCCTTTCTGTGCTGGGCCCAGGCTGGGGTCTCACCTGAGTGGGGCAGAGGGGCAGAATCCCTGCCTCCCCTGCTGCCCACAAGGGCAAATTCATCCATTAAACCAAAGCCAAAATTCACTTTTATTGGGGGACACAGATATCTTAGGGGTGAAATATAATTCTGGCCCTGCAGACCTTATTCCCACCTAGAGGTTGTAGGACTTCTCCCCTTTTCCATCCCCCCTGGAGACACCTGGCACTGCCAGGGCCGCAGTTCAGAATCCTGGCAAAGCTCTCTCCAAAATGGGTCACTTTTTCAAAGAGTGAACGTGGGGCTGTTTGCTGCTCTTCCAGGACCAGGGCATTTCTGTTTTCACCCCGCTGGGAACGAGATGTGAAGTGTAGCAGAGCTTAGGTGTCAATGTTCCTTCACAGGTGTGCAGGCTGGAGCATGGAACTTTGTGGGGAAAGAGAAAAAAATCGTCTGAGATTGGCATTGGAGAGAGAAAGATGTGAGAAAGAAAGGCAAGAAGGAAGCTCAGAGAGCAGGAAAGGCCCCACAAGAACACAAAGCACATCTGGGAAAGGCACCTCAGTGATAAACACATTAAAATCAGGGATTTCTGCAGGGTTGTGCCCATCTGGGATGGGAGCTGGGAGCAGAATCTGGGAATGGCCCAGGGAGCAGGAATGCCAAGCATCTGAGGGGCTGGACACAGCTCTGCTGGCCCTGGCCAGAGGGGACACAGCTCTGCTGGCCCTGGCCAGAGGGGACAGAGCTCTGCTGGCCCTGGCCAGAGGGGACACAGCTCTGCTGGCCCTGGCCAGAGGGGACACAGCTCTGCTGGCCCTGGCCAGAGGTGACACAGCTCTGCTGGCCCTGGCCAGAGGGGACACAGCTCTGCTGGCCCTGGCCAGAGGGGACACAGCTCTGCTGGCCCTGGCCAGAGGGGACACAGCTCTGCTGGCCCTGGCCAGAGGTGACACAGCTCTGCTGGCCCTGGCCGGAGGGGACAGAGCTCTGCTGGCCCTGGCCAGAGGTGACACAGCTCTGCTGGCCCTGGCCAGAGGTGACACAGCTCTGCTGGCCCTGGCCGGAGGGGACAGAGCTCTGCTGGCCCTGGCCAGAGGGGACAGAGCTCTGCTGGCCCTGGCCAGAGGGGACAGAGCTCTGCTGGCCCTGGCCAGAGGGGACAGAGCTCTGCTGGCCCTGGCCAGAGGGGACACGGCTCTGCTGGCCCTGGCCAGAGGTGACACGGCTCTGCTGGCCCTGGCCAGAGGGGACACAGCTCTGCTGGCCCTGGCCAGAGGGGACACGGCTCTGCTGGCCCTGGCCAGAGGGGACACGGCTCTGCTGGCCCTGGCCAGAGGGGACACGGCTCTGCTGGCCCTGGCCAGAGGGGACACGGCTCTGCTGGCCCTGGCCAGAGGGGACACGGCTCTGCTGGCCCTGGCCAGAGGGGACACAGCTCTCCAGGCTGCAGCAGTGGGTGGCTCCATGGAAATTGCTTTCCAAGGATGCACCACAGCAATTCAGCTTCAACTGGGGCCACTGGGCAATGTGGGAGGAGCTGGGTGGGAGAATCCTGAAAGGGCTGAGCGTAGGACAGACAAAGTGTCACCCCAAGGTCACACCCAGAGGGAGGAGTGTCCGTGGATCAGCAGCAGCTCCCCCAGTCTGGGGGCCTCACATCCACATCTGCACCTCAGAGGCAACACAGCCCTGCCCAGCCCTGAGCAGCACCAGCCAGGATGAGATCTGCTGGAAATCACTCTTGAAAAGCATAAACTTGGGGTAAAACAGGCGCTGGGTGGGGCAGAGCGCCATTTCTAGCAGAGCCCAGACCCTCTTGCTCCTCCATGTCCAGCAGCACACAGACCTGGCATGGACAGGAGCTCTGGGAGGTCCCAAAATGTCACCCTATTTCATCTGGGACTGACACAGTCCTGGAGAGAAAAGCCTGGCAGAGCTCTTTCCTGCCAGGTCTCCCCTCCTTTGCATTACGATCCGAATTCAGGGACTGACAAAAGTGCTGAAGTCACTGCTAAAGCAGACTATTTCTGCAGCCTAATGGCAGCTGTTCCCTGCCCAGGTAAGACTGAGCCCATTCTGTGCTAAGAAAGATGAGCAAGAGCTAAAAATAAAGGGGATGATGGCAGGTGCACGGCTGTCACAATAGAAACAGATCCCTTGCAGCCCCTCCCTGTCACTCAGAGCAGAGCTGAGACTGCTAATGGCAATTTGGCTCTCCCCTCTTCCCATTTAGGAACTTTATTTTAAATCAAGCTGAGGAAAAAATGGAATTTCTGCCGAAGTGTTGACATTTTCCAGGGAATACAGAGTGTGGAAAGCTGCCAGCTTCAGCTGCTGGTAGAGATAACTCAGTGGGGCTTGTACCAGGCTGGGAAGTTCAGTCCCCAGTGGGAAGAAGTTCAGGCTTTGTTGCCGTCGAGCCCAGGGCCAGATAAAACATTTGATTGCAAAATCAAGCATTTCTAATGCTTTCTTTTTGTTTTCCTATGCTAAGAACAGCTGCTCCTGAGGGCTTCCCAGAGATACTCCAGGGAAAGCACCTGGAGAGCCTCACTCGTGGCAGAGGGGCAGCTGAGGCTGGCAGGGCTCTCGGGGCCTCAGTCTGCCCTGGGGAGAGGTTCAGCCTCCCCATGCCCTGCAGGAGCTCTCCAGCTCTGTTCATCCTGCTGCACAGAGGGCACAGGGGTGTAAAAGCAAAATCCCAAAGCGTCCTGTGTGCGATTTAGGGTGCTCAGTGAGGGGCACCCCGTGTCTCAGGGACAGGAGGGTGCCTGTGGCATCTCCAGGAACCAGCCAGGAGAGTCTCAGAACCCCAGAGTGGTTGGGGTTGGAAGGGATCCCAAAGCCCATCTCATCCCAAACCTCCCTCTAGACCAGGTTGCTCCAAGCTCTGTCCAACCTGGCCTGGAATCCCAAATGCTTTTGGAAAAAAACCACACTGTGAGAGTTACTCCAGCTCCCAATTTCCACAATGTGCAGCAGCAAAGTCTTCCAGGCTCTCCAGGATGTGTGGAGAGAAGGATTTCTTCTTCCTTGAGCACAGAATCAACATTTTGTTCCCGGTGCTCTTTTTCTTTTAGAAACCCTGCTTGATAAATTACTAGAGGGGCTCATTAACTGCAAAGATTTGTCAGTTTTCCCAAAGCAATCAGGGTGTTAGTTAGACCAAAGGAGCAAATGGAAAACTGAACGGGAAGCCAAGCACAGCCCCATTAATCCTGGGTTATGGATCGACATTTGTCAACTCTATTGAAGTCTGTTGTAGCGAATAGAGCCCAGGAGACCACTCAATTACTTTATCTCTGAGCAATTAGGATCCTGCTCTTTCAGGTCAATCTGTTAGCACAGAGGAAAAAAAAAATCTGGATACAAGATTAACAGTAGAAAATCCACTGCCTTGTGTCGTGGGGTCTTTTGGAGGAAAAAAAACCCAAACAACCAGATTTTCCCTTTCAAACGCTGGGTTTGAGAAGTAAATTTCAGTGATTTTAGCATTCAGCAGGGGCTCCCAACACTGTTGGTGTCCCAATGTCCCCCTCCATCTCTTCCTGAGCATTTCTGTGTTTGCCAGGTGACTGCTGAAGGATCAATCCATTCTTGGAGCAGAAATACCCCAGGGATGGCTGTGCACTGCTGCACTGGGACATGTCCATCACAGCCTGACCGAGTGGCCAGAAGTGACTGCAGCTGTGCCTCATGAGCAAAGCACTGTCAAGGTTTAGGCTGGGAAAACCAGGAGCCACTTTTAGCTCTTCCTCAGTGAGAGTGAGGGATTTTTAGAGAAGAAAGGGGATTTTTTGGGTGCACATCCATTTTGCTGTAGCTCATAATTCACTTTCTGAAGGCACAGATGTCAGGGGATGTACAGGTTCGGAGGAGTTTTCAAAAGGATACAGAAAGGTAGAAAATGGGAGAATAACTGAGCTGTAAATTTCCTGTATTCAGGGACACTCAGCTTTGACTAAAAAGCTGCAGCTTCTGCTTCTGCCCTTAAATAAGGTCCTTTAAAGCAAGAAGAGCTGGGATAAAAAATGCTGCCTTTCCCTGAAAGCTTTCCTTCCATATCCTCATGCCCAGAGTGATGGGAAAACTTGGGAAGTGAAGCCGAGTCCACACCATGACCCAGAATTCAATCCCACTGAATTCAATTCCAATCTCCCGAGCTGCTCCCACCCAGCTCATCCGAGCCCAGGGAGGGATTCAGCCACCAACTCTCATCTCCTGGGGTGATTTATTGAGCACACAGTGACACCTGGATTGTCACAGCTTCATTCCATCCCTATTTTGGGAGTAGTGGGAGCTGCAATCAGGAATTGCCTACACAGAAAGAGCCTCCCCAAAATCTGCAGCCTGGTTTGGTCATTCCGTGATTGTCCATCGAAGGATTGTTTTATTTCACATCTAGTAGAGATGTTGGACAATGGGAATGGCAAAATCTTGGATGTGAGGCTGCTTCAGAGGGCTCCTGAGATAATTGAAATGTTGGTCTACAAAAAATCGGCAGGGAATGAGCAGTGGGGAAGAGGATCACCAAATTACTACCTCCAGGTTCAAGATGCTGCTTGACTCATTGAAGACAAGAGAGATGGAAAGAGGTTTCAAAAAACCCCAAACAAGCCAAAAATCCTATGATCAATTGCTTCCAATGAATGATTTCCCCTATTTGTACAGCTTTTCTTCGCTGTTTTAGAAGATGGAAATCATATGTTGGGATTAATTTAACCAGTGAGTCAGGTTTGGTGACTTAAATCACTCGCTTCCCCCCTGCTCTATCATTTCTGCAAACTTAATTCTTTTTTTCTGTCCGTGAATCATTCCTGATTTCCGACATTCCATCCCTCACTCTCAGCTGGTGAATGAACAGCCTGAATGGATGTGTTTTCTCCTCTGCACTGTTGACTCACTGCTCTTTTTTCAGCAAAGGCAGCCTGACCATTAGCCTTGAGCTGATGGCAGGGGGGTTTAAAGAGGAGGAAAACAAATAGAATTCAAATGAGTCTGTCCAGCCCGGGCATTGAGAGCTGTGCACAGCTGATGGTGCCCACAGTGTGCTCCTCCTGTTACATCTCCAGGGATTTATTTCAGCAGAGAACTCGCTGTTATTGCAGTGATGCTTTCAGCCATTAATGCCACTCACATGGAGAGGTTGGCTATAAATTTTTTTTTATTTTCCACTTTGCAGAGAGGGAGCTAAGACCTAGAGAGAGCTCCTCAGGCACGGGAGGGCTGTGGCCAACCCAAATACCAAGGCAGGATGTCTGGACAGCAGCTGAGGCCTGGAACAGCTGGGGGATGTGGGTGCCTGACCCCACAGACAGTGTGGCACGGGTGCAGTGCAGGTATTTGTGTAAGGAAGGGCTGAGATGGGAACAAGGACACAAAGGAAACTCTGCCTGTGCTCAGGAGGAGGGCTGGGAGTCTTCTTGGCTTTCAACTCCAATTTCCCCATGCCCAGGAGCACCAGGAGGGCTGCACTGGATGGCTGGGCAAATCCATGGAGATGTTTGTTGGCTCAGGGATGCACAGAACCCCAGACACCGCTCCTGTTTGTGAGAGCCCTGTCTGTGGGCTGTGCCCAAACTGGGAACACCTCTCTGCTGCTGGGAACCAGCTCCAGCCTGCTGGAAATGTGCAGCTTCTGGTGGGAGGCACCCTCTGTGCTGCTGGGATGGGAACAGCTCCACAGGAACACAAAGATATACATGGAGTTCTGATGTGCATGTATGGATACACATTTTTATAAATGTTAGAGAGGTACAGATTGTATAGATGGCACACAGAGAGATATTTAGATAGATGTAGATAGATACAGATTAGATATAGATACATATGTAGATATAGAGATATATAGATAGATATAAAGAGATATATAGATTATATAAAGAGATATATAGATATAGATACAGATATATAGATATCTATATAATCTAGATTATATTATAGATATAGATATAGATATAGATATAGATATAGATATAGATATAGATATAGATATATAGATTAGATTATATATATAGATATAGATACAAATCTGTATATATACAGATATATATAGATTAGATATAGATATAGATATAGACATAGACGTAGACATAGACATAGACATAGATATAGATATAGATATAGATATAGATATAGATATAGATATAGATATAGATATAGATACAGATTAGATATAGATAGATATAGACCCATATACAGAAACTTCTCTCCAGTGTGGCTGTGAGTGTATTCCACCCATGCAGAGCCCCTGTCTCCAAACACCTCAGTAGGAATCCTCCTTTCATTCCCCAAACCCTGTGGCTTTCAGCATCACAGGGAGGAGCTGGACACATCCATCCCTGAAATATCCTTTCCTCGCTGGCATGGAAAGCTCTGTCACAGTAGCAGAGGTAGTGCCAAGTGCCAGCCCCTGGGTTCCTGAGATCAGTCCATTATGCCAGCTTTAATATTTAATGAAGAGTAACTCATTTGCCTCCTTATTGCAGAGATAAGTTGAAAAATACTGGCTGCGGGTATTGGAAAGGTTCAGAAAGCTGGACACAAATAAACAGATTGTTTTTATTCTAAACCTCGTGGGTTTTTTTTAAGTCATCCCCACAGTGCCTGTGGGCACAGCTGGATGTCCAATTCCTCACTGCATCACTCCACAGTCATGCCGGGAAAACTCTGCTGAAGCCCTCAGGCCTCCATGGCTTTAAATCATGGAATGATGGAGTTGTTAAGGCTGGAAAAGAGCTTTGAGATCATCCAGTCCAACCATCAGCCCAGCCACGCCGTGTTCACCACTAACCCCAAGTGCTGCAGCCACAGCTTTTCTGAACACTTCTAGGGATGGGGACTCCGCCACTGCCCTGGGCTGGACCACCCTTCCCATGAAGAAATTTTCCCTAATATCCAATCCAAACCTCCCCTGGCCCAGCCTGAGGCTGTTCCCTCTCCTCCTGTCCCTGTTCCCTGGGAGCACAGCCCAACCCCCCCGGCTGTCCCCTCCTGTCAGGAGCTGTGCAGAGCCACAAGGTCCCCCTGAGCCTCCTTTTCTCCAGGCTGAGCCCCCTCAGCTCCCTCAGCCCCTCCTGGGGCTCTGTTCCCTTCCCTTCTCCATTCCCTTCCCTGGACACTCCAGCACCTCAAAGCAGCATTTCTTTCTGCCCTGTAAACCCTGTTGCTTCTTATTCCATCTCGGATGGCTTTGCCCAGCTTCTGTCAGCCCTCAAATATCCCATAAAAGAGCCTTTTCCACAGTATCCCTCCAGATGCTCTCTGGGTCCCCCTTTGTGCAATTTCAGAGGGTTGGAGAGCTTTCCATGCTACATTGCCCTCGGAAATAGAATTCTCCTAAAGCACAGCTTGGAGCAGCACGTACATCAGTGTCTGGAATTATGCTAAGCACTGCTCATCGGAATTATTATATTAACTGGAAAGGGGGAGCACACACAATTTAACAGGGGAGAAAGAGCAACAAATCTAAGAAGAAAAATCAGTGTGTTACAGAGAGGAGAAAGCCAGGAAAGCAGCAACTATAAAAGCTCTGCTGCAATTAAAGAACCTTTTATGGTGGGGATTTAAAAGCTTTTGCTTTTCAGGGTACATATTATGGAAGGCAATCCAGGGATCTGCTGGGGACAAGAGTGTTGGCAGGTGCCCAGGGCTGACAGCAAAACCTGGGTTTTACTGAAAGCAGGTTTTGGTAGACCTCAAAACTCTGTCAGACATCAGCAGGACAATTTCTGGCTCCATCCTGCCTGGGGAGAAGGCATGAGTGCCAACAGGAGAAGGATCTGCTGGATCAGGGATTTCTCCTTCTCCCAGCCACCTGAGGCTGGGCACAATTTAATCCTGGGCACTATTTAATCCTGGGCACAGTTTAGTCCTGGGCACAGTTTAGTCCTGGGCACAGTCACCCTCTGAGGCTGCTCTTCGGCACAGGTCAGAGCTGCTCTGCCAGCTCTGCTGCCAGTGGTGCTCATGGAAGAGAAGCCTCACTAAAACCTCCAGCCAGGGGCAGAAATGGCATCAGAATGTTCATCTGCAAAGAGTTAGTGATTCCTGTGGCTGTTAATTCAGCAGGGGAGAGGTTTGCTGTGATCAAAACAAAGCAAAAGAGAAGCAGAAAGCCTTGCCTGGTTCTCCCCTCAGCTCAGTCCTTTGCAGAGAGAAATGGTATTTAACCATCTAAGGACTTTCCTTTCTCATCTGGAAGCAGAAATAGGTCTGAAAATGTGTATATAGAGACAAATGCAAGTGTGGGTGAGCCGTGCAGCTCTGGATGTACAATATGTTTATGAGCATGTTTTACAGGGCGTTGGGAGTCAAATAATGAACATTCTGAAGTTGTTGACAGCAGCTGAAGCAATGCAAAGCATCATTCACCATTTCAGAGCTGCTGCTGCATTGCATGCAAAGACCTCAAACTGGGGGAATAGAGTAACACATTGTACTGTGTTGTATTGTGAGAAAACTTTATTTATTTGATGGTTTTGCTTTGAATATAAAAAAGACCGGTAAAGGGAAGGTTTTGTTTTTCCTGTGGAGCATGTTGGCTGAGATCTCAGCAGCAGTGGGAGGTTTATTTATCATGGAACAGCTGCAGGAAGAGCTAATATGGACATAAACCTCCCCTAGACCCAAAGCAGACTTGAGGAAAGAGTTCTGCAAAGACTCTGAGAAGACAATACTAACTCATAAAGTATTGGTTTCTTATCGTATTGATTATATTGCAGTGATAAAATATAAATTTGGTGTATCCAGCAATGACAGCTTTACTGCCTTATTGTGCTGATTATTACAGAAAGCATAAATTGGGTCATAATTCTGAAGAGTCATCAGAAAGCCATGTGCAACTGTGAGTTATTTATTTGGAAAAAGGCTGATGAGACCTTCAGGAGAGGATCGATAGATCAGTGAGGGTGTGGGTGCACAGGGAGGCTCTGACACACACACACACCAGGGTTACCTGCCCTGCACACCTGGGCAGTCCTGTGTCACCCACACCCACAGCCAGGCCATGCTCTGGGTCTGCCCCACTCCCAGGAGTGTGGAAATGCTGAGGGAATTGGGGCTGTTCAGCCTGGAGGAGAGAAGGCTTTGGGGTGACCAAACTCACATCCTAAAGGGAGTCTGTGAGAAGGATGGAGAGACTGCTTATAAGGGATGGAGTGCCAGGACAAGGGGAATGGCTTCCCACTGCCAGAGGGCAGGGATGGATGGGATATTGGGAAGGAATTGTTCCCTGTGAGGGTGGGCAGGCCCTGGCACAGGTGCCCAGAGAAGCTGTGGCTGCCCCTGGATCCCTGGCAGTGTCTAAGGCCAGGCTGGACAGGGCTTGGAGCAGCCTGGGACAGTGGGAGGTGTCCCTGCCATGGCATGAGGGTGAAATGAGATGATTTTTAAGGTCCCTTCAAACCCGAACCACTCTGGGATTCCATGATTGATAAACAACCAAGCCTGATGCTGTTTACAGAGGTGAGCAATCACAATAATCAGTGTTTCATTGCCCTCCCTTTTGATGTGATATCAGAACTTGATAAAAACATGGCTCGTGAGCTGCAGGGACTGTGGAGAGCACAGGACCAGAGCTGTCCCTGAGCACTGTCAGCTCACACCTCTAGCTGTGACCCCTGGGCACGTGCCCCGAATCCCCCAGATCCCACTGAGAAATCCGTGCTGGAAAGGCACATCCATCCTGGTCAGCCCAACCCTCTCACTCTGAGGAGCCCTGCACAGTGCATTTTGGCCACCTTTTCCTAAGTGCTAAGCAAACAGCTCATCTCCTCGTGGGCTGGTCTCGCAGGGGACACAGAATTCCTGGGAAAAGCTGTCCCAGCTCTGGTCCCAACCAGCCCAGGGCCCTTCTTTGCATCTCTCCCAGCATGGCCAGCTGAGATCTCTGCCACGAGGCCAACATACAACAGCCTGGAGGTCAGGATCATAAATGCCAGGATGGTTTGGGCTGGAAGGGACCCTAAAGCTCATTCCATTCCATCCCTGTCATGGCAGGGACAACTTCACTATCCCAGGTTGCTCCAATCCCCATCCAACCTGGACAATATCCCTTGGGAAGTTTGGTTGCAGTGAATAATTGGCCACTTTGAGCCTCAAAAAGAATGTAATGGTCTCCAAGTGCAAATACAATAAATCTGGTTAAGTCAAAGGTACCACGAGATCAGATAAGAGCTCCTCAAGTTGAAATGGAATATAGAGTCCTCTCTTCCATTGTATTTTATCAATTAACCTTCAGCAAGCACAAAGGTTTCCCTGGATCTGGTGCTCCTGCTGGCATCTGGAGGAAAAGATACAAATTGTACAGATTTCTCTTTTTTGAGGAGAATACTTTTAATAACCAAAAATGTTTCTGCACTTGGAATAATGAGAGTGACTTTTCTCTTTCAAATGCTAAATTATCTCAAGCTGAGCTGTTGGGAACCATTAATAATTCAAGGAACTCTGCTTTCGGTAAGAACAACATCTGTTGGAAGGTGTTAAGGCATAGGAATAACCCGACTTTCAAAGTTATTTTGCCATTTTTTAATTCTCTTTGTGAGGGAAAAAAGGCTGCTTTGGTAAATTATAGGGAGAAGCTGCTAAAATGCCTCTTGCAAAACAAGGAGGGTGGGTGCCTGCAGTGCCAGAGCTCTGCCCTGCTTTGGAGCAGAGCTCCTTCTCTGGAGCTGTGGCCTTCCAGTCCCTGCTGATCTGCAGACCCCAAAACATTGCCAGGGCACATTCAGACCCCTCATGATTATTTTTATCAGCCCTTGTGATTCTATTTATCAGATTTATTCTTTATCAGCCTTTTGACACTAGGCCGTGTTTCCCAACTCCTTTTCCCTGCCTCTTTAGGAGTTGTTCACAGATCATGGCAGACCATAATAATCACAGAATCAGAGGATGGATGAGGTTAGGAAAGACCTTTAAGATCATCAAGTCCCACCATGAATCCACCACCACCACGTTCACCACTAACCCCTGTCCCCAAGTGCCACACCCACGCATTTTTTGAACATTTCCAAAGGGGGTGGCTCCACCACTTCCCTGGGCAGCCTTTTCCAATGCTTTACAACCCTTTCCATGACAAAATTTTCCTAATATCCACTCTAAACTTCCTGTGGTCCAAACTGAGGCCATTTCCTCAGAATGAAGGAATGAACTCCCCCAGTTCTTCTTGTCAATGAAGAGTGAAAAGCATGGATGGACCTCTGGAGAACAGCTCCACCTGAAGTAAAGGATCCTATGGATGACCCTTGGAGGTGCCTGCCAGCCTCTGTCTTCCCCACCGAGGTTGGGAGAAGTTAGATGACCAAATGAGACCCCAAACCTAATTTTTGATGAGTAAAGCTGAGAAACATTTTGTCCTTCTTCCAGAAACGGGTCAAACAAACCACTGCACTTAAAAGATTAGCAGAATTTAGAATTCCTCCCAATTTCCACGACCTTCCATACAATGTATTTCTTGAATTCTTGGGAAAAGTGCATGTCAGAGCTGGGGGTTTATTTTATTCACTGCTGCAAAAGTGAATGAACAGATTCCAGAATAAATAAAAGAGGAAATTTTCATTAGACATTCTATCCCCAGCAGCTGGCAAGGCATCCTTGATTCACTGTCCTGCCCAGCTTATGGAAGTGATCTTTTGTTTGCCTGTACAGATGAAATTTTGCTTTAAAACATGTCCCAGCACTGTTGAGGCACCAGAATAGATTCAGTTTGGATATCAGGGAAAATTTCTTACTGGAGAGGGTTGTCCAGCCCTGGCACAGCTGCCCAGGGCAGGGGTGGAGTCACCATCCCTGGAGGGATCTAAAAGCCATGTGGATGTGACACCTGGGGACATGGGGCAGTGCACAATTCAACTCTGTGACCTTGCAGGTCTTTCCCAACCTAAACCACTGTGGGATTCTATAATTTCCAAATAATTTGGTCCCTTCCCAGGAAAATCCACCACAATTCTCTACAAACCAATGGGCCAGCTTTGTGCATCCTTTGTATTTGAGCCACTCCCTAATCTCAGTGTCAAAAGAGGTGGTGTTTGTCAAGGCCAAGTGAATTTAAAGGCTAAGCCAAGCCCAAGCTTCTGCAGGCTCCAGATTTGGGGATGGAGTTGGATTGGGAGGGTTTGGATGTGAGCACAGATGAAAGCCTTGCGCTGTGATGCTTTGACAGCAGCATTACACAGCTCATGTTATTCATTGAACCTCATTAATTGAAGCTTAGGTTTTAAGAAGCTGCTGGAAGGGGAGTTGCTGCAGGGGTCATTCCTGTGTTCAACTTGTCAATGTGAAGGCCTCCTGTGAGATGAGATCTGAAGGAGCTGTTAAAAAAGCACACTGAGTGAGAAGCTAAGGCAGCCATCGGATTCTCCACGCTGGCTTCTCCTTTTTCCACTTCTGTGCAGTCCTCAGTTGGGATAAATATTGGTAAGATTGGGAACAGGTCTTGTGTGTGCTGTGAGTAACCCAATGGGGTTTGTAGCAACTCCTTCCCATGCTGGTGGAGCTGCTAATTAAGGAGGTTGCTCATTGCTGTGACACTGGGAGGGAGCAGACCTGGCTGTTTTGCCATGGGGATGGCAGGGCACACTTAGCACCTATTGTGTCCCACCCACTCAAGAAGAAACCAAGCAAATTATCTCAGAAAAAAATGTTCTCGAAAAGAAATTAAGGCTTAAAGCACCTCCAAAAAGTTTGTGGTGGTTGAGAGGCTGTAAAAACACAACCTTTAAAAGAAACAACACATGAGAGATTTGTCCCTCACCATGGGGAGGGTGGAGAAGGAGACTTTCCTTCCAGCCCAGAATCCACTGCTGTGTGAAGTCATGGTGTGGAGTTGGGAGATCCGTTTGGAAAAGGCTGAGATGTGTCCCTGCTTGTGGCACAAACACCCTCAGAGCTCCTGTGTGTGGGCCCTTGTGGGACCAGGGAGAGAAATCCCTGCACTGACACCGAACCATCATGAAGGTCTGCCCATGGGGACTGGAGGAAATTCCTCCAAAGCCAAAACTGATCAAAGGATGGAAGAGATCCCTGCTCCTTGGTCCTGCCCTCCACTGAAGTGGGAGGGCAGAGAGGACCCCAAGTGCTGAAGGGCTGCAAGTCCCACCTCCCCTGGGAACGGAAGAGCCACCCCTGAGCCACCACCACCGAGCTCCAGCTGGTGAGCTTTGGTTCCTGAGGCTTTTTGGAAATGTCCTTCTCCACCAGAAACCTGCAAGGACAAAGGATTGGCTTTTGTTTAACAAAACATATTTGTGCAACCAAAACCTGTTCAGAGCAGATCTTTCCTGTTTTACTGTGTCTACGTTCCATCTTCCCAGTTTATAATCTCCTATATTTAAAGCCTGTTCTAAACCCTCAAGTTTTATGCTGGATTTAAGAACCAGCTCGTTTGTCATGCACTGCACTCCCTTACCTTCCTCCTGCCCTCTTATTTTGTAAGACTCTGGAACAATAACCAAGTCAAGAAGAAAGTTATCCAATAAAAACCTTCTGGAGGACGAGCATTGATTTTCCTGCCACAATTTGGAACTCATTAGCATTTTCTGTTGCAGTGTTACATCACCCTTGCTACCAGGTGAGCTGCCTTGGACCAGATTTTGAGAGGCTCTGTCCTGAGGGCACGTGGACTGTGGGGTGAAATCCAAAGTGAAATTCCCAAGGGAAGCTCAGCAGTGGAGTTATGAGTGAGAGACACTAAAGGCACAGTCGGGATCAGCCCTGTCTGATGCTCTGCAGATGAAAGTTGCTGAGAGTCTTTGTATAATCCCAGCCCCAAGGTGTCCTGGCCCAATTCCTAGTGTCCATCAGCACCAGTGATCCTGGAAAAGGCAGCCTTTTGCCATGGACTGTGCTTTTCCAGCACCTTCCTCCCAGCTCCAGCTGTTCATGGTGCTGGGAGCCCATGGCAGGCCAGGAATGCAGAGTGTGGGACAGGAGGAGAGCTCAGGGACAGCCAGGCAGCAGTCCTGGGGATTTCACCCACCCAGGCAAGGCCACACTGTCTTTTCTGTGCCTTGCTGGTGGGGGACAGGGCATTGAGGAACAGCAGGGAACCAACTTTGCCTGCAGCACCCGAGCCCTGTTTGCATTTCACAGCATCCAGTGGCTGAGAAAAAGGGGAATCTCCTCTCATTAGCCCGGCTCAGACATAGCAAAAAGGCAAAGATTAATGCCATTAAAACATAAGCAATCGGTACTTAAATGTAACACGACAGATTTACTCTGAGCACATTCCAAACTGTGGAGTTTTAACAGTGGTAATAAAGCATTAAGGGAGACACTGGAGCTTGAAGGAGCAGCAGAGAAACAGTTGTGTGTGGTGGGAGCAGGAACAAATCCCATTCCCTGTGCAGCCCGTATGGAAATGGCCTTTGAGCCTAATGGGAGAAGGAACCATTTATTCCCTGGGCTAGTTCTTATAACAACTCCAACTGCTGAGCAATTGAAAACCTATGCATTTTTATAAGTGTCCATTTTTTACGTTGGATGAAAATAACCCTTTGGCACTGGTTAAATTATAAATAAGGCAAACGGGGGGAGGCACTGCCCGCATCCCAATGGGGCAGCTGGGAGGCACCAGCAGCACTGTGAGGCACACCAGTTTGCCTCAGGGGTTAGAGGACACCTAGGAAAAGGTGATTCCGTGGGAAAAGCTCCAAACCAGCAGGCCTGGAGGTGTACAGCCCTGTGGGAAAGGCTGGGAGGTGCAGTGATGTGGGGAGGGGTCTGCAGGAGGGGCAGGGGACATTCCTGAGCTGTGTGCCCAGGCTGTGCTGTCAGTGGTTCCTTCCTGCTGGAGTTTTCTGCTCGGGTTCTGTGCCATCTCCATGCCCCTTCCCCTCCCTGCTTGGGGCAGTCAGAGCACATTGATGAGCAAAGCTCACGCTGTCGCTGTTTCCATCTCCTGGCTGCAGCATAGACCTCATCACCTCTCCCTGCTTCCCAACCCACCTGCCAGGAGCTCATCCCAGGGCTGAGCTCTCTCCAGGGGCTGAGCTCTCTCCTGCTGCACAGCATCCCTGGCAGGGTGGGGAGGGCTGGGATGGAATTCCCAGAGAATCTGTGGCTGCCCCTGGATGCCTGGCAGTGTCCAAGGCCAGGCTGGACAGGGCTTGGAGCAGCCTGGGACAGTGGAAGGTGTCCCTGCCATGGCAGGGGTGGATGAGGTGATCTTTAAGGTCCCTTCCCACCCAAACCACTCTGGGACTCTGTGATATTTGTGTGGCACATCGCAAGCATGTGAGAGACAGCACAGACACGCTCGAAGCTGAGAAGTCAGCGCAGCTTTCTCTGCTGAGCAGGATGTGGACAGATATTTTCCAGAGAGATATGCCCAGTAAAGGCAGAATTTGATTCAATTTTACGAGCCAAAAAATTGACAAGAGAAAATTCAGATACTTTTAAAAATTTCAGCCGAGGATCACTGAGGAAGCAAGATAAGCACCTCTGAATAAGCTCTCTCTTGGTATCATTTTTGCACTTACCACAGGCGGTGAGCAGCCCTGGAACACATTAAACCTCAGATTTTTTATACCCTGAGTACAGCAAATACAACCTTCCACCTGGAATTTTAATTTTTGATAACCCCAAAGAGGTCAACCCTGAATGACTCAAAAACTTCATAGAGCAGGTGCTTCAAGAACTGACAAATATATAGCAAAATTAAGATTTTTTTTTTTTCATTTTTAAGGCTTTTCCATAAATGTGCCAGACTATGAACAAGCTGTCAGTGCTGCCTGCATGGCCCAGCCCTGGGACACTCCTTGCGTGTCCCCAGGGCAATCTTGCTGCTCTTCTCAGGAGTCCTCTGTCCTCCCAGGGCCCCCTGGATGAGGAATGGGGTAATGTCCTGGGGTGGCATAATGATATCTTGTATTCCCTATCGTTTATATGCTTGACCAGAAGTATGGTCCTGTAGCTTTAACTGTGTCCCGCAGCTGAGAGAAGCTCTGCCAGTGCGGGATGATTTGAAACTCTTCCCCTGGCTGTTCTACGGGGGAGTGAGAAGGAAGGGACACTGGTTGTTTTTTTTCCCATTTGGCTGCTGGTGCTACTGGTGTGGCTGCTGCTTGGGTTTTCTTTTTGATTTTCTTTTTATTCCCTGGGATTGTTTTTTTCATTGTTTTGGACCTTTTTCCTCGACTTGCTTTCTCATCCAAGAACCTGAGGAGCCCCGGAGGACAGCGGACGAGAATCGTCCAGGGAGCCACCGGAGGAACTCCACCCGACCCCTCGGGGACCCCGGAAAGGGAAGCTACGCCTGAGGAAAAGGACACTGAAGTTCATCAGCTGTTTGTTCAGGTTTAATGACCCCTTTTCCCCTTTCCCCTTCCACTGCGTGGTCTGTTAATTAAACAGCTCTTCCCACTTTAGGCTGAGATATTCTGTTGGTGTGGGGGGAAGGGGTGCCAGAAACCTTTGTGGGGGAGGCACCTGTTCAGAGTGCTTTCCACCTAGGAAATTTGTCTCTAATCTGAGACAGGTAGGCTGTGACCACCAGAACTGGTTATGGCACCAGTCCAGTTCCAGTTCTGCCCAGTCCCATTTGGGTGGGGGACACTGGCTGGGGGCTCACCAGGAGCCTCCAAAGAGGGGTGTGCTGGAATTCAGGCTCTGTGGGTGCTCTCCTGTGGTATTTGTCAGCATCCAAAGGTTGTTATCTTCATTCTTCTGCTTCAATAATGTGAAATAAAGTCAGACAAACTGCTCTGCTGGCAAGGAGGTTTTTTATTTGTTTCTTTTCAGTTTGGCCACTCAGGCTGTTTGAAGTTCACCCTCTGTCCTCACTGTGTGTACAAACTGCTCCTCCTCCCTCACCCTGTGCCAGTGTGGGGACAATCCTGGAGAGCCTCAGAGAGGCAGAACTGGAGCACCCAACCCCTGGGAATGCTGAAGGGTTCTCAGAAACCTTTGCCTGGACTCTGTTCACACCTTGTTCTGGCTGCTCCGAGCCCCTGAGGAGGATCCCTCCCACAGCTTCCCCTGGGGTGTCCTGCCTGGAGAAAAGAAGCTCCAGGGAGACCTGAGAGCTCCTTCCAGTGCCTAAAGGAGCTCCAGAAGAGCTGGAGAGGGACTGGGGACAAGGGATGGAGGGACAGGAGAAGGGGGAACAGCTTTAAGCTGCAGGAGGTTTAGTTTAGATGGGATATTGGGAAGGAATTGTTCCCTGTGAGGGTGGGCAGGCCCTGGCACAGGTGCCCAGAGAAGCTGTGGCTGCCCCTGGATCCCTGGCAGTGTCCAAGGCCAGGCTGGACAGGGCTTGGAGCAGCCTGGGACAGTGGGAGGTGTCCCTGCCCATGGCACGGGTGGAATGAGATGAACTTTAAGGTCCTTTCCCACCCAAACCATTCTGTGAATTTTTGTTTCTCCCATCCCTTCTTCTTCCCATCCTTTGGTTTTCCCATCTGTTTTCACGCTGTCCTTTCCCATTCCCAGTGTGTCCCATCAGACCCAGGGCTTGCTCTGGCTGTGGGCACTTGCACTGCAGAGCCTGATGGAAATCAAGACTGATAAAAATAACAGCATTAGCTGAAATGCAAAATAATTCTAACACCTGGTATGAGTATGGCTGCTCCTGTGAAAGTCAGGCCTTGCTGCAGTACACCAAATTCACTGTGCTTCAGACAATGGTGGTTTCTCCTTTGGCTCATTCCTCAGCTTCCCTGGGGAATATTGGTCATCAGTTAAAAATATTTTTAAAACAATCTTAAAAACATTTAAAGAATTTTGCTGAGAAATTTCAAAACTGGAGCAAAGGCAAGAGTATTTATCCAGGTCTGAAAAGGAGGCAGAGCAAGGCTCTGCTCGATTTTAGCCATCAGAAATTAATTCCTTGTTTGTCCTGTGGAACCTGGGGGAAACCCTTGCAGATGCAAGGGAGAAGCAGGCAGGAGAAGCAGCTTTAATGCGAGGGATGAGTGACTGCATTTTAAAATTCCTTCGCGTTCTGTGCGTTGCTGTGCAGCCCCGGGGCTGCGCAGAGCTCGGGAGTCCAAACTCACCAGGGATTTCAGCATCCTCCAACTTGGCTTCATTCCCAATCAGAGCTGAACAGGAAGCCTTTGAAATTATCCACTGTGACAGGGGCACATCCTCGTTGTCTGCTCCCGTTTTGCTGGGATTTTTTTGCTGGGAACAGTGCAAGATTCCCTGCGTGCCTTCTCCTGGGGGCAGTGCTGGGCCAGGAGCACATGGATGGCACCTGGAGAAGGAGCTGGGCTGAGCCTGGAGGGTGCAGCCCTGAGGGGCAGAGCTCAGGGAGCAGAGGTGCTTCCAGGTGTGACTGGAATTGGAATGGCGTTCTCAGGGAATGGGCACAGCCCCAGAGCTCCAGGAACATTTGGACAGCGCTCCCAGGGGTGCACAGGGTGGGATTGTTGGGGTGTCTGTGCAGGGCCAGGGGTGGGACTGGATGATCCTGGGGCTCCCTCCCAGCTCAGGACATTCCATGAATCCCCAAGCTCTGGAATTTGCTGGTATGGATGAAACCATCTCCCCACGGACTCCCTGCTTGGGGAGGGAGAAGGAGGATGAGCCGCTGGCTTTCCAAATCCACAGCGTGCCTGCCTTGAATGTCTATTTTAAGCAGCGAAACACACACATTTGATGTCGGATTGCCATATTTTGATGTTGGAATGCGGTATTTTGTTGCTGGGATGAGGTATTTTGATGCTGGAATGAGGTATTTTGATGCTGGGATGAGGTATTTTGATGCTGGAATGAGGTATTTTGGTGCTGGGATGAGGTATTTTGATGCTGGAATGAGGTATTTTGGTGCTGGGATGAGGTATTTTGATGCTGGAATGAGGTATTTTGGTGCTGGGATGAGGTATTTTGATGCTGGAATGAGGTATTTTGATGTTGGATTGCCATATTTTGATGCTGGAATGATGTATTTTCATGCTGGAGTGAGGTATTTTGGTGCTGGAATGAGGTATTTTGGTGCTGGGATGAGGTATTTTGATGCTGGAATGCAGTATTTTGATGCTGGGATGAGGTATTTTGATGCTGGAATGCAGTATTTTGATGCTGGGATGAGGTATTTTGATGCTGGAATGCAGTATTTTGGTGCTGGGATGAGGTATTTTGATGCTGGAATGCAGTATTTTGGTGCTGGGATGAGGTATTTTGACACCCCTGCAGCTGGAATACATTCCCAGGAATGAAGAGGAGCACGACAAGCTCCGGAAGAGGCGCGAGGGCCGCGTGGCTGTGCTGGCTCTGCTCTGGGAGCTCCTCCCAGGGCTCCTGGAGTCCAGAGCAGGGGAACTGGGCTGTGCCTGGTGCTGGGCTTTAGGAATGCCTCCCCAGTTTGTGTGTGTGCTCAGGTGTGAGTCTCACATCAGTTCCCCGCAGGGAAGGCTGGGATGCCCCAGCGGTTCATTATTCGGGCTGGATCCAGCAGGGCAGGGATTCACTCTGAGGAATGGGCAGCACGGGCAGCTGGAGGCTTTGAAATTTGTTTTTCACCTGATCCTGCAGCTCCCCCGAGGACCTGAGGCAGCTGCTCCAGTGGAACTTTGAACAACTTCTGCCAGCGCAGATTTCCTTGTGTCTCGTGGTTTGGACAGGTGAGGGATGTGGCTGTTCTGGGGAGAAAAGCAGTTCCTCTCACAAGCCCCTTTAAGGGACCACGGGAGCCTAAAGAAAATATTTAGGTTTCAAGCCAGTTTTTTAGGGAAAAAATGTGTTTTCAGTGCTTTTCTCCTCCAAGCAGAAACCCCAAATGGTGAAGCTCTCCATATTTCATTACAAGTTTTCATCACCTACGCCTTTCTCCATAGCATCCACAATCTCACTGGACATTCTTATGTGTTAAAACCTGAATTTTTCAAGTAAGAAACTGAGACATGATGGATTAGCCATCCTCTCTCCAGGCTGGGCACTGGAAAGGTGTTGGGGGCAGATGGAATCTCTAGGAACAGAGGGAGTTGGGATGCCCAGGGAATGTGTGTAGGTCTGCTCGTGGATGTAATTCAGCAGCAGACACAGAACAGACCCAAGGGATGCACCAAACACAGATTGGGATATTTAAATATGAACAGTTGCTTACTGGAAGCAGGATTTAAACCACAGAATGTTTAGTGGCTTTAAATATTTTAGAGAAATCCATAATATTTGCCATTAAAGACATTTGTACGTGATCCAGTGTCACTTGCACTGCTTAAGAGATCCATTATGCAAGAAACACTGGAGCTCTAAAACACATCTTTGACATGTTTGAAGTTGTACTGGAGACAATTTCTGTGTTAGTCATTAAAAGATTTTAGCAAAATTCTCACCTTTAGGAAAAAAAAAAAGAAAAGCTAGTTATTGAATCTTGTTAGAGTGTCATCATTAAATAATCATGATGGAATTCTCAACTGGAATGAAATAGAAAATATTTATGATAGTGGTAAGGAGAGAAAAGCAACTCCTTAGGCACCTAAATCATCCTTCTCCAGGGACTCCTACTCATCTTTCTAATTACTGGAGAGTGTAAGATTCTTCCATCCTTTTCATTTTGGGTTTGCTGTGACCCAGAGCTGGAAATGCATTCAGTCACCCACCGGATGTGTTTGGGAAGAGACCTTAAGCGTTTCCTTGGGAGGAGACCAAGCTGCAGGACACAGAATTCCAGAGCAGCTTCATTGGAAAGGCAGCAGAGCTTTTGGGCATGGAATGGGCACTGGCACACACCCCCAGCACCTGGGGGAGCCAGGCCCTCACAGGAGTGCTCCGAGCAGGGCACGGGATAACCTGGGAGCAGTTCATCCTGCACACACCTAGGGACAGCAAAGGTGAGGCTGGAAGAGCTGGAAATTCGGAGCAGAGGGATTGGAATTGGCTCATGTGAGGCTTCAGGAAGAGAGGGCACAGCTCTCGTGGGTGGGGAGGACCCCTGCTCCTCCAGGACTGCAGCTGGAAGGGAAGGCACAGCTGGATGGACCCAAATGCCACAGCAGAGATGCCATCAGTGCCAACAAGGCATTGGCCTGAGGAAGAGTGAGAGAACCAGGGCACTGCAAAATGGAAATGGACTCTCTCTGGGGGTTTTCTGACCTTTGCAAGCCATTGAGACTCGCTAGGTGTGGACTGAGCCCAACCCCTGGGGCTGTGCAGGCTGCAAGGGGAGCGATGTGTTGGCAGGAGGATGCCAGAGGTATTCAGGTGTGTAAATCTCTGGCAGTACACAGAGAAATACCTTCAAAACCATTGCTCTGGAAAACTTGGCTGCCAGTCACACATTCCCACGTTCCCCGGAGTACAGGGACATTTTTTCCAGAAGAGGAGCTGGCAGTCCTTGCTGTCCCCTCCCTCCCCAGCGAGGCTCCCTGTGGTACCCCACACATGATTTCCAATGCAGAGCCATTAACATGCTACTGCAGAATTCCCTGGACCTGCTATTTTCCCGTGCCTCTGTCACTCTTTGAGTTTGGATCAAAAGGGGAACATAAAGTCCTTTGTTTCTCCCTCCCCTGAGACCAAGGGATGGCAATTATCCTTCAAACACAGCAGAAACTTTCTGAAAACTCTGGGGGGAAAATGGCTAATGAATCCAACTTCAGCAGCAGCACAGAACTCGCACACAGCTCCTCTTCAGATCACATCATGTCAGCCCTGAGCACAGGCAAGCTTGGCCATTTGGCTGGGTCCCCTCTGGGACAGAGAAATTAAATGAGTGAAAACAGATGCTCCAAAGTTATTCTGAAACTGGGAGATGTCAAGTGCCTTGTTATTCTCTCACTGGAGCCACATGAATTTAACATTGTGAGCAAGAAATCTTTCCTAGGGATGAGTGTCCTTCTAGGGAAATTTAGGGTAATAAAATGCAATGAGTGATCTTAGGGAAATATTTGGTTTGATGCTGTCTCACCCTCACAGGCACCAAGAGACATTTATCCAAGTGCTGGGACCAAGGTGACACATGTGTGACACGGAGAACAAGGAGCTCTGCTTGCCTGGCTGCCTCTGAAGCTCCTCAGAACTGGCAACAAAAGATGTGTGCACAGCTCTCACTCTGAGAGCTCTCCAAAATCTCCTCCAGTGCAGATTGCAGTGTGTGCACAGGGAAAGTGCAGAGGTGTTTTCCCGCTGGGCCCTCTGTGCCTCAGGCACCAAGGGCAGGCTCAGCTCTGGAAGGTGCAGCGATGCCTCAGCACGGGAATGGAGAGCTGGGCAGTGGGATCTGACGGCTGCATCTGCGGAGTTGTGTTTCACAGGAGGCTTTTGGGATCTGAGGGTTGCATCTGTGGGGCTGTGTTTCACAGGAGGCTTTTGGGATCTGACGGCTGCATCTGTGGGGCTGTGTTTCACAGGAGGCTTTTGGCATCAGCAGGGCGAGTGGCCCAATTCCAAACCATTCCATCAGCCTGCTCAGCCCATGGCTGGGCACACCGTGGCTCTTGGAGTGCCAGGCAGTCCATGGACACAGCAGGCACTGAAGGACTTGGGGGAAGTGTTTCCATGGAGCTGCTAAATTAAACCAGAGAGAAACATCAACAGAGATGGTCCAGGGGAAAGGGAACGATTTGGGCTCTCAGCTGCTACTCCTGACTGACTGAACCATGATGGACAGCTCCCTCTGCCCAGGACCCTCATCCCTAACCCCAAACCCTGTCTCTGTGTGCCCCACAGCCTGATGCTCTCATCTCCCCTGCTAGGGGGCTCTCAGAGTGTGTCACACCCAAGCCATCAAACGCCCAGGACATCATGTCCTGACTGCTCAGGGAGGTGCAGCCAGCTGGGAGAATGCCAGCCTTGTCCAGCAAAGCCCATCCCAGCTCCTGGAGAGCACGGGAGCAGCTGCAGGGCTGTGTGAGCAGCAGGGCGCTGGTCCCAGGCGGTGCTGGTCCCTGCTCTGTGCCCAGCCTCAGGAGGCCCTGGCAGGGGTCACAGGGCCAGGGCTCAGCAGGAATGACCACCAGGTTGTCCTGGCAGGAATAGGAACCCATCTGCTGCAGCTGAGACGTGGAAGTGCTGCTCCAGGGCAATCTGGGTTGCTGTGCTCGCAGCAGGGACGAGGGATGGTTCCAGCAGCTCCTGGGGCAGCTCAGCTACAGCTCCAGCCCTGGCAGGGAACCACAGAGCTGTGGTGCCCAACGCCCCCAGCCCAGCTCCCTGTCACCTCCACGGCCACCAGGGACTGCCACAACAGGAGGTGGCTTTGGTGGGAGGATATTTGGGCCCCGGGGAGCTGGGCTGGAGCCACCTCCTGGTTTCACACAGGTCCCTGAGAGCCATCAGCAGCCATGAGTGCCCATCCCACTGACCTGGGCTGGGCTGGAGCCCGGAAATGAAACACTCCATAGCCCATGGCCAGCCCACCTCCCACCCCCTCTCTTTATTGCCTTCATTGCTCCTCAGTGAGGTCCCAAACCACTCCCATCCACGAGCTGGGATGTGCTTTGTGTTCAAATCACAGGAGCTGCTGAGACACATTGCTGCCACTCCAAAGCCAAAACACTTCCATGTTCTGGAATAAATCAGGGATTTCTGAGAGCCATTTAAGTATTTACAGCATTTTGCATCCTCTACCATGATCTGTGTTGCCTCTCTGTGACCTTTCCCAGACCTTGCAGGAGAAAATTAATTAGTTTTCTGCATTTCACATCACTCCAATTACACTCACCTTGCTCCTCACTCATTATGATAATTTTGCTTTGAGAAACTTGACTTATTAAAATGAGTCCCTCGTAGAGTTTCAAGTGTGGTTGTTTGCTGCCTCGGAGTGTAGATGTTCACTCGTGTTTCTGTCACTGAAAATGCAAATGAAGAGCACCCTGGAACTGGCAATAACAACAGGGTTTGTAATTTATGTTGTTTTAGGGCCTAATTGGAGGCTGTGAGGACCCTTCTCCACCAGGCCCGACACGAGTGCCCAAAGCTGCAATAGGTAAATGCTGCCTTATTAATGCAATTCTGCACAGGCACAAAGGAGACAAGAGATTAATGATGCTTTTGCCAATCCTGAGCATCCAAAAATCCTGAATCAGTTCTTTCTCCCCTTCAAATGATGAGTGATTTAAAAATTACAATATGCTTTGGGTCCTTCTTAGCATACATTGGCAGTTAGGTTTTTATTTGCCTACTCTCCTCCTAGCCTCCATTAACTGTTCTATTTCAAGCATTTTGTGCAACGACAGAGAGTAAAATATTACAGAAATGAAAACGGAGACATTCTCTTGACTCCAGGTGATGTGACTTCAAACAGAGTGATAAGTAGAGAAAGACTCAGCACAGTAATAACTCCCTTGCCTGTGAGTATGGAAAGAGCCAGGAGTTAAATATCTCCAGTTACATTCTACTGCAAGTGCTCTGTATTCAATGCCCAAATCTTTCAGAGCGAAGAAATTCAGAAAAATATCTTTTTTTCCTGTCATTCTTTTTATCCCCTAGCTCAGCACAGCTCTAACTCGTATCATTGGGGTCTAGCGCACGACAGCAAAATCTCTCCCTGTGTTCAGAGCTGCCTCTCTCCAAAAGGAGGCTGCTCCTCGGGATTTGGGATTCCCCATCGTGAGCCAGGCACCGTGCTGGGCCAATTTTGGTAAAGCTGAAAGAACACCAGAGCTGCAGTTGGCTCTTCAGCTCGTGCCTAAGATGCCTCTTCACTTCAGCTTCGGAACAAAGCAGGAAATTATAATTTCCTTCTGGTTTTTGATTAAGGCTCCTTAATTCCACACGGCATATGGCTACATCAAAGAGCCTTTTCAGCTCTGGGTAAACAAACAGCAGTCACAGAACGACTTCAGAAGTTGGTCTTTGGAGCAGGCACGAGAAAGAGCCTCCTTTGCGGTGTGGCTGTTAATGTTAATGACTCCAGGCTCGTTAGCTGGAGCATCAGCTCTGCCCCTCGGGACAGCCTCTCATTGCAGGCTCTTGGCTGCACTGCAGTGTGGAGTATCAACAGCAAAACCGTGCAAGGCTCAAACACACCCGGTGAGATTGGGACAGCGCAGTCTGGCCACTCCTCCTCGGCAAAAATCGCTGTGGCCAGGCTGGATGTGATAGTGGATCGTGGCAATCCCAGGATGGCTTGGGTTGGAAGGAACCTCAAAGATTGTTCAGTTCCACTCCCTGCCAAGGGCAGGGACACCTTCCACCATCCCAGGCTGCTCCAAGCCCTGTCCAGCTTCCACCCCCGTCCATCCAGGGCTGGGGCAGCTTCTCTGAGCACCCTGTGCCAGGGCCTCAGTGAACTTTTAGGACAGAAGAACCCAGAGATCCTTTAGGAGCAGGAGCCTCCCTCTGAACAGAGCCTGTGCTCATTGAAATGGCTGCATCCTCCTTTGCTCTCACATCTAACAAATTAGAATAAAGTTTCTCCCTGCCTGTTAATGTTTTCCAGTTCTTTAAAGATCTGACACATTTGAAGTTAAAAGTCCTGTTGGGATGAAAGGCCCATTCCATGACAAGTGGTATCTACAGAAGACAAAAGCAAGGAGGGAGGCTTTGGGGGCTCTTGCTAGCAGCCTAAAAAGAGTTTGCACTGGCTGCAAAGCACCAATCTGTCTGATTGCTGATTATTTATTTTGGTTCCTCACCAGAGAAACAGGCAAACAAGCCAGAGTGGAGGCAGGCACAGCTCCTAGGGGGGAAGAGGGATGGTTACAGACATGATGGATCAGTCTGTCCACACCAACACATGTGGCTCCAGCACACCCAGGGATCTGAGGAGTCAAGCTCTTGGCAGCTGGAGGAAGGGTCACCCTTGGAGCTTTGGTTTCATCATGACAAATGCTGTGACAGCAACTCTGTTACACGCCTAAGCCAAGCAATAATCTCATTTATTTTTTATACATCCCCTTCTCTGCCCCTAACAGGAATTCTGTAATAAAAAATGGCATTCAAAAAGCTTTTTGATAAATATTCAAAGTTTGAATTGTTCTAGCTCACAAAAAAAAAATTATTTTGGTCCTGAAAATTGCTGCGAACACCTTTGTGAGCTTCTGCTTTCCCTTCCCAGCCACACTTTGGCCTCCCAGCAGCTACCACGGAGTGTCTGGAGCAAAGGCTCCCCATGAGCTCGGGACAGTGACTGCTCACAGGGACACCTGGCAGCTCTGCATCTCCTCCCCACTGCTGTTGTGGGTGCCAAGGACAGCGCCAGGATGGCACAGCTGTGACCTGGGCTCAGACTGCTGGGCAGCAGCTCAGGGGGACCACCCTGTCTCATCACAAGATCTACCAGGGCAGGAAAACGAGAGGGAAGCTTGGCATCTCCTCCAAGTCTGTCTTCTCTAATCACTGTCAGAATATTTGCCATTGAAGGCATCCAGTATCTCTTTCAAAACCAGTTGCTTCAAGCTAGCATCAAGCACAAATGAAACTGTATTGGCAAAATTCCGTCTGCTGCCTAAATCAGCTGGGCCTGAGCAGCACCCCATGGCTCTGTCCCCTCTCTGAGCCACTCGTGCTCACTGTGGTGAGCCATTCCTACCGCTGTCCAGGCCACTCTGGCTCAGGTGTAGTGACCACTGACCTGAGTGAGGATTATTGAAGTTGGTGTGGCAGCATTTGCTGGTGCTCAGGATGCCACAGGCAGCCCCAATTCCATGAGGATGAGCCCCCTGGGAAGGGCTCAGCACAAGGCAGAGTCCCCCATGCCTCTGCATAGAGCCTTTCCTCCTGTATGGGATTGCCTCAAATCCCCCATGGCCGTGGGATGGACAGAGGGATGGACAGAGGGATGGACAGAGAGATGGACAGAGGGATGGACAGAGCCCATGAGGAATGGGCAGGAATTGCTGGAGATTTCTCCTTCCGTAGCTGAAGCACTAAACACAGTGTTGGCTCTGATTTTCTGATATTCGTGGAGATTTGCAGAAGCTCGCAGGGAGTTCAGGCACTCAGCACACAAGATGGCAAAAAGAGGAACTTTATTTACAAAAACTTCTTTATATATTCATTAATGATCTAATAATTATTGGTCGATAGTTTTTCCACCCCTATAACGATTGGTTACAACGCTAGAGCATCCAGCACCAAAACAAAGAGATTAGAAAGCACAAGAATGCAACTTATCTCTATTCTCCATGAGAAAGAAGAGAAAGGTTTTAAAACAGTGCAACTACAACACAGGGCACCGAGTGCCTCAGATCCTCCAGGATCATCAGGACACGGAGCTGGATGCCCCCCAGGCTGTCTGCAGGGACCCTGGCAGGCCAGCTCAGCACTCGTGCCAGCTTTCACAGCTCTACCCACACCCAAGAGCTCTGGTGGCAACTTTTACACCTCACCTGTGCTTCCAGCCCCCAGGATGGGCCTCCAGCAGCACTTGTGGCATCCTCCCCACAGCCACCACACCTCCTCCTGCCCATGCTGCTCCCTGCTCTGCTCCTGCTCTGCTCCAAGGATTCCCACATCTCCCAGTGCTGAACTCAGAAACGCTGCTGTTGTTTCTTGTTCTTCTCGTGCAGATGGGCATCACTGAAATCTCTGGAAAAAACACTGGGGCTTTTTGCACAGATCACATCCCAGGATATCACCCCCTTCCTGGCACCCAGGATCCTGGAAATAATGGGGATCCCAATATTTTCCTCTTTATGGATGCTGGAGACCAGTTAATATGGATATGAATCAAGGAGCTGAAAGGAGAAAATAATTCAAAAAGAAGCTTTTAGGGAACCACAAGTTTAGAGCTTTTCCACACAGACTTTATCAAGGGATCTTAAAAAAAATAAATAACCCCAAACCCCAAAAGCCTTTCCTCTCCCTCCTGCTGAGGTGCAGAGCAGGCAGTGCCAGTGTCTGTCACACACAGGAGGGGACACATGAGCTCAAACCATCCCAGGACAGGAGACTGGTGAGGATCAACACCCCATCCCGGGATAAAATCACCAGAAATCTGTATTTCCTTTGCCTGTGTCACTGCAGAGCATCCCTTGCAGGGGATATTATGTAGTTTGCATTGCATCACAACTACGGGAAGCAAACATGGATTTCCCCTGCCCATGGGCTCCTTCTGTGACACTGAACCCCTGGTGTCACTGCTCACAGCCCACACTAAAAATGTTCTGATGGAGCCAAACGTGTTTCCTGAGCTGGGAGGGATGTGTGTGAGCCCTGTGCTGCAAGGAAAAAAAGAAGAGACCAAGATAAAGGCAGGACCCCCGGGGAGAGTCTCCAAATTGATCAGCTTTTCAGCAGAGGACAATGAAGTGTCGGGGCCCAGAGGCCTCTGTGTCACATCATCTCCCTGCTGCTGGTGGCAGTCACACAGAGGCTGTGCTGCTTGGGAAGCACTGACCTTGTGAGGGCTGCTCACTTAGAGCTGCTGATGGTGAGGGGAGAGCTCAGTTTGCAGCTCCTCCTGAGGGGCAGTGGAGGGACAGCTCTGAGCTCTGTGACAAGGACAGCACCCAGGGAACAGCTGGAGCTGTGTCAGGGAGGGTCAGGCTGGAGATCAGGAAAGGTTCTTCCCCCAGAGGGTGCTGGGCACTGCCCAGGCTCCCCAGGGAATGGGCACAGCCCCAGAGCTCCAGGAGTGTTTGGACAGAGCTCTCAGGGATGCCCAGGGTGGGATTGTTGGGGTGTCTGTGCAGGGCTGGGAGCTGAGCTGGATGATCCTGGGGGTCCTTCCAGCTTAGGACATTCTGTGATTCTGTGATTTTCTCACTCACTGGTGCACAAACAGGCACTGGGACTTCCTGAGCTCTCTGCACAAGAGAAGGATTTTACCCTGTGAACTATTGCCTTTCTGCTGTTCGCCCAGACACTGAAACTCTGTGAAATTGAGCAGAAAAGGAACATTCCTCAGTGCCCTGAAATGGGGAAGATCATCCCAAACCCTCTGCCCCAGGGAGCCCCAGACAGTGCCCTGGGCAGTGGCTGCAGAGGTTGTCACTGCCTTTCCCTGCTTCAACCACCCTTGTCTGTGCTCCATGAGGGAAAAATCCTCTCCTGAGGTGTTCATGTGTCACTGAGCCTAAACACAGCCCCAGTGTGACCAGAATTGCCTGGGTGAGGACTCAGAATGGCTCATGCTCGTGCTGAAGGTGATAACCACAGGAACCCCAAGCTTTAGGGTCAGGGTGTTCATCATCACAACCTCCAGTGCCCATGATGTAAAGGCTGGTAAAATAAAAGATAAACTGTGCAAAATTATTTTTAGTCCATTACAGCAGCCCTGAGAAGCTGTGTCACTTGCTTTTGTGCATGGATTAAATATACTGTTAATTAAAAAATGCAATTACCCTGAAAATACCAGCTTCGAGCCATGCTCTCCTCCACTTTGAATCCTGCACTTGCAGGGAAAGGCTCTGGGCTAAGACACTCTCTAGAAATATTTAGCCCCAGAACCTGTTTTTTCAGCCACTTAAGAGTCCATGAATTGTTAATAAGCATTTAAGTGCAATAATAAAGGATGTTTCTACACCATTACAGAAAAAAAAAAAAAAAAAGAAAAAAGATTGGGCTCTGCAAAACTAGTTGCCTGGAAATAGTTCAGGGCCTGCTTATTTTGTGGGCAAATAAATGATTGTGGAGATGAGCTGGAAAGAGCAATTTCAAAGCAAATAAGAGAAATATACAGCAGCTCGTGTACAGTAACTGTGGCATCAAAATTACAGCCATAAATAAGAGACAAAAGGAATGGCAGGGAGAGGCAGGTGGATGGAGCTGGGGGAAAGCTCTGCAAATGGCATTTCCTGCTGCACACAGAAAGCATTACAGCTCCTGATGGGCTGGCCACTCCACAGGCTGGCTCAGTGCTCCTGGGATCCCATACAGTGTGGGAATGGGTTTTGGATGGATCCCCTATCCATTAGAAACGAGCAGGTCTGTCCTTTGTGCTGACTGAAGCCCTGTGGTGATAAATCCCTGCCAGGCTGGGTGGGGGAATGGCACAGAGCTCCAAGATTTTATTAATAAAGCGCAGCCTTGCTCTGCCTCTGGGGAGGAACTTCTGCTTTCCGTGGGATTTTTGCTTCCTGAGGCAGCTGAGGCCGGGCAGCTCCAGGGTCTGGAGGTTAACAGCCCAATAAAGTGGTTTTTAATCAGGGGAAAGCAAACACCACGATTGCTGGGTGCCGGCTGGGGTTTTTATGTGCCCTCAAACGAGCAGGTTGTGTGGTGAGCAGCTGAGGGAGGGAGAAATGCCAGCTGGAAGCAGAGGGCAGGGAGAGAGCTGGGAATTCCAGCTGCTGGGGGCAGGTGGGAGCTGGGCAGGGCCGCTGGGCATCACTGAAACCTCTGGAAAAAACACGGGGGCTCTTTGCACAGATCACATCCCAGGATATCACCCCCTTCCTGGCACCCAGGATCCTGGAAATAATGGGGATCCCAATATTTTCCTCTTTATGGATGCTGGAGACCAGTTAATATGGATACAAATCAAAGAGGTGAAAGGGGAAAATGTCTCAAAAAGAAGCTTTTAGGGAACCACAACTTTAGAGCTTTTCCACACAGATTTAATCAAGGGATCTTTAAAAAATAAATAACCCCAAACCCCAAAAGCCTTTCCTCTCCCCCCTGCTGAGGTGCAGAGCAGGCTGTGCCAGTGCATCAGGATTTCCTTTTGGGAGGCCCCTGACAGCCCAGCTCTGCTCTCATTTGTACAATCTCCACTTGCCCACACACCACAGGTCCCCACAGCTCCGATTTCTGGGAAGAGCTTCAGGAGCCCCCCTGAGTCTCTGCCATCCACCAACAAATCAGATCACAGAACTACCAAATTTCTGGGAATTCTGCCCTCATTTACCTGACCAGGTTTCTAAACAAAATGTCTGGGCATTTATTTTTGCATCAGCCTCCTTTCCTCCTGAAGTCTTTGACAATGCTTCATCTTGCCAGGTGCTGGCAGGGGACATCAGCCAGGCTCAGCCAGGATGGGGCTGGAGCACCCTGGGACAGTGGGAGGTGTCCCTGCCCATGGCAGGGGTGGAATGAGGTGATCTTTAAGGTCCATTCCAGCCCAAACCATTCTGGGATTCCATCATACATTGAATTTCAGTTTGGGAAGTGGAGAACTGACAATAGGGAAAAGATTTGTAGAAGTTTGGACTTGATGTTCTTGGAGGTCTTTTCCAACCTTAATCAATTCTGTGATTCAGTTCTCAGCAGGGGCGTGGTGTGGTTTCAGAACAGCTCAGCACAGAAGAAATATCCATCCCTGGAGGGCTGGATGGGAGCTGGATGGCTGAACCCACCTCGAACTGCCATCTCTCTTGGAGAAAACCAACATTTTGATACCTTCCCCAGAATGAACCCCTCTCCCCCTCAGCATTTCTGCCTGTCCCAGGGATTCCTTCCATCCCCCCAGGCTGCTCTGCCTCCGAACCAGGTGCTCAGGACCACACGTGGCGAGGGCTGGGCGTGCAAAAGTGATCTGGATTTCCCAAACTGCCACAGTCTGAGTAAACTTCTTTTAATTCCAAAAAGCTGAAGTGTCTGAGTGCAGGCAGCCAGTGCAAGAGAGAGGGTTTTAAGAACAATTTCAACAAAACAAGGCATTGTAAAAGGAACGTAGTGGGGATGTTTTGCAGCCTCTCAACATTATCAGTTCTCAGGGGCTATGAGGAGAGTTCAGCTCTCAGAAGATTTGCTGTGCACCCACCACGGCCCCAGAAACTGAGAGAAACCAGAGCCTAAATAGGTTAAAAACAATAAAATGAAGGGTTTTATTGCAGAGCAAGGAATAGGACTATAATTAAAGCATTTTATGGCATATAAAGCAAAGGGCACCCAGAGAAGCTGTGGCTGCCCCTGGATCCCTGGCAGTGTCCAAGGCCAGGCTGGACAGGGCTCGGATCACCCTGGGACAGTGGGAGGTGTCCCTGCCCATGGCAGGGGTGGAATGAGGTGATCTTTAAGGTCCCTTCCAGCCCAAACCATTCTGGGATTCCATCATACATTGAATTTCAGTTTGGGAAGTGGAGGACTGACAATAGGGAAAACATTTGTAGAAGTTTGGACTTGATGTTCTTGAGATATTTTCCAACCTTAATCAATTCTGTGATTCAGTTCTCAGCAGGGGCATGGTGTGGTTTCAGAACAGCTCAGCACAGAGGAAATATGCATCCCTGGAGGGCTGCAAGATTTAGCTAAAGAAAGTCAGCACCAATCTAACGCTGGCCAGGTCTTCTCAGGAGATGTCACAGGAGCTCAAGCTTAAAATGTGGCTGAAACACCTTCTTTTGTGTGTTTTCAGAGGGCAGGAGGTCTCTCCCTGTGTTGAGGTGGCTGAATTTCCATGTTGAGATGTCACCCTGAGAGCAGGCCCTGGACAGGATTCACTCCAGCTTTATTCTTCCCTTTTGTCAGCCACTTCTCACTTTTGTTCTTTTAGCTGAAGAGCTGGGAACTGCACAGCATAATCAGCGATCTTTAGCCTGTCATCAGCAAACAAGGGCTCTGAAATCCTCCCGAAGCCTCCTTTGAAAGCCGTGATTATGCACTGACCTCCTCATTTACTGCATGTGCCCCAGTTCTTGGCAGTTTCTCCAGGTTTGTCAGGAAATCGATGAACATTTGCATCGAGAAACTCTTTCTCACAGCAAGGCTTGCTGGGGGCTGCCTGAGCTGTGTTTAGGGCTGACCCTCGGTGTGTTTGCTGCACAGATCCCACAGTGCTGCACCATCCCGGGCTGTTCAGCAGCAATATTCAGTGATGGGGCAATTTTTAGTGCAGGTTTTAGGGGCTGCATTCTGCTGAGTATGAACCCATGGAGTGCCACTCCCTCCTGCCTCCGATTTCTCTTCAAGCCAGCAAAGCTCCACTAATTCAGCCACGTGTGAGGAAAGAGTTTTTCCTTTATTCCTTTTTCTTTTCCATTCTGTGGATTAATCAGAAACTCTGCATCCACACAGGCATTGGTTGCTCCGCAGCATATTCGGATTGCATGCAAACATTGAGTCTTGTTGGTTTAATGGTGCCCAATTAACAATTAATGGTGCACAATTAACCCACCATGCACAATGGGTTGTACTCCCTGCGCTCCATTAGAATAAGGAAAAATGCCCTATTTTTCCCCCTGTCCATTCCACCATTGGAACATGTTCCAGTTTCCCTGTGCTGGTGGCCAGATTTTTGGCGTGGTATCAAGCAGACCGTATTTCCCTCGGTATTATCCAATATTCTGCGAGGGAAAAAAGAAAAGGTGCTGCATGGGGCTATGCTATAGAGAATCAGAGAATAATTCAATTTGGAAAAAGCTTCCAAAACCATCGAGTTCGACCATTAACCCAGCAGTGCCACATCAATTCCTGCCCCTTCCGGTGCCTTTGGAACTTGTTGGCTCTTTATAGGGAAACTGGAAGGGGATGAGTGTGGAGTGGGAGGAGGCAGCAGGGCAAAGACTGGAAATCCTTAGGAAAACTGCTCCTTTTCCAGGGCTGGGCTCCAGGTGGAAGCTCCCCCAGCCCCGGCAGCTTCCCCAGAGGTTCCTGTTGGCTTGGTCTCTGTTGGAAGAAGAACCAGGACTTGCTAGAGAAGGTCTTTCCTCCTCCTCCTCCTCAGCTGACAGCCACCAAAACCACCTGATTATCCTTAACCAGGGAGAGCCTGCAGCTCCATGGAGTTTCTCCCCCTGGGTATACTCCCAAGAAACTCCTGCACTAAATGTCACCATCCCCTCTGCTCCTGCCAGGATCACCACGTTATTTTCCAGGAGAAGTCTCATACCCATGTCCAAACAAAGCAAAAAATTCCTCGTGTGACAATCTACCACCAAACAGAGTAGGTTTTCCTGGGATTTTTCCTTGTTCTTCTCTTGTCTGGGAGGAGAGGCACTGACAGCACACACAACTGGAAATAAAGCTCTATTTTTATGAAGCAAAGTGTCTTTGAGTTTTTTTAAGCACCACGGGTGTTCCACAGGTTGGCAGTGAGCCCTTGCATGTTGATTTCAAGGCTGGAGGGTGTTTGGTTTGGTGTTTTTTGAAAGCATACCATTGCTCACACTCCATTCTTTCACTCTTTTCCAGTTCTGCACTCCCAAGCTGTCCTAGGTTCCATGGAAGGTGTAACCAAAAGTCTGTATTCTATTGCCATCTCCATAAGCTGTTAAAACAGGTGGGGCAGTGTTCTTTGTGTTCAGCATGACCCAGCCCTGCTAACACCATCGGGGCTAGCTCTGCTCATGGCCATCAGTGTCCCCAGGAGTGACCCAGCCCTGCTAACACCATCGGGGCTATCTCTGCTCATGGCCATCAATGTCCCCAGGAGTGACCCAGCCCTGCTAACACCATCGGGGCTAGCTCTGCTCATGGCCATCAATGTCCCCAGGAGTGACCCAGCCCTGCTAACACCATCGGGGCTATCTCTGCTCATGGCCATCAGTGTCCCCAGCAGTGACCCAGCCCTGCTAACACCATCGGGGCTAGCTCTGCTCATGGCCATCGAGGGCTCCGGGAGTGACTCACAGATTCCATCAGCCATTGGGAGATGCCCTGCCCAGAGGGGAGGAACTGAACATTCCCACCTGCACATAAACTGAGACCCTGGAACACCAGGGTACCTTTCCCACTGATTCCCAGAGGAGAAGAGCTCAGGAGCCACCACTGGACCTCCAGAGATCGATGAGACCTTTCCACAAGATCACCACTCCAACAAGAGCACATCCATCACTCCAACGGGACTGCAGCACCATTGAACTGCACTGCAGCACCACCCTGACAGGGTGCAGGTTGGATTCTGACTTTGTCTATCTAAACCATTGTTTCTGTATTATTGCCTTGCTCTAACTATTAGTGTAGAACTGTTATTCCTTCTCCCATATCTTTGTCCGTAAGCCCTTGATTCCAAAGTTATAATAATTTGGAGAGAAGGGGTCACATTATCCATTCTAAGGGAGGCTCCCACCTTCCTTAGCAGACACCTGTCTTTCAAACCAAGACACAAGCCTTTTCCAGCTTATAAAGAAGTTGCCAAGGTACCCTTGGGGAGTTCAAGTCCATGGTCTCAAACCCTCACTTTGCTCTGCCATCATTGATATTCCTCTCGCCTGAATTTGGGATCAGGTTCATGAATTTGTTATCACACACCTACAGGATTAGGGAGACCTGTGGGCTCCTTTTGAATTCCCCACTCCACTTCCCTGTGTCTGTTGGATTAATGAAATGGACAGCATTTTATGGATGAATTATCAGATCCAACAATCCGCGAGCAAAGGGAGTGAAAAAATAACAGATTAGGCCGTGAGTGATATTGGGCAAGGCAAATATTGAACCAATTTTCCCTTTATTACAGATACAGGGTAACAAGTTAATAAGAGAAGAAGCAGAATGTGGGTAATGGCCATCATACTGCTGGCATGAATTATATAAGAATATAAAATCTTACATGCATTGCATACATTTTTTAACGTTATAATGAGCTGTACTGGAAAACATGGAAAAATGCCCTGTGGAATTTAAATATTAGGAGCCAGTGGTACTTTTGTCTCACCTCTGTTCACTGACTCATGCAGAACTTGTTCCCTCTGTTCCCTAAAGGTGAAGCTCACACCTCCAGGAGTCACAGCCCAAAACACAAGATGGCTTTTGGGAGACCTTACTGGATTTTGAGGGATGCACAGCACCTGGACATCACTCCTGCCATCTGGGGCCGGAATCTGAGAGCTCAGATGTGAGACATGTGGGAGGATTTCTGCAAAAGACATTCAGGTTTTCACCTGGACGAGGGTAAAACCTATTTTACTGCACTATTTTACTGCACAGTACTGGAAAACACAGGTTGATGCATTTTCATTACAATCCTTTCTCTGCATTTAAGGCAGAGTGGAAGATGGGTTCGGTATCATTTGAATTCTCCTCTGTTTCTAAGCACTCCAGGCACTGATGAGACTTAATTATCTCCTGAACAACTTTAGTTAAAAAAAAATTAAGACAACTCAAGCTAATAAAATATTAATAACGGGTTTTTTCCTCATAGGCTGGGGCTGCCCTTTTGCTGCCATCAGTTAATGTCTCGTTGATATTGAAATACCAGGTGAGCCTCATCCCTTTGAAGCTGAGTGTGGCTGGAGCTGCCTCGTGGGCACTGCCAGCCTGAACAGAGCAGCCAGCAGAGGCTCTTGCTAACCTTTAATTATGAGATCTCCCACTGGCAAAAAGCTGTCTGAAACGCTCCTGACACGTTGTGAAACACACTCCCGTTCCGTGAGACACGCTGCAACTTTGATCTGTTTGCAGGTGGTCATTTGCATCCGAAATGTCCACGGTGGATTTCATTCCTTTCTCATCTCCTCTCTCCCATCTGCCCCCCTCTTACCTGGCTGAGAGCAGCACTGACAGCGCCAGCCACTCGAAAATCAGGGCTCATGTCTGAAAACATCAGCAGAGTGGCTGGGAAATCATGGTGCTTCTAAAAATAGGCCAGGTGGGGTTGCTGAGGTTGCTGTGTGGAGCTCAGCAGGATGGAGGCGACTAATGGGCACTCATTTGCATGGAGAGGCACAAAGCCCAGGCTTAATCACAATCACTTTGCTTTGCTGAGCCATTCTGCATCCTCACAGGGACCTGTGCAGGGCTGTGACCCTCCTGGTGACAGAATCACACCTGGGTGACCCTCCTGGTGACAGAGTCACACCTGGGTGACCCTCCTGGTGACAGAGTTACACCTGGGTGACCCTCCTGGGGATGGAATCACACCTGGGTGACCCTCATGGTGACAGAATCACACCTGGGTGACCCTCCTGGTGACAGAATCACACCTGGGTGACCCTCCTGGTGACAGAATCACACCTGGGTGACCCTCCTGGGGACAGAATCACACCTGGGTGAGGTGGCCCAGCTCAGCACAGCTCGTGTGGACCCTCCTGAGCCGCTCCGTGACCATCAGCAGCTCTGAGCAGAGTGAACCAGCAGAGGCAGAGGTGGCTCAGGACCGAAATTTCCAGAGAGGCTCTGCCCCCTGGCCTGTATCTGGTCAGTCCTGCTCCACTGTGGGACACCCAGGGCCATGGGGGTGTTGTCACCTGTGTTGATGCTGCTCTGAGAAAGATGACAGGGCAATAGAGCTGGGGAAGGGCTGGAGCACCAGGGGAGGCTGAGGGAGCTGGGAAAGGGCTCAGCCTGGAGAAAAGGAGGCTCAGGGGAACCTTGTGGCTCTGCACAGCTCCTGACAGGAGGGGACAGCCAGGGGGTATTGGGCTGTTTTCCAGGCAATCAGCGACAGGACCTCAGGCTGTGCCAGGGGAGGCTCAGGTTTGACACCAGGAGGAACTTCTTCACAGAAAGGGTGGTCAGGCCTTGGCCCAGGGACGTTTGGAGTCCCCATCCTGGAGATGTCCAAGGAATGTCTGGATGTGGCACTCAGTGCTCTGGGCTGGGCACAGGTGGGGTTCCAGCACAGGTTGGACTCGAGGATCCTGCAGGTGCATCTGAGGGTGTCTCTCATCTAAAGCTCTCCGTGTGCAGCCCCTGGGGGCAGGAAGGTGGCTCAGCCCTGTGGGACTCCTCCTGGTGCTGGCTGGGGGCTGTCCCGGGGGCAGAGCTGATGGGATAGGAAAGGGCACAGCTTGCACCAGATGGGCACATTGTCACCAGAGAAGTGCAAATCCCAGCTCCCACCAGGGAGGGGTCCCCATGGTTTATGATTCTATGAAAAGCTGGACCCAAGAGCACAGGGAGACCCAGGGCTGGCAGTGCCAGGCTCGGTCTGGCCCTCAGGGCTGGGACTGGGGCCAGGGCAGGACGCAAATCTCAGAGAGTCAGGAAAATGCCTTCAGCGACTCTTTCACCATGTGCAGGGAGCTGCAGCACAGAAAAACAACATTGCACAACTTACCCACAAACACCCCTGTGCTCCAAAACCTCCAGCAGCAGCTGAGAACAAACCTTTGGTGCCTCAGGGGCAGGACACTAAACACAGAGGTCAGGGGTGAGTAGCAGCAGGGTCGTGGGGACTTTTCTCTCATCCCTGTCACCTGGGCCGGCCCAGACCGCAGGCAGCTGTCCCAAAGGTCCCAGCAGCTGGCAGGGCTGAGGGAACACAGCACTGAGGGGACACAGCACACTGACAGACAGGAATTTCGCAAGCTCGATCAGCTCCTGGCTGAACAGGACGCCCACAGACTCTGGGGAGGTTCCTGCAGGTCAGGGGCAGAAGGGGGAAAGGCAGGGCTGGTACAGCCCCAGCACTCTGCAGTTCCCAGCTGGGCCAGGTAGGGATTTCTGCTTCCCATGGCTGTTGTACACCTGGTAGTGAGGGGTGCTCCAGCATCTTCAGCTCCTGCGACAGCAAAAATAGCTGAGATGACACTTTTGGGGTGCCCTGGAGCCTCCCTGGGCACCCATCCCACCTCTGTGGCTGTTCCCAGCCCATCTTCTGTATCCCTTGGGAACATGGGATGGATCCCCCGACAACCCAAACACTCCAGTCTGTCACTCTCACAAACATGGAGACAGCACTAATCTAAACACTGGCTAGGTAATAACATCTGAAACAGCAAACAAACAAGGAAAAATCAAACAAGAAGAAGTGAATTCAAACCAATATTGTCTGTGCTGCTTCAGAAGAGCACTGTCTGGAGTGTAATTCTGTCATCGTGCATCCCAAGAAAGGAGGTGAAATGTGGGCACAAAGAGACATTTAAGCCTGGCACAAAATCTGCTCTCCGAGCCTGGCTTTCCACCCTCAGTAAAAGTGGCCTCACATGGTTTCCTGTGTAGGTTTTAATTTCTCTTAAGCTGTTAAGGAGTGCAAAACAGACCCTTTGTCTTGTGCCATCATCTTTGATCTTCTCAGAGCTCATTAACAGAGCAGAGCTGGGTGCATTCCCTGGGTATTTGTCCTGGGGGCTCTGAAGAAGAGAATAACCAACAGCAGTACCAGGGGTTTAAGCTCTCTCTGGATTAGAGCCTGAAAAAAAAAATGCCCCTCCCCTTCTGCCCTGAGGCAGCTCTGGAGATGAACAAATCCTAGAGCAGAGTTGTCTGGTGCCTCTCTGCCCTGTTCTGCCCCTCTGCCACACTGGGCTCTGGCTTTTGTGGCTTACAGAGAAACTTGGGTTAAAATGAACCTTTGGAGATCTCTGACCCCAGACTGAGCTGGAAAGGGATCAGGTGGATCAGGTTCATTTTTAAGTCTCTCCATACTGAGCCCCTCCTCTAATATTTGATTGATCCCACAGGAAAATTGCCCTTGTGTTTAAAACCTTGTGCTGGGGTTTAGATGCTGCTGAAGAACAACAGGTGATGAGCAGGGCATGGAATCAGCCCCAGGTCGTGCCTGCTGTGTTGCAGTGGTGCCCAGAGGGGTCTGCCAGGGTTGCATGGTCACCATTAATCTCCCCTGGCTGCAATCCCTGTACATTTGCAGAAGGAGCAGGAGGCAGATCCTTCCTGCCTGGTGACAAATCACCCCCAGCAGGTCATATTCCCCAAGCTGGGCCAGTTCTGTGTGAGCAGAGGAGGAGCTGCAGGGTCCTGAGCTCTTGCCACCACGGGGACAGCAGGGAGAGCCGCTCAGGCACACAGTGACAGCCCCCCTGGTCTGCATTCATCCCTGACACCACAGAGCCTCACCCAGCCTGGCTCAGCTGCTCGTCCCTTTCTCACCTTTCCCCACCTTGACCTGTCCCTCTGCTGGCTGGGACACCTGCCCTGGCCTGATGTGACACAGTCGGGGAGGCTGCAGGGAAAAGCCTGGCTGCTGGAGAGCTGCTGGGGAGCTGCTGGAGCCCCCAGCCGTGCCACAGCCCTGCAGTCCCTGTGCCACAGTGCCACAGCCCCTGCAGTCCCAGCCTGCCCTCTCCATCGTCCCCCCCAGCCAAATCCTTCTTCCCAGCCTGCAGCCACCCCTGCCTGGGTGACTCTGGTGGAACAACCCTGCCTGGGAACGATTCCTGAGCTGTTCTGTGTTGTTGGGGTGAGGGTGGGACTGGCAGCTGCCTGGCACAGGACTGGGTGTGCCACGGGGCAGAGTGACCTGACACCCTGAGCTGGCTCCGAACTGTCCCTCTGTGTCACCCAGACCTGATCCAGAGCTGTGGATCCTAAGGAAACACCAGGTAGTGCTGGATGTCTCATCCAATAAAACATCTGCCAGGCACCACAGCTCCCGCTCAGCGTTATCCCGAATCCGAGGCTCTGTTCCCCAAGATCCCAGGAGCAGAATTCCATCCTTCATGAGTGCTCTGTCCTGATGGCTTGGTAAGTGAATTATGGAGGAGGCACTACCCTGGGAAGAGCTGACCTTGTCCTTAACCTCAGCACATTCTTCAATTAATGCCCCACAAGGCAAATTAATTCTATTAATCCGCAGAGGCCTCTAAGCAGATGAAGTGGGATTTCTGCCTTTCTCCCTAAACCCACTGCTCCCTTCCCCTCCCTAATGAACCTTTGCTTGCAATCAATAGTTAAAGCTTTGGCAGTGTTTGAAAGCAAAAATAAGCAAAGTTGTACTTGCAGCTTGGCTGCCTCCTAAACCCTGCTGTGAGGGAGAAAGGATTTTGAAAGCTGAGATATATTTCATTTTCCTGTCCCCAACTTTTTTTTTCCCCTGCAGCTTTTCCTCACCGAGTTGGTGCTGCAAAAGCCAACCTTTGCAGGAGGAAGGGTCACTTCCAGAGCAGCTCAAATTTGCTCACTCTGCCTGTACGTCAAGCAACAGGCTCTGCTGGACGTGAGAATGGAAAGGGTGCTTCTGTAAAGGTTTTGGGGTGGAAAAGGCCAACATCCATGTTTTGGGGATTTCCAGTGAGTTTTTGTAATCTCCAGCCATTGCAGAAGAGCCTCTGAGCACATCTGTGTGCGTGTGGCTTCTCTGGAGCACATGCAGATACCTCGGGATATCCCAAATATCCCAAATATTCCAGTATCCCAAAAGAGCCCGAATTCCCAGGATAGGAGGTTGTGATGGAGGGTCCTGGAGAGCCTGAGGGGACCAAGCTGGAGGTGAAAAACTTACAGTGCATGAGGGAAAGACTTCAGGGGTGAGAAAGGGACTAGAGGAGCTTGTGATGGTGCCAACAACAGGCAGCCCCGTGCTGCCTCCTAGCACCTTCCTGGCTCCCAGACCTTCTGGAGACCATCCTGGGGTCCTCCCAGGGCATTCCTGCAGGTACAGCCTGTTCTGGGAGTGCTGCTGGCCCCTGAGCAAGGTCAGGAGTGCAGACAGGCAACAGGAACAGACAGCTTGGGGAACAGAATTAATGCTTTGGGTGCTTGGTCAGCCTGAGTGTGACCCTCAAAACACACCACAGGGAGCCCAAACTTCACCTGGAGCCCTCTGAGCACTGGTTTGGAGCCAAGCAAGTCCCTGCATTGTGCTTTGGCTCCTAAATCATCCTTCAGAGAGCTGCTCCTTGGGAAAAGAGGGGTGCTTGGCCTTGGGGTGTCCAGCTGGGACCTCCTGGGCTGCATTTCCCAGTCCAGTGCAGCGTTCTGGGGACTGGTTTAAGGACCTTTCCAAAGCTTTGCCTGACTGGCGTCATCAGTAACACTCTGAGCACTTGTCCACTTTGCAGCCTCAGTGTCTTGGTTTATTTTATTTTATTTTATTTTATTTTATTTTATTTTATTTTATTTTATTTTATTTTATTTTATTTTATTTTATTTTATTTTATTGGTTAGCCTGCTGTGAGTACTGTCAGTATGTAGGACATGCCAGTGGTAATGAGAGAGACCATTTCTTATGGCATAATAACCATAATTAAGGATGGGATTTTTCAAAAGCAATCAGGGAAGTCAATGAGAGTCAATAAGAAGTGGGTGCCTCATTTCCTCGAGGTGCTTTTGCAAATCCTGCCCTGAAACATTGATATTTCATGCGGACACATCTAAGTCTGTGTGGGAGAAGCCTCAAATCCTTTTTGAGAAGTGCTATGCATATTGTAATTGGAACAGATTAATATGAATCTCTGTGGCAGCTTAACCTTTTATTCTCCTTATTTCAAAAAACACGGGGTATTTCAGTCCCAAGCAACTGTACCGTGCAGTTAATAAGGGCCAAATCCAGACGTGGCCCTGGCACGGCTGCCCTGACTGGGGCACAGCAATCCCCATCCACCCCAGCCAGGGATCAGAGGCTAAGGATGACAAGCAACCAGAATCATGTTATCGAGCTGCAAATGTATGCAGAGAAGAGTGTGTTATCCAGTGCTCAGCATACTTAATGTCTCTGCAGGCAGCCAGCAGCCAGCCTGGAAATAGGGCACACATCACTAATGTGGAGCAGCTTCACCTGGGGAGGCAGGAGCTTCTCCTCGGGGTGCCATTCCCAGGCAGGGATGGAGATCCATCACAAAGAGATGCTCTAGAGCAAACAGACAGGGTGCAGAGTGCAGGGGGCACGAGGGGAGCCTGCTTTGGAGCAAAAGAACAGTTTAGGGCTGATTCTCAATTCAGGTTCACCCCTGAGTGCTGGATGGACCTGCTGGGTGTGAATCCTGCTACTGTCCCAGCTTCCCGGGACACCAGTGGATGTGTCCTCTCCCCTGCAGTCACTCGTGCTCGCTGATCTCCTGCCCCACTTCATTTCGTGTCTGATCAGACTCGAAGTCCCGACAGAAAGGCTGCATCTCACCTGGTGTCACACAGAGCTGGGACACCCAGCCCTGCTCTTCTGCTCCCCGGAATGGCTTGGGAAGGCTCACGGCTGGCTCTCTCCATCCCCTCCATCAGAGCCTCCAGCCTGGGACACCCAGCCCTGCTCTTCTGCTCCCCGGAATGGCTTGGGAAGGCTCACGGCTGGCTCTCTCCATCCCCTCCATCAGAGCCTCCAGCCTGGGACACCCAGCCCTGCTCTTCTGCTCCCCGGAATGGCTTGGGAAGGCTCACGGCTGGCTCTCTCCATCCCCTCCATCAGAGCCTCCAGCCTGCACCAGAACCTCAGCCCAGATCCCTTTCCTATCAGTGAATGTGTGAGTCTGACTCTCTCACCGCTGAAAGCAAAGACTTGTAACAAGCGAGTGCCACACGACACATCAGGAGAGGGGAGGAGGTGGGAAAACACCGAGGAGAAGGAGGTTTGGGCTGATGAAGGAACGCTGGGTGACAATTAATTTCCATTTGAATGCTGACAGGCTTCCAGCTGCTGCCGGCGATAACCTCTGCATTCCCGAGGGCAGCGCCTCATCAGATGCTCCTCAGGTACTCCGCGCTGGATTTATGCAGCACGCAGTAATACAGCTCCAAATGGAAGTGAAACAGGGTGGAAAGTAAATCACCGACTTGCCCTGAGTAAATAGGAACTCCGTGCTGCGGCTGGCACGCGAAATGGGGAGGGCAGGGTGTGCGAGGGGTGGCTCACCCCGGGCTGAGGGGACAGGAGCGGAGCAGGGTGACCCCGGGAGTGGGAGCAGGGAGGGGTGGCAGCAGGGATCCCTGCAGAGAGCTCTGGCATGGCTGCAGCCCAGGCACAGCTCCCTGAGGGTGCCAGCCCCTCTCACGGCTGGTGGGAGCGTGGCCAGGCACTGTTCCCTGCGGGACTGTGAGCCCTGAGCCCTGTCCTGTCCCTGCTCAGGGCAGGCACAGAGCGATGCTGCCCCTGATGCCTTCAGTATATCTTGGTTTTTTTGCTTTTCATATATCTGTAATTTGCTGCAGTTCTGTGCTTTTATGAAGTGCTAAAATCCTCTGTTCCCAGCACCTTTGGCCAAACAAGGTACTCTAAATACAGATTCAAGGACATATTCATTGCCTTAGGGCCTGAAAATATGTAAACAAGTGTGAGCTGGGGGAGCAGGCGTGGGGTGGTGAACATCATCACCTGAGGGTAGATTGGAGAATTAAGGGCCAATCTGCTAATGGACAGAACTTATCAAAGGTGAAGGGTTCATGACCCAGGGTCCATTTTTGGTGTAGTCCCTGAGGGGGACTTTTGCTTGCCTGAATGTGCCTCGAAGGCCTCGAATAAATTTGTCTGCGTTTTTTATACTCCTAATTTGTTTTGGCCTCTGTTTCAGGTTGACTGTCTTTTAGGCATCACCCTGAGACAATCCCATGCCTCATCCCATGGCAGGATCAGTCCTCCCAGGCTCTCCCTCGCTCCTGGGCTCCAGGAAAAGCAAACTGATTCCATCATCACCCCGTGCTCAGCTGAGCACCCCTGAGGCACCTCAGCACTGATCAGCCCTGGAGCTGAGCCCAAGGTGATCCCAGGCAGGATCAGCTGTGCCCTTTCCTGCCTGGGCTTCCCTGCACAGCCGAGCCCCACAGAACCCCCCTGTGCCCAGAGATCCCCTGGGTCAAACCTGCCCAGCCTTCCTCTTGCCCCTGTCCCACCAAATTCCCCACAGCTCCTTGGAGCCTGGCCCTGGATCCCTCACCAGCTCCATCTCTCCACTCCTCCAGGTGTGTTCTTCCGGGCATCCCAAACACTCTGAGTCGGGCTACAACCTCCTGACAGGTCCCATGGAACACCACCCATGGATTCCATTCCTCTGCAGCACAGCACAGAACTGGACGGGGCAACTGCAGCAGAAAAAGGCTCCGACAGCACCTACTGAGATGACAAAAATGGGTTAAAAAGCATGTCCTGGACTGTGCAGGGCCAGAGACTGAATTGTGGGTGCCCCCCCATGCAAGCACCGTGAGAGGCAGCAGAGTCAGGTGTGGCCCGAGCTGAGTCTCAGCAATCTTGCGGGAAAAATGAGACAGATCCTTCCTCTGCCCTGGCACCAGGCTGAGCTCTGGATCATGGCTTGCTCCAGCACAGGGGAGGGAGAACAGAGCTGCGCCCAGAGCTTCAGTTTTGCCTCCCCTTCTCCTTCTGGTTTTGTCATGATTTGAAATATTTGGGGGCTGCGAGAACGGTTCCCATTAAGTGTATCACTGGCTTTTCCTCTTGGTATTTATGATTTAATAATTCCTCAATCTGTCACAATCAGTATTGAGAGAGCGTGGCTGGGTATAATGGAATAATTTGAAAGGGAATGCTGGAGTGCAGGAACAGCCTGAGCTCTTTTCAGCAGATGCAAAAGTGAATAATATTTAGGGAGGTGTTTATAAATCAGTACACCCTTTAATTAAGCAAAACATTTTGCTAAGAAAGAATCAATTAGCAATTCATGGCACAAGGCCTGGCCTATTATCAAAGAGCTTGTACACGATAAAGCACAATTGCTTGTGTGTCTTTCGAGCTAATTATCAGTAACTTGTTTTAGTTGTCTTTCAAAGCTGCCTGTGAAGAGAGGAGATAAAGATCTACATGAGCAGGGGAGGCTGTGGTTTGCCTTTCCCTCCAGTCTCTTTCGGGTTTGTTCTAATTGCCAGGGGTGGGAAGGAGCCTGTGGATGGTGAGGAGTCCTGGGATGGAGGGGAGGGGATGGAAGGTCACTCCAGTCTGGCAGCAGGAGAGATGGGATCAGGTTCAGGTTCATCTCATAACTGCACACGTTCATTTGAATGCCTCATTTTCCCATCTTTCCAGCCAGGACAGCAGCCCTGCTGGCCTGCTGGGGGTTTGCTGAGGGGGAGCAGCTGAGGGGTGAGGTGTTTGGTGCTGGAGATGGGGCAGGGCAGGAGCACGGGATGGTCGCTACTGCGGATCAGTGGGTGGGACACAGTGAGCAGTGACTGAGACTCTGGGGGTTCTCAGTGTGAATCCCCAGCCTGCAGAGCCCAAAGCACAGCTGGGGCTCACTCTGGGATGGAGGAAGGGGAAAAGCTGTCTGTTCAGACAGAAATCCACAGAAACGGCAAAGGGGGCTCAGATCCCATCTGGGAGCAGGGGACACTGCGGCAAAACCTACAAATTTCTGTGTCTCTTGGGCACGTGCCAGCTCAAGAGCTTAAACACACCATGCTGGCACAAGTGACAGGATTATGAGCAGTTTCAATCTGATGCAGATGGTCTCCCCATTTGCTTCCTTGTTTAAACAGCAATTTGGCAAGTTTGTCACTCATAAAGCTTTTATAGCGCTCCATCCGCCTCTCCCCGCGGCACACGGCGCTGCCGCGATGTTGGTGGCTGCCTGGAGCACTCGTTAGACTTTCATGAGGTTGTGTTGGGATTGTCTCCTTCGGTCAGAGGAGCCTTGGGAATTCCACTCTATGGAACAGATTCCCACTTAAAAACTCACTCAGCCAAGGCAGGTGTCACCACCACCCCACAGCGGCTGCAGGGAGGACAGGAGTGCCTTGGAATGTGCCAGGGGCTGAGGAAAGCCATTGATTTTCCAGTCTGAGGGGAGATGGGCAGAGGCAGGGCCAGGAGGCTGCTCTGCAAGGGATGGCTGAGCCCGCAGGGAAAGCGTTGGGAAGTGTCACCATTTGTGGTGATCGGGGATCTGGATCATCTCTGCAGGGTGCTGGCAGAGTTGGGGGTGTCCAGCTGGAGAAAAGAAGCTTCAAGGAGACCTTCCAGTGCCTAAAGGGCTCCAGGAGAGAGGGAGAGAGACTTTGGACAAAGGATGGAGGGACAGGGCAAGGGGGAATGGCTTCCCACTGCCAGAGGGCAGGGTTAGATGGGATATTGGGAGGGAATCCTTCCCTGTGAGGGTGGGCAGGCCCTGGCACAGGTGCCCAGAGAAGCTGTGGCTGCCCCTGGATCCCTGGCAGTGTCCCAGACCAGGCTGGACAGGGCTTGGAGCAGCCTGGGACAGTGGAAGGTTTGGGGTTGGAATGAGATGAACTTTAAGGTCCCTTCCAACCCTTCCATTCTGGGATTTTGTGACGCAGGGAGAGGCTGAGAAACCAGACCTGGGCATGATGCAGTCCAGCTTCAAATACCTTGGATAAACCACCCTTTAATGAACCAGGCAGATGGACTGGAGGAGTAGAAAAGGCTTTGTTTGCCCACAAGAAGTGTCCAAGCAAAGCACAACGGAAGTTTAATCAATTAACAGCTTCCATGTGGTTTTGCTGAGTGTAAAATAACGAGGCATCATGGCTTGCATTGGCATGAGCTGCTCACATCTTAAGTAAATATTTAGCCAATAATTCTGATTTTTTTGGCAACAAAAAGCATCTTTGTTCTTCATCTGTTTACTTGTGGTTCAGTTGTGGATGAGACACAGCAGAGTATCAGATGTTAACTCAACCTCCTCTCTAGTGGATATCCAGGCCTTTGCTGGAGCTGAGGAGAGAGTTGGGGGTGCTCTCAGGCTCCTGGGCAGTGATTAATCAGTGTGCAATTATCACCTCTAGAGCTCTCTGTGCTCACACACACTCACGGTCCTTATCGGTGTGAGCAGGACCAGGCTCATGGACAAGGACTCCTCATTTCTTCTCCAGCCCCCTCAGAGGAAGCCCACCCTGCTCCACTCTAATCAGGGTTATCTGCAGCCTTCACTCTCTGATCAACACAGCAAATCTCAGCCCTTTCCTTCTCTGAATGGACTCATTTGAAAAGATTCTTTCGTGGGACTGGCAAGAGAGATGTGGAATCAAGGAAGCCGGGATGGGGGCAGCTGGAGGTCACAGCTGGGGACAGGAACCCCAGACTGAATGGCTGTGGGACCTCAGACAGGTCATCGAACTCCTCTGATTCTCACAACAAACCAGCCCAGCCAGGAGGGGGGTGGGAGGCCCAGGAGCAATTAGCTAATGACAGCCAGGTGATGAGGGTTAATTAGTTAATGACAGCCAGGTGATGAGGGCTGAGTTCACAGAGGGAGGCTGCTGGAAGTTAACCTGGGCTCATGGCAGGGTGACGTGAGCTGAGCCGTGCCTCTGGACTCCTGTTTGGGAAGGAAGCAAGAGGGGGCCCTGGGCAGGCTTTGCAAGGAGACAAAAACTTGGGAGTGGCCAAAGGCTGCTCTGAGGTACTGCTGTCCCCAGCCACGGCCACCACCAGGGGAAGGACATGGGGACGAGGGTGGAACATGCTGCAGTCCCAACCAGTTCCGTTCCTGAGCTGGAGCTGGGGAAGCTCCTGGGCCAGCTGTGCATGAGGGAGAAGTGATTCCCCCCAACCAGCCTGAGAGCTGGGACAAGGTGTTTGCTGTGTCCTGGTGTTGGGGAGATGTCCCAGGCACTGTGCAGCGCTGTGGGGTGGCCCTGAGGGATGGGCACAGCGTGGCAGAGTCACTGGTTGGAGCTCAGGAGCAGCAGCTCTGCCCTGGGTGGTTTCTGCACTGAGAGGATAAAAAAAATGGGGAAAGCAACTTTTCCCCTTGGCATACCAAGCTCCTCCTGAATTCCTGTCAAGGCTCTGGGCTGCTGCTGCCATACAAATGCCTCTCTTTCTCTGCTCTGTCTTTGTGCAGCTCCCAGGGAATGCATTATCAGGAGGATGAATTGTGACATTTCTGCAATACCACCCTCTGGATCATATTGCAGAGCGTCTCCCTGACAATGGATCTGCCTCCCGTGCAGCTCCTGTTATTAGTGCCGTGTGCCCTTCCCAGGGACATGCTCAGGAGTGATGGCTCTGAAAAGCACTGACAACATTTGGGTTATAGCAGGGGACAAGAGGTTATGCAGGAGTCTTCAAGGATTTCAGTGGAGACAGGGCTGAAAGCACCACACATCTCCATTATTTGGAAAATACAGCCCCAGAAATCAGACTTGGTCTGGGCACTTTCAATTTATTTATTGTTTTAACATGCTATTTCTTCTCTGTCATTTACGCTAAAAGTAAATTTGGTTACGAGGTAGAACTGGTCAGGATCCTTCTGTTTGTCTCGATTTCATGTTTGATTTTCTTCCAAATAAGAGCAATCAATTTCATTTTTGGAAGTATCATAGGAAAGTCATGAACACACCAACTCTGCAAGGAAAGCTGCTACAAATGCTTTGATTGCATTCCTTGATTGTAAGTACAAATAGGGAGCTGATAGGGAACGCTGGAATGGAAAATATATTCACTTTCATGCATTTCTGGCCCAATTTCCTGTTAGAACTTGGTTTGGGATATGGCCTTGTCTTGGTGAACAACTGTGGGCATCGGAATGTGTTTTTTGCAAGTCCTTTAAGGCACAAAGAAAAAAAACCTTAAACATCAGTGGAAAATTGGATTATTGAGCCCAATGTGGCTGAGAGCAGGCTGCCTTTGGGTGGAGTTCACCCACAAGACAGAGGCAGGAGATGATTTGGTTCTTTGGTTTGGTCTCAGCATCTTGGCCCTGTTTTAGAGGGTAAAAGGATTGAATGGTGCCTGTATTTACCATCCACCTCTGCAAGGGTTCTTAAAAATGCAGAGCTCCAGCTTTTCCTGTGGTTGCCAGTACCTGTACAAGTGTTTGAGCTGGGCAGGTAAAGACTTCCTAAAAATAAACACTAAAAAAAGTAGTTCCAAAAGTTTGGGGCAGCTAGAAAACCATGGTGTTTCCCTTACAGTGTTTTTCTCCTTGAATCTTTTAATCACAAATCCTAAAGGTGATCCTAGAAAAGCAATGCTCATTGGCTGGGGCAGGTGAGGAGATGGGAAAGAGTTCCTTGGGATAATGTAGAGGGAAGAGGGCACAGACTGCGGAGAGGGAGCAGAGGGAGCACGAGACAAAGGCTGGACACCGTTCCAGCCTTGCTTCATTTTCTCTGCAACAACCACAGTCACGAGCTCATTATTGCTAAGTGAAATCTGAGATGCAAGAAGGGAGAAAATTAAAAAAAAAAAAGAAAAAAATGCATAAAAAAGCACAGCCAAGAGCTGAGATTCTGAAAATCACCGAGTAATGGGAAACAAAGCAAATACATCCAGGATGAGGGAGGGGAAGCACCTCCAGCACTCCTGAGGAGAGCCAGGATCCCTGCCCTGCCCCACTCCAGCGCTGAACACCTGATTGCTGTCAGTGCTGCCTGCTTGTCCCACGTCGGGGACAATGGCTGGGAAAGAGAGCAGGGATTTTGTCATATTGGAATTCAGTTTCCTTTGCATTGCCATGGCAATGCAGGCAAGATTTTGATCACTGGCTGAGACACTTCAGTAGATATTAATACAGCTTTTGCCAAGGAGAGGGCTGAATGACAGCTCTGTTTGTAAGGCTGATTTGAACCTTCTGCTTTCTGGGCTGGATCAAAAGCCATGCACCCGGAGAAAGTGGAAGGGGGGAGAGAGAAAGGGATCTTACTTAGGGCAACTTATGAGAAACGCCTGAAGTTGAGAGAATACATTTAATTCCTACTAAATTGGCATCAACATCTTTGGCTGACTGCGAGGCAAGAAAGTGCAAACTCCCTTGAGGCAGCAAGTTCTAAAATAACCTTCTACTGCAGCACTCTGCTGTCAGAAGTTCTAACTCGTGTTTCTACTCCTCTGTCTCCTGAACGTCTCCTTGCTCACGGAGCTGCTATTTTATCCCTTATTTGTATAAGGTGTGACATAATAAGAACACCAGACTCATGTCTGAGACCCCTCAGGTCAGGAGAAGCGCTCACAGCCCCAATCTGTGCTTCTAATGGAATTAATTTTCCCTATTCCTACTCTTTCATAACGATGAGGATGTTAATTATGTCCCTAATGAATGTTTTAAGCCCAAGCAGAAGATGCCCAGCAGCAGCCATGGGAGGGTGGCAGGAAAGCAGGTGAGGTTGAGCACAGCACTCTAAAGCAAAGGGGCACAAAGCTGTGCCAAACCCAGCCACAGCTGCCTCCTGTGAGCCCTGGTGGCCACCACAGCAGCCAAGGGGCTCAAAGGGTCTCACCATCCCAGCTGGAGCCAAGGAAAGCTCCCACCACAATGCAGGATTGCATTGCTCTGGTTGTTGCTCTGGAATAATTAAAGGTGGCTCGAGCACTGGAGGCAGAACTCCTCTGACGGTGAAATAATGGCTCCTGAAAGGTTTGGAAAGGTCCAGACCGGGCTGAATCCAGCAGTGCAGGCTGACAATGGTGTGGGACACAGCATCCATCCCACAGAGCATTGGGGTGGGACAGCCCAGGCTGACAGGGCAGCTGGGACAGAGCTGCTGCAAGGAGTCTCTAAATGCTGGGAGCTGGAGCCATGGGAAGGAGCTCCTGCCGCGGAGATGAGCTCCCTGTTCCCTGTCAGATCCCATCGCTCACCACCCCAGCTCCTGCTGACGCTTTGGCTTCTCCAGGCAGGGCCCCTCACGAGGAACACGCCGGATGTGCAGCCCCCATCCCTCAGCTGGAGCAAAGCCACAGCCTGTCCAGCCCCTGGCTCAGAGCTGTGACAGTGCCTGAGAGCCAGAGTGACATCCCTCCCACGCGGATCCACGGCCCTGGCAGCTCGGGGAGCCTTGGGACACCAGGGATCTTTGCACTGCTGCCTGCACGCTCCTGAGTGTTCCTGCAAAAGTGCATTTTGTTCTCCAGAATGTTCTTTTTCCCCACTTAGCTCTTTATCCCAACAGGAAATGTTCTGTAAGGCCACCAGCCTAATTAAAAAGTTCTCATGTCGAGGCTGTTCTGAAATCTGTGCATTTAGAGCTCACTGCACATGCAGAACAGAAAAGTATGCATATGGATATCTGCAACCATCTCCCTATTTTTGGCTGAGTGAGCATATTTTCTGGGATCACATTCTGATCTCTGACTAATTAGTGTGCAGGATTAATATTTTTCAAGGGAGTTTAGCTGTGAAAAAACACATGTTTGGCTGCATGTTCAATTTGCAAGTGTGCTCCCTGCACTGCCACGGACTGATCAGGGATTTTGAGGGAAATAAAAGGTCTTTGTCCATTTGCATCAGTGGTTTTTGGTTTACCAGCACAAGCGAGACAGGTGGTTGAATTTAGATTTTGTGAATGCTTGTGCGTAGCCAAATCCCTTGGAAAATCTAGGTCAAACTCTGCAGACAGCATTTGGGCTGGCTTCTGTTTCCACACACTGCTCTGTAAGGAATTGATTCTGAGCACAGCAGAGAAGGGACGTGGCAACACAAAGTTCTGCTGGAGCAAAATGGATTGGAATCACCCAGGTCTCCCCAAAACACAGCTATTGAGGCTGCCTTAAATCTTCCCATTTTGTTCAAATCCATTGGAATGGAACCCAGCAGTGCTCCCTGACACAGCCCTGCAATCTGACACGTGTCCTGCTGCTTCCCTCGGAGCTCAGACTGGATGTAGAGCTTGCCTGGGGATTGATCCAGGGCCGGGGTACTTATTCCTTCAATTCCAACTTGCTGCTGCCCTTTATTGTCTAGAAAGCCCCTCAGATTTACTCAGTGAGAAAACAAATAGACCTGATGGAGCTGAAGCCTCACCTTGAGCTCAAGCACAATCTTTGTCAAAGCTCAGCTGATTCAAATCCATTTTGGTGGGGAAAAAGCCCCAAAACCTTTCTCTTTTCTCACACGCCCGTCACAGCTTGGGGCTTTTGATAAAGTGACTCCTCAAAGATCCAATTTTGCTGAGCCCATCACACCCTCAGTATCATCCCTGCCATTTGCAAAGCAATTTGGCTGATGAATATCCAGCAGCAGCAGTTTGGAACAGGGAGATGGTTCACTGGTAGCTCTGGCTCAGGGCAAGTGGGTGATGTCTAGAAGAGAAACAACGTTCTCTAAACTTCATGTTTGTGTGACAGTGATCACTGTCAGTCAGAGTTAAAATGACTTCAGCTTCACAGTGACAGGACCCTGCTGTCACTGCACTTAGCTCTGAATAATGTAAATAAAGCAGAGAACCACAAACGGGAAGACTGAGCCCGTGGAGACAGCGATTGACAGGCTTGGAAAGAGCCACCGGGGTAGAGTGATCCCAGACAATCATGGCCTTGGCCACTGCTCCCACCAGACCCAGGGATATTCCCCTCCATACATTCCTTCCAGGCTGTGAAACATCCTCCAGGAATCTCAGGATTCTCACTGCAAAAATCAGTGACAGAATTCCCTGAAATAAAGAGCACAGAGTACATCGCACCCTGTGAAGGACACAGGGAGAGGTTCTTGCTGTGTGTGCTTCCTGTGTCCCACAGTCCCTGCCAAACGCCAGGAATGGGCAGGAGGCTGCAGGACCAGGATGGGTTTGTCCAGTGGTTAATTCTGGTGGCACAGGGACATTAACTCCATGAAAGGAGGAGCCTCTGTCGGGGAGAAAGGCACTGGTGAACACATCACAGAAGTGCTGACCCCTGGGTTTTCTTGGGCTGTATTTCCAGGAAAGCACAGGAAAGACATGGCTGTCCAAAGGCTGAACAATCAGAAATAGGAGTTTTCAGCCCCTGCTGGAAGGTTTCCCCCCTCGGCTTCACTGGTGCAAAGCTGGTGCATGGAAAAGTCACTGAGAGGAGGAGAGCAGAGAGCCACAGGAAAGGCAGGAGCCAGTGGGGATAAAGAAAGAGCGAGGGGAAGAGCTGGTTCTGGGGCACAGGAGAAGGGATCCTCCCACAGAAATGCCAGCTCTGGAGTGTCCCAAAGGGACACAGGGTGACAGCTGAGCCCTGAGCTAAATCACACTCAATTCATGCTGAGTTGGATGATTAGGCTCATGTTTTGTAAAAGGAATCTTACTTCTTCCCTCCCAGCCTGATCCAGCCAGGAGGAATGTGATGTCTGCATGCAGCCAGAGCTGGGAGCTCCCCGAGATCAGAGGGATCTCCTGGGGTGGCTCCCAGGACTGCTGGGATGGCTCCCAGGACTGCTGGGGTGGCTCCCAGGACTGCTGGGGTGGCTCCCAGGACTGCTGGGGTGGCTCCCAGGACTGCTGTGCTGCCGGGGATGGACACAGGCTCCCTGGAAAACACAGGCAGAAGATAAGGAGAGACAGGGACAGCGTCAGCAGAGCCCTGGGATGGGATCCTGGTGGCAGAGGGACAGCCTGGCCTCCAGACCCGAGCCACAAAGGTTTGGAATGCTGAGGAAGTAGAGAGAAATCCCTGAAATCGCACTGAAATTCCCAGGTGGATTTCCCAAGGGTCACACCATCCTGCCTGTACAATATCCATCGTTCCCATCTATGAGTTCCCCTCCAAAGTCACCCTTAGTCACCCTGTCCAGCACCTCAAAGAGCCCAAAAGAGAGCCAATATTTACTTCAAGGCTGGCCCTTCCCTTCTGCCACCCCCAGATCCAGCCCCAGATCTCACCCCCAGATCCACCCAAGGGATCTGCAGAGATAACTCCCAGACCTCTGGCTGCAACTCCTCCGTTCCTGCAATAAACCCCACACTGGCAATAAATCAGGCAGCAAGCAAATGTGATAGCAAGCAAATAGATCCTGCCAAGTCATTTGAAACTGCAATTGCCGGGGCTTTTTTGGTAACATCCTGATGTACATATTTGGCCCATTAGAAAAACAACTTCATTTTCAGCCACAGTTTCTGTAATGGAGCAATTCCCTGCTTCAGTGCAGATCTCTCCAGATAGTTAGACTGAGCAGCACACGGTGCTTGGCTCAGGGTGGGGGTGTAAACAAGCTGGCAGTGCACAAAAGTCCATTTCTCAGAAGGCTGGCAGGGCAGTTCAGCCCCCTCTGAAGGGCAGCAGTCACGAGGGCCAGGAGGTGGAGACAGCAAATGCAGCAGCAGCAGCAGCCCTGAGCTCCTGGAGAGTGTGGGAGAGCAGAGGCAGCCCAGGCAGGCAGGGATGGGCAGAGGGATGGGGCAGAGGGATGGGGCAGAGGGATGGGGCAGAGGGATGGGGCAGAGGGATGGGCAGAGGGATGGGCAGAGGGATGGGGCAGAGGGATGGGCAGAGGGATGGGCAGAGGGATGGGCAGAGGGATGGGCAGAGGGATAGGGCAGAGGGATGGGCAGAGGGATGGGCAGAGGGATAGGGCAGAGGGATGGGGCAGAGGAATGGGCAGAGGGATGGGGCAGAGGGATGGGCAGGGGGATGGGGGAGAGGGATGGGGCAGAGGGATGGGCAGAGGGATGGGCAGAGGGATAGGGCAGAGGGATGGGCAGAGGGATGGGCAGAGGGATAGGGCAGAGGGATGGGGCAGAGGGATGGGCAGAGGGATGGGGCAGAGGGATGGGCAGGGGGATGGGGGAGAGGGATGGGGCAGAGGGATGGGCAGAGGGATGGGGCAGAGGGATGCAGATCACACACACAGAGCCAGTGGGGGCTCAGCTCCAGGGAGCTCCCCCAGGGCTTGCTGGGATCCTGTGCTGGAGCAATCTCCAGAGGGGTTTTAGCCCTGTCACAGCCCCCCAGCATGGACTATGGCTAAAATTCCAAGCATGGGCTGTGGGACCAGGGATGCACCAGTCCTTGGGGCTGAAGCAGCAGACAAACTCTCCTCTGGAAGCAAATCTGAGAGTCAGGGATGAGCTGTGCCCACCCTCATTCCTCTGCCCAGCATCTGCAGGGGCTGTCCTTTCCCAGCTCTGGGGGCCAAACCCACACCTGGGGCTGTGTGGTGGCCCTTGGGAAGGGAGGGGCTGCAGGGTGGGTGGAACACAGAATCACAGAATCCATGGTTTGGGTTGGAAAGCTCATCCAGTGCCACCCCTGCCATGGGCAGGGACACCTCCCACTGTCCCAGGCTGCTCCAAGCCCTGTCCAGCCTGGCCTTGGACACTGCCAGGGATCCAGGGGCAGCCACAGCTTCTCTGGGCACCTGTGCCAGGGCCTGCCCACCCTCACAGGGAACAATTCCTTCCCAATATTCATCTAACCCTGCCCTCCTCCACCCTAAGGCCTTTCCCTCCTCTCCATTCCCTCCGTGCCCTTGTGACAAGTCCAACCACCCACTCATAGGAGTAACATGGACATAAAAATAGGAGCAGCATCAAAAATTTCTGAGGCAAAACTGAACTTAAAGGCAAGAACTGAGAGCGTGAAATATCCCAAAAGTGATCCCAGGCACAGCCCCTGGGGCTGGGAGCCCCCTCAGTGAAATGCAGTTGCTCCCCTTCCCTTCCAGCCTCTCCGGCGTGGCCTTGGGAGATGCTGCTTAACATTTTTCAAGCCTAGGACAAGGCAAAGAATCATTTGGTTGAAAAATGGCCTTTAGTAGAACATGAGAGATTTTATGAAAAACTATTGGCTTTTTAGAAGTGTTTCCCCCTTTTTGATTTTTTTTCGTGACATCCTCTATTTGTCTTTTTTACTGCAGCCTGCAATGTAAACCAGCCTTTGCTTTCTCTTCTGGAATTATTCTATGTTAAGATACTTTTTCAATCAAAAAAACTATCAAAATAATTCACGTACAGAAAGTCTGCTGTGGGGAAGAAGCAGCAGTTTGCATTTTCTGGAGGCAGACACACGGAGGATGGGCTGGAATTCTGCTTATTCCCTCATGGAACACAGGCTGCTCCCACCCTGCCCCTCCTCGCTCTGCACAGCCCTACCCAGACCCTCATTTTCCTGCTGCCCATTGCAGACTCACTCCCATTCCCCCAAATTCGTTATTCTTCCCCTGCTTTATGAATTCCCAATGCAGAAGCTGGAGCCTGCTCTCCTCCACTTGCTCCCCCCAGTCCCAAACCTCCCCAGAGCTTTGGGGAAGCCGAGGTGCAGCGGGAAGAGGGGCAGGGAGCTGCAGCACCAAAGGGCTCTTTGTTGCAGCCGAGATTTTGGGAGCAACATCTGAGCAGAGATTTGAAGAAGTGCTTATGTGATGGTTTTGTTAACAGCACTGAGAACATGCACAGGCGCCTGATCGATCCCTTCATTGGGCAAAATTTGCTTCCTAGAATGCCGAGCTGGAGATGGGCTCTGCCTGCAATTCTGAATTTCTGTGAGGAGCCAGAGCGGAGGAGCCAACCTGATCCCAGTGCTGAGGCACAGGGACATCCTGACCCCTCCCAAGGGCAGGAGAGCAGGGAGGGAGGAAGGAAACCAACAGGAGAGCAGCAGGAGAAGGTTTATGGTGTTCTCTGTATGGAGAAAGACCCATGCTGGGAAAATCGCTGCTGTTGGGTGCATCCCACTGCTGGATCTGCAGAGCTCCTTGGGGGTGGGGAAAGCTGGGGCCATGGGCAGGCATTTTCAGGGAGTGGAGTGCAGCTAAAACCCACTCTAAACCCTCCTGATAAACTTAGGTCAGCTGAGCACACTGAGGGGCAGCTCCTGGCCCAGCAGGGGTGGCATACGGAGTGTCCCCGTTCCAGTGGCACTCAGCAGACACGAGCTGCCCTTGGATGGGAGGAGATCCCTTCTCCTCAGCCTGCTCAGAGGTCCCTGTGCCTGAATAAAAACCTGGGAGTTGTGGGGGCTGGTGTCATGGCACAGACAGGGAGGGAAATGGGTGTGGAAGCAAAAGGGTGTGTGAAACGAGGCTCTTGGAGCTGAGTCAGCAGCAAGTGCTGGAGGGAAGAGGGGGAGAATCACAGATAGAAATCACAAACCTCCTCATCTCCCAGGCCTGGAAGGGCCCAAGGCCAGGCTGGATGGGGTTTGGGGCAGCCTGGTCTCGTGAAGGTGTCCCTGCCCATGGCAGGGGTTTGGAACAGAATAATCTTGAAGGTCCTTTCCAGCCCAGGCCATTCTACAATTCTGTGATTTTCATACACTCATATTAAAATCCTTCTCACAATCTGGTGTTTTCTCATCCTGCAGACCCCCCACAAATCCCTGGGGGTGGTTTAGGGAGTGTCCCCCTGCCCCACTCCCCCAGGAGCTCAGCCCAGGTGACAGCTGCGATGGCCCCATGGACACTGCCCCAGCACACACACAGGGCTGATCCCTCTGCTGGTGCTTTAGGGCTGCTTTTCCCCTGCTCTGAGCTCCTCAGAGGGTTTCAAGTGCCCCAACGAGCAGAAAGGGCAGGGTGAGCCCCCTGCACCCCTTTTCTGCCGGCTCCAAAGCACATTCCCACATGGATCATCCTCAGGCTGCACCTCCCTTCCCCAGCAGCTCCTCCCTGCTCCTCAGGACACCGAGCCCCTGCGCTCCTCTGCTCCAAGGATAAGCTCCCTGATTCTGCAGGAAGGATGAGGACATCCTGTCCCAAGCCACCCCTCCCCTCCTGGAGCCACAGCTGGAATTTCTGGGAATTTACACACCTCTCTGTTAACTCCTTGATGAGCAGCCTGGGATAACGTGGCTGAGGAGCTGCAGAAAGTGAACAATTTCATAGCAGCCTCTCGCTGGTGCTGCCTCTCGAGCTGTCCTGCACAGGAAACCTCCCCAGAACCTTATAACTCATTCAGTGGGGTTTTCTTGCCTTAATAATACTCTTTATCCAAGAATGATTTGCATTCAGCAGAAGCTGATCAGCTGAATATATCAGCAATATACATTATTATATATATAGAATATAGAATATAGAATCTATTATATGTTATATGTTATACATTATATAAATTATATATATTATATATTATATATTATATATTATATATTATATATTATATATTATATATTATATATTATGTTATATTGTGTTATGTTATATTATTTATATTATACATTATATATTACACATATATTATATATTATATATATTACATATTCTATATTACATATTCTATATATTACACATTACATATTATACATATAATATACATAAAATATAGCATATTATATCAGCAATAAACACTGTCTCCTCCCAGGAACCTTCTGTTCATAGGAGCAGCAGTGGGAGGGGCACTGTTGGTGTCAGGGGCTCACCCCAGCCCACCCCAGCACCTGGAGCAGAGGCAAATGCTCTGGAAGAAGATATTTGATTGCCATATTTTCTCGGGAAAGGTGAACGTTCAGCTTAATTCAAAAGGCTCCCCAAAGGGCCAAAGCAATTCCACAGGATAAACCTGGAAGGGAAGTGTGTGTTTGTGTGTTTCTATGCAATAGTTGATTTGTTTGCTCGAGCTTCTCTCTGCTCCTCCACAGCAGAGTAAAACATCTAGATAACGCTGTAGAAGCAAAATTATTTTTAAAGAGGCAAATTTAATTAAAAAATTTAATTTAAGAACATAAAACAGCTCACCATGATATTATAGGCGTGCTCTGACTTAACATTTCTTGAGCAGTACTTCTGATTTAATCCTTTCAAAGTTAGTTACAACTGTGTTAATTTTTAACTGATCCATTTCAAGGTAAAAATGATTTCTGAGCTTGTAAACATCCCCCAGGCTAGGGGTGGAAAGCCAAGGAACACGAGGCCAGGAATGAAATCTGAACTCATTGGTTTGCTCCTCACTGCATCCTCAGCAGTATCAGTCCTCCCAAGAGCCAAGAGGAAATTAGTGAAAAGTGAAAATAGAAACAAGGCTCACCATGGCTTCTTTAAAACTCTCTTTGCTTAATCTCTAGGAATAAACATCACCACAATTCTGTGCTCCAATGATGGGAACTTATTGAGGATTTACAGTCCTTAACAAGCTGGATGTGACATATTTCTCTACTTTCCTTACACTTTAATCAATTCCTGAGTTCCTGATGCTTATTTCACAGAGTCATCGAATGGATTGGGTTGGGAGGGACCTTAAAGCTCATCTCGTTCCAACCCCAAACCTTCCACTATCCCAGGCTGCTCCAAACTCCATCCAACCTTGGACCCTGCCAGGGATCCACAGCTTCTCTGGGCACCTGTGCCAGGGCCTGCCCACCCTCACAGGCAAGAATTCCTTCCAAACACTTAAATCTCTTTTTGTTTCAGACCCTTTCCCATTGTCCTATCTCTACCTGTCTGTGTAAGAATTTAGGATCATGGAATGGTTTGGGTTGGAAGAGGCCTTAAAGCTCATCTCGTTCCAACCCCTGAAGCTGTTCCATTGCTCCACTCTGTGACTTCAACTTTAGTTACAGATCTGAGTTTGCATTCCTCTCTCCTCCGTGGTGTTTCTGCAGAAACAAACTGTGCTTTTGGCCCAGCCCTGCCCTGGCCCTGCCAGTTCCCTCTGCACAGATGCTCTGCCCTCTCCCTCTGCTGCCTCACGCACTGTCTGCACTGCAGTTGTTCCAAATGCTTTCCAGCTGGGGGTTACATCTTCTAGGGACATCATACCTTGGAGGAAAAAATGAATTTAGCACCTTTTTTGCTCCTAAAGGAGCCATACCAACTTCCCTTCGTGGTTTCATGTCCTCACAGAGGGCAGGAGCCCAGCCCTCCCCCTCCTCTTGAGGCTGAGGCATTTCAGCCTCAGCGTGTCACAAACAATAATTTGTCCTTACCCATTCCCCAGCTGTCACCAGGATGCTGTCACAGGGGAGGCCACGCAGCTCTAATGGCACCTCAGCTGGCATTGATCTGACTCCAGCACTTTGATTTCTCATGAACATCTGGATGGAGACATCTGAAGCGCAGGTACCAATGTCCCAAACACAGAGCACCTCAAATCTCAGATATCACCACAAATCCCCACACTTCAGTCTGGTTCCACAGGCCAATTCCTAACGGGATTGTGGATAGCCTGGAGTGTCCCCAGGCCCATCTGCAACAGCAGCAAAGGCATGTTAGGCACAGTTTCATCATTATTCCTCAGAGAGCTCAGTTTGTGTTGTGTCTGGACCACACCAGGCACTGAGCCACAGGAGAGGGACACTCCTCCAAACTGTGGAGGGAAAAGCCAGCAGCTGCCAGGCACTGCAGCAGGGGATGTCACCAGAATGTTCCTGCTGCGCTGCAAACATGAATCTTCCCATCAAATCCACCTCCAGAGCTTGCACTCCATCCTTCATGGTCACCCTGTGCCACCCACGGCTGTAAGGCAGCAATTAGCAGGGCATGAAATATTTGCTGCTCTGGAGAAAAGGACACCAGAGCCCTGGGAAGGGTCAGCTCTGCAAAGGGAGCAGTGCAGAGCTGCCCCCTGAGTGCTCTGGTGTGAAACACCATGAGGAAACATCCCGGAGTTGGTTTTTCTCCAGATGTGCTCCTCGGGGTGTTTGCATTTTGAGGGTTTTTAATCAATCAGCCACTGATGATGTTCCTCCAGTGAAACCAGACACAGGAACCGTGATGGTGTGATGTGACTCCCAGGAATAACACTGTGTCTGTGGGAAAGGGGCTGCCCTGGTCCTGGCGGTGAGAGGACTGTCCTGCCTGAGCCCCTGTCCTTCCAGCCACGCTGAGCCCTGGATGCCCTGGGGCACGGAGTGGGGTGGCACTGCTGGGTGCACTCTGGGGGTTTGAATTAGGGATATGCAGGGAATTATCCTCCAATCTAAACTTCCCCTGGTGTAACTTGGGGCATTTCCTCTCATCCTGTCGCTGTTCCCTGGGAGAACAGCCCGATGCCCCCCAGCTGTCCCCTCCTGTCTGCACAGGGAATTGTGCAGAGCCACAAGGTTCCCCCTGAGCCTCCTTTTCTCCAGGCTGAGCCCCCAGCTCTGAGCTGGAGAAGTGTCTGGAGCACAAGTCTGATGAGGAGTGGCTGAGAGAGCTGTGGGTGTTTAGCGCTTCGAAACCAACACTTGAATGTTTCCTTTAAAAAAAAAAAATCCCCTATTCCTATTTTTTTCTGAGAGAGAAAACAAGACACTTTCAGCCACATGGGAAATGTTCTCATTTGGGTCAGGCTGCTATTTTGAGTACAGGGCTGCCAGCCCTCTGCAATTATCCTGCCCAGACAATGGGATGGATGTTCCCAAGCAGCAGAAAGGGCAGGACACTCCAGCAGCTCCCACTCATTAAAAGGCAGGAGCAGCACAGGGATGTGTCACCAGTACCTCCAGCAGGACCAGCCCACTGGGGCCTGCTCCTCACTGGGCTGTGCAGGGAGAGGAGGGGACAGGAGGGATAATTCCCAATGCCATCTTCATCCCATAAATCCTGGGATTGTGGGCTGCTGGCTGAGGCTGCCATGGAGCACTGCAGTGCTCTGCTCCCACAGCCGTGTCCCCATGGGGAGCAGGACACCTTGGAGCAGGTCCCCCCTGGGGTCCCCAATGAGGACATTTGAGTTCCTTGAGTTTTTTTTCCTGCCTGGCCAGTGGGTCAGATATTTCAGGATTTGCAGTGCTCCTTATGCACACAAACCCCAAAATGCTGAATCCCCCCCACTGAATTCCCCCACACTGCCCCATTTCCTGGGAAATCACGGGAGCCATATGGTCCTGTCCCACTGCGGGCACAGGGACAGTGCCAGCGGGACAGATGGGAACACAGGGGAGGAGTGGCTGGGGTGTGTGCCTTGGGACCCTCCCCGTGCTCAGAAACATGGAATTGATGGGGCTCACGTGCCATCTGCCAAGCCTGCCTTAAGAGAGGCTCCTGGAAAATGTGTCCCAGCTCCGGGAGATGGAAATTCCTGTCCGTTTTCCACATCTTTGAGGAACACGAAGGAATGAATTTCCCTCGTACATCATTCCCATCCCAAGATTCACAGTTATATTCACCTACATAGACAGACTTCACAGAATCATGGAATATCCTGAGCTGGAAGAACCCACAGGATCATCAATCCAACCCCAGGCCCTACACAGACACCCCAACAATCCCACCCTGGGCATCCCTGAGAACGATGTCCAAACTCTCCTGAAGCTGTGGCAGCCTCGGGGCTGTGCCCATTCCCTGGTGAGCCTGGGCAGTGCCCAGCACCGTCTGGGGGAAGAACCTTTCCTGATATCCAAACCCATAAATAAATAAATAAATAAATAAATAAATAAATAAATAAATAAATATTATGAATTTAAAAAATATAGAAATATAAAATTAGAATAATAGAAACATAGAAAAATAGGAAAATACAAAAATTTAAGCTCACACACACCTCCCTGCCCACCTCATATCCATATTTTTATTTCTCCTGCGACTCAGAAATGACCATCAGCCTCTTCACAGCACATGGTTATTGCTTTAGGATCGCTCCAGCTCCCAAACACTGCAGCAACAGCTGCCTCCAGGTGTCCTGGAGTGCTTCCCAGGGAATCCAGAGCTGGCCTGATGTGAGCACTGTGCCCCATTACCCACGAGCAGGGCTTGCAGCCACAGCTCCCATTCCCGCGGCCGCTCCCGATTCATTCCGCTGCTCGCGGCCCCAAGGCCAAGCACGAAGCCCTCAATTTACGTGGGGCTGTTAAAATTTTTAAACCTTTGTAAATGACAAGCACTTTATCAATGGAACTGCTTTTGTCAGCCTTGGCTGGGGAGGGCAAGGAAATATTGGCAATTCTCCAATCGCCATTCATTTTATGTCGCTTTTTTTCCCATTTAAAGCAGGAGCTGGGTAGAAACAATATCCATTATTAATAGATAAATGTTTTATTAATGATATAAAGACCACAAAGATTTGTAACTTTAATAATAGTTTCTTGTTTTAAAATTCTACGGCATTATTATTTATTGAGCAGCCGGGGTTATTTTCTTCCAGGGCCACAGTGAGGCAGAAGCAGAGGAAAATGGATAACTGGGAGTTATCAGGGGAGAAATATTCCAGCTGACTTAAGTGCTTCCTGGCAGGACTTCTTTTTTTTCGTAATTTTTAAAATGAATTTGTCACTAGCTGTTTACAATAAGGCAAATAAAATTTCAAAGGAAAGTCATTTTTCCTGAACTTCACTTCAGGTGCTGCCCATGCTGGAGTGTCCTCAAAGCCCTGCTCTCATATTCTGCAAATTATTCAGCTTTCTGTGCTAAGCCCATTTTTTTTTTATCCTTTTCTGTGGCAGAGCAGAGGAATAACTGCATTTCTGCATTTCCTCCTCCCTGCAGGGGCAGCTGTGGCTCTCAGGTGACTGAAGGAATCGAGAGGGGAAAAGGAATATAATTTTTGAACTTTATTTTGTCTTCCCTCCTTGGATTTCACTTCATGGGCTTTTTTTCCCCCATGTTCTTCTTCTCTTAGGAGGTATTTCAAGGGCTCTTTGGATTTCCTAAGAGTTAGGTCTGGTAGTTCAGACAATACAAAATATGAACCCAAGTCATTTGAACTGTCTGATATTTTATTATATTCCTAATTTCAGATTATGTTTGGATCTCTAAAGCAGCAGAAAGGTTTTGCAAATAAATGAAGAAAGAAAAATTAATAATAATAATAATAATAATAATAATAATAATAATAATAGCCATGCTCAGCTGTAGTTGACCAGAAAAGATTTTGCTACAAAAATCAAAAACCTTGCACTTTTTATCTCCAGTAGAAATTGGGTAGTTTTTTCAAAAAGCAAAGTTTTTGTGTTCCAGCAAGAAACTTTCTGCTTTATCCAACTCCTTTTAAGCCTGAACAAAATCAAGGTATCAACCTGCACTAGTGACCACATTAAAGACTTGAAACTTAAAAGATTTAAACTCTTTTGCTCAATTCAGCCCAGAAACCTGAATTTGAAATTCCTAAATCCCACATTAAAGCTCTTAAGGCAAAGCACTTGGCAATTCCAGGCTATTCCTCTCCTTGTTCCTCTTTGGATGTGAAATCTTCCTGCCCAGGTGAGCAGATTTCAGACAGAATATTCTGTTTTCTGGGATCTGTAATTTATATACACACTTACACTTCTGAATCTGGAGCGGAGCTGCATTCAAAACCCAAATCACAGAGAATTTATTGCTAGAAATCGAAAGTTTTGCTTGCTCCTTTTTTTGTTGAAATCCAGCTGGATTTACCTGGAGATTTTCCATAAAATCTTTTCCATGGAGTAAATACCACTTACTGCAACCGAAACTGTTCAGGGGAGAGGGACATTGTCAATTAGCTTTTCCAATCACATTAATCACGATATAATGTGAAGTTAAAATAATACTGCATTTCAGTATTTTTTAAGCAAAAAACTCTGTTTTTCCTATATGAACATGAATTTCAAAAGCCTCAGTTACAGATCTATTTAAAACCAGTCATTAAACCATTTATTAAGCACTAACCATTTATTTAACCATTTATTTCACCATTTAACCATATTTTTAACCCTCTGTTTAAAAAGATTTCAACAGACCCAAGTGAAGAGGTCTTGTTCAAGCTTCACATTGCAGAAAAGTTGGTGATTTGGGGTGCTATTTGTGAGTCAGAGAGGGCCACTTGGTTTTTTTGAAATTACGGACAATCTTATGGGATCCTATGTCCCAGACAGCTCTGAGAGTTACTGTAAGGAACTCCAGATCTTGCAAAAATCATATTTCAGATATTTCATGTCCCACCTTTCACTCCAACAAACAGAATCAGTAACTCTGTGGATGGCAGGGATGTGCCCCATCCCTGACAGATGGACTCCCCATCCCTGGAAGTGTCCCAGGCCAGGCTGGACAGGGCTTGGAGCAGCCTGGGACAGTGGAAGGTGTCCCTGCCCATGGCAGGGGTGGCACTGGGTGAGCTTTCAGGTCCCATTCCATGATTCCATGGCAGGAGCAGTCATGGTTGTTTTTCCGGCCACAGGCACTCCCTGGCTCTGAGCACACGACACACACACGGAACCTGCCGGGAATGAGCTGAGGTGGTGCGTCACACTTGGTTTTCATCTTGAAAATGGCCAAAGAACAACTGAAAACTTTCCTACCCAAAAAATTGTCCTTGGACACCCTCTGCAGTTGTGAACAGCGGCTCTGGCGTGTGGGGCCAGATGTTTGGGCACAGCTGGAGCACAGCACTAAAGGCAGAGCAGTGGCTGTGGCTGGTGGCATCCCCCACTCGTTCACACTCTGCATGAAATGTGGAACTGGGCACCCTGGGCAAGTTTCAAAGCTCCCTCTGGACACAAATTTTGGGCTCATCCTGAGCCTGTTTTGATGACCCAGGAGACAAATTGTGTTTCTATTCAATCCAGCCTTGCAGGAGCATCTTCCCTGCCCTGCCAGTGCCCGGCTGGAGTGGCCTGCAGCAGGGAACTGTGCAGTGACAGTGTCCCTTCTGACAGGGACTTCTCCCTGCCTGGCCTGGGGGTTCCTGCTCTCCTCCCTGGCAGAGCAGCAGCAGGATGTTGGTGTGGGCTTCTGAGAGGGAATTCTGATTTCACTCCCAGGCTGTCCTAGGGGAACAGCACCTGATTGCAGAGCCACAGGGTGTAGAAACATACCCAGCGCTGGCTGGGAGAAGGAGAAGGAGCTGCCTGCTCTGGCTGGCATGGGAGCAGGATTTGATCAGCCAATAATACCAGGGAACTTGATGCATTTATAAAATACAAGAGAAGAAATGCTTGAGAAATTAAAGCATTCAGTAGGTGAACATAAAATCGCAGCAGAAGGAGGGGTGGTTCTCTGAGCTTTCTCCAGTGGCCCTGTGACTCCAGAGCACATTAAAAGCAAATGAACCAAGGAGGGAACAGGCTGATGCTTTGAGGGAAAAGTGCTGGACTGAGACCAGTAATAAAAGTTATGTTACTTCTGCCTCTTGCCTCCTGCAAGGAATAGCTGCAATTTTCCATAACCATTTCTAAGATGTCAATCTAAGCAAAAATCTTGTTATTTAGACCCTCTCTGTTTTGGACTGACCCAATATTGAGGGCTTTTGTCTATCACCACTGCTAACAGTAAATTTGGAACATGACACTGGAAAGTTCAGCCATGCTCTTAACTCTTGGTCCAAGTGGGAATGCTTTGGGCCCAGGAGCTGCAGGATCCCACACCAGCCAGGGATTTCACTCTGAGGTTCCCAGCTGCCTCTGAAGGCATTGGGAAAGCTGATCAGGGAAACCTTGGAGGTAAAAAGCAACAAGGGGTGCTGGAAGATGCCACAGGTTTGTGCAGTGTGACCTGGTACCTTCCTACAGTGAGTTATTTGTCAGCTAAACCAGGCTTTGCAGGTAGAAGGGCTTAACTCTATTGACAATGAGGAAGTCTTTCAGAACCTCGAGAGATGCTCCCAGCGATCCTAGTGAAGTTCAGGTACTGGGATACTTGAAATAATTAGTTCCTGCACCAAGCCAGAAAGCAAAGGAAGTGTCCTAGGTTCCATGGAAGGTGTAACCAAAAGTCTGTATTCTATTACCATCTTCACAAGCTGTTAAAACAGGTGGGGCAATGTTCTTTGTGTTCAGCATGACCCAGCCCTGCTAACACCATCGGGGCTATCTCTGCTCATGGCCATCAATGTCCCCAGGAGTGACCCAGCCCTGCTGACACCATCGGGGCTATCTCTGCTCATGGCCATCAATGTCCCCAGCAGTGACCCAGCCCTGCTAACACCATCGGGGCTATCTCTGCTCATGGCCATCAATGTCCCCAGCAGTGACCCAGCCCTGCTAACACCATCGGGGCTATCTCTGCTCATGGCCATCAGTGTCCCCAGGAGTGACCCAGCCCTGCTAACACCATCGGGGCTAGCTCTGCTCATGGCCATCGAGGGCTCCGGGAGTGACTCACAGATTCCATCAGCCATTGGGAGATGCCCTGCCCAGAGGGGAGGAACTGAACATTCCCACCTGCACATAAACTGAGACCCTGGAACACCAGGGTACCTTTCCCACTGATTCCCAGAGGAGAAGAGCTCAGGAGCCACCACTGGACCTCCAGAGACCAATGAGACCTTTCCACAAGATCACCATTTCAACAAGAGCACATCCATCACTCCAACGGGACTGCAGCCACCATTGAACTGCACTGCAGCACCACCCTGACAGGGTGCAGGTTGGATTTTGACTTTGTCTATCTAAACCATTGTTTCTGTATTATTGCCTTGCTCTAAATATTACTAAAGAACTGTTATTCCTTTTTTCCCCATATCTTTTTCTTGAGAGTCCCTTGATTTAAAAGTTATAATAATTTGGAGGGAAAAGGGGTCATTTTCCCTATTCCAACGGAGGTTCCTGCCTTCCTTGGTAGACACCTGTCTTTTAAACCTAGACAGGAAGGCAGCAGGAAACAAAGGTGAGGTCAGGGAAGAGCTTCTGGAGAGGGAGAGCTGGGGCTGCTGTGAACACCAGCCAGGCTGCAGCAGGTGAAATCCCCCCAGGCCAGCCCTGCCTGTCACTGGGCTCTGTCACAGGATGGGAGTCACTGAGCCTGTGAGTCCTGAAGGTTTCCTGCCCAAGCAAGCCCCCAGTACAAGAAAAATCCCAGTTTTCTATGCTGTCTGCAGAGGAAAGATGGAGAAAACAACAAACAAAGGAAGGATGGGGTGGGTAAAACTTTCTGAGGTGTCATGAAACAGAAGGGACGAGAGATGAAAACAGGATGGTGACAGGCCTGTGCTGGCTGTGTGATTTATCCCTCCCTCCCTCCTTCTACCCCACAGCTGCTGTGAGGGGGAGGGATGCTCCAGTTCCCATCTGCTGACACCCCCCACATCCTCAGGGAAAGCTGTCCCTCCTCACCAGCCCCAGTGCACAGCCCTCACTGGGGGCACAGGGATGAGGAGCTGCTGTCTCCAGAGTCCTGACCCGGGCTCTGAAGAGGGAAGTTCAAAACAAACCCGAAAATGCACACACACAGGAATCCTCAGGAATCCAACAGCAGTGGTGCTGCTCAGCCTGAAAACGGGGCCAGAGGGATTCCCATGCCATGGGGGGCAGGAGAATACACTGAGGCTTTGGGGCTGTGTGGACTCCTGGGCATTCAGTGGCACCTCTCGTAGGTCCCTTTGTCCCTAGTTTTCAAGGGCAAATGCCATGGGAGATGTGGGGCTATGGGAGGCAGAAGAACTCCAGGGTAAGCCACTCCTGTTTCCATGGTCCAGGGTCTTCCTGGTGTTTCTGCAAGTTTCTGGTACTGGTAATGTTGGAAATTATATCACTTCCTTAACTAACTTTTAATTAGTTGTTTTAATTAATTGTAAGAAGTGCCCACTTTTATCCAGCACTGCTCAAGTTTTTCCACAGACTTGTACTGATACTTTGATCATTAAATTATCAAAACCTTAAAGGTGTTAAAACTAACCCTGACAAGCTTCAATAAACAAAGCCAAACAGATCTGAAGATAGGGCATCTGGAATCTTAAATTTAGGGCCCTTCAAGGAGGTTGGAGTAACCAGAAGATACAGAGGAGATTAAGGCCTGAAAAGCTGGAGACTCCCAGTGTGAGAAAAAGACAACAAAAGAACCAAAGAATGTGGACCAGATTAGCATAAAGAATGAGAATCCTAAACCAACAGAGAATAGAATGCTAATTAATGAAGAGCATTATGTAATTTAGAACCAATGAACATGAATTTCTTTGTTTGCTAAAATGTATAAATAAGTGAAAATGTTCTGTATTGGCATCAGTGTGGAGGCCAGAACTTTGTCAGTCCACACACACAAACCCTGGTTAAGAATAAAGCAATGCCTGACTCTCTAACACTAAAAAGAGATTTAGAGGGCTCTTATTTAACCCTGTGATTTTGGTGACAAGAGCAGCAGTCAGAAATTTCCTCTTGGGGAATTGTATTGGCAGAAGCTCTGCATCCTAGGCTTACAAGAAGAGTTCACGTTCCCCATCCTGGCACCCCCTTTTATTCCCTTTCCTGCTAATATTACCAGGGTGCAATTCCAGCTGGTAGCAGCCATGGAGGATGAAGCAGGAAATCGGTATTTCAAGCTGAAACTTTGGTAAAAATGTGGCCCATCCTTTAGGCACCCTCTTGATGCTCATCAGATTAAGTTCCATTTCAGTTCGAAGCAGAACTGCTTGGAGCCAAATCTTCCCAATGTCTGGGTCTGGGGGCCAACAGGGACAGGACACGAAGTGGCTCTGCTGGAAGTGCAGAGCACACCAGGGATGTGCCTTGTGGCCACAGTCTGGGATGTGACAGTGACACTTCATCCACAAGAACGCAGCAGCAGGGCTGGAGTGACTGGCACAGCCCCCGTGGGGCAGGGGACATAAAGCGCCACTGCGAGGGGATGAAGAGGATTTGTCGTGCTGAGCAAGAGCTGTAAAGGGTTTTATTGCCTCGTGCAGGGGAAGTGCCTCGCGCCTGACAGTGATGGAGTCCTCAGCTGAAGTTATTTATCCTCAGGGATAAATCAGGACTTGTTTTACTGAAGAGCTGGGGCCTGATCTCAGAGCACAAAGGCACTGAGTGCTCCCAGGGCTCCAGTCCTAAACGCCCTCAGCCCCAGCACAGGGGGAAGTGCTGCTGCTCGAAGGGCTCCAGGGGCTGGACATCTGCAATGGGACAAAGGCTGGAGAACTCCAGTTCCCATCACACCAGCAGCTCCCACTGCACTTTATGCATTGATAATGCAAACTAGAATAACTTCACTTTCTCTATTGATAAAGCACCCAGGAGCCCTGCCCTGGCCGAGAGGAGCAGATGCTCCTTTGCACCCAGAGCTCAGCAATCCCACAGTCACAGAATGGTTTGGCTTGGATTAAAGACCACCGAGTTCCAGCCCCTGACATGGGCGGTGTTGGGGAGGATGAAATAGGAAAGCCTTATAAATATTATTAGCTGGCAAAAGATGCTGAGAATATGGAAACTATAAGCGAGATTGAAATGAAGACAAGCTTTGAGATACCAAACCCCAGTCACTAAATAACTGGAAAACAATGGTATGGCCAACTGAAGGTAATCCACTCCTTGATTGGACAATACCCTCTGCTTGCAGACAGGTCCAAGGGTCAGAGCAGACCCTACCAACCTGGCAGAGGGTCCAAAAAGCAGTTTTTAGAGTTTAAAATGTACAGCCATACAGTAATGCAATGACTCCCATAGGCTGTATGTAAATGTTGTAGGATTTGTAGCTTGTTCTAGATTGGTTAATGAAAATCCGAATATTCAGCACAGAAGATGATTTATTGCATTGTAAATGACAACCATGGTATTCTTGTCTATTCTTCTGCACTTCTCTCCCTCTCTTACTTCTCTGACCTGCTTCGAGCTGCGTCTGGCAGCTCCTGGCAGGTCCCCTACACCCATGCCCTTTCACAATAAACTTCATGCTCTAAGACCAAACTCCAGAGGCCTCTCATCTCCGTCCCGACCATCTGAAGCAAACTGCACCAACACCTCAGACGGAAATCCTACAGGGCGGGGAGGAGTCCGGCTGGTCTCACCAAGCCTGGTCAGTCCCACTGGGGCAGCCTGGTCCCACGCAAACACACTGTCACCTCTGCTCTTTGGACAAAGCTGGTTTAGGAATGAGAAATCAGGAACAGTGGAGTCTGAGGCTGCTTTTGCCCAGTTTACTCATTGTACACCTTCACAGTGTTGGCCAGAGCAGGATCAGGCCCAGAGGAGCTCTGCCCTCCTCCTCCCTCCCTTCCCTTGCCCCATTTTGAGGCTGACACCAAACTCACTGAAAGGCAGCAAGTGGAGAAAGCTGAAGTGCTGAGTTGCAGCTTGAGGAACGACAGAGAGTGATTATTGCTGTCCAGGAGAGAAGGATTAATACATCAGCCCAATGTGGGATTCCTATTTTGGGCAAAGTATTTTTATACAGGCAAAAATCTACATCATTTCCGTCAGTTATTTGATTCATAGAAAAAGAGTGCTGAAGAAACAAGGGGGAAAAAAGGAAAATAAAGGCTCAGAGTGCACTTTATCAGTTTGTATATTAATGTACAGCAAGGTCCCCAGTGGCAGGAAGAAGCTGATTCTCAGGGCATGCTAACAAAAAGCATCAAGCTGAGGTAAGGGATCTGTTGCTCATTTTCCCTTCTCAAAACAGCTTCTCCTCAGACTGTCAGGGGAGGGGAGGGAGCCAGGCCAGCACTTTGGCTGACAGGAAAAGGAAGGAAAGGTGTGTTCCAGCCTGGCTGTTGTGTTCTCCTCAGGCAGAGTGAGGGTGATGGATGGGGAGGTGGCTCAGCGTCAGGCAGGGTGCAAAAGGGCCTCGCTAACATCTATTAAAGCCATCCATTTTCCCAGGCTCATCTGGCACTCACTCTTTGTCACCACACTTGTTACCTTTCCCTGATGCTAAATGCTGGGGAACTTCAAGGTATTTGAACAGTCAGACACGACAAATCCCTGCGAAGAAGAAAGTGTAAAACAGCAGGAGAAACATGTTGGCTTCATCCTGAGCGAGCATTAAATACACTTCCCATTTGTCTGAGGAGACACTTAATGGGAAAAGGGGTTCCTTAATTGAACAGGCCGAGAGGCTCGCACAGCTGCAGATAACAAATGCTCAGGAGAAAGCCATTTTTCCAGGCAGGGATCCCGGCCTGGGAGAGGCAGGAGGGAGCATTTCTTCCAGGGAAATAGTGGCTGGGGAGGACAATGGGCCGTGCTGCTTTTAAAGGAGCAGAAAGGCCTCGGCTCAGGCACTCAGCCCAAAGCTGGTCCAAGGTAGGAGCAGAGCACAGGGTTATTTCTGCTGTGCTTCACCGCCAGCTCCAGCCCGGGGCTGCTGATGCCAGAGTGATTTTTGCCTTTTTCCTTTTATATATTTGTAGCCTTTCCAGTACTTTTCCCTACCCTTTTCCCCAGCTAGAGAGACCAAAGCCATTGCAGAGCTCCAAGCCCAGGGGGCACAAGGCTCCTCTCCTGTCTTGGTCCTTCCTGGGAACCAAGGTTGGGAACAAAATCTGCAGGACACATTGCCATCAACAAGTCCAACTAGTGCCAAGGGTGGGGGCTCCAGAGAAGGGCTTGGCCTGGGGGGAATTGCATCACCACTTATTCTCCAAATTGGTGCTTTTTATCGATTCTGCTATTTCCTCAAACCTATCAAACTGTATTCACCCCTGTGGGGTTGGGCTTTTGTGGATATTCTTCCATAACTGCCCCAGGAGCTCCAATAAAGATCCACTTTTCTATTACCTCCTCTAGGAAATTATCTCGAGTTTAATCTCTAGGCTGAAAAAGGCCCCCCTGGCAGATGCTGTGTGCCACTCGCCCAGGTCACCAGAGGTTCCTCTCTGTGGGACTCGCCGGCAGCTCTGTCCCCAGGGCTCTGCTGTGTCCCTGCCACCACTGTGGTGGCACTGCGGCACCTTCTGCCAGGGCCAGCAGCTGGGCAAGAGCCTCTCACTCATTCCGTGATCCCTCAGAGCAGTGCAAAGGATTGCAGGGCACCTCTGGGGGTCCTCTGTGCTGGCAGCTGGGCTGGGCCATCCAGCACTTGGAATCACATCTGGAATCACATCTGGAATCACAGAATCCCAGAGCGGTTTGGGTTGGAAAGGACCTTAAAGCTCACCCAGTGCCACCCCTGCCATGGCCGGGACACCTCCCACTGTCCCAGGCTGCTCCAAGCCCTGTCCGGCCTGTCCTTGGACACTGCCAGGGATCCAGGGGAGCCACAGCTTCTCTGGGCACCTGTGCCAGGGCCTGCCCACCCTCACAGGGAACAATTCCCTCCCAATATCTCATCTAACCCCCCCTCTTTTTTTATTTGAAGCCATTCCTCCTTGTCCTGTCTCTCCAGGCCCTTGTAAATAATTCCTCTCCACCTTTCTTGCCAGCTCCCTTCAAGCACTTCCCACAGCCTCCAAGGTAGGAGGTACCAATGACAGGTGCCAGGCAGAGTAGCCAAAAAATTACTCAAAAATGGTTAATGAGCTAAATTAATGATTTAATTTAATTATAAATGATAAGGTTAATTCATAAAATGAACTTTCCCTGGCACAGGATGCTGCATATGTCCCTCTCCAGTACATCAACTTTCCCATCTCCCCTCAAATCTTCCCTCCCCATGCACCACCCTTCAAGCTCACCCTCCTGCAGCACAGCCCCTTCCCCATCTAAAACCCATCTGATATCCTGGGATTAACCTGTTTATTATTGCTGTTACTCACTAGAAGTGTTGTTCAGCCATGGAATTCAGGAATCTCTGGCCTCTCCAGAGTGCACAGCAGAGAGTGGTGAGGCCAGCGACACAGCCAGGGCAGGCACCTGCTTTCACTGTTATCATGCTAATTAACAACATGCTAATTAAATGAAGAAAGCCCATTACCAGAGTATCAGGAAAGGGCAGAGATAAGAATGTGGTAAGAGGGGAACTGGAGAAGTTTCCTCTATTGTCAAGTCCTCTTCCCTGCGATTCCCATCACACCAGCTTATTAAACTCTGCCTTGAAAGCAGTGGCTTTTCCCCTGCTCCCGGGGGAGGCTGTAAAGAACTTCCCTTATCATGAATCAAGGAATCTCCTCATTTGCAATTAGAACCTACACTTAACCAGCTTGTTCCTGTGCTGTAGTTTAAATCACCACTCCTCCATGGGATTTATCTCCCCCCTGAGCCACACCCTCTCCTCTCCTCTCCTCTCCTCTCCTCTCCTCTCCTCTCCTCTCCTCTCCTCTCCTCTCCTCTCCTCTCCTCTCCTCTCCTCTCCTCTCCTCTCCTCTCCTCTCCTCTCCTCTCCTCTCCTCTCCTCTCCTCTCCTCTCCTCTCCTCTCCTCTCCTCTCCTCTCCTCTCCTCTCCTCTCCTCTCCTCTCCTCCCCTGGCATTAAACAGGCTGCAGGAGCATCCCCCCTTCCCCCATATCCTCGTTGCTCTCCTGCCTGTGACCCTAAATCCCCGCAGCCTGTGCAGAGCCCAGCAGTGACAGGCACTTTTCCAGAGGGTGAGGACAGGAAGCTCTGCAGGGACAGGCAGGGCTTGGTGGGACCCATCCTGCCCACGATGGGAGGAGCTGGGCCAGCAGGGCTCAGACAGCCTCTCCAGGTGGTTAGTCTGAAAGGCTGGGGTTTGGAGCTCCCTGCAGCCTCCTCTGGACAGGAACAGGAGGCAGCAGCACACCTGAGTGCCCTTGGAGTGCCAAAATGGCATGGTGGTCAGGCTGGCAGGGTTTAGGAGCCTTCTCCACAGCAGGCACTGCCTCAGGGACCCCATGCCATGCAGGACAGGCTTCCAGGGGCACTGTCCCCTAACAGGGGTGACACAGGCCTTTTGTCCAGCTCTTCTATTTTTAAATTCCTTTTTTCTGCCTCTGCCTCTCCCTTTGGTTTACCTGGGCACATCCCCAGCTGCCCCCAGCCAGCAGCAGGGAGGCAGCTGAAGGGTTTTCTCTCACCTCAGGGCTCTGCATCACAAAGAGAAGCCCTCGCCAGTGCCAGGACACTCTCACTGTGTGTTCATGAAGTGCATTTAATTCCCAAAAGGGCAGACAGGAGCAGCAGAGCTGAGCTTTGAAAGGCCACAGACAGGAGCTCCTTTCCAGCCTTGCCTGGCCCTGCTCACTGTGTTATCCCAATCACTGCTGAACCTACAGAGGCTCCGTGGCTGTCCCACTTGGACCCAGTGCTGCCCCACTGCCAGCAGGAGCAGCAGATCTTGTGGAAAACCCTGAGTTGGCAGACTGGGTACACAGATGTGCTCAGAGGAGCTTTGATTCCTCACAGGAATTTGAATTAAACACCTTCAGGGTTCTTGATATTCCTTTCTGGTGCCAGTACTGAACTGGAACGTCAGCTGAAGTCATAGACAATGAATGACCAAGGACCAGGCTTCCCAGTCTTCCATGCAGGGTGCCCCAGGAGAAGGTTCAAGCTGCTGGCCTGGAATGAGGGAATCCTTTGGTACAGAAATTAAAAAAGAAGTCTTTGCCATGAGAAAAGAGAAGCTGGTGCTTTGATCCCTGCTGTGATCCCACTCTGGCTCACCCAGAGCAGCTCAGATTTTCCCAGTGGGGTGTGAGGAGTTTTGTGGGAGCCCATGAAACTCCAGGCAGAGCCTGGGGAAGGGCTGTGTCTGTCAGGGACATGCCAACAGCCCAGCTGGCCACATCTGGCTAAGGACAGGCAGATGTGCTCCCCAAATGTGCTCTGTCGTGTCCTGCCTCAAGGACTGCACGGCTCTTAATTGCCATCAAAGGCAGAGAAATGACAGAGCCGTTGGCATAGGAATTCAATAAGTCTGTTCTGCCTCTTTAACAAAAGGCTGAGCACATTGTTCCCTCTAATAGAGGAAGAACAATTAGCCTCAGAGAGCATTACCAGTGCAGTGTGATAGGGATTTGTAGGGCAAATCGCCTTAGGAGACTCCAGTGAAGTGAGACTGGGTTTTCCAAGGAATTTGCAATGCTAATCCTGGCAGTGCCAGGTCTCCAGCGATGCTGCGTGGCAGGGAGGGCTGGGGGTGCCATGTTAACCAGGGGAGGGAGGGTTATTAAATATGATATCAGCCACGGAGCAAATGAGACATTTACAAATGGGAGGTAAAGGCTGAGGAAATGAAGAAAGGGTTTCTTAAAGGGTGAGCTGCTCTCCTGGGCACACAGCTCTGACCTCTCTCACTTATCTTGTTTCTGCTCAGTCAAAGGAGTTGTGAGTTTGATAATAAGCTGACAGGATTTGCCTGTTAGAAGATGTGATATTAATAAGAAAGAATATTAAATGTGTGTCGTGTTGCTTTTGCTGTGGTGGGAATAAAATCCTTCCCTAATAACCATTCTGTGCCTGTTTGGAAGGATGGACCTCGTTAAGGAACAGGTATTTAAATAGCTCATCTTTACTCCACAGGTCATCCTCTACCACTGCTAAACCATGGAGCCACAAGCTCCAAAAATCACTGTTTTCTGGTGTTTATGTGCAACCTGTCAGAGCTGTGTCCACAGCACGCAGCTCCCAACAAACCCCAGCAGTGGGGATGGAGTGAAGGAGTTCCTGGGGAAGCTCTGTAGGGCTGAGGTGGTGAGCAGAGCTTGGGAACTTCCAGGCGAGCTGGGAATTCTCCTGCAGACCTGGTCTTCAGTGGGAAAAGTCAATTCTTCAGTGCTGAATGAACCTGCAGATGTTGGTAAAATTCTCATGGAAAAAACCCAATTCTTCAATACTGAATGAACCTGCAGATGTTGGTCAAATTCTCATGGAAAACCACTGGATTCTCTGCTTTGGTGACTTGGAGACCACAGACTGCCCTGTGAGAAAGCAGCTTGGCAGCTGTATTTGCCAGCAGACACAGGTCCATATTCCCTTGGCAGACCATGCTCATCCCTGCAAGTCTGTGGGCCCTGGGACACCTGGCTCCAAACACCAATATCTGGGGCCAGAGCTCCACTCTGTCCAGCACTGGAGAATCCAGTCCTAGGGCTGGATTTACCACATCCTTTAAGCTCTGCAGGATGCCAGAAACCCTGGGTGTCAGAAACCCTGGCTTGCCCTCCCAGGTCACCTCCTCCACTCCTCTCACAAGAGCCTGGGCTCCAGGAAAGTTGGGGAGCCCTGACAAAAAGTTTTAAAAAGTAAAAAATGAAATGTCTGTTTTAATATTTGCAAAACCACCTTTAAAATGGTTTGTCTCTCCTTAGCAGGCAGCAGTATTCTTTCCATTTTATAATACTGAGATATTTGAATTTATTTCCAAAAAGGGATTCCCATCTCCAGTCAGCCCCAGTGGCTGTAACGATGTCAGTCTTGATGGGCTTTCCCTGGCAATTTTAACCAGCAACAATTTCCAGAAATCAATTCAAACCCCTTTGAAATCAATTGGCATTCACTTAATGCCATTTTGATCCTTCCTTAAAGAGCAAATTAAGTTTTACAATCACAAGGAAAAGCTGTCATCTTCCACCCCGCTGTTTACTTCCCTCTTGTCCTTCCACACACAGGACCGGAGCCATCCAAGCAGTGTTAATTGTTTGGTTTGTGTATTCCCTCATCCTTCTCCCACGTTAGCAGGGAATTGTATTGAAATGGCATTTGCTGCATCACCGTTATCACAACTGTGCTGGGAAGCAATTTGGCTCCCAGAGGCATCCTGAGAAACAATTTCTGGCTCCTCACCAGTGCCTGGTGCCGTGGCTCTGCTCGTTCTTTACCCCTCCAGTGTCTGCAGCTGAAACAGAAATGAGCCCAGAGCCACAGACATCCCCAGCTGCTCACGGAGATCCACAAGCCAGGGAACGCTCCCGGTTTGCCAAGCAGATGAAGTGGGATGGGCACCCAGGGGTTCACCCAGAACCTGGGAAATAAGTGGAGCTGTTCTTGTAAATGTCCCCAGTTTGCTGCCCCACGGAAACAGCTCCGACCTTTCTGTGCACCGTGCTGGAGGCTGTGAGCTCCAGCTCCAATGTCACCTGTGCTGCTCCTCCCAAAGCATTTGTGGGGCTCTTTCCTGAGAGCAGCAGCTCGACCTCCTCTGGGCCAACCCCACTGCCCACCTGCCCAGGACCCCCAGCTGAGATAAACACACAGATCATGGTGCTCACAGCTTTAGTCCCCATCTATTTTTGGAAGAGTCTTCTCCTCACGTGGGATGTCAAATCAGAAAATTGGGCTCTCCCCGTGTCCTTCTCCACAAAGGAATGGCCTGGGCAGTGTGTGAATGCAGCTGATAACCTCCTGATCCCTCCTCTCCTTTTAGCAACAGAAAATATTTGTAGATCCCAAACCACCGCATAGGAGACAGAACAGAGCTAAGGACTGTGATTTTCAAGGACGTGTGCTCTCTAAAGCTGTGCAGAGCAGCCGCACATCAGAACTGCCCTGGAAAGGAAGAAGGCACCAAAACCATGGCTTTTATCCTTCCTATTTTGCTCCAGCTTGCCGTGGAGCATCACACAGCTGAGAATGGTGGGTGGCACTGGCCTGGCCTCCCAGCTCAGGCTTGGCAGTGTGTCCCAGATGAGCTCCATGCAGAAATGTGGCCAGACACCACTTGGAATTAGGGAAAAAAATGGTCCATGAAATTGCCTTTGAAAATGGTCTTCAGCACTGCAGAATTTCAGCTCCCCCTGATTCGTGAATCAGCCCTGGCTCACTGCTGGCTCCCCATTAAAACCTGTCTGGCTTCAGGCACTTGTGGGGCAGGAGAGATGGAAAGCAAGGCAGGGAAGAGGGAAATGAATCCAGGCAGACCCACCTTAGCCCTGCTCGGAGCTTTACTCGTCTCATCCATGATATGTTTGACCAGGCAGTCTTGGCTATAGAGCACTGAGCCCAAGCTGTGTTTCACCAGCAATTCCTGCTCCTGAACTGTGTGAGGGGAGAGATAAGTGCTGGTCATTGGGAAGGCAAGGCAGAGACACAGGAGAAGGGAGTGGGGGAGAGCTTGGCTTGGCGTGTGAGGGGAAAATGGATGAAGAAGATTTTTCTCTTCCCAAATAAAAAGTGGTAGAGTTTTGAACCAGCAATTTCCTCCTTCTCCCTGTTAACTCTTCATGTTAAAAAAGCTTCGTTTACTGACTGCTTGCTGGTTTCTCACCCCAGCACAATGGGAGTTGGGTTGAGGGCGCCCAGAAAGAAAATCAGGAATGAAGGTGGTGCTGGAGGGAGCGCTTGGAGTGTGAGCAGCTCGAGCACATCACACTGTCCCTGATCACCCTCGAGCCTTGGCAGCCACTCAGAGGTGAGCAGGATCCTCCAGGGCCTCCCAAAAATCCCCAGGGAAGATGGGTTTTGCAGATCAGCTGGATAAGGACAGGATGGGTGTGCACAGCTTTTCGTGGATGCACAGCGAACATCAGCCCTGTGCCCTGTCCTGAGGCGTCTCAATGACCCAAAGTGTCCCTCCAGGTGCAAAACAGCTCCTCAATGACCCTGCTGTGGGCTGGACATGGCAGGTGCCTGAGCAGGGCTGGGACAGACACCAGAGCAGAATTCTCTTCTTGAGCTGCCTTTCCACATCACTGGCAGTGCTGTCCAATGAGCTGTATTTGAATAATATTTAATTTAATCTGCAAAGAAATGTGTAAGTTTGATCTTTGGGGATGTGGGGGTACTGACACTGATGAAATGGGAGAAACTTTCCAAATGGAAATTATTTTAAAAATGCAAAATCTCCAATCTTTGAGTCTGAAAACACAGGAATGGCACTGTCACCTTGGGAGATTTCCTTTACCCCACTTTGTTTTCTTGCTAATTCTCCTCTTACGAAGCCAGAAATCAGATCACAGAATATTTCAGTGTTGCCAGATTTGAATTCTTTGTCAGGAAAACCATTTTTCGTCAAGAAGGAGGAGCTCTTCAGGTGACACATCCTGTCCCCTGCAACGTTTCCTGGCCAAGCAGCTCCCCTGCCCCTGCTGAACACACTCTGTGCCATCCCTGCCTGCAGCATATGCTGCAAACCTCCCCCTCAAGCTGCTCAGATGTCCCCACCCCCAGACAGGGAGAGGCGATGTTGGAGGTGAAATCCTGGTTCCCTGGTTCCCTCGGTGAGAAGGAAGCTGCTTAATACATCCACGCTTTCACTCTCTCTCCCACCGCAAAGGCACACAGCAATCACAGCTTTCCTTTTAAAAATAAATAGTTGAATCGAAATATGTTTCTAGGCCAGATGAGAGGCTCTAAAGAACATTTTTCAACAACACAAGCATTGTGTCATCTAACACCAAGGCCATGTATTTTTTACCAGGGCCTCTCAGGAATTTTTCCAAGGTCTGCTCAGTATCCTCTTTGCACAAGAGAACAGGAGCATCCCTCTGCAGCTTGTCCCAAGGAAATGAGGGCAGTGGGAAGAAACAAGGGAAATATCTGAGAAGCCTGGGGAAAACCTAGTGACAGGCTGGTGCCTTTGAAAGTTGCCTTTTCCGTCTGGAAAACCCTTCTTGTGATGTGCCTTGCGCATAAATAGTCCATTCATCTTTTAGGAATGATTTGATTATTTGCTATCACTTAGGTTGGTGATTCCAAAGGGCTCTGCACATCAGCTGCACACTGACCTCTGTAATGAGCTGCAAGAGCTTCAGATTGCAAACCTCTGCTACCAAAAATACCCCGCCCTGAACACAGACAGGGTCACTAAATGGTTTGGGTTGGAAGGGACCTTAAAGCTCATCCCATCCCACCCCCTGTCATGGGCAGGGACACCTTCCACTATCCCAGGATGTTCCAAGCCCTGTCCAGCCTGGCCTTGGGTGCAGCTTGGAGCTGTGCAGCCTCACCTCGAGTGCTGGGGGCAGCTTTGGGTGCCAAAAGCTAAAAACAGATCTAAAGCCATTAGAGAGTGCCCAAAGGGGAACACTTTGGAGGATGGGGAAGGGTCTGGAGGGGCCATGTGAGGGCACTTGGTCTGTTCAGCTGGAGGAGACAGAGGGAAGACCTCACTGCAGTTACAACTTCCTGTGAGGGGAAGAGAGGGGAAGACACTGATCTCTGCTCTCTGTGGCAGGGACAGCACCCAGGGAAGGGCTGGAGAGCACGGAAAGGTTCTTCCCCCAGAGGGTGCTGGGCACTGCCCAGACTCCCCAGGGAATGGGCACAGCCCCAGAGCTCCAGGAGCGTTTGGACAGAGCTCTCAGGGCTGCCCAGGGTGGGATTGTTGGGGTGTCTGTGCAGGGCCAAGGATGATGCTCATGGGTCCCTTCCAGCTCAGGATATTCCACAATTCTGCTTCCCAAGGGTAGGGCATCCACAACTTCCCATGGCACCTACGCTGCTCTCCCTGCTATGCTCCAACCCCATCCCTCCACTCTGGGAGCACTAATTAGTCAGAACCCCACTTTAATTTGTGTATTAGAAGATTACATGGAGAAATCCCTGTCGTGGGCTGAACCCTTGGCAAACAGTGTTTAGTGATACTCCAAGTCCTGCCCTTTGTGTAATGTCCATGGTCACTGCAAATTGGTACAATTCCTTCCCTGTTTGCAGCCCACAGGAGGAACATTCCCAAAGGAGAACCTATTCCCTTTCCAAGCAGAAAGCTGCCTTTGTACAGCAGGTGCATTTTCACCATTATCCATCATTTGCAGCAAACTTATCATCTTTATAAAAGCTCAGCAACAATACAAATGTGCAGGGGGCACAAATACAGATGCACCATTATTGAAATTGCTCCTGCTTGCAGTTCTCGTGCCTGCCCAGTTCCATTTTCAAAGTTGCTGTTTGTTTTCTTTTCTTTGGGATGTTTTCCGACCACACCAGCTTGAACCCAGAACCACAAAAAACCAAAAAAAAATTATCAATAATTTTGGAGGAGAAAGGGAAAGAAAAAGAAACCACACAGAAAGCTCAGAGCTTGAGCTCTGGGGAAAATGCAGGTTTTTCTTGTTTTATGAAAATAATTTGCGACATCACTAATTTGAAGGAATTTGAGACAGAGCACAAGTTTCAAAGGCTTTCCATGGGATCACAGAATAGTGTGTTTGTGGGAAGATGCTTTACTCGTGCAGAACAATACTCCAGGTAAACTGTGTCAGCTGCTGCTGGCACTGTGCCCTCCCTGGGACACCTGGGCTGGCTCTGAGCCACATTCTCCAGCAGCTCCTTCATCCCATTGCAGTGAGGCTGGGCCTTTGTTGAAAATCCATGGCAGTAACAGCACGAGTGTCGCTGCAGAGATAAGGGTGCTGAGCACAGGCTGCTTTATTTCCCCTGAAATGCACACCTGGATCCTTCTCCCACACTCTCTCTGCCTGGAGTTCCCTTGTTTCCAACTGCTATGGGCACAGGAGCAAGCGAGACATGGGATTCCAGCAGAGCCAGGTGTGTGTTCCAGCAGGGAACAGCCCTGTCTGCCCATCCGTGACCAGCAGCACCTCAGGGAGCCAGGGAATCTCAGCAGCAGGCACCCTCGGGCTCTAAAACGCTTTCAGAAGAGTAAATTCATGGCAAGAATAAATTCGTAACAAGGATAAATTCCATTTTCTCCAGGAAATGGCAGCTGAGCTGGGCATTGCCAAGGGAAAACATCCAGGTCACAGCTGGACATGCAGGTCAGGGTGTCAGTGTGCGTTGGGATTGTTGGAAAGAGTCACTTGGCTTCTGCAAGGAAATATCGACCCTCCCTCGGGCCAGGGCCACTGAAATCCAACCTTCAGACAGCTCTTCCCTGGAAAAAACCAAAGGAAAAAAACAAAACAAAAAACCAAAACCACAAAAAACCAACCAAACAAAAAACCCCCAACAAACCAAACAAACAACCCCCCAAACAACCCCCCAAACAAACCCAAAAAACAAACAAAACCAAAAAACCACCAAAACAAACAAAAAACAGACCAAAAAAACCCCAAACAAAAACAAAACAAAAAATCCCAAACAAACAAAAACCCAAACAAACAAAACAAACAAAAACAAAAAACCCAAACCAAAACAAAACTAATAAAACCAACAAAAAAATCAGAAAAACCAACCAAAACCCCCACAAAAACAAATAAAAACCCCACAAAAACCCACAAAAAACAAACAAAAAACCCAAAGAAGCAAAAAAACCCCAAAACCACAAAAAAACCACAAAAAACCCAACAAACAAACAAAATAAAAAACAAAACAACCCCCCAAAAACCCACCAAAATAAAAAAACAAACAGAAAAAATAAACCACACACACACACACAAAAACCCCAAAACAGGAAAAGAAAGGGCTTAAACCAAGTGCTTTTGGTTGCACAGGAAAAATAAAAAAAAGGAAATTGTGATTATAAAATACAAAAAAAAAAAAAAAGAAAAGAAAAAAAAAGAAAAAAAAAGAAAAGAAAGAAGGCCATTAAAAAGCAGCAAAAAGCAGCAAAATGGCCTGAAGTTTCCAAATAGCCACAGCCACTTCCACACTGTTTAAAGCACAGAGCATCACTGCAGGCCCTGGGGCAGAGCAGGGCATGGGAGCAGCCTGATTTCCCTGCCACGCTGAGGGCACAGCTGAGGGCACAGCCGAGGGCACAGCTCCACCTGAGCTGCTGTCCCCCAGCCAAGGGCACACCCGGGCAGAGCTCCCCTGCGCTCAGGTGAAACAGCTCTGCACAGCAGCAGGGGAAGTTGTTTCGGAGGGGAAATCTCATGCTCTGGGGTGTGAGTTCAGCAGTGTGTCCATTCATGGGGAGATCCCAGCAGCAGCGGCTGGGCAGCGATGGGCACAGGGCTGGAAAGCTCTGGGCTGTGGGGTTACGGCAGGAGGAGTGACTGGGAGGGAAATCACCACCCACCCCACTGCCTGGCCTTATCTCAAAGGTCCTTCTGGCTCCGCAATCAAACCTCATGCACAGACACCTCCTTGGCACTCAGCTCAGCCAGGACCAGCCCTCAGCCAGCCGCAGGCACAGAGCTGGCAGAGCTGTCCCCAAAAGGCTCTGGCATTCTGGAAGATGCTGTTCAGACTGCCTCAAGGCTTCCTCTCCCAGCCCCTTGGTTTCTTGGGGCGATGGGGAGATGCTTCTGTCCTGCAGGAGTTCAGGAGCAGCCTCTGAGTGAGCTCAGGCAAAGAGGGTCCAACCCGAGTGCCAGGGGCCACTTAGGGATTCAAACAGCTCCTGAACAACCATTTCAGGGCTCTCTGTGCACCAATACTTTGCTTTATGTTGCTGGAACATAATTTAATTCTTGAATTCATACTCCAGGTTGCCCACAAGCCAAGTGACCTCAGCGAGTGGCACAGAGACAACACTGAACTGAGCAGCTGTGCTCAACGTGCTCTGTAGCAAGACTCAGCAGGGAAAAAAATCCAAGAGCTTTCACAAGGTGACATTAGGATAATAGGAAATTCTTTTGTTACATTAGCAAATTACAGTAATCGTGCCTGGCATGCCTTTAAATAAAGCTCACACAGCAGCTTTATATATCAATAAATAATAATAAGCATCTTCAGGCATTAGTGGACACAGCCCACTTTATTGAAAAGTGGCATTAGCTGCCTAATGCAGCCCTAATAATCTCTCATTTTACAGCAGAAGAATCAGCATCACGAGCAGCCAGTCACACTTGGATTGTCATGGGGATTTTTCCTCTCTTTCACAGTAAGGGTTTCTTCCATCTTATCCACCTTCCTCAGCTTTTTGCCTCTCTTTTCTCTGTCAGACATTTGCAGAAGGTTCAGTCCAGGAAGGGATTCCCACCAGATTTTTTACAGTCAATGGAGACAAACTGTAATTCAGTGTAGGAATCCAGGCCCTCTGTCCCACCCTCCAGAGCATCCCATGCTCTCCAGCCCCTGAGGTGAGCCTGAGCTGCTGGAATTGCATTTCCCAGGAGCTGGGCTGGAGAACTGAGTGGGGACAGCACTGGAAAAACCCTCCTTGCTTGCGGAAGGGCCACAGGCTGCAGCAGTGGCATAGAGAGGCAGGAGTGGAGCAGCAACAAGGGACACTGGGGTGAGGCTCTGAAGCCTCTTCTCTCTGGAAACAAGTGAGAGGACGAGAGGAAATGGCCCCACGTTGCACTAGGGAAGGTTTAGTTTGGGCATTAGGGAGAACTTCTTCACTGAAAGGGTTGTCCTGCCTCAGCACAGCTGCCCAGGGCAGTGGGGGAGTCCCCATCCCCGGAGGGATTCAAAAGGAGGGGATGTTGCACTTGGGGACATTGATGCCTTATCGGCTTGTAAAAACATGAAGCAGACACAGCAGTAAAGGGAAAGGGAAGTTACCTTGGTTTAATAGGATCGTAGGTGCTCAACTCATCAAAGGTGGAAACATGTTGAGGAGCACGAGAGAGCCCATACAATGTATACTGAATTTCTAGGGACCTTGCAAAATTAGCGTATCTACCTAAAATGCCCCATAAGAAACTTAATAAATGAAGTAATTGTCCCCTATTGTAATTAACCTCCCCCCAAATGAGACTGCAACCTAGTTTACAAAAAGATGTTCCAGAGAGAAGGCTCTGCCCAAGGTTGGAGCCTCTAGTTCTGCGATAGTAAAAATGTTTGGTCTTCTTCACTTTGCAAGACCCCAAACTAAGCTAAATATCAGACTGTAAGAATTATAAACATGTGGGGCTAAAGTACAAGGTGTGTTTGTAAAGGGCACAACAAGTGTGTCTAGAGAAGGGAAGGGAAGGCTATAAAAAGGTATAAAAAGGGTATAAAAAGAAAAGAGAAAAATCACCGGTATCAACATGGGTTGGGGTGAGCACAGTGGTGCTGCTGGCTGATGGCTGAACTTGATGACCAGAGAGGTCTTTTCCAACCCTGATGACCCTCAGGATCCATTCCCCTGAGGGTGTCGTGGTGAGCCTTGGAGCTCTTGGCTTCAGTTCTCACCTCATGTTTTCAGAAGAACAGAACAGAACCATGTTCTCCCTGTAGTCCTCAAGGCAAAACAGAGCCATGGAGCCATTTAGGGCGGAAAAGACCTCCAAGGCCATCAGTTCCATCCGTGAACGCACTGAGGTGGGCACAGCAGTGAGGAGGTGCAGCCCTGGCACTCAGCCATCCCCGCCCAGGCCCCACAGCTCATTCCTTCCCTGGCCCTTCTGCCCATGGGGTGACACTGCTCTCCACGTCCCCGGCTCCTTCCACTGAGCAGAGGATTTGGGGGGATTTCAGACCCTGCTGGCCCTGCAGAAGTGTCCTAAAGCACCACAGTGGGGACACATCACCAACCAGAGCACGGCGACCCAAAAACAACCTCTGGAAGCTGTGCATGAAACCAGGGGGAAAACACAGCCAAGGAGGAGACATCTCAGCAGAGCATAAAACAGAGCACTTCTGCTAAATAAATGTTCTGGTCTTTTTATCAGCACCTTAAAATACGCGTCAGTGTTGTTCAGCTCTGGGGGTTGGGTTGTTGGGGTTTTTTAAGGCTGTAATCAGCCTTATTTAAATTGGTTTGGTCTTTTGCCTCGTGGCATCACCTGGAAACTTGTTCTGTAATGTGGGGGATGATTTTATGAGAGATGTATGGGCAGACACCTTGGATTCTTTCGGTTTTCATTAATTTGATTCCTTCCAGGCAAGAAAAGGCTGTAATAATGTGATAAAACGAGGGAACTGGTGACATTTAATATCATAAAAGAGCATAGAGGGGGGCTTGGTGTTTTTAAGTGGCACCAGCACATTTTCGGAGATGGCCCAGCCCTGGGAACCAGCGCTCTGAAATAATTTAATCCATGCATGATAAAAGAAACTACTAGAAATAATTCACTCCTTGTCTTCTTGCATATAGACTGCTTTGGGAGCTCATTATTTATTTGGCAAGTATTTAGCATAACAAATCAATTTCTAGTGACACCTCAGACGAGGTAATTTATACTGAAAGTCAAAGGAAGATGGAAAAAAGAAGATTAAAGTTTGTTATTTTAGAAGGAGCTTGGGTCCTGGTGTCTATCTAGGGCAGGCAGGACAGGACAGGGGTGTGACACTGCTTGGGGTGGCAATGTCCCTGCCCAGCTCTGCCTGCTTCCCACATCCCCATGGAAATCCTGGGCCCTTGTTTGTTCACAAACACCCCAGACAGGACCCTCTGGGCACTCCTGCCCAGGAAGGAGCAGAAACAATGGGTGGGAAGAGGAGCATTCCCTCAACTTGCATCATTTGCCATGTTCTGTCCCTTTTCTGGTGGCTGGAATTCAGATGAACAGAAATGCTCCTCCGCAAGCAGAGCATTGGTTCCAGAAAATTTTAAATTCAAAGTTTTAAAGGAGACGAAAAGGCTCCACACAAAACAAAATTCAGATGTTTTCTGCATTTCGCAGACTAGGGCAGGAGAGGAATCACTTCTCAAGCACAGATCCCAAGCAGACTTTAGCATGAGCTTGCACAGAGCAGTGGCACAGGGAGGCAAGAGGGTGGGCCCAGGACTTCCCTGGGGGGCTCAGCCTGGAGAAAAGAGGATCGGGGGGACCCTGTGGCTCTGCACAGCTCCTGACAGGAGGGGACAGCTGGGGGGATCAGGCTCTGCTCCCAGGGAACAGGGACAGGAGGAGAGTGAACAGCCTCAGGCTGAGCCAGGGGACGCTCAGGTTGAATATTGGGAAAAAAACATTCATTAAAGAGTAGTTAATCATTGGAATGGGCAACCCAGGGCAGTGGGGGAGTCACCACCCCTGCAGATATTCAAAAACCAAGCAGATGTGGCATGTGACAATGGGGTTTTGTTGACAACGTGGTGATCAGTCAAAGGCTGGACTTGATGATCCTGGAGATCTTCTCCAACCCCAACAGTTCTGTGATTTTAAGGTAGCAGCAAACACATTTGAGTTTCACTGGCTGCTGCTGCTGCTTCCAGGCCAAAATCTTTGAAACTAGAACTTTTCTAGTGGAAAGGTCTCTCTTTTTTTCCCCCCCTTTGTTTTGTTTTAGTTTGGGTTTTGTTTGTTTGTTTGTTGTTTTGGTTTTGTTTTTTTCGGTTTTGGGTTTTTGTTTTTTAAAATTCATAAGAGGAACATTGCAAAATAAAATTAAATTTCTTATGAAAGGGTCACTGGGAACTTGATGGTGCCAAAAAAGTGCTTTTCCAAAGCTGTTGGCAGCTGTTTAAGTTTGAATCACTGAAAGAAACTCAATAATTTTCTGGTTTTCTTTGCCCTGAGTTTTCATTTCTCTTATGTTTCACTTTCAAAGAAGGAAAAAAAAAACAACCCAACAATGTTTGTCTGGCTTTAGGCACATCTGGGAATTCACAGCCGACTGCAAGGTGCCCTTTGGCCAAAGATGTTTATGGAATAATATTCCAGTCCAAAGTGGTCAGAGTGAGCAGAAAATGAGCTACTTTTGTGGAAATACAGTGTTTAATTTTGGTGGGTCCAACTGAAATGAGTCAGTGGAAGATTACCTTGGTCTAATCTAACCGGGGGGAAGTCCCGAGCTTTCTGGCTGTAACTAGAACATGGTTTGTGTTAGTTTTGCCAGAAAGGTTCCTTTTAAAAGTGAAAGGAGCCCCAAGAATCACCTGGTGCCCACCCCTTCTCATGGGGTCACCTGCCTTGGAGAGCATCCACTGCTCCCTCTAAATCCAGCAACACTTTTTGTTTGGATCAACGAACACCCCAAGGTATCCCAGACATTATTTTCAGAGGTGTTTGGGGATTTTTTCCGTGGAAGGTCTCAGAGTGAAGTCCAAACCATGCCAAGGGGACACAACTGGTGTCACCCAAGGCAGCGTTGATTTTCTTCTGCCTCTGTAAAGGACAGATAAAACCATTTCCAAACTGAGGCCAAACCTCAGTGTGAACTGCTCTGGATTGACTTCATTCCTGCACCAGAAATTGCTTGTGGTGCTTCATTATCAGATTAAATTGCTCCCCCTGCTTAATTAAGCCATGAACCCCACACAGATTTAACTCTGCCTCGATTGCCAGCATGTTTTAGGAATCTTGGGCAGAAATTTGCATAGATTACAAAGTTCTGGAATGGTTTGGGTTGGAAGGGACCTTAAAGCTCATCTCATTCCAACCCTGCCATGGGCAGGGACACTTTCCCCTATCCCAGGTTGCTCCAAGCCCCATCCAACTTTGACTTCAACACTTCCAGGCACTGAGCATCCATTTTCCAGACCCAGATTTCTCTGGGTGTATTGGTGGACTGCAGAGCCATGTTCCCCGAAAGTGTGACCCCCCAAAACCCATGGGAACAAGCTCCTGGGGGCAGGCACAGTCCCCCCCAGCTGGCAGTGGGGACATTGCCAGGTCTCGTAGGACGGCAGGGAGAGGGGGACGTGTGAGCACCCAAAATGAGTGCGCCCTCACCTTCTCCATATTTGCATCCAGCAGTTAATTAACAGCCATTAAAGCTCTGCAAACATTTAAACAGCCTTTAAATAGCCACGGAAACACAATTGCCATGGAAAGCATGCCCACGGAATTAATGTAATTAAGTGCCAATTCCAGAGCCTATGCGGGCGCACACACAGCCCCCTGGCCCCTCCTGCCTGGGGAAACTCACTCCAGAATTCCCCATTCCACACTCTTGGAGGGATGGCTCAGTGGTGGCAGCCAGCCCAGGCTGGGGGCTGGGGGTCACCGCAGAGCTGTTCCCTGCTCCTCACCATCAAAGTCAGGGGTGTGTCTCCTCTCCCTGTCCCACTGCCACCACCCCCCAGGCTCCCACTCCTTGCCCCTGGCTTGCTTCCTCCTGAATCGTGAGTTGGTGATTTCCTGCTCCCACCCTTGCTGAGGACACCAGGGCTTCAAAATTCCCAGACTTTGAAAATTGCCCGCCTGGCTTAGTGGACTCTCTTGAAATGAGGGTGGCTTATTGATGCCTCCAATTTCTGCATCGCATGTGAGGAGAAAACTCCAGATTTTCCCAACAAATCTCAGGCAAAACTCTCCTTTTTTTTTTTTTTTTTTGAAAGAGGTTCTCCAAGTCAGAGAAATGCAGAGCTGGGACTGGAGCATTCCCAGCCCTGTCCGTGGAGAGAAAACCCGAGCAGCGACACAGTGACACACGTTTAACCTCCCAACAGGGGGTGGTACACAGACTGTTCTTTCCAAAGGCAAAAATCCAGGGCTAAAAACAAATGCAAGGCAGTGCTGGTGTGACTGTGCCCTCGAGAGACATTTCCCTGTACAGCCCCGAGCCACGGTCACACCGAGAGCAGCCAGGAAAACAGAGAGCTTTTCCATGTGGAATGGCTGACCCCACTGCTCCCTGCTCTCGCAGGTTCACTCGGAGCTCCTGCTCGTCCAACTTGCCAAAAGCATTTCGTGCAAGGTCGCTGAACATCCCCAGCAGGAAAAACTCGTGCTCATCACTAACTTGGCTTAAGTTCACACACAAGACCCAGGGGACAAAAGCATCAGCTTTAACTACCTCGAGTGCAATAAATTCAAGGCTAAATCTCATTGTTAGTCATCTGGATCATCCAATTCCCCTCAGCTCTGCAGATGAATCAATCTCCCAAAGCCCACGTAACCTCTGGCAGGAAGGGTAAGGAGGTCTGGAGAGCTGCTCCCGTGCCATTATCCCTCTGAATCTCTCTGGGATTAAATGAACCTCTCCAATAATACTTCTGAGCACCCTGTCTCTGCACTAAGCCCTCTGCTATTTTCTCACACACGTGTTTATTTGTTTAGCCCTCTAAATTCAGAACACAAACTTCTGCCTTGGCTCTCCTGTGTCCCATCCCTGGGACGTGGCCACCACAGTGTCCTGCAGAGGAGCAGAGCCAGGAGCTGTGCTGGGGCTCCATCCTGCACCTCTGACAGATTGCTGGGGTCCAAAAACATCTAACCCAGCCCTGCAGAGCAGCTCCTGTGCCCAGGGTGCCACGTTTCCTGACTGAGACGAGAAACAGCTGCGAGCAATTTGTTCCAATGCCAGAATTTCCTTTTTTTGCACGCACGTGGTAACCCCAACCCTGCCCAGTGCCCTCTGCCCATGCAGGTGGCCCAGGGTGGCTGCTCAGAGCAGGCAGAGGAGCCCCAGGCCACAGACCTGAGCCAGAGAGGAGGCTCAGCTGCCATTAACCTGTGTGTGCATGATAATTAATCACACCGGGGTGAATAATTAATAACAACTAACGGTGTGTGTTCCAGCAGATGAGTCTGTACATTCCCTGGATCTGAGCACGCTCTACCCACAGTACAGCAGGTACATGGTGTTATTCCAGAACAATCTGAGCCTTCCCAGCGCACCAGACAAGCAGCTCTGCTTTCCATCCCCCCAGCTGCTCATGGGCTTCCAGCCAAATTTGGGTAAATCTGTCCTGTAGCAACGGAACAAGGAGTTCTAAACCAAACCAGGGTTGATTTAGATAAGGAAGAAGAAGTTTGTTCAATGAGGGTGGTGGGCACTGGCACAGGCTGCCCAGACAGGCAGGGGATGCTCCATCCCTGGGAATGTTCAAGGTCAGGCTGCTCTGAGCAACCCCAAAAACCAAAGTTAGCTCTGCTGACGGCAAGGGGCAGGGAGAAGATGCTCTAAAGGTCCCTCCCAGCCCATTCTGTGTTTCCAAATCTCTTGCATCTCTTGCTGGAAAGGGCATGCAGCACACATGTGGCCTGTCCCCACTCCAGCCCTTGTGCCTCGCCTGGAGAACCCCAGCAGCCCACGCTGGGGCCACAGGGACAATGGATTAGCTAATTAACCTGCCCCCGAGGTTAATTAGCTAAAAGAACAACATGCAGAGGGTTATTTTGTTACATCTTTAGTCACTTGTGTCACTAGTAATGAAAAATGGCACCTCATTAGCCTTTGAGGAGAGGAAAGGTGCCGAAGTCTGTTGAAGGCAGACAAGGAGCAGCAGCCTTTCAAAGGCAGCAGCATTTATCACAATCCATTTGAAGCTGAGCTCCCTGAGATGTGCAATGTTGTTTTACAAAACTCCAAATGAGTATTCCTGCGATTGTAAAACACATCAGGATCTTTGTTCTGCCTTTAATCTGTCAGTTCACCTTCACGAATTTAATGAACTCGTCTAGGTTACAAAATGTTTTATTCAAGACAAAGTCTGATATTATCATTTAAGATGTAAATCCTAAACTAATAGAAGCTGAAGTTGATGATAAAACAGCAATTAATCCACATTGAGAGTAACAAAAATTAACAAACTGGTGTTCAAATATTTATAGCAGGAAAGTTCTGTTCCTCGCCCACTGATGTCGGCTGACTTTGAAAGTGCAACCCCAGCTCGTGTGGAGCAGAAGTTTCTCCTGTCAGGAGCTGCCTGGCATTTGCTGCGACAGAAACAGCCCTGGTGACAGCAGCGCCCACCTCCAGGGGGACTCATGGAATATCCTGAGCTGGAGGGACCCCCAGGATCATTGATCCAGCTCATGGTCCTGCACAGACACCCCAGCAATCCCACCCTGGGCATCCCTGAGAGCTCTGTCCAAATGCTCCTGGAGCTGTGGCAGCCTTGGGCTGTGCCCATTCCCTGGGGAACTTTCATTTCTAATGGACTCAGTTTTCCTCCTGCTGTTTGCTGTCCTGAACATTTAACATTTTCTCCATTACAGCTGCCGAGCTGGGGCAGGAGGGGCAGGGAAAGGACTCCTGAGGAGCTGTGGAGCTGCAGCTGGTGGGTTCCACATCCACCTCGCTGCCCTTGCCTGGCCTGATGGAAACATTTGGTGTGCAGTGCACTCTGAGCAGCTGTCTAACCCTGGGGACAAACTTGTGTGTCTCGAGTTCTGCAGACTCAGTGGAAAGAAAAGCAGGCAAGCACCGAGGGAAGGTGTCTGTATGGCCAGGAGCTGACCCCTGGAACTCATCCTGTTGTTAAAATGAGAGGCATTAGATGCAGAGCTGAAGAAGTGGAAACAGATGAAGAAATCCACAAACTCTGATGACTAAAAAGGGTCCAGTTCCCACCTGCAAGGATAAAACCGAGAAGAACCTTCCTGAGCAGCGCAGTTCCTCTCTGAGGAGCACTCCAGGAGCACTGGAGACACAAAGCCTGGGAACAGCTCCTTGGATACAGAGGTGCTTGTGGTGCCTCACAGCATCAGCAGCACACACTGCACCATTCAGGGGAGGGGCTGGGGGAGGGCATTGCTCCCAAAACCCTGCCCTAAGCCATCCCAGCAAACCCACCCTGACCAGTCTGACCAGCACCCTCATCCTGCCTTTATCCCTCTGTGCCTCCTCCTGGGCCATGGGCTGCTCAACCCAAATCTCCAAGGCATTACGAAAATCATCTGTGCCTTCCCAGCCCCTTCCCCATCCCTCTGTGGGATCACACACACAGACAAGAATGAGGAGGGGGTAAAAGAAGGTGTGTGCAAACCTTTGCAGTGGCTGCTCACCAACGCATGCAGTGATTTCAGCCCCAGCACTCCCAAGCCAAAGTTAAAATTAAAGCTGGCATGTCACTCTGCAGCCAGATGTGTTTCATAATGCATGGGCAGGGTATATTTTATTAATTCTGTTTTTTTGTAGATCTCTGTTTGCATAAGTTTCATCCTTCCATGGAGATGCCTGTTGTGTGTTGTTTTTTTAATTTATTTTTTTTCTGCCTGTGGGATGCTCTTAGAGGATACAGGGAGGCTGAGCAGGTCCCACAGTGGGACAGCAGCAGGAGGGTCCTTGGGACAGAGGCAAGGGAGTCTCAGTGTCAAGAGTCAGGCAGGGAATGTTGGTTTTGACACTGTGTAAGGCTTCTAAGCACAGAGTCACCTCTGCTAGACAGCAGTTTCCAGCGTTCCCTCGACACCAACCTAAAACCTGTTCTGGGACATTTAATATTTTCCTTCAATAAAGCTTTTGGAAGTGTCATTTGCTTATGGGATCTAACTGGTGAAGGGGAAACAAAGAGCACGGAGCTTGCTGTGCTCTGCATGTTGACAGATGTGAGATAAACCCCAATTCCCAGGAGGCTGCTCTGCTCTCCCATCCCTGCAGAGCACATCCGTGACCCAGGCAGCCTGGCCAGCCTGGGGACATGGGACAAGCAGCCAGGAGGGGCTGGAAAATCTGATGGGGTCGAGGGAGAGAATTTGGGTGATGCCTATGATGCTTCTCACACCCAAGCCCTGCTGGTACCGGGGTGAGAACCCCCACAGAGGATCCCAGCCTGTCCTCCTGGGAGCTCCACGTGTTCCTGGCTGTTCTCCCAGGGGTTTTCTGCCTCCTTCAAGCAGTTTGCACCACTCCAACTTCCCATCAGCCTTCCCACAGCCCAGGGAAGCTGTGGCTGCCCCTGGATCCCTGGAAGTGTCCAAGGCCAGGCTGGACAGGGCTTGGAGCAACCTGGAAATAGTGGAAGGTGGCCCTGCCCATGGCAGGGGTGGCACTGGATGGGATTTAAGGTCCCTTCCAACCCAAACCACTTTGGGATTCTGTGAATTCTGTTTTCCCCCAAGAACTGGTAAAAAAGATGGAAAAAGTTCCTCAATGTATCTGATTCACCACAAATCTCCTTTCTGGTGTTGAATGACACAGATCTAAAAATTGTGGGCAAAATGGAAAAGGAAAAAAGCAATAATTACAAAGGAATGATAAAAAGCAACACTAACACATATAGAAAGTTCATACAGAACTGTATTTTTTTTTCTTCTACCGAAGTCCATACATAGAAGGAGACTTGAAAATGGAGTTTCTGAACCAAACACTTTACAAAACTCAGTTTTCCCTGCTAAAACCAACTTCTCAGGGAACATTCTGCATGCCACACATTCCTGGGGATCACAATGGCTGCAATATTGGAGATTTAATAATATTCCTGCACTCTCTCAAACCCAAGTGCAGGGAGTCAGGAGCACCTACAGTGTAAAGCCAATGACAGGAATAAATAAAGCAGATTGAACATAGCATTAATTAAACCTCCAGACAAGTTCATGCAGTGAAATCAATGTCTGCTGTGCAGATAAACTTCAGCTGAGCAAGAAGAAGTGGGGTCAAGTGACAACAGGTTGCAGAAATCCATAATCCCCTGTGCCATCCTGTCCTTTCCCTCAAAAATGCTCATAGTGGATGGAACAATGAAAATACACCTGTACCTGCCTTCACCCCTGTGTGAGTGAGGGTGGGGAAATGTCCCTTTCTGTCACAGTACCATTAAATTCTGGCCCTGAGCAGTCACAGGCTGCTCTAATATTTGTTTTCCTGATGTTTGTGGGAAATTTTTAATGCTATTTTTAAATGCTGCTGAAATATCCAGACAGCAGCAGCAAGACAAGGCAAAGGAAAACATCTTTCACTGCTGTGAGCAGCACACACACTTCAACGTGCTCATTTTCAAGGCTGATCAGACATTTTTCCTGATTTTTTTTTAATGCAAAAGCTATTAACTATGCTGTTATTTCACATTTAATATCAAAGAGCGAGTCTCAAGCCAAGATTGTTTCTGATTCCCACTGCTGGCTGCTCTCTGTATTCCTTCACTTCATAAATTTCTGATGGAAAATGCACAGGTAACCAAGCGTTTGGATCAAGCAGCCATTATTTTTCAGTTACAGAAAAACAAACAAACAAAGAAAAAATCCAAGATAAAATTCTGATTGTAAAGGGTAAATTAATGTTCAAGGTTCCCAGGGGGAAAAAAATGAGGAAAAAAACCCTGCACAGGTCCATAGAAGAAAACTTCTCAAGAAAAGAGGGCTATTTGTTCAGAATTCAGCCATTTTTTGCTATCACATCAACTACCAAAAAACCACTGGGTTTGAAAATTGTTGTCCTGTGCTGGGAGATCATTCCCAAAGGCTCTGTCACCCCATCCAGCCACTGGAATTTCATTGATACATTTAAATAAGACCTTGCCTGGACTCTGCACTGCCCCACTATTCTTCATACAAAATATTTCCAGTCCCTTGGCTTTTAACCTGCTTTTTATTGTTACCTGGTTTTTAACCTGCTTTTTATTGTTACCTGGTTCCAAGGGTGACCTAATTCCATGGGAACTCGGTGGGAATAGGAACATTCCCTTTCCCACACATCAAACCCACGCAGGCTTCATTCCCTGCCAGGGCTCCTTGGGCAGGGGAACAGGAATTAGCCAGCCCCACAGAACTGTTAATGTGGTGAGAAATGAGAAATATTGATCACTGGGGGTTCCCTCATCAGCTCTCGGAGTGGTTTTTTGGATCTTGTGGAATTTCCATGGCTGTGGCCCCTCGGGTGGGCTCTGGGGCTGGGGGACCCGAGGGGAGCACAGGGGCTTCCAGCAGCTCTGCTGCTCCCAGGGTTCCTTCCAGGAGGAAAAGGAGCACAGAATCCAGAATGGCCCAGGTTGGAAGGGCCCCGGAGGGATTGAAAGGAACAGAGGGAGATGTCTTTCCAAACAAACTGTGGGGCTGCTGGTAGATAAGGCCAGATAATGATAGGTGACAGAAGCAGTGGGAGAAACCATAAATTCCATAGGAATTCCATTAATTGACACAGACTGGTACTCACCCAAGGATGTGTTAAATCCCTGGACTTAGAGAAAAAGAACAGAGACACAATGAAAACAAGAGGTGGGGGAATGTACATTAGAAGGAGGTCTGTATTAGGTGATTTGGAAAGTCTGTACCTCTCGAGTACCTCAGCCTATGGAGAAAGAGAGAGGGAACTGTGGCCAGGAAATTAGGATAAAAAGAGGCTGTGTCCTCTAGCATTGTGAGAGACCCCATGGGAAATGCCCTTGACCTCTCCCTTTATTCATGAATAAAGTTACAGGACTCCTCTGTCTCCTTTTTGGACATAAACCTCTGATGTTTGTGGATTAATTTTTCCTGACAGGATCAAATCCAACTCCTGAGTGGACAGGACAAAACCCTGACCTTGGAATTCAGACCAACAGAGCCAATCCCAAGGTCACCTCCTCTTTGTCCCTCTCCTCTGCTCTGCCTGTGTCTCCTGCAAAGCCCAGCCTTGTCCCCCTGTCACTTTGCTGCTGATTGGGCACAGCACAGGAGGGTCAGTATGGTTTGACACAGGTGATAGGAATAAGGGAGAGTCTTTACAAACAAACTGAGGGTAAGATAAGGCCAATGCCGAGACATAGAAGAAACAATGGGAAGGATTTCCATAGAAATTCCACTGATTGACTCCCCCAAGACTGTGTTAATAAACTACAGGAACAGAGGCATAAGAAAAAGAAGAAAGGGGAATTTGTATTGAGGGTGTCTGCATTGGGGGATGTATATTACTGTATATTCTGGGAAGTCTGTACCTCTCGAGTACCTCAGCCTGTGGGGAAAGGGAGAGGGAACTGCAGCTGGGAAATTAGGATAAAAAGAGGCTGTGTCCTCTAGCAATCTGAGAGACCCCATGGGAAATGCCCATGAGCTCTCCCTTTATTCATGAATAAAGTTACAGGACTCCTCTGTCTCCTCTTTGGACATAAACCTCTGGTGTTTGTGAATTAATTTTTCCTGACACAGGGAATGGGTGTGGAGGAAAAACAGGAATCCACTTACGCCCATCTGCAGCAGAATCCCAGAAGGGTTTGGATGGGAAAGGACCTCAAAGCTCATGTTTTCCCACCCTGCCATGGTCAGGAGCACATTCTGCTCTCCCAGGTTGCTCCAAGCCCTGTCCAGCCTGGCCTGGAGGCTCCAGCCTGGCTCTGGCTGCAGCTCTGATTCCCAGCCAGCACTCCTGCCTGGCCTGCCCAAGTTAAACAGTGTGCACTCAGCCATGGCTGGGCATCGACTGAAGGAGATTTCGGCAGCACACAAACAGCAGCGTCTCCTTGCCCTCACTTGGAGAAGTTTTCCTCGCTGGGCAACTGCTGGGAGGGAGGACAACCTTCCCCAGCCCACTCACTCTTCTTTTCTGATGACAGCAATTGAATCCAGTCAGCTTCATGCTCAATTTGGCATTATTTAAATGACTACAAGAGGAGTGAAATGCTTGGAAATACAAATTTTCATGCACTCATGTGCTAACGCACCGTGCAGATCGGAGTGCTGCAAACAAAAGGCACATCTAAGTGGCAAGTGTTTATTACAGGAGTTCAACCGTCAGGATCATCTTTGCTTATTTCCAGTCCCTTTGATTTAATTGCTTTATTTTGGTTTATCCACCAGCAAAGCTGCTGAAAAGCATTTTCTAAAGAGAGTTTTATCTTTAATCTACAACTCATATATTTCTTGATAGTTCCTTTAAATCTGTGCCCCTTCCTATAATCTCCAGGGTCTTTCTTGCCTGGAAAAGTAAAGGAAGTGATGTGAACTCACCTAATAACTGCAAGAACAGGTTCCACACCCACGTGGGGATTTGTGCAGAGCAGTTAGGGCACTTTCCTGCTCAATTACACTAATTACCTGCTCTGAATTAAAGAGCATCTTCATGTAGAACTGCTTTAGGTTGGGGGCCCTCTGCACATCTCCTTCAGTTTCTATCTATAGATATTTCCCTGGAAAGCCTTCACTGGTATTTGGTGCAGTTTTGGGGGACTAAAGCCTCCTGTAGAGGAATGGCAACATTCAATTATGAAAAATGGACCTGAACAAAATATTCTTTTCCTCAAGAAGAGCTGCTCGCAGATTTTTACAGCAGGTCCCTGTGCTGGGGAGCTGAGAGCAACCAAATGTTGTTAAAGTGATGAGAGTGTCCTGCACCTTTAGGGAATCTCAGAATCCCTGAGGTGGGAAAAACCCCCTGAGAGTCCAACCCTTACCCCAGCACTGCCAGAACCACCACTGAGCCATGTCCCCAGGGGCCACATCCACATTTTTGGACCACTTCAAAGGAAAGTGACTTCACCACTGCCCTGGGCAGCTGTGCCTGACCAGCTTTTCAGGGGAAAAAAAATCCCTAATATTCAATCTAAACCTTCCCTGGTGAAATTTGAGGAGGTTCCCTCTCCTCCTGTCGCTGTTCCCTGGGGGCAGAGCTTGATCCACCCCCAGCTGTCCCCTCCTGTCAGGAGCTGTGCAGAGCCACAAGGTCCCCCTGATCCCCTTTTCTCCAGGCTGAGCCCTTTCCCAGCTCCCTCAGCCACTCCTTGTCACACCTGTGCTCCAACCCCTGGGGTTCTTTCTTGTCCTAGCTTTGGGAGCACAGAAAGGTGACCCCATTTTCTTGTTCTGAGACACGGAGCCAAAAGTGCTGCAAAGGAAAACACAACAGCTCCTCCTGTCAGGGCCTTTATTGCTGAATAAGTGGAAACTTGGGGCTGCCCTGGAAGTGTGCAAGGCCAGGTTGGATGGAGCTCTGAGCAGCCTGGGATAGTGGAAGGTGTCCCTGCCCATGGCAGGGGATGGGACTGGATGAGCTTTAAAGTCCTTTCAGCCCAACCCATTGTGTGATCTGTGACCTATCCTATAAAATACAGAGTGTTTCCTCTTTTTCTACCTCCTGACTCGTTCCAAGGAAGATTTCTATGCAAAAAACAGACTGCACCAAAATTCAATCAACCCCCAATCTCCCCATCATCCCAGCAGCAGTGTCGGGGTGCAGAGGGTCCTAATGAAGACACTGACTCTCTTGACAAGTTTCCAGTATTGGGGTGTGAAGGTCAGAGCCTAAAAAGCAGGGGAAGGCAAAGGACTCGGAATAAGAATCTTGTGCACGCAGGGAGAAAACCTCTGAAAGGGCTGGTGAGAGCTGGGAGTGTGTTTAATTCCCCACGTCACACATCTCCTCCCCAGAGCTAAAATAAGGACCCAGGAGCCAGAACTGGCACAGGGTGAGGCTGCAGGCGCTGCTCAAGGGTGGCAGAGCTACAAACACAGCCCTGGGGTGCCCAGCCAGGGCACCTCGCTGTCCTGGGGGGCTCAGTGCCCTCAGATGAAAGGGAAGGTCCCTGCAGGGCACTGCAGCCCAGTCTGGCTCAGCACCCACGCTCTGGGAGGGGACACAGGGGACACTATGGACTGGCTGCTTCTCATTTGGGTGCTGGGCTTTGGGATCCTTTTCCTCTGCTTCCCTCCACTCTCTCCTTTCATAGAAAGCCTCATTTGGCTCTTGTGGAAAGGAGAAAATGCATCCAGTTGTCTTGGTTTGAAAGACAGGTGTCTTGCTAAGGAAGGTGAGAGCCTCCCTTAGAATGGATAATGTGACCCCTTCTCTCCGAATTATTATAACTTCGGAATCAAGGGCTTTCAGACAAAGATATGGGAGAAGGAATAACAGTTTTTACACTAAGATTTAGAGCAAGGCAATAATACAGAAACAACAGTTCAGATAGACAAAGTCAGAATACAACCTGCACCCTGTCAGGGTGGTGCTGCAGTGCAGTTAGTGATGGTGGCTGCAGTCCCGTTGGAGTGATGGATGTAGGTGATCCTGTAGAAAAATCTCGTCGGTCTCTGGAGGTCCAGTGGTGGCTCCTGAGCTCTTCTCCTCTGGGAATCAGTGGGAAAGGTACCCTGGTGTTCCAGGGTCTCAGTTTATGTGCAGGTGGGAATGTTCAGTTCCTCCCCTCTGGGCAGGGCATCTCCCAATGGCTGATGGAATCTGTGAGTCACTCCTGGAGCCCTCGATGGCCATGAGCAGAGCTAGCCCCGATGGTGTTAGCAGGGCTGGGTCACTGCTGGGGACATTGATGGCCATGAGCAGAGCTAGCCCCGAGGGTGTTAGCAGGGCTGGGTCACTGCTGGGGACATTGATGGCCATGAGCAGAGCTAGCCCCGATGGTGTTAGCAGGGCTGGGTCACTCCTGGGGACATTGATGGCCATGAGCAGAGACAGCCCCGATGGTGTTAGCAGGGCTGGGTCATGCTGAACACAAAGAACACTGCCCCACCTGTTTTAACAGCTTATGGAGATGGGAATAGAATACAGACTTTTGGTTACACCTTCCATGGAACCTAGGACACCAGTGAATATAGGAAAATTAGGGACACCTTGCCACCTTTCAGGGTAAGTGTGGGAAAACTCATTCCTCATTAACAGCTCTTAAACCCTAAAGAAAATCCTCCCCAGGAGGATCCACTGCTCAGGCTTGTCACTGAGCTCCCTTCCCCTTCAGTCCACGCTTCACCTTTGTTTCCCCACATCTGAAATACAGCATGACAAGAAATACATCAGTTTTTCTACCACAGAGTTAGAATTGCTCCCACAGCCCAAAGGAAACTCAGAGCACACAATATCCAACAGAAAGAACACTGGAATTGTACCATTTTTCCCCAATCACCTGGAAACAGAAGAATTGTTGAAGATGGGAAGATGGGAATTTATTTGGCATTTTCAGAGAGGCACACTCAATATCCAACAGAAAGGACACACTCTGGAATTGTACCTTTTTTCCCCAATCACCTGGAAATAGAAGAATTGTTGAAGATGGGGATTTATTTGGCATTTCCAGAGAGGCCACCCTGGCTGCTCAGGGGCTCCTGTGACCAAAGCCACTCTCCACAGCTGCACTCCAGGGCAGCTGACAGACACTTTAATCCTTGCCTAAGGATTTGGAGGTTGCTGACACCTGGCATGGAAAAGCTGTTGCACCAAAGATATCCCAAGGAATCAAAGCTTTGGATAATAACTCCCACATTGGGGAATTTTGGTGCCCAGCTGGTACAGAGTGCAGCAAGGCCAAACCCCAGACTTAGGAAAAGGCATTCCTCTGATCCAGGGTGGCTCTGGTTGTGGCTGGGAGTGCAGGGCAGGAACCAGGTGAGCTCTGCAGGTATTTGGGATTTCCCTCCAGAAAGGCAGGGAGCAGAAAAGCCAGGAGGAGTTCCTGATCCCTGGGAAAGCTGCAGATGCTAAAAGCAATGCCAGAAGCAGAGGTGGGACCTGTCCCAGCTTTCAGCAGCTCCACAGAACTGTTTTGGCTGGGAGCTGCCAGGGAGGAAAAGCAGGGGTTTTTTGCCATAGGATTCCTAAAAAACCAAACAAAACAATAAAACAAAACAAAACCCAAAACAACAATAACAACAACAAAAACCAAAACAAAACAACAACAACAAAAAAAAGAAAATAAAAAAGAGGAGGGGGAGAAAAAGGGAGAGAAAAAGCAATTTCCATGACAACGCGATGGGATGAGAGAGGAAATCCTCATTTTCATGGAGAACAGTGCACACAAAAAAATTAGGATAATGTAATAAGAAAGGCCCTATTCACACCCAAATACCCTTTCAGAAGGAGCAGAGGGGGGAGAATTCAGCAATTCTGTCTCCAATCATTCCCATGAGGAGTCCCAGCTCCTCCTTTGCTGACACATGATCAGCCCAGAGATCCACAGGCACAAAGCACTGAATGAGAGTCTCATGGCAAGCACATGGAACAATTCATCCCTCAGACAAAAGTGACAAATAAGGATAATTTCACCTCATTTCCGAGATGGCTTTTTGGCCTGGCTGCAATAAAACTGTAACAATTGTAATGGCACAGGCACACAAATTATCTCCTGTGGAATTACAAACTTTGGAGGAATTATTGGGCATTTCAGTGTGTAAATCTGCCTGGACTGTGACCCAGGACAGGCAGCACACACAGCCCAAGGGAGAGCAGCCACATTTTCCAGAGGAACTGACTCAGTGGGGAAAGGGACCCGGGCCACAATTCAGGATTTATCAGTGGCAATGTCAATCTTCCCAGCCTGGGAAAGATTTGTGATAAGGTTAAAGACACCTCAGACTGTTCTTCCCTTCCCCTCACATAAATTTACAACCCCAAGGACACCTGTTAGGACGAGTGGAGATAAGAAAGGACGGTCATATTTCCTTATCTGGAGCTCTCTGCTTTATAGCCCTTCAGCCTTATGGGACAGAAAAGGTTTTATTCCCAAAGAAAGTCCCTGGGAATGTCATGAACAGCTTTCTAAACACTCAATAGGCTCCTGAGGAGACAGCAGCTGTGATCCACTCCTGGAATAAAAGCCTCCTACCTACACAGGCACAGACAGAAACCCATGGGAGTGCATCCAGCCCAGCTCCCCCTCCACGTGGGGTTCCCATCCCATAAATACTCCAGGCTTGCCCTGATCTTGGACACCATCCAAACCCAGACTGCCCACCCTGGCTGTGCTGGCGGCCGTGGGACAATGAGCATCAAGGTTTTGGCTGTGAGGTTTCACAATCAGAGCATTAAATAATTAAGGTAATTGGAGCAACATTCCCAGAGCACACCAAGCCACAGGAGACTCAACATCCTCTGCCACCTCCTTGTCTGGATTTTGAAACAGCTCCTGCTTGACACTGTGCTTAATCTATTGTTAATACGTGCTTTCATTGTAACAGTACTTTATGAATAAATTCTCCTATAAAACCTTACAATGATGCAATCTAGCCCTAAGCTCCTCTGATTTTGTTAAATTCAGGGTTGGGATGCAACCTGGAATTAGTACTTAAGGCGAGGTTTGAGAAATGCTGGGACTTTAAAATTAGATGGCAGAAAAGCTGCATTTGTGAGGACAATATCAAAGTCAAAACATCGGAAATGCTGAGATTGTATCCAAACCTTCGTGAAGATTATTATTCTGTGCGAGGAATTTCCTTTCCCTTGCAACAATAGGCCCATAATTCGAATTGCCTCCTGTGCTGAGCAGCGCACGGCTCCGTGTCCAGGCAGCTCACCCTGCTCGCAGCACGATGGACCAGGGATGGTGGCAGGGATTTTTCCTCCTCTAGTGGGAAAACCAGGTGCCTTCAGAAGGTAATGCAGATTTTGGGGTGACTCTCCATGAGCCACTGGGCAGGGGCTGTGGCAGATGCTCGGAATGGCTGCACCGATGTCCCAGGGCAGTGACTCCAGTTCCTTGCAGAGCAATGTCATTCAGGGGTGCAGGTGATGAAGGCTTGGTGAGGCCCTGGGATGACCTGTGCCATCTCCTGGTGCTGTGCCTGCAGGACCCTGCAGCTCCTGGCCGTGCTGGGCAGGGTTCCATCTGCAGGAACATCTCCTTGGACTCGGCCAACAGCTCTGCTGGGAGGGCCAGGCCTTGGGACATGAGCACATCCAATTCTCAGCCATGATTCCCACACTGCTGCGTGCAGGCAAATGCTGACATGGAATCCTTGAGAATCACGGAGTCACTGAGGTGGGAAAAGCCCTCTGTGATCACCGAGTCCAACCATTGCCCCAGCACTGCCCAGGCCACCACTGCCCCATGTCCCCAAGTGCCACATCCACACAGCTTCTAAATCCCTCCTGGGATGGGGACTCCAGCCCTGCCCTGGGCAGCTGTGCTGGACTGACCACCCTTTCCATGAAGAAATTCTCCCTGAAACCCAACCTGAACCTCCCCTGGAGCAGTGGAGGCCGTTCCCTCTCCCCCTGTCCCTGCTCCCTGGGGGCAGGGCCCGACCCCCCGGCTGTCCCCTCCTGTCAGGAGCTGTGCAGAGCCACAAGGTCCCCCTGATCCCCTTTTCTCCAGGCTGAGCCCCACAGTCACTCGTGGTGCTCCATTCCCTGGACACGCTGCAGTCCCTCAATGTCTTTATTGCTGTCCTGAGGGGTCCAGAGCTGCCCCAGGAGCTGAGGAGGTGCCTCAGCACAGGGGACAGGCACTGCCCAGCCCTGCTGGCCCTGCTGGAGCTGACCCACGCCAGCTGCAGCTCTCCTGCAGGAGCTGTTCAAGACATCCAGCCTCAGATTCTCCCCATGTTCAGCCTCTGAAGCCCAGCAGGGCTGGCTGACCCCTGCCCAGGCTCTGAGCCAGCCTCGCCCCTTGCAGCCAAACCTCTTCCAAATCCCCCGTGCTCCAGGGCAGCCTTGGTTTGGGATGTGGGAACGGGAGGGGGAAGGCAAGAGATAAAGGGGAAATCTCTGCTATTTGATCTGCTGGAATGAAAATGTCTGAGAGCCCTTCCTTGAAGTGCACAGGGATGAAAGGAGCAGGAGCACAACTCCGTGTGCTTGTTTGCCTGCATTTGAGAGGAAAACTGAAAAGAAGGAACTAAAAAAGAAAACTCCTTTCTCCTCACTTTATCTGAGGACAGGATGCAGACGGCAGGGCTCGTATTTACCTCTCATTTGGATTCAACAAATGTGTCCTGTGAATACATTTTTAGAAACTATTTTTCTCCAGGAATACATTTTTTATTAGCTGTTATTGCTCAATTTGTGCTGGTTTCTAAAGAACTCGTGTGGCTCGTAGGGACAGATGGAGAGGAGTGATTCATGACTCGCTGCAAAGACCTCTGTTTTTCTGAAGCCTCATCAGTCAGGCATTTCCCAGGTTCTTAAGCCCAGGTGAACACACTGGAGCAGTTGTGGCCTGTCTGGAAATTCGGCACAGGGATACAGACCCAGGCTTTGCCCAAAGGAGAGCAGGATGGAGCTGACAGAGATATCCACACTCATCCCCAGCTTTTCAAACCCTTTAACCCCCAAACCAATGGAGCTTTCCTCCCCTACTCCTCCATTCCCACTCCCTTCCCACCACTCTAGCTTACAAATTTATCAGGTTGGGATTTTCCTCCTTCATTCACAGGGTCGTTTGGGTGACAACACCATTTTTTTCAACAGCAGAACAAGTTTTCCCACTAATATCCAAAGGGCAGGGCCAAATTGGGAACACAAGAGGAAAAAAAAGCCCAGAAAATGTGTTCAGGTCCCTGGTGCAGCAGGGTCAGGACATTTCAGGCTGCACAGGATCCCTGAATTCCTCCTTCAGTGAGAACAACACCCTCACACTGATGTATAAGTAGATGCTCTGCAATGCATATTCTCCATACAAATGTATTTTCTGGGTAGGGATATATGTGGAAAATATTCTGTATGTGGGATATATGTCTCTCTCCATCTAAAGATAACATTTGGGATGATCTCAGGCCCATTTCCTTGGTCATGCTGATTGATTTACCACTGAAGTCAATCTTTAACAAAAATCCATTCTCCTTTCCCATTACTGGGGGAAAGAAAAACAAGTGAACAGAACAACTGAAAAGCAACAGCAAAGAAAGCAACTCCTGCTCTACCAACTCCATCCTCACCCCCTGGAGGCTGGAGGACTTTCCCAGGTCTTTTGTGGAGCAGAGAGTGTGCACCAGCAGCTGCAGGGGATGGGCTGGGGGTGAGGTTCCATCAGGAGGGATGACAGCCTGAGAAGGGAGAGCAGACACGGCACAGATTGCAGCCAGCTCCCCTTCCCACATGGCTGCTGGGGCAGAGGAAGGCAGGGGAGTCAGGGGATCACTGTAACTGCTCCCAGCCTCTCAATTACAAGACTGAGAAAAACACCTTTTATTCCTTTTTTTTCTTCCCTCTGAAATAATCACCCAAGCCTAGAGATACTCTAACAATAATTCATGTCCTCAATTGCTTCCCTTTCCTGTTCAGCTTACTTGGAAAGTGTGACACAAATTGCATCCCAGGAATGTGCTTTTGTTCTCCTTTGAATTCACCGGCACAGGGGTGGAAAACAGGAGAGTTTTATACTGAATATATGGAAGGAATCCTTCCCTGGGAGGGTGGGCAGGCCCTGGCACAGGTGCCCAGAGAAGCTGTGGCTGCCCCTGGATCCCTGGCAGTGTCCAAAGCCAGGCTGGACAGGGCTTGGAGCAGCCTGGGACAGTGGGAGGTGTCCCTGCCCTTGAGACTGGATGAGCTTTAAGGGCTCTTCCAACCCCAAACTGTTCTGACTCTTTTATGAAATGTCTTCTCACCTTCTTTTCTGGAGGAAAACCTAAAGAAAAAGAACATTTAGAAAGCCATTAACTTGTAAAACACAAAATGTTCTACACAAGGAAAACTGCAAAAGAGTAATTTAAAAAAAGCAAAACAAGGAGGATGTGGCCTTTTGCAGAATTCAGTAATCAAGAAGTTCACCTCCTCAGTACAAACCCAATTATTTTCTTAGTAGAAATATCTAAAGTGGTACTGGATTGAAGGAGCTTGCAGAAATAGGTACACATTTTAATTGCTAGGAGGAAAAATTAAAGGCAACCACAGTGCTCTGTGGTGACTGATGAGATTGGGGTGGGAGGGTGTAAAATTACATTATTTTATAATAGCTATATTATTTCAGAGGAGGTGTAATATAAAAAGCAGTGGGTGAAGGTGACAAGGGCTCATTTTTGTGTAAGGAATGAGGAGTTTGTAGGGAATGAAGCTCAGCAGGAGCAGTGCTGGGGAGGGGGCAGAAGGAAGGGCCAATACCCAAACCCCACTCCTCAATAGCACCACTGCAATTTCCCCTCCTGTTGGGGGAACCTGCTGGAGCAGAACTCACCAGTTCTTTCCACAACCCCCAAATGTAGGAGTTGGGGGTGTCTGGCCCAGCAGGGTTTTATTTAATCAGCTCAGAGATCCTTTAGTCAGTTCCTGCGGGAAGTTTCTTCCTGTAGTCACTGCAAACACACGGAGAATTCTTCAAGAGTGACAAGAGCACTCCTCAGCAGCAATGTCATCAGCAAAACAAGCTGAGAAGCAGATAAATATTGTGACATTGTCACTTCATCCACATGACAAAGAAAAGAAACCTGTTCCAGGAGAGCAGCGTTTCTGAGAACACTGGTGTGTTTCACAAAACATTTGGGTTTTAAGAAAGTGCCCATCGTGGGAGAAGATTGATAATTCAAGCTTTGAAGCAGAATACCCTGGGGGGATTGAAAAGATGAGTGGGTGTGGCACTTGGGGACATGGTTTAGAGGCTTGGCAGTGGTGGGGGAATGGTTGGGCTCGATGGTCCTAAAGGTCTTGTCCAACTTAAACAATTTTCAAGATTCTGAAGATAGAAGGGGCCTAGATCACCCTCCTGGACTCTCAGAATCCTGGGAGGGAACCATAAATCCACAAATCAACAGAACCAGAGGGAAATTCACTCTGAACCCTGTCCCTGTGATGAGGTGCACGAGCAAAGCTCCCAGGAGTGGGACCAGAGCAGAACTTCTGAAGTGCTCTGCAGCGGCAGGGGCAGGAAATGGGCTGAGGGTGCTGTCACTAGGAAACAAAGGATATCAAAGTCTGCAGGCAAAAGCTGCTTTTCCTCTGTTTCCCTCCAGTAAGTTGGGTTTGATGCCAGCCTTGGCAGTGCCACCTATTTAGAACTGTTGGCCAACCACACCAACAGCCTTTGAAAATCAAACACAGAGCATCCCAGTCCTTTGGGAACAGCTTTTCCTGCACCTGGGGCTCCTGAAACAAAGCTGCCTGGGAGGATAAACTGTGCTCTGTAAAGCAGGAAGGGCAATGATGGTCTCTCACAGTCTGTCATTCACTTTTCTCCAAAAATATAGGAGAAGTCAGAGCAAATCAAGAGGAGCAGCCCATTGAAGGTGAGGGGGCTGTAAAGCCATCCTGGCTCCCCAAATGTCCCACTCCAGCTCTGCACCGAGTCCCTGCTCGTCCTCAGCCCAGGAGCTGAGGGATTGCAGTGTTTGGAATCACCCCACAAGGATTCCCTTCACACGCCACAGTGCAGGCTGGGAAACGATCCCGAGAGATGCCATGGCTGGCTGTTCCTTTTTGCTGTGACCAAAGCCAGGCAGAGGCTCCCAGGATGTGCTCCTGGCTGAGCTGAGGCTGTGATTTTCCTCATGGATGCTTCCCTCCACCCATGCACAGCTCTGCCTGTCCCCAGGCTCTGGCAAAGGCCAAGCCTGCCCACACCTTGCATTTGTGTTCTCTTTGTGTCTTATCCTCTTAGGATCTGCTTTTTGTGACTCTTTGGGCCCTGGCAGTGCTCTGGTGGGGCCTGGGAGAGACCTGTTCCCCGGCATTCTTCTGGAAATGCCCTGAAAAAGAGGATCTCAGCTCATTTTCCTTCCTGCCCCATGTCATCTGCAGGATGCTCCTGCTCTGGGATGGTGCATGGGGTAAGGAGTGCCTGCCATCAGTGGTGCTGCCCATGGCAGGGAGCTACAAGCTGATGATCTGGAGGGTCCCTTCCAACCCAAACCATCCTGGATTCTGTGATTCCATGATTCTGTGCCCTTGGATAACTCTCCAGGACCAGGCTGTTAGCTGTGTGGCCTCAAAGTGCTCCTCCAGAACCACGGACCCATTAAATGGCAGCTTTGATGCCCCCTGAGCCCCAAGTTTTACACCATAACCCATGAGCAGAGCTCCCAGCTGAGGGTCCCTGCCCAGGGGATTTGGTATTTCTGGGAAATCCCATGGAAACATTTGATACAGGGCTCCAAAATCCTCGTGCCAGCCCTGGCCTTTCATCCCTGACACCAGATGGGCTCGGCCACAGCTCCCTGGGCAGGAGCAGCACGGGCACCCTGAGCCAGGCAAACTCCCCCTGGGAGCAGCTCCAGCTGGGGAAACTCTGGCAGAAGCCATCCCCAGCCTCCTGGGGGTGCTCCCCACGCAGGGCTGGGGTGCAGGATCTGCACAAACCTGGGCCAGCCCTGCTGGGCTCTCAGGCAGACAGAGAGGGGCTCTCAGCACTGCTCTGCTCCTCCTGACGAGCTCTGATGGTCCAGCAGCTCCCAGCTCATTTTCTGAAGCTTCCCCACCCTTGTACCCTTCAGGCTACATTGTCAGCCAGGCTGAGACATGCTTTCCTTGGTTCCATTTTGCCCTGAGACCAGGCAAACCGAGTAAAGAGGCCAAGGCAAGCCCTGCTGTTCCAAATCAACACCAGAGCAAGGCTGTGTGGAAGCACAGAAGTTCCGTGAGTGTTTTTCCTTGCCAGGGTAGAGTTTAATTTTCCATAAGGAAGTTGCTGAGAAATGTTTCTGGGAAGATGTAGGGGATGAAGGATTTATAAAGTCACATTTTTTCTGCTCCAGCTGCTGGATGCCTCCCCACCAACCTCTCCCTCGCTGTCCCCTGGGCGCAGCTCTCCAGCTTTGCCAGGTTAGTGCGGAGTTAACATCTCTGATGTGCAGCAGCACAGAAAAGCAGGAGTTTAACAAGACAGAGCAGGAAAATAAACACATTTACTGCTGTTAGTGGCACGGCTGGTTTGAGGAGGGGTGGACAGAAGTGATGTGAGGATTTTAAAAACATCCTCTCCTGTGCGGACTGTGTTTGAGGAGGCACAAAACAGCACAGAGGGTTCAGTGTCCAGCCAGCCAAGGTGCCTCACGTGGAGTTAGAGAATTCCCACTCATTTGTCCCTGTGCAGCCACATTTCCCAAGGATAGCCCATAACCAGGCCCTGTCCCTCAGGGTGCCAGGGTCCTTGGTGGCTTTTTGGTTTCTCCTAGTGAATTTTCTTCCACAGGTGCAGATATCGCCCAAAAGATTGGTAAAAGGCTCTTCCTGGCAGGAGTTTGACCTGGTGTGGATCCATTGAAATTAATGGGAATTCTTACAGAGGGCATTTATATGGACATTGAGTTCCCCTCAGCTTTGGGACAGAATCCAAGGAGCAGCAGTAGAAGCTTAAACCCACAGGTACGTTTTAAAATAAAAGAAATTAACACAAAATAAAGAAAAGAAAAAATGAGACCTCTTCTAAACCCCTGTATTTTCAGAAAAGGAGGTGCAAGGCAGACCTAAGCCAGCTTCAGTTGACAGATTTCATTTTGAATCCTCTCTCAAGCCTTCTTCCCTCCCTCACCATTGCTCTCAAAGATCATCCAGGCTCTTCCTACAACTTTTCCCTGTATTCCCTCCGTTGTCACCTGAATCACAGTCAAGGATATTGATCATTTTAGGTGTTCTGTGCTCTGCCTGGGGTCATTCACCAGAATGAACACATGTTCCAGTGTGCTCTCCTCCAGCTGCCAGCTCTCCTCACTCCTGATACGATACAGCATTTTATCCATCAGGATCCTTCGTTCAGGCACAGAGACAAGGACAGCTGCAAGGAACTCCTCCCGGAGAGAGCTGAGGCCCTCTGGGAACAGAGGCTCTGGAAATTGCATTCCCACCTTTACTTGTGCAGCATTTCCATATCTGTGTTGTGTTCAGCTGTGGATTCTCCATTTGATTGGCTTGGGTTTTTTTTCCCCTTTCACACATCACACTTTAATTGTTCAATTATTCCATTTCCATGTTAAGCAGAAGAGGAAGCACCACTCGTTTCATGGGCTAATGGTGCAGTTAATCAGATCCCCATCCCACACTAACGGTGTCACTCCAAATTCCACACTCAGGTGTGTCCTGGTCCATCTTCCCTGGGAAATTCCCCCTTCCTGAGGCATCAGCCCTCCTTTCCCATCATTCCCCCTGCAAGTGCCTTCCCCAGTCTCCAGCAGCTGTTGAACCTCTCGGATCTTTTTGGGGCCAGGGAGAGAGGGACCCAGCAGGGCAGGTGTCACCAAAACTGTGGGAAAAACAAAAACCCTCCAACAACATTTTTAATGGTAGAGAGTCAAGGCATTACTTTATTACCTGGCCAGGATGTTGTTCTGGCCAGGGCATGCCACAGAAATCATCTCATCCACACACAGCCCAGGTGTGCAGAGAGATTCATTCTGTGACACACTGCTTTTACAGGATTTTCCCCCAAATTTTATACAGTCAAACCCACAGAGATGCATTGTTTCAAAGTTCATCGGTCTAGAGTTGAGCAACCCTCAGTGTTCAGTTTTCTATTGGATCCGAATCTCCTCGGCTCCTATGTAAATTAGATCTTCATTTTTCAATTTTCTTATCAGTCCTTTCCTGGCGAGATGTCTTTAGCTCTGTCAGAGGAGCTCTGGGGTGGATGTTTGGAGATGGCCACCGATGTTCTGTTCATGTTCCATTGGTGGTTTTTATCTCTCTGGGGATCTTTGGGCTGCTCCAGTCTGTTGGGATGTTGAGTTCATCAGACCTCACCTGGCAGAACAATGTCCTGAAAAGAAACTTAAAATTCCTTTTCCCAGGGTACAGACAAACAAAGCCTTTGACTAAAGTTATACCAAATTTTTAAACTGGTATATTTTCCAGTGCAGGGACAGCTCAGTGACCCTTTGCCCTGCTCAGCTGCACTACCTCATCCCTTCAGCAGGTCCCAGCCTTGCCTAAAAGCACTTTTTGGCCCACATCTCCCCTCCCCTGGGCAGAGCCAGCCCAGGCAGCTCCGGAATTGGGGCAGACACTCTGCTCTTGCTGCTGCCGGAGCAGGTAAAGCCCAGTGGGGGATCCAGGGCTGGTAGGAACTAACTCCATCTGACTGCTGAGCAGCTTGGCTCTGCCCTGCCTCACTTTCCTTGTCCTTGAATGCCTCCCTCTCCCCTCTCCCACACTGAGAGCATTTCCAGGAGAGCTCAGCTCCTGTGGTGTCTCCTTGCAGTCAGCTTCCAGAGCAGCTTGGAATTTCAACACATCCCTCAGAGAACCAGAGGGAAAGGTCGCCAGGAGTGGACTTCCCTTGCTTTTCTAACTTAAAATTTCTGTGGTTTTTTAGTTTTCAAAGCCCTTATCACTAAAAATAATAATAAAAAACAAAAAGTAAGGCAGAGAAGACATCAAAGTCTGGATCAGATTAGTCCTGAAACCTCCGAATTTTATTATAAATAAAAAGAAATCATTTCTCCTTTCTTGAGTGTGCAGATTTAAGAGACTGAATAAACATTCCAGCTTTTAATAAAACATCTCTTTTCCAGTCTTACGGTAGCACAGAGAATTTGGAATCATAGACAAATTCAAAGCAGGCAACTTCAAGGTTGGATCAGGTCACCAAGAGCCTTGTCCGCCTGTGTTCTGAAACCCTCCCAGAATGTACAGCCCTCATGTCCAGGGACAGCCTGTCCTGGTGCCTCACAACTCCAGGAGCTCCACAGCCTCACCCAAGGCTCTCTAAAAGGTTCTGAAACCTGCAGGGAATGAAACGAAAATGGCAGAATAAATTGCTTTACACAACCTGTATGATGAAGGGCGCCTTCATCAAAACACAGGTGCAGAGAGAGGTGACAATGCAGGACAGGCTGGTTCAGCTTCCCTCTGTTTTCAGTCTGTCAGGAATAACTCCAGAGGGACAAAAGTCTGCTTACCTCACCTGTTAAAGTGCTTTAACCATTGGTTCTCCTTCAGGTCTCTTTTTCTTTCCAGCCCACCTTACCCTGGCTGGTATAAATGGACACATCTCCATCAGAGCCTCCTGGACCCACTGGAGTTCATCCTCACTTTGGAAGAAGCCCAGGGAATATTGGGAGGGCCCAGCTTCATTGGGAGGGGTCCCTGCCTGCCCACCCATCACCACAGGGCAGAGGATCTTTCCAAAGGGATTTGCTGGAAGGCTCTGCTGCCCTGGGAGATCTCTGGAATATCCCCCGTGGATCCCACCCCACTGCACCCCTCCACGGTGCAGCAGCATGCTCCAGAGCCTCTCCTGATGCTCTTATTAATGGCTTTGTTCTTTCACTGCTCAGGCTGACAGTTTATTTTCCCTCCTCCAGGTTGCTGCCATCACACCAGGGAATATTTACAGCCGTCTCTACCCCCTGGCCACATATTTTCCAGACAACTGCCTCATGGGATATGCACCCTCCCTGGAAGAGAGGTAGGGAACTCAAAGTTGAATTGAGGATGAGTCTTTCAGGGCGCTCCTGTGAGTCTCTCACAAGCTCCTGGTGACTCCCTTTATTTCCTCCCAAAAGCTCAGGATATGGAAAATAAAGAGCCTGCGCTAAAAGTGTTCAAAAGCCATCTCTAAAAAAGCACCCCACAAGGTGAGGACGGAATTCAGGGGGAATTTCTCCATGGGTTGTTAAACATTGGAAGGAGCTTCCCAGGGAGGTTTGGAGTCCCCATCCCTGGAGGTGTCCAAGGAATGACGAACATGGCACTCAGTGCTCTGGGCTGGTGACAAGGTGGGCATTGGGTACTCGATGGTCTGGGAGGGCTTTTCCAACCAGAATGATTCTGGATTCTGGGATTCTGGGGTTCTGGGATTCTGGGATTCTGGGATTCTGGGATTCTGGGATTCTGGCACTCTGGGATTCTGGGATTCTGAGATTCTGTGAGTCAGCTCTGGTGCAGGTGCAGCTGTAGCCTGGTGTTGGGCTGTTGGGGAAGAGCCAGGAGTTCCCTTCTTGGAGGCACCTGCTTTGCTCAAGCCCTTTGGTCCCAGCCTGGCCATGGCCTCGCTGCTCCCGGCCTGGCCTCGCTGCTCCCAGCCTGGCCATGGCCTCGCTGCTCCCAGCCTGGCCTCGCTGCTCCCGGCCTGGCCATGGCCTCGCTGCTCCCGGCCTGGCCTCGCTGCTCCCGGCCTGGCCTCGCTGCTCCCGGCCTGGCCTCGCTGCTCTCAGCCTGGCCTCGCTGCTCCCAGCCTGGCCATGGCCTTGCTGCTCCCGGCCTGGCCTCGCTGCTCCCGGCCTGGCCTCGCTGCTCCCGGCCTGGCCTCGCTGCTCCCGGCCTGGCCTCGCTGCTCCCAGCCTGGCCATGGCCTCGCTGCTCCCGGCCTGGCCTCGCTGCTCCCGGCCTGGCCATGGCCTCGCTGCTCCCGGCCTGGCCTCGCTGCTCCCGGCCTGGCCTCGCTGCTCCCAGCCTGGCCTCGCTGCTCTCAGCCTGGCCTCGCTGCTCTCAGCCTGGCCTCGCTGCTCCCAGCCTGGCCTCGCTGCTCCCGGCCTGGCCATGGCCTCGCTGCTCCCAGCCTGGCCTCGCTGCTCCCGGCCTGGCCTCGCTGCTCCCGGCCTGGCCTCGCTGCTCTCAGCCTGGCCTCGCTGCTCCCGGCCTGGCCTCGCTGCTCCCGGCCTGGCCTCGCTGCTCCCGGCCTGGCCTCGCTGCTCTCAGCCTGGCCTCGCTGCTCCCGGCCTGGCCTCGCTGCTCCCAGCCTGGCCATGGCCTCGCTGCTCCCGGCCTGGCCATGGCCTCGCTGCTCTCAGCCTGGCCTCGCTGCTCCCGGCCTGGCCTCGCTGCTCCCAGCCTGGCCATGGCCTCGCTGCTCCCGGCCTGGCCTCGCTGCTCCCGGCCTGGCCATGGCCTCGCTGCTCCCGGCCTGGCCTCGCTGCTCCCGGCCTGGCCTCGCTGCTCCCGGCCTGGCCTCGCTGCTCCCGGCCTGGCCATGGCCTCGCTGCTCCCGGCCTGGCCTCGCTGCTCCCAGCCTGGCCTCGCTGCTCCCGGCCTGGCCTCGCTGCTCCCGGCCTGGCTTCCCGGCTGGATCCAGGGCCTGTCACCCTGAGCCTGGCTGGCCATGGCTGGCTGACCCCCCTGGTGGCTGCTGGACCCTCTCCTCTCAGCGGCCCTGGGGCTGCAGCAGGACATCATTCCATGCCTTCCTTCTTGTTCCCCACTCCTGCCTCGTGTTCCCCCCAGAGCAGCCCCCTGCTGCTGCTCCCTGCCAATTTGTCACTTGTTGGGCTGTGCTTGTTGGAAAACACAGTGCAGAAAAGCCGGGAGACGTGGGAGAGCATCTTCCTTCCTCTTGTTATAAAACAGAGCCGAGTTTTTTCTGGGTTTGCAGAGCTTGTTGCTGATATTTCCCTTCCTGTGCTTTTCCCTGAGGCTCCTCTGCTCCAACCAAAAAAAAAAAAAGAAAAATTTCCACCATTCCATTGGAAAGGAGCCAGTTGCTGGGTGAATCATTGCTGTGGATTCACACTTCGGGCTGTCTGTCACTCTGTTGTTGGCCTTCTCTGTCGGTGATTGGGATGTGCTGCTCCCAATGCCAGGCAATCCTGGGAAAGGCCACTTCCACTGGAGCTGGGACACCACACAGCTCTCCATCCTCAGGACACCCCAGCCCGGATCCCAACCTCTCTGCTGCTGCAGATAGGGAGCCTGAATGGATGCTTTGTGCAAATAGAACATTCATTTTCCTGACAGGGTAATAATAAAGCCACTAAATCAGTCCTGGGATTTTTTGCGTTACACACACTATTTAAATGACTTGTCATCCCTACAAATTGTACGCTGGATAAATGACTGCTCCAATGTTTACACATGTGACTTGGAATTGAGACTTTCTAGCCAGGAAGTGGCATTAGTGAAGAAAAATGTGCTGGGCAGGGATAGTCCTCGAATAACTCACTCTTCCTGAACAGGAACTGTCTCTCCTGAAGTGCTTTAATGCTGAGATCAAAACATGACCTCCTGAGCCGCTGTTTCATCTACATCAGAAGGTGAAAATTAGGGAATATGCTCCAGGATCCTGCTTCTTGCAGGTGCAGGTGCTCACAGAGCTCCGAGCACGCAGCCATGAGATGTGAGCTCCCTCTCTCCTCTCCACCAAGGGTTGGCCACAACCAGAGATTGCTCCAAGCAAAGCTCAGCCTCTGCTCCAGCATGGATGCCTTGGACAGGTCTGCCAAAAGCAGAAGCTGCAAAATACGTTCCAGAAAGAGGAATTCCAGTATCAGGAGACGCTCTCCAAGGTCTTGAGGCTGTTCTGACCTGTGGCTGGTGTCTGCTTTGCACTAGACTGTGTCTTTGGGAAGACCCTGCCCTGCTGGAGGCTCAGCAGGGAGCTCAGGCAGCACTCACCACGGGATGCTGTGTTCTTTGGGCACATCTCAGTGGGCAAGGCAAGGATTCCTGGCCTTGGAGGAACTGCAGAATCACAGGGTCCATGAGGCTGGAAAAGACCTCTGAGGTCATCGAGTCCAACCTGTGACCCAACACCACCATGGCACTCAGACCATGGCAGGTCCAGTCTTTCTCAAACACCTCCAAGCAGGGAAAGCACAGCATCCGGCAGGAGCAGCTCCAGGCAGGCAGACAGGACACACACATGAGGATTTATCCCACACCTTTTGGTAAGGCCAGACTGGATTCCTTCATTTTATCTCCCTGTGACCAAGTCTAAACTGTGAGCTATGCTCCCTCTCACTGGAGGATGCCCAGACATGATTTTGACACACCAAACCCGACAGGTTTTGGGGCTGATCCCACCCATCCAAGGGGAACAGTTGGTTTTCCATAGGAATGGGTCCTTGTGGAGGACTGGAAAAAAAAATTCCCATTCCTCCCTGCCTGCTGGATGAGGAGCTCACCTAAGTGACAGGGAATTGTGGATGGACTGACATTTGTACCTCTTAATGTCTGCAGTGCTCTCACAAAAGACCATGCCCTGAGATCTCTTCTGGTGCATTGAGGGGCATTGGGTGAAAGATTTACAGGGAAACGCAAAGTCCTTTTCCATTGAGTGGCGTTTCTGTCAGTTTAGTGTCTGAGTCAAGTATTCCAGGAGGAGTTGTCCTGAAAAAGAGCTGTTTCTTTCAAGCCTCCCACCTCAGGCCATAAGAGAGCAGCAAATGCAGTGAAAAGAGTGCCCTGTCCCAGGAGCAAGTGTTTGGGGACAAGGACCTGGGTTCAAATGCTTTTGTCAGGAAAGGACCATGACCTGCAGCTGGCAGGTCCCTCTCACATCCTGCACCGTCACTGGGATTTCAAGACCCTCGTGTGGATAACACCAATTGCTCAGTGTGAAGCACTTAGAGCTGTCACAGAGGCTGGCAGGAATCACTGCTGGGATCAGGAGCTGCTTGCAAACCCTTTGCTGGCTCTGCTGGAAGGAGACTCAGAGCACGGGGCTGGGCTGGCTCGGGGGAGCAGCTCTGCACTGGAAATTCCTGAGAATTCAAGGCTTTGCTCCAAGGGCAGCAATGGGGTGGCAGGATTGGGAATAAGGTGGACAGACCTGTTTGCCCAAGTACAGATGAGGCTGGAGGGACACCCCCCCACCTTTTCCCCCTTCCCATTCCCATCCTTGCCCTTGGAAGCAACCTGTTGGCTTTGGCACAGCCCCATGATGTGAAGACCCCTCTGGTTTTCTGCCTTGCTCTGCCACTCTTCTGTGGGACCATGAAACTGTCACTGTCCTTCCCTGCACCTTCCGATCCCCTTTCCCATCCCAGCCTGTGCAATATTCCCTCACTGGACAAGGACTGTCTCAGATGTACAGCACCGTGGGGAGCAGTCTCACCAGGTACAGTCCTTGCCTGAGCACAGCAAATCATCCCTGTGGGAATCACTTCAGCACTCCTCTCTTTGCCATTTAAGAAATTCCTTTTCCAAATTGAGAAATCCTTACTCAGCTGCCCCTTTGGAGGGAGAGGCAGCCCTGGAAGTGAGTAATGCTGTGACTTCACCCAGGTCCTCACCTCAGACCCTGCTGCTCTGCTGCCTGCTCCAACTCTGTCTCTATATTAAGCTGACCATCTTTGATCCACCAGCCTTCCTGGGAAGCTTCCAAGGCTTCTTGCTCCGAGGCTCGTGCTGTGGCAGTGTTCCTATTACCAGCCAGGAAAGTTTGGGAGTTCAGAACAAGGTAGAGTTACACAACCTCTATTAAAATAACACCACGGCAACAAGCTCTGCTTTCCCCAGCTCAGTTACAGCCACTCTGTTCTCTTCCAAGAGAAAGGCTTGCTCAAGTTTTCTGTCTGCACGAGCCTGAGCTCCTGGTGTTAATCCCCAGCCCTCTCCAAACCCGGATTTCAGCTCCTTGCCATGCCTGGCAGTTCACCCAGTCAGGCAGCAATGATTTTTCAGGACCATTCAGGCACTGTGCTCAAGCTCCCTGGAAAAGTCTGACTGGGAGATGAGCCTTTATTCCTTTGTGTGACTGTGTCCCTTCCAAAGCGGGCTGTGGGTTGGTGGTTGGGACAAGCCCTGCTCTGGGGTGGCCGTGTAGCACAGCAGGGCCAGGCTGGGTCCAAGGGGAGCTCCTTCCTGCCAGAAAACCACAAGGAAGCAGGAACACTTCAGTACCAAAACACCACAAATACAAGGAGCAGATTTCTCTTGCTGTGCCACAAAACCAACGCAGCCTCTGCCTTGAACAGCCAGGGGGTCCCACTGGGTTGGACAAGAGATCCCAGAATGTCCTGAGCTGGGAGGGACCCCGAGGGATCATTGATCCAGCTCCAGGCCCTGCACAGACACCCCAACAATCTCACCCTGGGCAGCCCTGGCAGCACTGTCCAAATGCTCCTGGAGCTCTGGGGCTGTGCCCATTCCCTGGGGAGCCTGGGCAGTGCCCAGCACCCTCTGGGGGAAGGACCTTTCCCTGATCTCCAGCCTGACCCTCCCTGACACAGCTCCAGCTTTTCCTTCCCTTCTGACTGCCTCATTTTCTGGTTTGGTTTTTTCTCTCCTTGTTTTCCTTCTCTTGCATGCAGCTGTTTCACTCTAACAAACCCTCTGCATCTCGTGCCTTCCAAAGCCCCAGCTCAGTGCTGGGCTGGGATTTCTGAGCCCTCCCTGCCGTGCCAGCTGCTCCCCGAGCACACAGCAGCACATTCCTGGGGCCGAGGGATGAATTGGGCTGTTCCTTACGTGAGCATCGTGTTACAGGAATTTGCAAAGGGCCACTGGCACCTCAGCTGTCGCTGGCCTAAAATAAGCAGAGTTGCTGGGTCTGGTGGCTCTGCACGCGTTGTGACCGTGGTGTATGAAAGAAGAGGTCCCAACAAGGTTTGGATTCTGCCCTCAGCAAGATGCTGCAGGAGAGCTGAGCTTAGACATCATTTAATCACAGCTTTATGGACCTCTTAAAGCACTGTGAAAGAAATATGTTCCTTAGCCCAGGCAGTGCATTTTATTATGCTCATCCAACAGCATAACCTTAGTTTAACTCCAGGTTAATGAAACTTAGGGTAGCACTGAAAGAATAAAAAAGTGCTGGTGAGCAAAAAGAATCCTAAATCTACATTTTTTGGCCGTATAACTTTAGATTTGACCTCGGGAATAAAGTTGCAAAAGCAAAAACCATCTGAAGTAAAAGTTTTCCTGGAGACTCCAAAATCAGGCTGAATGCTGTGGGAGTTCTTGGGCATGGACTTGTCTTTCAAACTGTCATGAGGGTTCACAATGAGACTTGTGTTTCCTCTCTTTACATCACAGTGCTGGGCAACCCCTGCCTGCCAGCCTTGGAGCAGCTTTCTAGGGCACCACTTCAAATAAAGGCACTCACTCCTTCCCCATTTAAATATGCTGGAAGACTTTCCATGAGAAATGCTTCCATGGGTACTTTTTAAATGAGCAAAGCTCATGGGAGCCATAAATTGCTGCAGTAAGGGCTGGGAGAACCCTGCCTGTTCTTGCCTAGGCCAGTGGTGATCTGAAGGCTTTTGTGGTTCAAGGTGTGAAACCTCACGGCTCCAGATCCATCTGTGTGTGCCTCACCACTGTCCCTGCTCGCCTGGAGCCCTGGGCCAGAGCTCGCAGAGCTGCTGAGCTTCCCACAGGAGAACAGAGGCACAGAGCCCAGAGAAGGCAGGCCTTGTCTGGTGCTGAGTCCTGAGACACAGAGTGTCCCCAGGGTGTGCCTCCTCTGAGAGGTCACACCATGGTTTGGGGCAGAAGGGATCTCAGCCAGTTCGAGGACAGCAGTGTCACCCACGAGATCAGCTGACTCCAGTGCCCATCCAAGCTGGCCTCCCTAATTCCTGCCCACACCCTCTAACTCCTCACTCCTCTCCATCCCATGCCCCCAATTCCTGCACACACTCTCTAACTCCTCACTCCTCTCCATCCCATGCCCCCAGTTCCTGCCCACACTCTCTAACTCCTCACATCTCTCCTCCCATTCCTCCCCAGCCCTCCTCGCAGAGATTCAAAACTCCAGAGCCCTGCTCCAGTCCCACATAATCCTCTTCTTGGCTACTGAAGAGCCCCAGATTCATTATCCAAACCACCTCAGCTCCATCCCAGAGCCACAACTGTTCCCAAATCCATCTCTGACCCCATGGAACTCCATCGCCAGGCAGGGGCAGGGGTAGCAGCTCAGCCCCACGGCTGCAGGGTCCCCTGGGAGCAGAATTGCAGGGATTGCTCAGGCCACCAGCACAGTCTGGGTGAGAAGGGGACTTGGATTGTGACCCACTTGGCTCGGAACTGATGTCCCCAGCCCTGTGGCTTGCTGGGAATGAGGGTCCCTTGGCTGACATTCCGTGCAGGAATGCACAGCAGATCTCTGAGCTCAGCTGTGCTCCTCAGGCTGTGCAGGAGAAGCCATTGGATCAGGGATTCCTGGGAAAGGGAAGGGAAGGGAAGGGAAAGGAAGGGAAGGGAAGGGAAGGGAAAGGGAAAGGGAAAGGGAAAGGGAAAGGGAAAGGGAAAGGGAAAGGGAAAGGGAAAGGGAAAGGGAAAGGGAAAGGGAAAGGGAAAGGGAAAGGGAAAGGGAAAGGGAAAGGGAAAGGGAAAGGGAAAGGGAAAGGGAAAGGGAAAGGGAAAGGGAAAGGGAAAGGGAAAGGGAAAGGGAAAGGGAAAGGGAAAGGGAAAGGGAAAGGGAAAGGGAAAGGGAAAGGGAAAGGGAAAGGACTTCCTGCCCAGATCCTGCAGGCAGAGGTGCAAACAGCCCCAGCTTTACCTTGACAAAACTCCCATGGAGCAGGAAAGGAATCGTATCTGCCATGAAGATGCTGTGCTGGGCTCTGCCTAAGGAGGCAGAAGCCTTTTCCAAACTGGGAAATGCCTGCAGGAATCCTTCTGTCTGCTCAGGTCATGCTGATATGCCTGGAGAGGAGAAGGCTCTGGGGGACTTCATTGAGGCCTTCCAGTACTTAAAGGGCACTTCAGAAAGAGGGAGAGCAACTTTGGCTTGGGCAGAGAGTGATCAGACAAGGGGAAAATGCTTTAAACTAAAAGAGGCAAGATTTAGGTTGGAAATTAGGAAGAAATCCTTCCCTGTGAGGGTGGGCAGGCCCTGGCACAGGTGCCCAGAGAAGCTGTGGCTGCCCCTGGATCCCTGGCAGTGCCCAAGGCCAGGCTGGACAGGGCTTGGAGCAACCTGGGACAGTGGGAGGTGTCCCTGCCCATGGCAGGGGTAGGATGGGATGAGCCTTTCCAACCCAAACCACTCTGGAATTCTGTGATTCCACAATAGTACTTCTATTCTTCCCTTAGCAGTGCAGCCCCTCCATGCAGACAAATCCTGACCCTCTCTGGGTGGTTATATTTGTGCAGTGGATGAACATGAGCCATCCAAGCCCTTCTGTTCTGTACTCCCTGCTGTGAGCAGCACAGGATTTGGAAGGATGGTGATTGCCACCCAGCCGAGTTCCTGTGTCTGCAGGGTGCCCATGGGCTCTGTTTGCCTTGAACCTGCAGAATGCCAGCCCAGATCAGAGCTCTGCTGTGCTCAGAGCCAGGAACAAACCCTGGCATGCAGAGTTTGCAGCCAATGTAGGAGAGACAGTGCATTTCCCACGTTACAGACTAAAACAGAGACCTAAGGAGCCTATTTAAAGCATATTTAAACTCCAGGAAAGAAGCTCCTTGACTTCCCCAGGTTTTGGATCACACTCAGGGAAATTAAACAAGTTGCCAGAATTCACACAGGGAGTTTGTAGAAAAGCCAGGACCCCCAAGCTGGATTTGCCAAGGCCCAGCCCTCGTGCTGCAGCCAGCCCGATGCTGGAGGTGCTGGAATGGCAGCAACAATCTGCTCGAGTGTGAAATCCCTGCTGCCAGCCTGGCAGAGCGCTCAGCTCCCTGACCTGCTCCATTGCTCACACCCAGCATTTCCCTTCGGCAGGCAGGAATTACGGAGAAGAGCCGGCACTGGCAGGTCCGTGGTAACTCACTGGGGATTTGGAAAAAAGAGAAAGGCTCTTCTGCAGGGATGGAGCCATTCCTTGGGGTCACCAGGGTGTTTCGTGGTGCCCCAAGGATGCAGTTTGGGGCAGCTCGGGCAGCAGATTCCCCAGCTGGGAGCTCTCAAATCCATTTTCCTCCCTGCAGGATGGATCCCCGGGGTGTTGGCTCTGCTGCAAGCCAACCAAAGTCCTGAGGGGCAACAGAAACTCTGCCTGCTGCAGTGACCCTCTCCCTCAGTGGCAGAGGATGGGGTGGTGGGCACTGCCCAGACAGTGTATTCATTTCATTCTGCCTATTAAATCCTGAGGTTTCCCCCCTCTTCCACCCACAAGTGAGTTTGGCATTGGTTTATTTGTTTGTTCAGCTGCACATTCCAGCTAAGGGGCTTTCCCTAAAGAAAAAATAGTTACTGCCTTGGACAATGGATGATTTGGAATCACTTCATCTATCAATAAAATGCAGCTTTCTCTGCAGGGAAATGCAGCAGCAATTTAACAGCAGGGGCCAGGAATGGAGACAACTGCAATGAATGAACAACTGCACCAAGGAAAACTGCAAAGGAAATTGAACGTACAGAGGCACAAACAGACATTTGATTTTGGCTAAGGCCTAAGAGTCAGTTGTTAGAAAAGCCTCACTAAAGCTCTTCTGACTAAATGCCCTTTAGTTTTGGATCTGATAAAAGCATCTTCTGGAGAGACGGTGAGATGGTGAATCTATTTGAAGCAACCAATTTTAAAATCGAGTATTCTGAGGGGATTTATTTAAAGATCTTGCCACTGTTCTGGGTTCTGAAGCTCTATTTTTATGCCTTTGTTTTCATTTGAAAGGGAACACATTATTCCAGCTGCCCTATGACTAGCAAAGATGATTATGAAAAAGAAAAGAAATGTGCATTTCCTTCTTCTCCTAGCCAAGGAATTTGCATGTTATAATAATGGATGTGGATTTAACAGAGTCAAACAAAGCAGAAAGCCCAGACATCTGTGGTGGCATCATCCCCCATCACTTTGCTTTCTGTAGGGGAGGCAAGAGATCAACAGGAGCCCTTGAGAAAGGGCACAGGTGTGGGGGGAGAGTGGTGAGATTTGAGGCAAGCAAATGGTCCAGGATCCCAGCCCTGCTGCATCACAGCAGTGCCTCAGTCCTGGTTTTATCAAAATCTGGGATCCATCAGGGATTTCCACCACTGCTCAGAGAGATGTCAATGCTTTTGTTTGGTCAGGGCTGCCCAGGGGAGAGTGGTCTTGAAGAGACAGCTTTAAAATCAGCCATTTGATGATACAGAAGTGTTATTTCTACAGTCCAGTGGTATATCATGAGTTTTACTTGAACATTTCATTTCCTGGCTGTGTGGCCCACAGGAATTGGGGGGATGTGATGAAGAGCAATGTTCTGGTGCAGAGGAGTCCCTTGGTCCTTCCTGGTGCCCACCCCTGCCCAGGCACAGCCCCCACCAGCTTGGCAGAGATTCACACAGCACTGATGGCAACGATTCTCTTATCTCCTCCTACACAGAGGAAGAACAAAGCCATGAATTTACCTCAGGAGAGGAATGAGCAGCAGGTTAATCAGAGTCCCGAGGGAGCGATGAAATGGAGAGCAAATACTTGTCTTTGCTGTTTTCCAACACAGGAACAAGTCAAAAAAACCCTGTGAAATATTGAGTGTTGAAGTCAGGAGGAGAACATCCTGTCCCAAATTACAGCAGCTCTGTGGGAGCCTCACACTCAGGATGTCCAAGGTTCTGAACTTAGCAGCCAAGGCAAGACTTGATACTTTAATGAAATATGAATTCAGCTCTACAGAGATTTTGTTTAAGAATATTAAATCTTGTTTACAAGATGCAAACAGACCTCAGCCTGTAAAATGGAAGGTTGAGGGCTTCATGAATTTGGTCAGACTTTCTTCTCTTGCATAAGAAAACAGACAAAACCAAGGGAACATCTGGAGTTTTTCTGTCATTTCTGGCAAAACCAGGGAAGAGGTGGATGAGGTGAGAACAGGAAACTGCTGAGCAGAACCAGGTTTGAACCAGGGTGCAGCACCACAGTTTTGCGGCTGCTCACTGTCATCACAAGATCTCTCTAAAAGTTGTTAGGTTTGTTTCACAGGGAGTAAATCATTCTAATAAAGTATCTCACTGAAGAATTGAGAATATCTCCATGAGGAATCGAGAGCCAGTAATGTGTGTCAGTGTGAGCTTGTCACCACCAGATGCAAGCAAAGAAAAAAAGTTCATAGTTGTGAAGAAATCATACTCTCACCAAAAATGCAGCTTTGGGATAATCAAACCTGCATGGACTTCCACTGCACCAGCAACTGCTCCTGTAAGAAAAAGCCGTGGGGGGTGGATGGGTTGATGATGCATTTCAAGCTTTTCTAGATTAAACATTTTGATTTTCTCTAAAGTGGATCAAAAAACATTCTTAGGTTTGACAGACAGTGTCAGAAAAAAAATTCTGTACCTGCTCCAATCTGAGATTGTGCTGTCAGTGAGGGAAGAGAAGGATATGTCCTGTTTGTCTCCAGCTAAAATACTCTGGGTTTGGGGCACAGAGGGAAACCAGCTGGATCTCCACAGAAATATGGATAAAGGAGTGGTTGGGGAGGGATTTCAGGAGAGTTGAATACTTAAAATCAGTGAGTTGTGGAATGGTTTGGGTTGGAAAGGATTTTAAAGCTCATCCCATTCCACCTTTCACACCTTTCACTATCCCAAGCCCCGTCCAACCTGACCTTGCTGTTGTTCCCAATGCTCCCTGGAGAGGTGATCACCTCTGGACAGGGCAGGGCTTGAAGGCACCCAGGGAACAGCTGGGTCATTCTGTAACTACAGAAATGCTTTGAAAAATGTGGCATTCCCAAGCCTACCCCACATTTCCTTACAGCCTTGCTCAGGCCAGCAGAGAATCTCTGTTCCTCCATGGCCAGCCATGCCCAGCCAACATCCCGAACCCCAGCGAGCACTCCCCAGGGCTGAGCAGGGTGGGGTGGTGGTGCTCAGTCCTCCTGCCTCTCCCATTTTCTCCCTCAGAACCACACCAGTTTGAGCGGGGCAGAGCAATTCCAAGCAGAGCAATTCCAGGCATTGCTCCAGCTCAGAGAAAAGGACATTAGAAAGCAGAAACAGAAGGCTTTTCCAGCCTCCCTGAGGGGGTAACACATCCCTTCCAAGCTCAGCCAGCCTGGAGCCCTCCAGAGCCACCTCTGCAGGGCAGTCCTGGTGCTTTCCAGCCATGGAGGGTGAAGGAAACCTCAGCACTCACCAGCCCCTCCTGCAAAGGCCTTGGAACTCTCTCTTGACTTTCAGACAGGCTCCTTTGACAGCAGCTGAAGCCCAGCTTTGGAGGATTGCTGTTTTCCTGCACATTTGTGTCTTCCTGAGCTTGGACCCAGGCTCAGAATGGACCTGCTGCTGGTGTGCTTCCACCCCCTGTGCTGTTCCGCAGCTGAATAGCCACGGAAGCCAGAGCTCAGCGCAGCAATGGGGCTGGGGCAGTGTGAGAATCCACCTGCATGAAACCCAGGGAGGAAAATGTACCTCCAGAGGAGCGAGGAGCCCTCTCAGGGAGAAGAGGAGATGGGGGCTGATGTAATAAAGTGTACAGATCAGGAAGGAGCCAGAGCAGAATCCCACAGCAAGAGGAGCAGCAGCGGCAGCTCTGGGGACTCCGAGGTCTCCTTCCCTCCTGGAGCAGCTCCAGACCCCTCAGGAAATGCAGCGCTGAGCCCCAGAGCCTCCTGCCTTGCTCCTTCAGCTCCCACGGGGCTGGCACAAGGCAGCAAAATCCCTCAGCTCCAGGAATGTGCCGTGTCCTTGGGCACAGAGGTGTCTCAGTTCATATCACATGGCAGTGCCACCCTGGCTCACAATGGGGGCAGAGTTCAGGGGACAATAAAACACCCAGGAAATGCTCAGAAAGGTGAACTAGAGACAACAGGGTTAGTGATCAAAAAGAGACACAAGCAACTAAATTGGGGATAGTTTTGTCTAAAGCAAGGAATGTGACAGTTCATTAGGGAAATGGAGGGGCTCTGCTGATGAACACCCAGAAAACAGAACAGTTCAGGAAGCCAAAGGTGGGGATTCTGAAGGATGAAAAAGGAACCCCGAGTCTGTGACTCCAGATCTGGTCCCACGTGAGTTCAAGCACAATCAACACTCAGCAAGACAGGAGAAACCTGAAGATTTGAAAGCATTTACATTAATAGACAGCACTTAGAGGTATCAATTACCCAACAGCACTGAGCTAGGGGGATTCTTCTTTGTTCATCAGGCCTGAAACTGAACGTTAATTGTTAAAGATAGGGAAGATACAGTGTGTGGGCGAGGCCTTCCATTAAGTTCTCCCACTCTGCTCTGAAGAAGCAGCTACTTTTAGTTTTAAATCACAACATAAACCCAAGCAAGAAGGGCCTGATCCAGCCTGAAAATTCCCCTGTTCCTCCATTGCTTTTATTAATTTGAGAGCCACCTTTTAAAGTTGCATTCTTGTCTCAGGACTGATCTTTTAGGTACAACCATTAAGCAAATTATTTATGAGCAGCCCTCTGTGAGAAGGTCAGCCCTTCATATCGGCTTAGTTACACTGTGCTCTGTGCACTTCTGTCAGAAAACATTTTTAATCTGAAGGAAAGGGCAATCCAAAGTGGGATGTACAGAGAGCTTGGTGAGTGCTGCTCTGTTTGCCTTTATTTTTTTTCCCCTTTCCAAGCATTTATCATACTTTGGTGTCCAGCAAGTCACTTAGGAGAGGCTGGGTTGAAATCCCAGCACAGAGCTGTGGCCTGGCCGAGGAGAGCAGTGAGTGCACAGCCCTGCAGAGCTCCCTGAGCGCTGTTTGTTTGCTGTGCACACCCAGGCAGGTCCGTGCTCCATCACCACAGCACAGCCAGGCACCTCCACAGGCCCTCAGAGCCCTTCCCAGGACTGCAAACGAGGGGAGCAGAGGTGCAGGGAGACACCCTGAGTGAGGAACAGCGCACAGAGGAGCCGCTGCAAAGTGGGAAAACATCCAAGGGGGAAGCCAGAATTATCTCAGCGCCTCCAGCAAGTCCAGGACACGCCACGAGCTCTCTGAAATGCCAAGGAATCACAGCATTCTTCCTCTGTTGCATAAATGACATTCAGAGCACGCAGAACTTCTGCAGAGATCAGTGCAAGGGCTTGTGATGAAGTGACATGTGTCCCATCACATCCGCAGCGCGTCACCGCGGGAGCAGCGCAGGGAGCTCTGGCTGGGGAAGGATTCCAGCTCGGCACTTCCTGACCTTTCCTCTGCACATCTGCTGCCAGGAGATCAGCCACAAAGTGCCCAGCAGAGCCATGAAAACAGAATCAAGGAAGATCTGTCTCACATTTGCTTCTTTTGAACAGCCAGAGACAGCTGCAGACTTTTCCATTCCTAAAAGCACGAGAGCTACAGCCTAGAGAAGGATTTTTATTTTTTCTGGTGACACAAGAGAAGCCTTTTCAGCTGCACAACTTGATAGGAAAAAGCCAAACAAATATTTTTGCCCAAGTTTTCAAGTCAAGGCTCCCCATTTTCTAGTAAATCACAGCTTTATCCTGTCAGGTGCCAACAAATCCCAGAATTATGGACACTGAGGAACACCTCCAAACGCTGCCCCTTCTGCCCAGTCTGACACATCCCTGTGCTGCTGGATCCAGCACAGACAAGGCAGAGCTCCTTCAGGAGTTCCCATGGGATCACCAAGATCCCAGCTTGGCCTGCTGGGTTGTGTGATAGGATAAAGCAGTTGTAGGGAGAATTATCCATATATCAATATATCCATATATCCATTTATCCATTTATCCATGTGTCCATGTGTCCATATATCCATATATCCATTTATCCATTTATCCATGTGTCCATATATCCATATATTCATGCATCCATGTATCCATATATCCATCTATCCATATATCCATTTATCCATGTATCCATGTATCCATGTATCCATATATCCATGATATATGGATATCATGGATAATATGGATATACATATGGATATATGTTTCCATATATATCCATATATTCATATATCTATATATATATTCATATATCTATCCATGTATCCATGTATCCATATATCCATGTATCTATGTATCCATATATCCATGATATATGGCTATCATGGATAATATGGATATACATATGGATATATGTATCCATATATCCATATATCCCTGTATCCATATATCCATGTATCCATGTATCCATACATCCATGTATCCATACATCCAAATAAAAGAGCAGCAAACCCTGAGTCTGGAAGGCATCACCACCTGCTCTTCCCCAGAGGTAAAACAAGCAAACACTTCAGTCCCCAAGGCCAGCAAGCCACTCCAGCAAAGGTTTGCCATGGTGATGCTCACCTGCTCGTGAGCACAGCTATTTTTAGTAGGTCATTTATTTGAGAGCAGGCTCTGGGAATATCCATTTCCTACTCAGCTGGGCAAATCGGGCTGTGTTTGCTGCTTGCTGAGTTTCTACACAAAGAAAGCTCTTCAGGGGTTGGAGGAACGTGAGTGAGGCAGAGGGAATCGGCCTCCAGGCCCCAGGGATGGCACAGAGCTGTCACAGCCTCACCTAACACTCCAAAATGAGTTTTGCATGGCCAGGGACAGCACTTTGGGCTGGCACTGCCCACCCTGGGGAGAGATTCAGCCACAGGAGGCACTGGGGTGTGCCAGCAGGAATGGGGGCAGCAGCTGCAGCACCTCACCCCAAATCCACGGCTGACTGTGCTCAGCCTTGTTGCTTCCCAGTGCAAATCTCCAGCTGGGGGGAGATGGCAGACTGGGAAATACTCTGCACTGGATCTTGGAGGAGGATCTGACCCAGCTCTGTGGGGAAATCGTTCCTGGTTTCCCTTGGTCTTGCACTGAGCACAAACCCAGGGCCTGAGGGGCTGTACAGCCCTGGCCCTGCACTGCTGGGACTCATGGGAACTGCTGCTGCTCCAAAATCCACACCTCAGCATCTGCTGGGCTGCCCAAGGAAGGGATCGAGCATGGGACCCTTGGAATCCTGCAGGGCACAGGGACAGGCTCCCTGTCCCCTGGGCAGAGCCAGGCTGGGCACACTCTGTGTGTGTGCTGTTCAAACACCTCCGGAGCAGAGCTCTGGCAGCACCTTTGGGGAGGTGGAACACATTTGCCTCAGTTTCCCATTTGGATGCCACCAGGAATTATTCTGCCTGTCCTTTTATTTAGCTTTTAATGGCTCTCCAGCTGTCCTTCCCTCCCTCAGCTGGCCCCTGGTGTCTGAATGCCCCCACACATCACTGGGCACCCTCTCCCTGGGCTCCACTCCACAGCAAGGCAACTGCCCCATCCATCCCTTTTTATTTCCTCCCTCAAACACTTCTTGTCTTCTTTTCCAAGTTCTCCCCATCTACTCTGAGATTCTCACGAAGGGCAGAGCTCCCACATCTCAATGAGCCATCCCTGAATCCTGGGCTCCTGCTCCTGCTTCTGCAGCTGTACCAGAGCCATTTTCTGGGAGCTCCCACTATCCCTGAGCAGCAGAAATCCCAGGGGAGAGTTCAAGGCAGCTGCTCCTGCTGATCATTCCTTCTCCTGCAGCTTCTTATTGCAGTTATTGAGATACATTTGGGGGTGTTTTTCTGAAAGGTGGCAGGAGAAACAAAGAGAAGGAAAAGGCCCAAATCTCAGCCATGGTCTCCTGATTCAACACAGAAACCAGAGCAGTGTGGATGTAAAACTCAAGCCACACTACAGTTCAATTTTCCATCTTGCCCTGCTGCTTCTTCCCCTCCAAAATGAGCCAGCTCCAGTCTGACAGCCTGAGCTCCCTTCGCTTGGCAAACACAAGGAATCCCACTGACACCTCTTGTCTCACTATTATTTCTGTCTTGGTTGACATCACAATTGGGGAACAAAGACCTTTTCAGACTCAGCTGATGGCAGGAGCTGTGAAGAGACAAAACCTCCCTGAGCCTTTCCAAGGCTGAATCTGCTCCTCAGACACCACAACCCTTTACAAACCCCCTTGTCTCTCATGCTTGAAGCTTCTGGGGTCAGTGACATGTTGAAAATAGGTTCAGCTGCCACAGATGCCAAATCCTGCCACTTCCCTCCAGATATTTCCCCGCCTTGCCCCAACAGAAAACATTTAAGGCAAGGTTTCAAGCAGTTTCAGGAATGAAACTCAGTGATCCTCCTGGCTTTGATCACCGCTCACTTTGCTCCTGGCTGGGGGCACAGCTCAGCACCTTGATGCTCACACATGAAGAGGCATCACCTGAGCACAGCAGACTTGGGGCTAATTGATGAGAGATTTTATAGATAGATATAGATATAGATATAGATATAGATATAGATATAGATATAGATATAGATATAGATATAGATATAGATATATGGGCACCCAGGCAAAGGAAAGGATCCCATACAGCATCTGCCTACCCACAGTGGCCAGAACTCATTAAAAAAATTAGCACAAAACCAAACCAAAAACCAAAAACAAACAAAAAAAAAACCCCAAAACCAACACAAAACAAAAACAAACAAAACAAAACAAAACAAAACAAAACAAAAAAACCCCACAAAAAAACCTGCAAACCACCCCAAAAAAAATCCAAACAAAAAACCCCAAAAGCAAAACAAAGCAAACAAACAAACAAAAAAGAGCAGTGTAGAACTTGCAGATAACAAATCAAAGGCAACCAAGACTACTAAAAAGTCCCTTGAAGGGGAGAGAAAATGAAGAGAAAAAGCTGGAATCCGTACTTAATCCCATTTCCATGGGATGGGACATGAAAAGAGAAGCTGAGGTTCTGTGGAGAGATGAACGAGGACAGTGTACATTCCTCCAAAGGTTGTATTTCACATGAATCCTATGGAGCACATCCTGCAGACCAGGTATGTTTTGGTCTCTCCTGTAGTAGTGGCACTGCTGGGTGATGTTTGCCAGTCATTTAATAGCTCAGCAGAACCTTTACAGCATTGGACCTGCACTGTCCCTGCTCCAGCCCAGAAGGGGAGGCTGGATGATGATCTGTGGTTCGGGAGCTGAGAAATCCATGGGGAGCCAGCAGTGCCCAGGGCAGGTCCCTGGAGCCCTTCCCAGTGAGGCTGTGCTGGGATCCTGTGCCACCCTCACAGGGAGCCACAACCAGCCTGGCTCGGGCACCCAGAGACACAAATAGCCCTGAGCAGAAGGAACAGCGCCAGCAGAAATGGGCCCTGCAAGGGCAGCAGGGCTGGGAGCAGAGAGCCCCAGGGCAGGGCCGAAGGTGGCAGCAGCTGGGTGTGGGCAGGGCTCTGCAGCTGTGTTTGCCTGCTTGGGACAGCCCTGGCACAGCCTTGGAAAATCCCTGAGCCACCCATCCCCTTCTGTGTACTGAGGGCAGGACAGAAGCTTTAAAAAAAACCCAACCCACGGCTGGATCACAGAATGGTTTGGGCTGGAAGGGACATTAAAGCTCATCCCATCCCACCCCTGCCATGGGCAGGGACACCTTCCACTAGCCCAGGTTGCTCCAAGCCCTGTCCAGCCTGGCCTTGGACACTGCCAGGGATCCAGGGGCAGCCACAGCTTCTCTGGGCACCTGTGCCGGGGCCTCCCCACCCTCACAGGGAGGAATTCCTTCCCAATATCCCATCCAACCCCACCCCTGGGAAGCCATTCCCTGTGTCCTGTCACTCCATCCCTTGTCCCCAGTCCCTCTCCAGCTCTCCTGGAGCCCTTTAGGCACCGGAAGGTGCTCTGAGCTCTCCCTGGAGCCTTCTCCTCTCCAGGTGAGCACCCCCAGCTCTCCCAGCCTTTCCTCTGTGGTTTCTGCAGTGGACATTGGGCCATGGCAGCCGTGGAGGCAGAAACAAACTCCTCCAGGCTGGGAAGGGAGGCCAGGAGCACGACCTGAGGGCACTCATTCCTGACTTTGGCACACAGGCACAAGCTTGAGTCCCTCCGTCAGGCACAGCACAGACAATTGTTCCACAGCCTCTGTGGCCCACAGGAGCACCGACAAGTGCTCTTATCAGGGAAAGGTTCTCCCCCAGAGGGTGCTGGGCACTGCCCAGGCTCCCCAGGGAATGGGCACAGCCCCAGAGCTCCAGGAGTGTTTGGACAGAGCTCTCAGGGATGCCCAGGGGGGGATTGTTGGGGTGTCTGTGCAGGGCCAGAGCTGCGCTGGATGGTCCTGGGGGTCCCTCCCAGCTCAGGACATTCCAGAACTCCCAGATGCCATGACTACTCCATGCCAATGCTCTCCCACACATCATCCAGCCCCAGAACTGACACAGAGGTGATTCCTGTGCTCTGCCTTCATCCCTGAACCCCTGCACCTTCAGAAGGCACCTGCAGACCCTTCCCAGCACATCCCTTTTGTTCCTCACAGACACAGCTCTCCCAGCAGGAGGTCGGTGCTGCACCAGCACCTCCCCTCACATTTCAATCGTTTGATGAGGAAGGTGCTGACTGCAGCTGCCAGTCAGGACATCAGGCTCCTCGTTATGGTTTCAAATACTAAATAAAGGAACTCACTGAAATGTCAGGCAGCAGCCTCACAGCCTGCCTGCTGGAAAAGAGTAAGTTTAAAATAATAATAAGCACTAATAAAGCCATCTCTGGAGTTGTCTCCCTTATGTAAGGCTGAATGTGGTAAGAGCTAACAGAAAGATAAGCCCAGTCAGAGAGAACACGGCCTCACCAGTGGCCTTTGTGTTTTTATCACAGAGGGACACAAACACCTTTCAGGAACGCCTTGTCAGAGGGACAGAGTGCAGAGAGACCCCTGCACCCCTGGGCCTTGGGGATGTCACCCCAGGCTGCTGTGCCTCGGGGAGCCAGCTCAGCCCATCCTCCCAAAACACAGCAGGCAGTTCCAGAGCAGGAGGCACGGCCAGTGCTTGGGTGAGATTAAACTGCTGGAACTCCCAGGAGCCGAGCTCAGGCAGCACAAGGTTTACAAATAGCCACGCTAATTACCAGCCACCAGGACCGTAAATCAAGTCCACCAGCTCCATATTTCAAGATTTGTACCAATACAGGCTTGGCAGAAATGCCTTTTCTCTGCTTTTCTTCCAGTTTAATGAGATGGAAGTCCAGCAGCAAGACCTCAGGGTCCGATCCTGGGCTCGAGAGGAGCACGGGGTGTTTCACAGGGTTACTGAACCATCCGTGCTCTGACATTTATTCCCTCAGACCCAAGCTCTCCTTGCTCAGCCTTGAAAGGAATCAAGGTATTGGAGGTCCTGGGAGCAGATCTGAGCTACCACAAGCACTTCAAGGGCTGGGAATTAAGCACATTAGTCAGGAATTCAAACCCCTAAATATCCTCAAATCGTTCAAATTACCAGAATGTTTAGATCAAACATCAAAACAGGCAGTGGAGACAATTTAACTTCTTTTACGCTTCATTTCAAAGCGCTGGGTTTTTCGAACTGATAAAATTTGACCATTTGAAATTTCAGCTTTGTGCAGTACAGCAGCAAGGCATGCCAATTAAAAGATAAAAAAAGGGGGGTTGTCATTTTTCTGAAGATATCAGACTGGCAGCTTTCTAAAGAGAAGATGATTTGAAGCAAAAACACTGTCAGAACAGCAACGTGGCCAAGCTTCCGCAGAACAGCCTTTGGCTATGGAAGCATCAGAGCTCCTGGGCAGCCCTGATTTGGGAAGTTTGGGGTTTTAGAGAAGTTCAGCTGCAGCCCAAAGGTCTGCACGGCCAAGGATCTGACTGACAGATCAGCTTCTCTTTTGAAGTGAATGTCAGCATTTCCTGACTCCAGGTAACCATTGACAAGCACAATTCTCCGTTCAGCCGATGGAGAAAAGACTGGAAATAGGGCACGGAGTTACAGCTGTTAATCGGAGTTTTGTGTACGTGGCATCTCTCACAGCAATCCCCCAGGTCCTGCCTTCAGTGAGAGGATTCAGCCTTGACTTTAATACTTTATGAGGAAGACAACCAGGAAGATCAGCAGAACAGGGCAGCACTGCCAGCAGTGACGGATGCCTGCACAAAGGCAGGAAAAGGCTGAAATCTGGTGAGATTTGGCCACACACGACTGGTGCAGGTACAAAGGAAGGCAAGGGCTGAAGACAGAGGGGAAACACCAGCTTAAAAATGGCCAAGATTTGCACCACCACACCTGAAGCTGAAATAAAAGAAGCACAGCTTGCTACAAGAGTCATTTGAAAGTAGGAATCTGTCAGTGTAAGGAAACATCTCCTTCATTGGACTTATCTGGCACTGATGGGGCTTTAGCAAAGGGGAAACATTTTCTTCCCCAATTGTACACATGTCCCATGATTTATATTCTTTACAGTGTTTTTATGAGCTTCTTTAGCACATCATCCAGTGTAATAACAGCATGGTAATTGTGTTGGCTGCATGTCCTGGCACTTAATTATAATCCTGTCATTGTCATTTCCCAGCTTGTCTAACAGAATAACCTTGCCACGTGGCTGACATCCAATTAAAGGAGAGGGGGGAGGAGAGGGGAAATACACAGATATGGTATCAATAGAAAAGAGAGTTGCTTGATGGCTTCGTGGTAAAGTCCTTGAGTTACAACTCTCACACAGTGCCCACCTTCACCCTCAGGCTTCTCGCACAGGATTCTGTGTCCAGGGACCTCCTGCACTTCAAAGTTTTCTTTAAGGTGTCTCTTCTTCCTTTCCTTCTGGACCAGCCCAAGTCAAGCTCCATCCTAACTCTGGCAAATGTTTGCTGTCCTCACATCAATGGAGATTTTTTCCTTCCCTGGGTTCGGCCCCAGTCTTAAAATAACTGCTTGAAAAAACGCAGAAAAGGATGGGTGGAGAATGAGGTGACACCTCAGAGGAGTTCAAAACTGAGTCACAAGTCAGCAAAGGGTTAATCCTTAATCCTCTGCGTTTCCTGGTGAGGTTTCTGTTCCATGTGTCCCTTCCTGCTCCTGCTGGCTAGCACAGCTGATGGGGCTGGCACCCTCCTCCAGTGCATCCTCACTCACCAGCTCCCACCCAAAATCCAATTGAGGAAATCTGGCAAATCCTCAATAGCTCATCTCCCACCTCCAGGATGCTCAGTATGTTCCAAAACCCAAATCACTCCTCAAGGCAGCGTCTCTTCATCAAAGCACCCGACATGAGGGCTAAATTTACCTCGCTCATCCAGCCTGTCCCCACCTGCCCGGGGCTCTTGAGGCAATTTGCTCTGGGATCACTCTCACAAGCAAGTGACAAGTAAAGGTGCACAGACTGTGCTACTACAGCCAGGCATGTGCACCCCCAGCTCACAGCCCTCGTGGTAAATCACTCATTTGTGTTTCCTGTGCAGCCAGGCTGTGCTCTCAGGCACAGATGGATGCAATTTTTTTATCATCATATCCAGGTATTAGAGGTTCATTATTAAATGATCATTATCTGATCCCACTGCTCAGCACCACAAGAATGAAGGATACAGTGCAGCTGCTTCCCAGCTGTAGGAATTCCAGCCTTGGAAACCTCAGTGAATGCAGGATTGCTCTGTACTCAGTGTCCTTTTCTGCAGGAAAAAGAAAAGGTTATTTAATCCTGGTAATCCTGATTATTTATGTAACCAGGATTAATAGACAAAAAAAAGAGCTGTTGGCAAATAAGACACCTGTAAAATACCAACCTGCCATGCTGTAATTCCTGAAATGTCCCAGAATTCCTCACTGCTGGGAAGTCCCTATGCAGAAGTTTGCCATGAGAAATTTCTGTAGCTTTTCGGAAGAAAATTTCCTCTCCCACACTCCTTCCCTACATGAACAAGAGGTGTGAACAATGATGCCTTTTACACACTCCTCTTGCTCCTGCCTTCTCCCCGTCCCTGGCACTGCCCAGGGTAAGGGCCAGAGCAATGTGACTTCAGTCATGGCTAAAAGACTTCCCAAGTTGTGGCTGTGTTTATTCTTTCCTGGGCTGATTAAGAACAAAATCCTGAAGACCAAACTAAAACAGGAGCAGGAGTAAGAGTGAGAACTGTGGGGTTTGGAGAGGCTCACTCAGAGTGCCCATCACAGCTGGCACACGGAGTCTGCAGGTGCGAGGAGTAAAAAAATGTCCTTTTTCCTTCCTCTCAGGGATGGTTCTGGCTTTATTCTCAGTTTTGGAGCATTTGCTTCTCTCCCAAGGAGCCACGAGAAGCCCCCCAGTCTGCAGAGCAGGTGGGCTGAGAGGGAAACTGTGCAGGGAGCTTTAAGTGAATGGAGAGAGGCAGAGAAGAAAGGCTGAGTTTCCCCTTCCCATCCAGAAAATCTCAGGAGGATAAAATCACTGAATCAAAGCTGGACTTGAAAGAGTCTTGCGGTGAAAGCAGCAGGATTTGGGGCAGGAAGGCAATCTGCGGCTGCCTCTGCCAAGGCACAGCTGACCCGGGCAGGGATTTACTCCTGCTTGGAGCTCGTGGGGGTCACAGCAAGGTGGGACAGCATGGGATGCTTTGGGGCACAGCCCAACAGCTCCTCTTTGCTCCTGTTCTGCTGCTGGGGCACCTTGGGCCGGCCCAGCTCCCTTCCCTGAGGGCTCCTGATTCCACATTCAGCAGCTCCACGAGAGCACAGCCCGTGCTGAGCAAAGTCCTGCATCCCAGGGAGTCTGCAAAGGGTCACCGGGAATTGCTTCCTCTCCGTTCTTGTTTTTGTTTAAAAGGCACTCTGCTGAAATGCTGCTTTCATGTACATTTCCCTCCAACCCGCATTTAAATTGATTTATAGCACACGCACTGAGGGCTGCACCAGCTTAACCAAGGTAATTAAAAACCTGATGTTAGCTTAATTGGTTCAGGCTTTGCTACAAGCACAGCTGAGCTGCTGGGCTGCCTGTCCATTCCCTGGGCTTCCAAAGGCACAGCCCCGTGCTGATGTCCTTGCTGGGGACATCACAGCACACTGACCCCAACAAGACACCTCTGTGGGAGCTGGGACTCCCCCGGGGTGCTCAGGGGCTGGGACACTGAATTCAGATTTTCCATTGAGATCCACGAGTCCCAGGTGTAATCTCTTCACCTCTGATGTGACCCCAGCTGCCCTTTCCAGCTGTTCTGTGAAAACCTCAGGAGCTTCCCCAAACACAGACCAGGAGGTGGCTCAGATCCGGGTTCAGGAATTCCCCAATCCTAATGGGCCCTTTTGATTTAGCCCATCTTTCTAAATTCTTTCTTTCTAAATTCCTAACCCGATTTGGTTTTTGTTCATCAGTTCTTCCTGTCCTGCAAACAACTTTCCCTCCCATAGGCACCCAAATGAAATGGCTCTGACCCTGCTGGAGGGTGAGCACACCAGGCTGGGAGAGAAACCATCCCCTGCTCCGCTGAGCTTGTGCTCATTCACAGATCTGAGCGGGAGCCAAGGCTTTCCCCAGCGCGCCTTTGCTGCTGCTGCACAGCAAGTGCTGTGGAGCAGGACACGGGGGGAGAGCCAGCAGGCATTTCCCAGCTAAAGCACGAGATTCTCGGCCTGAAAATGCTTTTATCTGTGTAGCTGATACACACTCTGCACATGAGAGCATCTCCCACCCTGAAATACCATTCTTTGCTAATTAGAAACACTGTCCTGGGGAAAAAAGGTCATTCAAAGCTAGGGTGGGCAGAAAGAAGGGAAGGGAAGGTTTGGGAAGGTTTAGGAAGGGAAGGTTTGGGAAGGTTTGGGAAGGTTTGGGAAGGTTTGGGAAGGTTTGGGAAGGTTTGGGAAGGTTTGGGAAGGTTTGGGAAGGTTTGGGAAGGGAAGGGAAGGGAAGGGAAGGGAAGGGAAGGGAAGGGAAGGGAAGGGAAGGGAAGGGAAGGGAAGGGAAGGGAGAAAAAGAAAGAAAGAAAGAAAGAAAGAAAGAAAGAAAGAAAGAAAGAAAGAAAGAAAGAAAGAAAGAAAGAAAGAAAGAAAGAAAGAAAGAAAGAAAGAAAGAAAGAAAGAAAGAAAGAAAGAAAGAAAGAAAGAAAGAAAGAAAGAAAGAAAGAAAGAAAGAAAGAAAGAAAGAAAGAAAGAAAGAAAGAAAGAAAGAAAGAAAGAAAGCTTCATTAAAGCCAAATTCAATCTCAAAACCCTTCCATGATCACTGCCTGATGACTATTTCTCAGGCATACAGTTTCATTTGATACAAGAATCTCATCTGATTTAATTCTGCTTGGAATGCTGATGGTAATTGGGAAAGCTTGGAAAGCTGATGTCAGTGAGAGCAAGGCTTTGCCTCTATCCAAGCAGGCTGAAAAATGAAATTGCTCTGAAGAGGCCACTTCTTGTAGTACTCCTAGAAGTCCTTCAAAACCTCCAGCTCCTGCAAGATTGCCCATCCAAACTGTACAAGCAGCTCAGAAAAAGAATTTGCTTTTTCCATGGCCTGCTCCACGGATCTGCACCACCCCTCCATTCAGGGATCTCACATTCCCATCTCCATCCTCCTTGCACCAAGCTGCCTGTTTGGCATGAGCCAACACATTTGCCTACGTCCCATTTCTCTGTCAGCAATCAGGATTAATTAAAACACCAGGGACATCAGCACGCTCTTTACTGGCCCAATTTATGGGCACTGAGACAAGAAGGAGGCAAAGCACTAAAGCAAGCGAGGAGGGGTAAAGCAGCAGTTTTACAAACATCAACCACCTCATGGACAGAGCCAGGAAAGGACAATCCACCTGCTCCTAATAGAGAAATTTTGCCATTTTTTGCATTGTCTCACAGTAAAAGCAGAAATTGAGCTTATACAAAAAGGATTGTCAACCGGAATTGTTTTTAAAATTTCAGTTTTTGTGTTGAGGTTTGGTCTCACTCCAGCCCCCATCACCTCAATGTTTGGAAAGCAATCCTCACCCTGACCTTGCACTGAGGATTTCTTGTGTTTTCACCTCTTTGAAGGCAGAAGTTTTACTATCCCCCACCAGCCTTGTTTTCCCCTTCACCCAAATTATTTAAGGGAGCATTTCCCATCTGATCCTGGCAAAAGCCTTTCATGCAGTAGCTGGAGATGAAGGTTCATTTACCTGTATCAAAGGGCTTCCCAAAACCACAATTAAAATGTATCCTCCCAACTGGAGGTGCACCGAGACCCTCGGACAGGTGAGACAGGAGCAGCACAACCATTCCCTGCTCCAGGACGCTGTGGGAAGAGAACAAACTGAAAGGACAAAGGCAAAAGCCGAGGAGACCTCCATGGGGAAAAGGTGATGGAGATCCTCTCTCCACAACATCAACCTTCCATCACCTGCCCTTATCCCAGACTGGCATTCTCACAGCATTTCAGACAGACTTTCCAAGGATAAAAGCTTCACATTTTGGAAGAGTCCAGGTTTTTCCAGCAGCCCCAGAGCTGCTAGGAGCACAAGGGTTTTGCCAATCCTCGGGCACAGCCCAGGTGTGGAACCCAAAGCCAGCCCCAGGTGAGGATTGGCTTTTGGGGGCTGCTGTGGTCACAAAAATCTGACATGAGATTCCCAGTAAGTGCCACTGAAAAGGCTCTGTCCAGCCTGTTCTTGTAGCATGGCATTTTACAAAGTTATCCATGTGCTTTTAAAATCTTTTTTTAAAATTAAATTTTATACTTTATTTTAATTTTCAATTAATTTAAAATTTTTTTTTCATTTTTACTATAATTAATTTTCATGTTATTTATTTTAGTTTTGTTTGATGGTGACCCACCTGAGGGCAATTTTGGTAGGAAACCTCTGCACTGGAGAGCAGAGAAAAATCTTATCAACTTGCTTATCTTTCTATACCCCAAACCCATGAAGAACTCCATTGTGTGCCCCCTAATGATGTGGAGACTCCCAAGAAATTTGGGCTGGAACAGCTGCAGAGTTCCTCCCACCCTCCTAAGGCCCCTCAATAGTAACCCAAAGCTTTATGGAGTCCCATGAACTCCAGGACCTGGAGTCCTGCCCTCATGCTCCTGGCCATGGTTTTCCTCCTTCTGAGCCTTTCAAACAAAAGAGAAAATTAAAAAAGCAGTGGTTGGCCTTACACCACCCTCAGCAGAACATCAGTTCAACATCATGGGAAATCAACCTTGCACGGAATCACAGAATCCCAGAGTGGTTTGGGTTTGGGAAGGAACCTTAAAGCTCATCCCATCCCACCCCTGCCATGGGCAAGGACACCTTCCACTGTCCCAGGCTGCTCCAAGCTCTGTCCAGCCTGGCCTTGGACACTGCCAGGGATCCAGGGGCAGCCACAGCTTCTCTGGGCACCTGTGCCAGGGCCTGCCCACCCTCACAGGGAGGAATTCCTTCCCAATATCCCATCTAACCCTGCCCTCTGGCAGTGGGAAGCCATTCCCTGTGTCCTGTCCCTCCATCCCTTGTCCCCAGTCCCTCTCCAGCTCTCCTGGAGCCCTTTAGGCACTGGAAGAGGCTCTGAGGTCTCTCTGGATCCCTCTCTCCTGCTGTACCAGGTTGCCAGCATGCTCCAGCTCCTTGCCAAGCACTGACTGCAGGGAATGGAGCTCTGCTCAGGGGATGTGGCATGTGGGAGCTGTGTTTGTCACTGGATGTCCCTGAGCAATCCATGGCACTCTCGTGTGCCTCACTTTCCCTGCTGCTAACTGGAAGTTATTCCCAAGATCTCCAGCGCTTGCTGTTCACCTTGAGGGATGCTGGAGGAAATCTGCTCCCACAAAAATTGGGTCCTGGCTGAAGTGAAGCAGCAGAACAGACTCCAGCATAAACCAGTATAACCAGTCAGGGCCAGGCTTGGCACAGACAGCAAAGCAGGACATGGAATAGCTGACCCACAGCCCCCAGGGGACCCACTGCCGATGGTTTGGGGCTGGGATGGCTCCAGTCCATCCCCTCATCCTTCCCCGTGCTCATTTCCAACCAAATCCCATCAGCCTGTTGCTGTAGTGCACCCAGGTCTCCCTCATAAAAATGTGCTTTATGAACATTCTGCACAATCAATACAATTTTCTGTTTCTCCCTAAAAGCCTTGCCCAGTGTCACCAAGAGGAATGGAGGGCAGGTCACAGAGTTCCCTGTCTGCAGCAGCACAGCACTGTCCCCAATAAATCCCAGTGTCCAGGGGGGCCTCTGGCAGCCTCTGCTGAGCTGCCCCCAGTTCACAGCTCGTGGCAATTTGCAGCTTTGTCCCTTTTCCCAGAAAGCTTTTTAAACAGGGATCTGATATTTATATCTGCACACACTGGGCTTTGCTGGAAGTGATTAAGCATTTCTAATGAGACAACAATAAAACGCATTTACTTTATTTGGTGCACGGGCTATTCCACTTGGAATGATTTAGTTCATGTTGTAATTTCTGTTTCTAAACACTGCTGCCTGCTTAGGAATCCCCACAAGAGGTTTGTTCATTAGTGAGAACAGGTGATCCCCAGGTAGGGACAGGGAATTGTGAAAAGGCTCCCCGTGGGAGGCCAGGAGAAGGAGCAAGGTCAGGATGCTGTGGCAGGGCTACCTGTGAGAAAATGAGGTTGCTTTATTAAAGTCCTAACCCACGCTGAGAGCTTGGATCAGCAAAGCTCTGCAGAGGCACAGGCTCGGGGGAAATGAAAACTCCCCTTGCCATGAGTTCACCAAACAGCTCTGTGCTGTGGTCACTCTGGGGCACAGGGGGCACACCTCGCCCTGCAAGAGGCTCTGGTGATGAGAGAGAGCTCTGCAGGCAGCAGGGCAGAGCGAAGGAGGGTGAACCAGCAGGGCCCTGCGAGCAGCGATGGCACAGCTCGTGCCTCGTGAAACCGTGACACAGACTGTGCCCGTTGGGATCGAGCCAGGGCGGGAAGGCTGAGAGGGGACGAAAATAGAAATAGGAAATGGATGGGCTGGAGGCAGGATGCTCTGGCTTTGATCACTGAGCTCCTCAGCTTGTGGCAGAGAAAAAGAGAAGAAAATAACAAACAATAATCATGTTCCACGTAAACGATGATAAATCCTACGGACTTAGCAGAAGGCAGCAACAGAAATTTTGGGGGTGATTCAGAAATACTGAAGATTGATTTCAGGGTGGGTGAAATCAACCTCTGTCTGGGTTTCCTGAGCAAGACATGAGCTCCTAAAAATTGTCTCTTTGCCAGGAGATCCTCACTAAAAAATGCTGTTCTGGGCACAGATCTCCATGGATTTCCATGCTCCTGAATGATCAGGGCATGGGCTTTACAGGGGCACAGAACACAACAGCTGAGGCTTGGAAATAGATTTCCCACCCTGGATTTGAATTCAGACAGCATCATATCACAATTAGTCATTGTTTCTTTCAGAAAACTCAGGTCAGGAGCCCAAAATACAGATTCTCCTGATCACAGGGACCCTGCAAGTCAAGGCCCTGGGCTTTTTCTGGCTGCTTTGATCTCTGAGCCTTTCCTTTCCCCACTTTTCCTCTGGATTTTGCCTTGCCAGCTGGGATTTTGCAATACTTTCCCTCTCCCCCTCCCAGCTGCTCCTCTCCTCTTCCTGCTCTGGCACACGAAGCCAAAGTTCTCAGGATAGCCAGACCCTGGGGAAGGCTCCTTGACCCTTGGAGGGGCAAGAACTTGTAGGCAGCTGGAGGTAGGAAAATGCAGCCTCCTCTCTGGAAGGAGAAGGGATTCAGGACAGTGGATTTCAGGGATCTGGAGCAAGGAAGGAGCCAGGAAGGGGGAGGTGACCCCACAGGGCAAGGGCAAGGCAGAAGGAAATGCCTTCTGATGGTGACAGAAATGGGATAGGAGCACCCAGGAGGAAGAACTTTGGCACACAGAGAGCTGAAGGAAGGAATTGCTCATGCAAAAGGAACTTACAGGGCTGGAAGCAAATATTCTTGGAGGAGCCAAGCCAGAATTTTGGAATTTCACTGCTGTTCCTGGGGCAGTACAACGTCAGGGAGGAGGCGCAGGCATTTTGCAGGTGAATATTTTTCAAAGTTACCAAGGAAGACCAAAACACAGCAACTGAGCATTTGAGTAAATCATCCCAAAAATGACAAATAACAAGAGCAGCTATGTTTTCAACCCAAATCCCTGAAGAAGAGTAGAAATGGGCAGGAAGGGTAGAAATGATACTGTGGACACTGCAGGCATGGCAAAGATAAAAATGCTTACAGAAAATCCACTACGGCATATACAAAGACAGGAATAAGAAAAACTAAGAAGTTAGGATGTTCCCTTTATTCCTTGAGTCCTGCAGAAAAGCTGGAAGTTGTTAAGGAGAGGGAACATCCCCCATTTGGACACTTTATGGGAGGCACTGCAGTATTCAGCTCCTGGAGTTCTGGGATTTCAACTGCTATTGCTGCCAACACTCATTTTCCAGTGCTTGCAACTGCAAAGAAACCTTCCAAAAGCATTTCATTTCTCCCAGAATTCTGTGTCTGCCTCACTGCCAGTCCTGAAAGAATTAGAAGACCTCTGCCCTGGGCCAAGAGCCACCTGTAAGTGATGTCTGAGGGCTTCTGTTTGTGTGGTCAGACTTGTCTGGAGCAGCCCATCCTCCCCAAAGGGCTTTGGGATCCTTCCAGAAGATGAGGATTAAAAAAGCAAGGTAGAGTAGCACTATTATTATTATTACTATTAGTATTACTGTAAGTATTTGTATTACTCTTATTATTTTCCACTTTATTTCTTTAATCTAATTTCATGCTTCCCTTTTGTTTTGTTGGTGTTGTGTGCGCTGGAACATTTATAATCAGTCATTATTCTGGTTGATGGAGAATGCACAATGTTTTAGGAGTGATATGACATTTACATTCACTTATGAGTTATTAGATGTCTCCTTACCTGCAATGAAGAATGTCAGATCTTGACATCTTGTATTTTGCATATCACTAAGTTTGCTTTGGAGCTCCTTCCCGGTTATTGACTGGAGAATCGCGGAGTGGTTTGGGTTGGAAGGAGCCTTAAAGTCCATCTCATTCCAAGCCCCTGCCACAGGAAGGGATTTTTCCCTGGAACAGGCTGTTCTTACCCCTGGGACAGAGGCAAACACACCTTCTTAACATGGACAGAAACAATAATTACAGCATCCATCCCATAACTCACACTCTGTACAATGCAGATGTAAAACGCAATTCTGCATCTTCGTCCATGCGACTGATGTCTTTGAAGTCAAGTCTCTCCTGTGAGAAAGAGCTACTCAGGGTTTTTAAAAGAGATCTGGGATGCATTGTAAAGGAGAATTACAGTGGTATTTAACTCTCAGTTACAATCTGGAGCCCACAGAGTAAAGGAATGGGTACCTTTCTCACTTAATAAAAAATGACTGTCATTACCAGCCTTGGAAATGGTTCTTAAAATCTTTTAGGCACCTGCTGGATCCCTGCATCCTGCTTGTCCTAGGTTCCATGGAAGGTGTAACCAAAAGGCTATATTCTATTACCATCTTCATAAGCTGTTAAAACAGGTGGGGCAGTGTTCTTTGTGTTCAGCATGACCCAGCCCTGCTAACACCATCGGGGCTAGCTCTGCTCATGGCCATCAATGTCCCCAGCAGTGACCCAGCCCTGCTAACACCATCGGGGCTAGCTCTGCTCATGGCCATCAATGTCCCCAGGAGTGACTCAGCCCTGCTAACACCATCGGGGCTGTCTCTGCTCATGGCCATCAATGTCCCCAGGAGTGACCCAGCCCTGCTAACACCATCGGGGCTAGCTCTGCTCATGGCCATCAATGTCCCCAGGAGTGACTCAGCCCTGCTAACACCATCGGGGCTGTCTCTGCCCATGGCCATCGAGGGCTCCGGGAGTGACTCACAGATTCCATCAGCCATTGGGAGATGCCCTGCCCAGAGGGGAGGAACTGAACATTCCCACCTGCACATAAGCTGAGACCCTGGAACACCAGGGTACCTTTCCCACTGATTCCCAGAGGAGAAGAGCTCAGGAGCCACCACTGGACCTCCAGAGAGCGACGAGACCTTTCCACAAGATCACCATTTCAACAAGAGCACATCCATCACTCCAACGGGACTGCAGCCACCATTGAACTGCACTGCAGCACCACCCTGACAGGGTGCAGGTTGTGTTCTGACTTTGTCTTTTTAAACTGTTGTTTCTGTATTATTGCCTTCCTTGGCAGACACCTGTCTTTCAAACCAAGACACTGCTGCTCCCAACATCTCCCCATCCAGGGATCGCTGCTCACCCAGCACACCCTGACAGCTCACGGGGAATTCTTCCATGGGGGATCAGCTCCACACATCCCTGTCTGGTGCTGCAGGGGTTTTGTGGGACACCAGCCATGTCCAGATGAAGGAACTGCCTCTGTTCCTACATGATCCTGTAATGAGGGCTTATGGATAGGGAGCCTGCAAGATAGAGAGACTGTTTACAAGAGCATGCCAGGACACAGGGAATGGCTTCCCACTGCCAGAGGGCAGGGTTAGATGGGACATTGGGAGGAAATCCTTCCCTGTGAGGGTGGGCAGGCCCTGGCACAGGTGCCCAGAGAAGCTGTGGCTGCCCCTGGATCCCTGGCAGTGTCCAAGGCCAGGCTGGACAGGGCTTGGAGCAGCCTGGGACAGTGGGAGGTGTCCCTGCCCATGGCAGGGGTGGCACTGGGTGGGCTTTAAGTTCCATCCAACCCAAACCAATCTGAGATTACATGATCCCTACAGATATTTGAACATGCAACCTCTCATCCCAAAATCTGGGAAGTTAAGAGTGTTTCTAGATGGCATCTCCCCAAGAAACTTCCTTTTGGAAGAAACTGAGATCTCCATTTAGGTCCTGTGTCCTTTTAACAGTGCAAAAAGCCTCAGTGAGAAGAATGTCCCATTGCCTACCGAGTGTCTGCCTTCTCCTCGGGGTTAACTGCACCAAACATTCATCAGAGGCACTGAAACGCAGAGCGGCAGGAAGGAAACCCCACACAAACACAATTCACTGTCCCTTATCTCCCTGCATTCCTGCAGGAGGGAGCAGCAGCATTCCCAGCCTCGTGTGTCTAACCAGTGCCTCTCAGTGATCCCCAGCTCCCTTCCCATCCCTGCTCCACAGCAGACACCAGCACTTGGAAAAAAGCCATTTCTCTCCATCAGGCAATTGTCTCCAGCCTGCTCTGCTGCTCCAGGGCTCTGATTTAAGCCACTGCTCCTCCTCAAAGGAGCAGCAGAGCATCCTTTCTGCAGGCTGGGAACGCTGGAAGCACTTTGGGGCTGCATTTGTCATGAGGACAAGCATGACCAACAATGGGGGGAGGCAAACAGGCAAACAGGGAGCTGAGAGATGGGAGCAGAGCAAAGGGGAGGAGGAGAAGCAGCAACAGGGATGATGTTCTTGGCAAGAAAGTTCCATCCAGGTGATCCCTTCCCTCTGCTGCTCAGGGATGGAAAAGGCTTTCCCCCCCAAGTCAGTCTGGCAACAGCTCTCACTTGTTCTGTTCCTAAAGGTGGCAGTAGGCTGAGCAGTTCAAAATTTAAACCAGTCTCACCACGGAAAATTTCATTTGGTTGTCCCTCATCCTGCTTCTATTTCCTGAGGTGCTGTAGAGAAATGGAGCTACAAACCACAGCTTTTGGAGCCAAGAAAACATTTCCAAAGGTTCCTGTGAACTTACACTCCATTAAATTAACTTCTGTCCTTTGGGGGACCCCCTTTGGTTGTTTTTTAAATTTTTTTTAATTTTAATTTTAATTTTAATTTTAATTTTAATTTTAATTTTAATTTTAATTTTAATTTTAATTTTAATTTTTATTTTTATTTTTATTTTTATTTTTATTTTTATTTTTATTTAGAAGCACTTTACAAGCAGCCTTATCCAGCCAGACAGCACAACAATATTCACAATATATATTCACAGAAGTAGATTTGGAGCCGGTAGGTTCAGAGAATATAAGGCAGGTGGGCCATGCAATAGAGCAGCAGAAACAGTAATGGGGATCATCTATGAGTCCTCCGAAATTAAATTAAACTGTTTGTTTAATTTAAATTAAATTTGACTGTTTAATTAAACAGTTTAAACTTTGTCATTCAAAATAAGGAAAAGACGTCAAGGACAAGCATTGATTAAAAAGGAAACAAACTCTGCCAGAGAAGCTGTGGCTGCCTCTGGATCCTTGGAAATGTCCAAGACTAGGGCTTGGAGCAACCTGGGATAGTGGAAGGTAGAACAAGATGGTGTTTGAAGTCCCTCCTAATCCAAACCATTCTGGGATTCTCTGACAAGCAAAAAGGAAAAAAAAAAACCCTTAGGAAATTTTTGAAGAGTTCACGCCAATGGGAACACACACAGATCCAGAAGTGGGAGCAGCCCCAAGGTGATTGAGCAGAGATCTCACTAAAAATTCAGATTTAGGTAGAAACTCAGGAGCAAGATTGGAACTTAAAGCAGAAAGATCAAGAGCACACAAATTAATAGTGCAGGTACTAACAGCAGCTCAGGCAGGGTCAGGATGATCACCCCACTGATTGCAGGAGAAAGAGAAGGGATGGAACACAAACACCACCTCAGCATCAGCCCAGCTGAGATCTGCATTTGTGCAAACCAGGAGAACATCTGGAATTCTAAACAGTTGATTTTTATACTTCTATTAATACACAGATCTTCATTCAGAGAGTCATTGCTTTCCCCTGTTTGCTGGTGGTTTATTTTCTCCTTGGAAGCAGCAGATGCAGCAGTCCCTGGCCCCAGTACAAAACTGCTCAGTTGCTTGGTCATAGGCCTAAATAATAAATACAGCTCTGTTTTGTTCACAAACTGAGCTCACAAGCTGTGCTTGAGTTTAAGGTGAAAACCTGACACTGTTGCAGTCAGTAGGTGTTTTTTCCCCACTGCCTACCCTAATAACCCAGTAACTATATTTATTATTTATTTCTTTCTTTATGAACTAAATGTTGTAGGCAGAAGAGATCTAAGACAAGGATTTCCCCACAGTTGATTTAGTTTGAGTATCAGCTATTTCTGGCCCACAGAGCTTGATCAGTCACATGAACCTACATTTGCACCCACTTTTGTTGCCAGAGATGTTGCAAAACTGTGCAAAATCCCCCAAGACCACACACTGGCAACGCAGAGCTTCTCCTGCAGCTTTTACACACAGCTGCATGTCACTTCTTGTCATTCCCATTAATATTCAAACACTCCTTTTCTCCCAGAACTTCTCACAAACATAATTTACTTCTATGAATGCTGATGAGGAATGGACAGAAGGGATCTGAAAATGCTGGAAAATTTGTTATTTTGATTGGAATGAGTGTTCACACACATTGCTTCCTTCATTCAGGCACACACTTGCAGAAGTCATGGTTTTCATTATTAATTGGCTTTAGTTTGCTGTGTTTACCGAACTCACCTTTGTGCCGAGCGCTCCAAGCAGCAAAGTCAACATGACACCATTAGCAATAATTACAGCTCAGTTTTGGCACCAAAATCACTTCTGACTCTGGCAGCTGCAGCAAAATGTGTCAGTCAGAGAGTTTCACCTCTGAGGCACTGCAGCTTCCCTCCCCAAAAGTACAGGCAGGACCTGATCCCTGCAAAATCCCAGCCCTGTTTCATCACCAAGCAGGAAGGGGCTCCTCCCAGGCCACTGAGACATCACCCAAGGCTTCTGAGAGATCACTCAGGGGGAAAAGAGCCTGGGAAGCTCTTTGTCACTGATTTGGGTCCTGTTTATCTGCCAGGATCATTACCTTGGAAGGAACTGGAAGGGAGAAATTAGAGGCTGATTAAGAAAAATCATCAGCACTTCTGGGCTGGGACCGAGCCCTGTGCTGCGCAGGCTGTGACACCTGCACGGATTCTTCTCCATCACCGATATAAAATCTATAAATCAGCTATTTTACTCATCCTGCAGAATGCTGAATTACATCCCCCGGGGCTCCATCTCAGGACACAATTCCCGCACAGATTTTAGCCCATGCTGAAATCGTCACCAGTTGCGGGAAGGTATCCTGGAACCCCAACTGATCAGCCAGGCAAACTCCTGAAAATTGCTGATAGGAAATAGCTGATAACCAAGCACCTGCAGGGACTGTGCTGGCAGGGGCAGGGCAGCTCTTGCATGCACAGTTCATTAAAAGGAATTTCATCCCACATAACCAGAGGTGGATTTAGGATGTATGGACAGTGCCCAGCTTCTGAGGGCCTGACTTTGCCAACTTACAAATGCCCCCAGCTCATGGATTCTTACAAAAACTGAAAGCTGAGAAGGAAAACTATCCTGGGGTCCAGCAGCACTGATTTCTCACTGTTAATCAGCAGGATTTGGATGTTCTGACCCACAGCAAGTCCTCCAGCTAAGCTATAATGAGGAGCAGTAGAAAGCTGCTGGAGCTCTCCAGCACCTCCAGGACACAGGGCTGGTGATGGTGATTACCACTTGTTTACTAGCCAGCAGAGATAAATGCCTGATTAATGCCTCGGGATACTCCTTGCCATCCCCAGCCCCTTCCAAAGGACTCTGCAGCCTTGCCCTGGCACTCTCAGCAGATCCTCCCAAACCACCTCCCATACCTGCCCCCAGCTCTTACCTAGGCTCCCTTTTTCTCTACTCTGCCTCAATAATCAAGCCCCAAGAGGCTGATTTTCTTGGCAGCTTCCTCCCCTATCTGGAACAAAAGGTGCCTCCAGCCACCCAGAGGCTCCAAGCCTGAAACGACTCTCCTAAATATACATTTAATCTATTCCTTGTGCTTCCTCTAATGCAAATGCAGCCCTTTGGAGACGGTATCAGTGCTCAGGCACCTGGCACCACGAGCACGCCTTCCCCACGTGCTCACGCTGCATTTTAAAGCTATATTGGATTTATTCCAGCCTGCACATCCTCCTGCTGTGCCACCCCAGGGGTCTGGTGCCAGCTTCCCCCAGCCAGGCTGCTCCTGATCCCCTCGGGAAGGAGCTCCTCATCCCCAGTGCCATGTCCCATCCCTCATGGGCAGCCAGAGGAATTGGGCTGCACATTTCCCACTCCCGGATTGGCCTCAGCCAAAGGCTAATGGCCCATCCCTAATGGCTCATGCCACCCGTGCCACCACTGCTGGGGCTTTGTCACGGATTTGGGTCCTGTTTATCTGCCAGCGAATGGGGAGTGTTAACCCTTGCAGCCCCTGGGGCTGGGCTCTGCCCCTCACCGGGCCAGCACTGGAACAGGGTGAGAGCACATCCTGCTGCAGAAACAGCACCCAGTGGCTGATTAAGGTCTAGACAATTATTTCAGAGGATTAAAAGCAAGATTCCAACCTGGCCAGCCAATCTCTAAAGGCTTCAAACACCTTCAAACACAGCCAGTTTGATGTAAATGGGGATGGCATGGGGGGGTCCTGCCATTTCAAGGAGCAGCTGGTTCTCCCCACTCCTAGCACAGAGCACCCTCTTCATCCCAGCCCTGCTGAGCTCAGCACACACTGAGGACAAACCCTGCCATGCCCTGCCTTGCCCTCTGGGCTGGGGCTGGGCCAGACTCACATGCTGCCTCCTCCTCCTCCTTCTCTTCTTCCTCCTCCTCCTTCTTCTCTTCCTCTTCCTTCTCCTCCTCCTTCTCTTCCTCTTCCTTCTCCTCCTCCTTCTCTTCCTCCTCCTTCATCTCTTCCTCCTCCTCCTTCTCTTCCTCCTCCTCCTCCTCCTTTTCCTCTTTCTTCTCTTCCTCCTTCTCTTCCTCCTCCTCCTCCTCCTCCTCCTCCCAGAGTCACGTTCCATCCACAAGCAGCTGGAACCCACGGAGCAGGCAAGGCTGAACAGGAGATGAGAAGGAAGCCCAGGCTCTGTAGATAAATCCAGTCCATGGCAGTGGTGGCTGCAGGGTCTCTGCTCCTCATCCTCGCCTCAGGGGGCTCTGGACTCAGCCAGCCCTGCAGAGTCACCTCTGGGCTGTGTCCCACCCTCCTCTGGCAGGTGAACTCTTCCCAAAGGGAAATGGGCAGGGTGAGGTGCCGTTCATGGTGACTCTGCCCAGGATTCTGGGCTCTCTCATCCCTGAGGCTCCACTGCATCAAACTGTCCCCGACACCTTCAGGGTGACAGGATGGCCAGCTCAGAGCTGCCCATGGTGGTCCATGGCCTGGGGACACAACGTGGGCCAGGACAAACCTCTCCTAAACGCAGTAAATTCAGAGTTATGAGCTCTGAGCCCCTGTCCCTGCTCTGCCTAAGCTGAGAGGCCACGGAGAGGCAGCAGGACTCAAGCGCTCAGGATATTTTTGCTTTGTTTCCAATGAAAACCACACCTTCTACAAGTGATTGGGACAGATGGAAAAGCCCTGAATCCCAGCGCTAGGAATATACAGAGTTGTTTCAGATTAATGTTCGTGTGGAGAGCTTTATTTCCTTTGTACCCCACATACCCAGATCTGAAACTTCCAAGGGAAATTTGGGGAAGTATCTTTCTGTGGGGTGAGGAGAAACAGCCAATTCTTTTGTTCTCCATGAGCTCAGACGAGCTGGGGAGGTCACAAATTCTAAACCACCAAAAATTAAACTCTAAAACCTGTCAAGCTAAAATAAAATTCCTTGCAGAGGTGCTGGAGAGCTCGTTACAAGCTAAGATCAGAGCAGTGGAGTTTAGCATTTCCCCTACAACTGCATTAACAATAGGTCAGAAAAGGAGGAAATCACTTCCAGCTCCTATTTTGTAACATTTTCATTTGTCACTCTGAATATTCTCTGGGCTTTCAGCCCTGGACTTGGTTTGTGAGCTGCTCTGGGCTGCTGGGGCTTGTCACCTGCACCAGTGCCAAGGCAAAGAGCTCAAAGCTGCCTTTAGATGTCCCTGCAACATCCCAGAGATGCTGAGAAGGACAGCAAAGCAGCTACTGAATGGGACAGACCTGTACCTGTCATGGACCCAAAACCAGACTGGAGAGATGAAAGCTCTTAGGTGAACAAATCATTTTCACAAGGAAATTCACAGATTACTCTGAGGTTTCTCAAAAATTGTGGAATCACAGAATACCCTGAGCTGGGAGGGACCACAGGGATCATCCTGTCCAACTGCACGACACCCCAACAATCCCTGGGCACCCTAGGCATCCCTGGGAGCGTTACCCAAAATGCAGAGAGAAACTGGGTTTGCTGAGCTGGGATTCTGCTGCAGCAGGGATGCAAGAACACCACAAGTGTCAGAGGTACTTTCCATGCATCTTTAGTAAAAAAACTCCCTGTGCTCCTCAGTCCATCCCTTATGGCTGTGCAGGGATATCAGCACATGGAGGGCTCAGAGGGATGAGAAGGTGCCTATGGAGCAAAACTCTGCCAGGAAGCACTCCTCCCCCTGGGACAGGGTTTTGTCCCCAGAAACCTCCCAGAGATGGAGGACAGAGTGACAGAGCAGAGCCACCCTCACCTCCGGAGGGGCGTGTGCAGGGAATTGACAAATTCCTGCAGAGCACGTTCCTCTGGCACACTGCTCCTAAAAAACAGAGCCAGCACCAAGCAGGTAGGAGCAGATAGATTGATGGTCAAAGTTCAGAAGAAACCGTCAGAGGAGCTTGATAAATACAGCCCATCAGAGCATCTGTGGCATGTGAATGAAGGATGTGAAACAATGCTGAGTAAAACTCAGCCACCTCGAATGAAGTGGAGAACTTTATGCAACTCCTGCACTCTGTTTTCCACCTGCTGGGATTCCTTCCCAGTGTGTCCAGCAGAGGAGGGAGAGCAGCTTTCCCATCAGATATTTCACTTTTCCCCTCATAAGCTCCTTTACAAGCACCATCTGCTCTCCTGCACTGCCTAAGGTGCAAGATGGGCAAATTCTTTTGCTCTGTTTCTGTTTTGCCACCAAGGAGCCTCACTGGGGAAGGTCCCAAAATGCTCCTCAGTGCTCAGGTACAGTGCCCAGCCGTTGTACCCACCTCAGCTGAGCCCAGCCATTAACAATGTCCCATATGGGAATGCTTTCCATCTGTCACCTCTGCACACCCTGAGAGATCCCAGCAAGAAGAGGAGTGGCAGCAATCATGGAATGGTTTGGGTTGAAGGGACCTCAAAGCCATCTCGTTCCACCCCTGCCATGGGCAGGGACACCTCCTACTGTCCCAGGCTGCTCCTAGCCCTGTCCAGCCTGGCCTTGGACACTGCCAGGGATCCAGGGGCAGCCACAGCTTCTCTGGGCACCCTCCCCACCCTCACAGGGAAGGATTTCTTCCCAACATCTGATCTAAATCTCTCCTCCATTAGTTTAAACCCCTTCCTCCTTGTCCTGTCCCTGTCTGCCCATGTAAATGTGTTCAGGCAGTTTTCTCCTGAGGGAAGCCTCAGGATCACCCAGCCTGTGCAAATGAGGGAAATGCTCTGTGTAAATGCTCTCCTCACTGAGGACAAAGGGGACTCTTTGCCCCAGGGGTCCATTACCCACAACACTCCTGACTTCGCTTGACGCAGCGGGAGCGCGCTGGTCTCGCTGGCCACCTGGGATCGGTCACAGCCCGGCAGCTGTGTCTGCTAGCGTTCCTAATGTCTAGGTTCGCTGCAGTTAGAGACGGATCTCCTGGCCGGGGGCTGTACCGTCCCAGAATGCAGCCACGCCGTGTGAGCCGGAGTGCTGTAGAGAGAGAGGGTTCTCCCGCCCGGACTAGAAGCAGACACGGGGGTCCTTCGGTGGTAAGCAGCTTCCGTCTAGGGCGAGAGACCTCAACCCAGACGGGCATCAGACTTTTATTCAGAGGGTAACAACCAATAATGGAACCGCGCAGGGGAGGACCAGGGAGTGACAAGGGACTCGGACCACTCGGGAAGGAGGAAGGGAGGAGAGAGGGAGATACGAATACCATTATGATCTGAGGGACAGGGGGGGAACCTTGACCCCTCTCTGGGGCAATCCACTTTCTACTCTGCTCCAGGGGGGTCTTATTCTCTAGGCCTCCAGAGGTTCCTCAGGGGGGAAGGAACTCTCTGGGCTTGAACCAACGCTACATTCGCTGTCCCTGGAACCTCCAGGCTCCCCTGGTCATGCCCTCCTGCACAGGAGACTGGCCCAGAGGAGCCCTGGCTATGCTCAGAGCTGCAGAGGAAGGCAGAAAACCCCAGGGACACTTCCCAGTCCACCTTGTGGGTAAAGCAGCCTTCCTCCCGCAGTGCAGGGCACAAGGAGACCTCTGTGCTGTGTGAGCAGGCAGCAACCTGGCCAAAAGGGACCAGAGACCTGGCAAGGTGCTGCAAAGGAGTCAAAACCTCCTGGGGGCAGTGCCAATCTGTCCCAGGAGAAAATTCCCTCCTGGAAAAATTCCCAAAGCTGGGAATGGCTGTTCCCTGAGCACAGAGCAGGACCTGCCCCCACACCCCCAGGCAGGTTACACCTCGCAGGGATGCCCAAACCGTGTTCCCCCTCAGCCTGGGGACATCTCAGGACCTTCCAAGTGGCAAAATCCCCCCAGTGTGGGTGACCTTGGGAGCAAGAATTCCACTGTGCCTGCAGGACAGCCGTGGGTGCTCCGAAGCAGCACTGCTCCATCCCATTCCTCACGAGCCCCTGGCTCCATGGAGGAGGGTGGTGAGCTCCAGGGTGCTCCCCATGACCACATTCCCTTGTCCCAGCACTGTGACCCACCTGGAAAGGCCTGACAGCCTCAGGCACCTCCAGGGCTGAAGTGTCCTCCTCACCTGTGGGCTCTGCTCCTCTCCCACAGTGCTCTGTGTCCCCTGCAGGGTGACAGGATCCCAGGACATGGAAGGGCTTTAGAGCTGGCCCTGCCAGGAGCTGCTCCTCCAACCTGGAGCCTCCCGCAGGGAATTCCACAGGCTGCTCACAGAGCTCCCCTGGAGCCCTGGGGCTGCCCCTCGCTGCCTCTGCCCGAGGGAGAACTTTCCATGCTGCAGCAGAACAGGGAGCAGATTCCCTTGTCCTGCCAGACAGGAGCTCCACTGCTCCCACAGGAATCAGCTCCCCGGGGAAGGAAGGGAATCCTCCCTTTGTCCTGGATTGTCACACGTGAGCAGCACCACACGAGCTCCTTCTGCTGCAGCCACATTGCCACTGGGAATGAAAATGGGACTGGGGAGCTGAGGGATTGATGGGACTGGGGAATTGAGGGATTCTAGGATTGGGGATCTGAGGGACTGATGGGACTGGGGATCTGAGGGACTCCAGGATTGGGGAGCTGAGGGATTCTGGAACTGGGGAGCTGAGGGATTGATGGGACTGGGGAATTGAGGGATTCTAGGATTGGGGAGCTGAGGGACTGATGGGACTGGGGATCTGAGGGACTCCAGGATTGGGGAGCTGAGGGACTCCGGGATTGGGGAGCTGAGGGACTCCAGGATTGGGGAGTTGAGGGATTCCAGGATTGGGGAGCTGAGGGATTGATGGGATTGGGGATCTGAGGGATTGCTGGGATTGGGGAGATGAGGGATTGCTGATTTGAGGGATTCTAGGACTGGGGATCTTGAGGGATTGCTGGGACTTGGGAGCTGAGGGATTCTAGGATTGGGGAGATGAGGGACTCTGGGATTGGGGAGCCAAGTCTGCTCTGAGCCCTGGACAGGTGAAGCTGCTCGAAGCCATTGATCTCATGGGGATCAATGTGCTGGGAATGGAACAATCGGTTTCTGCAAAGGGTGACATACTGTGGCATTTAAGGCAGGGCTAAGTGGAATTGCTCCTGTTGCATGGCACGGAATACTAACAGGAATTGATTTTGCTCTCTGGAGGCCTGGCTTTGTTTATTCAGTGGCCAAGGGGGTTTTGGTGGCTGTCTCTGATTTGGAATGCTTTGCCTAATCCCATGTTTGAAGCAGATGAGAGGGAGAATCAGCATGCCCTGTGTAAGTCAAGCCAAGTTTGCAGGTGAGGAGGATTCAGCTCCACAGAGTTAGGAGCTGGAGTCCAAAGCAACTTGTCCCTTTCCTCTCTCCCTCTGCCAGCCCCATGCTCTCTCTGCACTAAGAGCTGCTCCAGTGGGATGCAGAGAGCAGAGCACAGCCTTGCTTTCTGCAGTCCCAGGGGAACACAGGCTCTAGACAAGCTGTTCCTAAAGCCACACACCTGGCCCTGCATGTCCTGGGGACTGCTGGCTCCTCCAGGCCCCTTGTTTGATGTGGCACTTTGATCCTCGCTGAGAATTTTCCTCCCAGGATGCTGCAGGCAGGGGCTGAGAAACAAAGCCCATGTAAAACCTGTCTGAGGGGGATCCTTTGACTCCCCTCCCAGGAGCAGGATAAATGTGCTCCCAAAATCAGCACAGCACAGGCAGTGCTGGGCTCAGAACACTGGGACTGAGGCAGGAGCTCCTCATTTCTCCCATCTCTGGGTCAGCAAGGGCTGGAGCCCACAGAGCCCCCCTGACCCCTGCCCAGGGCCCACAGGGCATCCCCAAGGATACTGCAGGATTCACCTCTGTTAGGGCCCTAAAATCCAATCCAGGGTCCACGGGGGTTGGTGGAGAAGCTCTCAGTGAGTCTCCAGAGTGTTTGCTGACTGCAGATCATTTCCTGGGTGCTCAGCCACCATTCATAGAATGCTTTGGGTTGGGAGGGACCTCAAAACCCATCCAGTGCCACCCTGCCGTGGGCAGGGACAACTCTCACTGTCCCAGGCTGCTCCAAGCCCTGTCCAGCCTGGCCTTGGACACTGCCAGGGATCCAGGGGCAGCCACAGCTTCTCTGGGCACCTGTGCCAGGGCCTGCCCACCTTCACAGGGAAGGATTCCGTCCCAATACCCAACCTAAATTTCCCCACTTTCAGGTGCCAGACTCCCATTTTATTGTGGAGATGGTACATTTAGGAAACAGCTGCTGAGTTTCCAAGTGGAAATCCATACTGCTGCTGCTGCTGTTATCCTGGTAACCAAAAACTGCAACTCCAGCCTCATAGGTAGGGGGTAGATGCGTCTTGAGATATTTTTTCTTTTTGCCTCATCTAGCAGTGATTTGCTCACCTTTTGTTCAGAGAGTATTCATTAAATAGGGAATGGGGCAGGAGGAAGCACTCCAGGCCATGATCCAGGAGGGACTCATGGCGGGGCAGTTTGTCTTTGCCACATCTTATCCTGCATTTTCTCTGGGTCTTCATCTCCTGGTGCTGCCAGAGCTCCAGGGCCCATCATTCCTTGGGCTCAACTCAAAGGAGGTTCAGTCACAGCTTTGTGTCCCCAGGCTGGGCTGTGCTGGGCTCTCCCTGGATGAATCCTGAGCTGTGATCATGCACACAACTTTCTCCTGTGCTGCAGGAGCAGAGGGAAACAGCTCCTGGTGTGCACCCCCAGTCTGGGGACTCACACCACTCAGGCTCACACAAGGCTGCAGTCACTCCGTAAGTAACACCAGGATCCCAAGGAAGTCAGGAGGGCTGGGAGCACAACCTGCTGTCCCCAGTGGGTCAGAATCCCCCTCTGTCTTGGTTTGAAAGACAGGTGTCTGTTAAGAAATGTGGGAGCCTCCCTTAGAATGGATAATGTGACCCCCCTCCCTCCGAATTATTATAACTTCGGAATCAAGAGCTTTCAGGCAAAGATATGGGAGAAGGAATAACAGTTCTACACTACTATTTAGAGCAAGACAATAATACAGAAACAACAGTTTAAATAGACAAAGTCAGAATCCAACCTGCACCCTGTCAGGGTGGTGCTGCAGTGCAGTTCAATGGTGGCTGCAGTCCCGTTGGAGTGATGGATGTGCTCTTGTTGAAATGGTGATCTTGTGGAAAGGTCTCGTTGGTCTCTGGAGGTCCAGTGGTGGCTCCTGAGCTCTTCTCCTCTGGGAATCAGTGGGAAAGGTACCCTGGTGTTCCAGGGTCTCAGTTTATCTGCAGGTAGGAATGTTCAGTTCCTCCCCTCTGGGCAGGGCATCTCCCAATGGCTGATGGAATCTGTGAGTCACTCCCGGAGCCCTCGATGGCCATGAGCAGAGATAGCCCCGATGGTGTTAGCAGGGCTGGGTCACTCCTGGGGACATTGATGGCCATGAGCAGAGACAGCCCCAATGGTGTTAGCAGGGCTGGGTCACTCCTGGGGACACTGATGGCCATGAGCAGAGATAGCCCCGATGGTGTTAGCAGGGCTGGGTCACTGCTGGGGACATTGATGGCCATGAGCAGAGATAGCCCCGATGGTGTTAGCAGGGCTGGGTCATGCTGAACACAAAGAACACTGCCCCACCTGTTTTAACAGCTTATGGAGATGGGAATAGAATACAGACTTTTGGTTACACCTTCCATGGAACCTAGGGCACCCTCTCCACTGATCACATCCCTGTGTGATGGGAGGAAACATTTCCCAATAATCTCACTGAGTGTTTTCCACAGACACTGTGTGCTGAGTGTTCCCACAGCCCAGCTCTGCAGAAGAAGAGAGACATCAGTGTCAGTGCTGAGAAATTCCTCCTCCCACTCTCTGCTTCAGCTGGCCAGGGGTTTTAAGGCCAGAATGGTCCACTACACTTATCGAGCCTGATCTCCCTGATAACCCAAAGCTCACCCCAGGATTTCTACATCAAAGCCAGGGACTGGCAGCAGAACTGAGTGCTTGAAAAGGGCACTGGACCTCAGTTCAAAAGGGTCCATATCCATCTCTCAGTAGCCTGGCTCAGTGATTTAAGCACTGCCACTGCCCAAAAGTTCACTTTGTTTCTGTCTGAATACATCTAACTTTTACCTACAGCCAAATTCCTCTTATTTACAGGTTTTGCAGTGTAACTTCTGTTCAGTTGCATCATTTCCTGCAATAACAAATGAACCTACTGTTTTAGCAGTGATGGATCATCCCTGCTTGTCAAAAATAGGAAATTAGAAGGCATTTTGGCTGACAAAAGATGAGTTAGGGATTGCAGGACACCCATGCCAAGTGCAAGGACGTTGGTACTTGAAGCAGTGGGAAGTGTAGGAGCTGTGGTGGCTGTGAAGATCATGATTGATACAGGTGTAACCCAGTGAAGGGACAATGATGGATATGTTTATTATTTGAAGTTCAGTTTCAATCATTTTGACTCATCCTTAAATGCATTAGGGTTTATTTGCACTTAGGGAGACGAGCTCAGCTAATTGCTGGAGGCTCTGACTGAGTTTCAGAAGGTCCAGCTCTGAGATGCACAAAATAATTCCCAGTCAGGAATTAGTCAGGCTCTACAGCATCACAGGCTGTTTCTGGAATTAATAATGCTCACGAATATGCAGCAGCAGTTTCCTCCTAAATGGGATATTGTTTCACCAAAAAAAAAAAAAAAAAAAAAAAAAAAAAAAAAAAAAAGGAAAATGAAATCTCTTTTTCTACATTTGTAAAGCTTTTTATCCAAAGAATCCACCACAATCACTACCAAATGTTTCGTCAGACTAAATTGGATTTTCACAGCAGAAGAAGAAACAGGCTTGGGTTAAAAGAGAAGAAATCCCCTTGGAAGGGTTAAACACCCTTTTAATTTCTCACTGTTGTGCTCCCTCGGCCACTAAAGCTGACCTTCCCAGATTTTTAAGACAGTTCTTTAGGAATTCATGATTGCAGTGTAATCTTCCCCAGGAAACAGCTCCTGCTGCCTCACCATCCTCACCAGGGTTAGTCACTAAGGAGACTTCAGCACCAGACCTGGGCAGGGCAGGGAGGAGGGAGCTCATTTCAGCTGGAAATGGCTGCAAACAAAAAGAGGCAGAAATTCCTCAATTTACCTCCTTCTCCAGGAAAAACTGCTCGGGCTCCTTTAAGGATGACATCCCTGTGACAGGATTCCTTTTTAAATGCTATTTTGTTTAATAAATCATGTAAATTCCAGCATGTAAACTAGAGCATTACAGACAGGCTGGTAAATAATTAACTGCTCGTTTGCATGAAGAGGGAGAAAATACCCAATTCAGCAAATCAGGCAGGAAGGTGAGTATTCACCCTCCTGAGCAATAAAGGGCTGGCTCCTAAAATTCTTGTGAGCGTGCTGGGGAGATGATTTTTGCTCGGGATATTGGCTGGAGATGGGGAAGAGTGTGATTTAACCTGGATAAATGAGTGCCTCTATGTGTGTAAGCTTTGTAATAAACCTTTCCTTGCCCTGAAGGTTTTTGGGGGGTTGGTTTGGGGGTGGTTTTTTTGTTTATTTTTTTTCCTGGCATCTTTTAACTTTAGGAGTGATGGGGTAGGAGACACAAACAGTGAGGTGGTGGTTCTGTAACAAGAACAAAACTGAACGTATGTAGGAATTATTGATAAATATCTGAACACACACAGACATCCTAAAACCTTGTTGGGGCGTCCTTTACTGATTTTAATAAAGGAAATAGTTCCAATTCCTACAATTATGTTGCCTCCAACAATTAAAGCCTCCAGGGCTCCAGAGAATCTATGCAAGGAAGGCTCCTCCACATATTTGTCACTCTCTCAAGAAGCACCAAGGCCTTTACGAGGCTTAAATTTCAGGAATGATGGTGTTTGGTGTTGCTGGGTGAAGTGTTTAATCAATTAATTCTAAAGCTACTCAAGATTTCTGGGGTGCTGGATGTTCTCTGCCCTCGGGGCTCCCAGCCTCTGAAGCTGTTATTGCAGAGGCCTCTTATTTGGGCAATAAAAACAACGAAATAGGGAGTTGGGTGGACAGGGAGGAAAACCTGCCTTGGCTTTGCAGGACAGGTCTGGACACCCTGAAGAGAGATGTGCGAGCCCAAGATGCCACCTCTGGGGTTAAATGGCTGGGATGTGATTTATTTGATGGAATTATGAGGGCCTACCACACCACTTACTGTAACATCTCAGGGAAAATAACAAAATTATCAAGAAGCAGAGCACATTAGCCAGAAAAACTTGCTGTTGCCTAAAAGAGTCCTTGGCTGCTCCAGCCCTCTCTGAGCAGACTCTGTTCCTGCCCCTTGGGCAGCAGTTGATGGCTCTGTGATGCTTGTGCATATTATTTGTGCTGATTGGAAACTGGATGTGGGAATGAGCTGGAGAATCATGACAGGCTGCCTGGAAAATGGGCTGTTCTTAGGAAAAACAGCCTCTGCAGAGAATCTGTGGTGTAACAGAGCTGTGCCAGACACAGCTCTGCTTCTCTGCAGTGCCAGGTGAGCGAGGGTTGAAAGGCAGTGCCTGCCTGGGTCAGTCTGACCTGATCCTGGTCAGTGCTGCTGCTCCAGGGGACAGCACCAGGCCGGGGAGGTGACATGGGGACAGAGCCACTCCTGCAGGGCTGTGGGAACAGCTCCCAGCTGCTCCCTGGGTGGGATCAGCCCTGCCCTGCACACCTCTGCTGCAGGGGAAAGTGCTCCTGTGCCCCCTGGATGTGTCCCTCGGGACAGGGAAGGTGTCCCAGGCAGGGAAAGCAGCTTGGGCTCTGCAGGGCCACCTCGGGATGGGGAGATGAGGTTTGGGCAGAGCCTGGGTATCCTCAGCCCCAGCCTGGCACCATCACAGCACCCTGGAGAATTCCCTTTCCTCGGAGCTCGGCCCTGCTGGAGCCTGGCACTGCTGACACAAACACTGCGAGCTGCTTCTCCAGAGCATGTTGTGCTGTCTCTGTTCCCTCCTTCCACCTGCTCCTCCGAGGGGACCCCAGTCCTGCTAGCGAGCTCGGTCTGTTGCTATGGAAATGCTTGTCACAAATGAAGACTTCCCAGCACGGCAGTGGCATTAAACCCAGGCATTTACATACGCCCCTGGCTCCGGCGGGGCTTGGCTCTCCTGGCTGAGCACAGGGAAGGATGAGGCTGCTTCCCTGTGTCCTGCCGGCCAGGGACACGCAGGGGTGCAGGGATGCTGGGTGGGCAGCAGGGAGCCCTTCCCTTCTGCAATGTGGGTCAGCAGCCAGTCCTGCAGCACTAATGCCTCCTCCTCCTCCTCCTCCAAACACTCCAGCTTTCCCTCTGAAGTGCCGAGCACAGAGCAGCAGTGTCAGCAGCCAGGAGAGAGAAGTCAGGGAAGAGAACTGGAAATAAATGTGCAGGGAGGGCAGCTGTGGAGGCCAAACCTGCAGCAGGGCTTGCAGCCTCCGGGGCTCACTGGGGGATTAAAGCTTCCCCCTGGGAAGGGTTTAGGGGTAACAGGAGTAATCCAAACATGGCATCATCGCCTTCCTTCCCCCCAAGCATTGCTAAGTTTAGCTGTGTTGCTTCCAAGAAGAACTGCTCAGCTAAATCCCAGGGCCTGGCTTTGAAAATTTCAGCACGTCCCCTGTACTGCAAAATCAAAGCCTCTTCCCTGCTGAATACACCTTTGATCAGAACTGTGAGAAATATTTGCAACCATGTGAAACTTGAATGATTTGGGGTTTCATTACACACTTGAAACTCAGACCATTTTCATCAAAGGCATTGCTAAAGTTCACCAACCCTCCAACAGAACCTTTGATGCTTTATGGCTTGCATTTTGTGTAAAACTCGCAGGTTTGCTGGACTTTTTATAAGTGAAACTAGCTGAAAGTGGCTTTGACTGCATTGGAGAACAGACACTCGTCGAGAAGGCAGCCAGGTGAATTTTGTTGCCTTTAGAGCTGCTGCACGCTGTCATGTGGCAATAAAGGGTAATTCTGCTGAACCCAGCAGTCGGGGTTGTGGCTGTAGCTGGGAGAGGAGGAGGCACAGAGCGCTGCTGCGGCTGTGCTCTGCTCGTCCCTCTGGGCTGGAGGCAGCAGCAGGGCTTGGAGTGAGCAAGTCAGGCATTTCTCAGTGCTGGCAAGTGCCTTGGTCAGCCTGGGGGCTGCACCTTCCTTCAGAGCCCTTGGGGAGCTCACAGCTTCTGGAACGTGGGATTCCATGGAGAACAACCCATCCTTGGCCAGCTTCTGTCCCCACCTGGGTGTTTTATCATCTCTAGTGGTTCTGTTCCCCAGAGCATCACTCACTCCCTACCCTCTTGCCTCATCACTGATTTTTGCACCTCCCTTCCCAGCCTGCCACAGTCACAGAATCACACAGAATCAAGCAGGTTGGAAAAATCCTTAGAGATCCTTGAGTCCAGCCTGTGACCCAACATCACCTTGTCACCCAGACCATGGCACCGAGTGCCACATCCAGACTTTCCCTGAACACCTCCAGGGATGCCCTCCCATGGCCTGGGAGCTGGGACCTCTCCCTTCTTGTTCAGGACTGTCTCCTCTCCCTCTTTCTGGCAGTGAGGCTCCCTCTCAGATTGGCAGCTGGGGCTCTTCTGGACTCTGCTCATCCCAAAACCAGCCTGGTCCAGGCAGAGTGGGTTTTTGCTGTTCCTCTGTCCCTGGAGGTGAAGGCTGACCTCTCACCAAGCTCAAAATTCTCCAACTGCAGCGTTGTCTTGGTCCAGCTCAGCTCCTGCTGCTAAGGAGCAGAGAGGTGTGAGGAGAAGAGCAGGGATTTCACTAAAGGACCACAGTCAAAGACACATTAAGGTAGGGAAAGACCCCTAAGATTGAGTCCAAGCATGAAGCAGATGGATAAATGTTAAATTTGCCATTTTCCCAGGCACTGGCTCTGTGTGTGTTTTATTTGCAACTCTGTTCTCTCCTGCAGATCATGGGGATGTTCAGAGCAGTGCTCCCTGCCTGGAGGATTTGCAAACCTTCAGAAGTCAGCAGCCAGAGCCTCTGCTAGTGTTTCCATCGCCCCTTTTGTTTTATGGACCTAACTTCCCTCTGCAACAGCTGGAGCTTGGTTAGGGCTAACCCTTGGTCCAAAGGCACAGCCCTGATGAGACTGAAATGTTGTTCTTCTCTTCAGGGTTGGAAAGGAGCTGGGAGAGTTACACCTGTGTTCCATGTGTCTGCCTGAGACAGCTTTGCATGTTTACATACAAACTTTTGATCCCAATGAAATACAATCCTTGGAAAGTCATGTGTGTAGCTGTAATACAGCAAATGCTGGTCCCTTGCTGCGTGGGGCAGGGGCTGCTGGGGTCACTCAAGGGATGCCAGAAGTGCCCGGCACATTGTACTTTCTGTTCTAGGTGACTGCTAGGCCATGAGACGTGACTTTTGTCAAGATTTCATTATCTTTCATAAGCCAAGCAGCAGGACTTTGATTTAATTATGAGCATGCTTAGCTCAAGTCCAAGTATCCCGCTTTGAAATGCAGCTCTGGGTTTCAAATGTGGCCTGAAACGGTGCCTCTGGTGCTGATGGTGCTGGGAGCACCCTGGCTGCTTCTTTCCCTACTTTTTTCTCCTGTTATTTGACCCCCTCACCCCACATGAGGCTTCCTCTCTCTCAGTGAGGGCTGCAGTGTGCTGCAGCAGCTCTGAGCACTCCTCTGGTGGGAGCAGAGCTGTGATGCCCTGAGGAGCACAGCTGCAGCCAGGATGTCCTGCTTTGGGCTTGAATCACAAAACAGAGGATCCCTGACTTGGAGGGGCTCCCCCCATGCCTTTCTCCCTTGAGAAAACGCACCTGTGGCATGGCCACCATGGCCAGCTCCTCTGAGGTGTCACCCAGCAGAGGCTGGGGCAGAAAATGAAGTGACCGGGGTTGAGGGTGAACTGAAAACCCTTCACCTGCTCGTGGCTCTGCTATCACACAGCTCAGGCATGCTGGGGTCCTGTCCCAAAGCCACCTTCCCCAGATGTGTGTGTGCAGCTGGCCTGGAGCAGCCAGGGGTCAGGAAGCTGTGTCCAGTGAGGACACCGGGGCCAGGAGCTCCCTGTGGCTGTGCGAGCACACAAAGCAGCCTTTCCTTGTTCAGTGGAAGCAAAGCTGCTCTGGTCCTGCCCCCAAGCCCCTCAGACTGACCCCTCAGCCCTGGGCAGGGGGTGACCACGGCTTTGGATGGAGCCAAATGCAGTAAATAAATAGCAAGGGAATGGTAAGAGATACACCAGGGCTGACAAGAGCAGAGTCAAGGCTGAACTTGTTCATCATCACTGGAGCAGGCAGGGAATCTCCTTCCTACCAGGGAATCTCCTTCCTACCAGGGAATCTCCTTCCTACCAGGGAATCTCCTTCCTACCTGGGAATCTCCTTCCTACCTGGGAATCTCATTCGTATCAGGGAATCTCATTCCTACCTTTGCCCACTCAGGGCATTGTGTTCCTGGTGGATCCTGAGCTCACCTCCCCAGTACTCCGAGGCAGATGGAAGTCAAGTCAATGCTGTGTTAGGGACATGGCCAAACACTTTTCCTCTGAAATTGTAATGACCTAAAAACTATGGGGAAAAAATTAAAAATTACTCTTTGGCCACATCTGACCAAGGGCATTCCTGGCCACGCTTTTGTGTCTTGGAGCTGCCCCTTCGAGAATGAGGGTTTGTAGCAGATGTCTGCACACAAACAGGACACAAATATTATTATGGGAGTGGTTTTTCTGTGTGTGGAAGTAGGAGCCAGGCTAGGACAAATTGTTCTGCAAATGGAAGAGCCCAGGGAAATGCAGGCAGCGAAGGTAAAAGGAGAGGGAGGGTCAGTTCTTGCTGGCCAGGCTGATGTGGAGTGGGGATGGGAACAGGAACGGGGTCACCTCACAGTGCTCTGCACACCCTGGGCTGTGGAGGGACACGGTGACATGGAAATAGAGATGTGAGGCCATGAGGGGCTTTAAACCCAGCAGGAGGACAGAGAGCTTGTTCTGCCATCCATCCAGGATGGATTCTGTGGGTTTGGGATCCACACCAGCCCTGCCCTCACGGGCTCCTGTGGTGTGAGCTGAGCTGCTGAGAGCAAAGCCAGCCCGGCCAGGCTGCCTGGACTGCACTCCTGTCACATCCCAGCCCAAAGGAGGGACTTGGCCAAGCAGGGGCTGAGCAGGGAGGAAAGGAGAATGCAGCTGAGCAGCTGGAGAGGGAGGGAGAAGGTCAGGCATGCGGGAGGGAGCTGGTGAGACCACAGAAGATCCCAAGCCGGTGGCTTCCAAGAAGGGCGCGAAGAGCAATTGGGATCCAGGTCTGAAAACTGGGCCCAGGAGAGAATTTGTGAGGGAAGCTCAGCCCAGAAAGTACTCCCTGACATTTCCAGCCAGGGCTGTGCCCCAGCACAATGCCTGTGTGTCAGAAGGACCTGGCACTGTTGGAAACAATATAACTTTCAAAATTTAACTTATTTCTCCAGTCTAGCTTGGTTTGCCTTAGCCTTGGGGAAAAGAAATTTTTTTAGGTTATTTTTAGGAGATGTAGCACCACTCTATGGAGATGGGCTCGACATAACAGACTGGGAGTAGCCCAAAAGATACCCAAATTTAGCGACCATCAACAGAACATCAACAGAACATCAGCAGCCATCTACAAACACTTACCCCAGACAGAAGCTGGCTCTGGCAGAGTTGGAGACATCTAGTTCGGAAAAGACTGATAAGAAAATGAAAAAATGAAGATCTAATTAACATCAGAGGCAAAGAAATTTGGATCCAATAGGAAACCGAATGCTGTGAGGTGCTCAACTTTGGACCAACGAATATTTAACCAATGCATCTCTATGGATTTTGACTGTATAAAATTTGGAGGAAAAGCTTGTAAAAAACCCTATGTGTTTGGAATATTTTCCTTGACAAGTCCTGGCCAGAAAATAAAGTAATTCCTGATTGTCTGTCACTTCCAATATAATGTTAGAGGGTTTTTATTTTCTTCCTGATTTTTGGTGTGCAGGCTGGAAAACGGGGGAGGGCAGGGAAACACCTTTACCCTGCTGCTCACACGGCGCTGTGCCATCCCATCTGTGGCACTTCGGGGTGAAGCCACCCCAAGGCACGCACAGCTTGAGGCTGGACCAGGTTTTGTGTGGGTGCACCCAGTGTGGGGTGCTAGCACTGTGTGCAAACCACCCGGCGTGTGAGAGAGTGCAAACCACTCGGCATTGTCACCCCGAGACAGCAAATCCTCCCCTGGGAAGGAAGGGTCTGTGCCCTACCTTATGCCAGAGGAAAGAAATTGAGGAGGAGCTCCAGGAAAAGCAGCGGGTCCGCTGGGAGCAGAGCGCCTGTCAGACTTGGAAATTAAATGGAAGCACGACAAATCTGGATTGTTCCTGCCAAAACCAACTTTCATTACTTTATAATTCAACACGTGTTACCAGCTCCTATTATTAGAAAGGCAAACTTCCTCCACTGTGGGAAGAGGCTGAGATGGAGCTTTCTAGCCCTCTGTAAGTTAATTACAGTACACATGTTAAAAGCAGCATCTGTCTTAGTCAATCTAGCTGATTATTGCAGCACTTTATTTTTAGTTGTTATCAAGGTGGAGGATGACACTGATATAAGTGGGGAGCTTTGCACAGATCTCGCTCAGACATGTGTTCTCCAAAAGCAGATCTAGTGGCTCTCCTCCCCTGGAGCAGGGCCAGCAAAGCCCCTGATGGACTTGTAGGAAAAGAGTCCCTGCAAAATGCTTTGAATGCAGAGTTACAACAAAGACAGCGAGACCTGCCTGTGAAAATCAGCTGTGGAAACACCAGCAATGGTGGCCCTTTGTGGTAGTCCAGTGGCCAAAGTCTTTGCTGCCTCACTTCTATTCTGAGCTCCCTGTGATGTAAATATTTCAGGCCTCATGACGGAATGCTTTGATTTAACATATAATAAATGTGTTCGTGCCTTTATGTCTAATTCTGCCGCTTGTGATATCTCAATTTCTGGGCAATGTGTGAGTGTCAGGGTGCTGCTGACAGAACCTACAAAATCATGCCAGGTGAGTTTTCCTTGGGAGTATGGGAAGCTTCTCCTGAACATGAGAGGTCTTGAGGTCATGGCTGAAAGTTCAAAGTCTGGCACAGCTCCCCACTCCTGCTTTAGGGCAGTGGTGTTGGTGTCACGTAGGAGGTGTGGAATTGGCATTTGTATTTGAGTGCCCTTGGCTGGGATGCTGCCACTGACACCATTCCCTGTGGAATGGAGACCTGGGAGAACCTTGGTTTGCTTTCTTTCCACAGCACAAATGAGAAGAATCTGCCTCCTTCCCAAGCTAAAATAAACAGGTAAACAAGGGAAAATCCTGAGCAGAAATCCCCTTCCCATTGGATTTTAGAGCAGCAGCCCTCGGAAAGCCCAGGGAATGAGCAGTGTGGAGTCTGACGGCAATGCCTGTCCCCAGGGATGTGCCTGACCTCTGATCCTACGGTCAGGAAACCTCTCCAGCGTGATGGAGAATGGAAAGAGCATTAACAGACCCTCAGCAAATCCAAACCACTGCTACCCCATGGCCTTATCCCCAGAGGAACACTTCCAGAGGTCTTGGCTTCCTGAGCGTGTATCTGTACGAGCCTGAAGCGCTCACATCTCTCTGTGTGCAGTTTCACAGAGGTGCTGCAGGTGCCAGCTGAGGATTTGGTGTGACAGACACCTCGTGCAGCAGATCTGCTGCCTGTTTACCAGATCAAAAGGCAATCTAAATGTGCTGACATCTCCGTGTCCTGTAGCAGCACAGCAGGCTGATGCTGTCTGAGGAGCGAGCAAGCTTTCCCGGGTTTTGTGCAAGGGCTATTACCAGTGTGGGTTTGTCACTCTTTTCATTTCCTTTTCTTTCTTTTTTTTGTTTTTGCCATGCTCTTTATCTTTGCAGAATGACAGAACAAGATGTAGCTGGGAAAGTGATGCCTGACTTGTTATTGCAACGCTGGATTTTAAATGTACAAGGTATATCTGAGGGGGGCCACGACTCCTGGTGCTTCCTCTCCACCCCAGCAGGAGGAAATCCCCACCATGCCCACTCTTCCAGAGTGTCCTGGGCAGAGCAGGAGCCTCAGACAAAGTTTGTCAGGGAGAGCCTCTATTGAGTGATGAGGTGCAGCAAGAACCATCCTTGCTTTCTAAACTCCGTCTCTGAGGAGTTTAAAGGATTATGCAGGTGCCACTGAAGCTTTATACAGCTTGGTCCCACAGGATTGAGGATGGCAAACCAGATATGTTTATATAAAAATAAATTATTAATGATGATAATGATTAGACTAAAAGATCTCCTTCAGAATTATTCACTACACAGGACAGGAGTTATAACTATCAATACAGGACAGAGCCCCAGTTTTGCAGCAATCCTGAAGTAATTCTATTCAAGATAGCAAAGCCAATTGTGGAGTAGAGTGATGTCCCTCATCCACACCAACACCCGTGGACAAATCGAACTCTGCTCTCCTCTCTCACCTGTAACCCAGGAAGGATTTGCAGTCCATGCGTGATGGAGGCTGTGGTATTGTAAGGAGGGCCATTCTGGTGGTACCACACCTGAACATCACACCCAGGTCACTCTGCATGGATGAGAGGGGAGAACAAACAGGACAGGTCTTAAGGGAGGCTCTTTGGGTATTTCTGACTCAGCTGGAGCAGTGGCTCTTGAAATACTTCAGGAAGTGATCACAAAACACTTTGAGGAGCCATGGGCTGGTGTTCCAGACAAAAGGAAGGCAAAATAAGCTGGTTGGGAGGGGAATTAATGTCCCTTGGGACGCCAGAAATGTAAGCCAAAGAAGCCCTGGCTCCTTTAGTCCTGTTTCTGTTGGGCCTGGCCTGCACACAAAGGGTATCTCTGGGATCAGACCACAGCAACAGCTGGAGCAAAGCTGGAGCCGCCGTGCCCAACTCCCACTGACCACCGAGGCACCGCGTTTATTCCAAACCAGCAATGGCTGTGCGATTAGACTGAGCTATTTGTCAGTGGAAGATCCCTTCCAAAGGTCACAGTTGCTGTGTGTTTACTCCCAGGAGGTCTGTGAAGCCACTCTGGCAGGAGGGATGGAGAACACCATGTGCTCCTCTCTGGGGGATGCTCCCACAGCCCTGCCCAAGGCTCCCCTCATGCCCTCTCCCTGTGCCTCCAGCCTTGTGCTGGCTGACCTGAGCATGAGGGGAAGCTGCTTTTCCCTTGGCTCAGGGGGTCTCTGGTGGCTGGGGCTCCTGTGGGTGCCAGGCAGCAGCTGCAGGGGCTGTGCTTGTTCGGAGTGGGCTGTGGAGTGGGCTGTGCCTGGTTGAAGGACTGTGCTTGTCTGGGGGCTGTGCTTGTTCAGGGCTGTGTTTGGGGATCCGTGATTGGGGATCTGTGTTTGTTGGGGCTGTGTTTTGGGGGCTGTGATTGGGGATCTGTGTTTGTTTGAGGATCTGTGCTTGTTTGGGCGGTGTTTGTTTTGGGGGCTGTGTTAGAGCGGGCTGTGTTAGGGGATCTGTGTTTGGGGATCCGTGTTTGTAGGGCTGTGTTTGTTTTGGGGGCTGTGTTTTGGGATCTGCATTTGTGGATCTGTGTTTGTTTGGGGATCTGTGTTTGTGGATGTGTGTTTGTTTGGGGCTGTGTGTTTATTTTGGGGGCTGTGTTTGGGGCTGTGTGTTTATTTTGGGGGCTGTGTTTGGGGCTGTGTGTTTATTTTGGGGGCTGTGTGTTTATTTTGGGGGCTGTGTTTGGGGCTGTGTGTTTATTTTGGGGGCTGTGTTTGTCGATCTCTGTCCGCACCTGAGCCCATCCCGGGACTGCCCCGACCCCCCGCCCCGGGAGCCATCGGGAGTGGCAGTGACCTGGTGCCACCCTAGTGCCCAGCGTGAGCCCCTGCAGAGCTGCAGCCCGGGCTGGAGTGTCCCCACACCCCGAGGGAGCCTTTCCCCCCCGAGAGGATCCGGAGCTGTGTGCAGCCTCTCCCCACCATCCCTGCCCTGCTCCTCCCAGCGCCGCCAGCTGAAGGCACATCAAAAGTGCCTCCTCGTTCGGGAACAGAACTCCCCAGCTCATCCCAGAGACTTTCAGCTTAGCTGCTCTCCCCGTCCCTTTCATGTCTCCTCTTTGTTGGGCGAGTGTGCTAATGCAAGCCCCAAATAAGCACCTGTGCTCGTAAGACATGAACAAATAGGGAAAGGATAATAATATCCAAAGGTTTTACAGCAGAGGTTAAAAAGGCAGACAGACTACAGAGACTGCTCAATAGTGGTTTGCTTGACTGATGTTACAAAGGCGAAAGACAGAAAAATCCTTGGAAAATACCTCTGAGCAGTGATTGCTTTCTCAGAAAGCCTCGCAATTAAGCATGAAAGGAGTCCTTCCAAGCTTCTCAGATGCATTAAAGATGTTATTATGAAATAATTAGGCTACATGGAATAATTTGAGATCCACTCTGTCCTTTACCTCCCCATCTGTTGAGGTCTTTATGCAGAGCTGATATAAAAGGCCTTGGCAGCCCTCAGGCCATCGGGATGCTCCTGGCTCCAGGCTGAGCTGGCCGGGAAGGTGAAATGAGCCCTGGGTGTTAATAACTCCCTGGAAGGTCCAGCCCTGCACAGCCAGAGCCCTGACCCCAGGGTCTGTCTGACACCTCTGGGGCACCAGAGCTGCCCCAGGGTGTCCCACTGCACACCCAGGTGTGTGTGCTGGCCAACATCCCTGAGCTTCTGCAGGGCAAGGAGGGATGAATTCATTCCTAAATCCATTCAGCTGCTGATTGCTATCTTCTCCAATTCATCTTTGCCACATTTACTCTGCTGCTGGCAATGGGAAGCCAGTGTTTCCTCAAGCAAATGTTACATGTGGTTCTGTGTTTCTGGGGAGCTAAAAAGGAAAGACTCAATAGCTTGAAAACCCACAGTGGTGTCAGAGATGAATTCGAGGAGTTTATCAGAGTAAGGCTTTGCTTTTCCTTCCTCTCTGGGAGCTCCTCGGAGAGCCCCTGCCTGTGTCTGTGTAATCCTTCCCACTGTCCCCATGGCTGCTCAGCTTTTGAACCCCACACAGCCCAGCCAGACCTCTGAAAATGGCCTCGTTGGTTGACAAAAATTGACAAAAGAAATTAGCAAAACAGTTGCACTTCACACCTATAAAACTACTGGACCTACAGAAGCTCCATAAAACCAGGGAGCTAACAATTAACATCATCTGGCTCCCAATTCCCCTCTGGAAAGGAATTAGGTAGAGCACAATCCTGCTTGGTACAGAAGGTGAGGGGCAGTTCTCTTCACCCCGTGGAGTCTGAGTTCTGGGATTGCACTTGTGATTTCTGCTGTTTCTTAAACCACCAGCCTGTTCCAGCCTCTCTTTCTTCCTTCTCCTCCACGCCCAGGGTCAGTTTGCCCCCAATGTTATGCTGTTATCCAAACACCTGACCTAAGCTTCCCCTCATTCAGGGGATCAGGCATCACCTCTTCCCAGAAGGAGGGAACTGACAGACAAAGTTCCTGAGCCACTATCCATCATGTTTAAAAAATTGTGGCAGCCAGGTGAAGTTCTGGTGACTGGGAAAAAAGAAAATATAATCCCCATTTTAAAAAGGGGAAGAGCATGAAAGGAATAAGGGAGTGTCTTTACAAACAAACTGAGGGTAAGATAAGACCCATACTGAAAAACAGAAGAAACAATGCAAATGATTTCCAGAGGAATTCCACCAATTGACTCCCCCAAGACTGTGTTAATAAACTACAGGAACAGAGACATAAGAAAGAGAAGAAAGGGAGGTTTGTATTAAGGGTGTCTGCATTAGGGGTGATGTATATTACTGTGTCTGCATTAGGGAAGTCTGTACCTCTCGAGTACCTCAGCCTATGGGGAAAGAGAGAGGGAACTGTGGCTGGGAAATTAGGATAAAAAGAGGCTGTGTCCTCTAGCAATCTGAGAGACCCCATGGGAAATGCCCATGAGCTCTCCCTTTATTCATGGATAAAGTTACAGGACTCCTCTGTCTCCTTTTTGGACATAAACTCTGGTGTTTGTGGATTAATTTTTCCTGACAAGCAGAAGACCTGGAGAGCTGCAAACAAGCCAAGCTCCCAAGGAACCACTGAGGGATCCAAGCACAATTGCTGTGCTTGAGGAAGAAGTTCTGTGTTGCTTGCTCTGCACTCCTATATTCTGCATCTCCACCAGGAACTGCTCTGGATGATCTTTCCCAAGTGCATTCCCATTGAAAGCAGTGGTGCAGAAGCCGGGGTCCTTGCACGGGGCTTTCACCCTCACGAGCTCAGTGGGCTGAGTTAAAAATAGGGTTTGACACAAAGGATTTGACTTGAGGGGGAAAATAGAGACGTTTCTTGCTGGGATTTGCCGCTAAGGAGATCTGTTACGGACCAAGGGAGATGTGCACGTTTCCTGATCTGATATTTTCTTTCATTCCTTGAACTCAGCTGAACTCCGGGTATTGTCAAGTATTTCTTTTGTAAATTCACGGATTAATTAGCTGCAGGACTTAATAAACGTCCTGAGAAAAACACTTTCTGCCTTCTGACGCCACCTTTAATGTAAAGTCTGTTTGACAGGAGGTTTCAGGAACATTTGCCTGTGACTCATCTGAAGCACGGGGGGAGTCTGCATTCCCATTTACCTCAGTGGAAGATGAGCCCTTTTCTTGGGCTGTGAGCAGCGTTTGATGGCTCCTTTCAAAGGGAACTTCATCCTTCCAGAAGATCTTGAGTCTTCAGGGCAGGACTGAATGATCTAAGCTAGGTCTGGCCTTCTTCAAGGCAGTGGTGATGCTCCCTGGCCTTGGGATGGGAACTGTGAAGGGTTTAGGATGCCAGTCCCTGTGCTTGGCATCCCAAACCCTCGGGGAGCTGCTCAGAGTTGTGGGATCACTGAGAGGGCTCCTGGCTGTGTGTGCTACAAACCCTGCACAGCCTCAGGGACCTTCTCCTGCATCATGCAGAGCAAAACTCTGTGTCCAGCTGAGAAACCAAGTCCTGGAGTGAAAAGACCTTTTGTCTTCTCTTCAGCCCTGCAGAGCTCCAAGCAAGAGGCAGAGAAGCAATCAGAGTCCTTCCCACGCTGGAATGGGATGGAATTGAGGACCAGGCTCTCCTTGGCAGAGCCTGCCGGGCCCTTGGGACAGAGACAGCAGTGGAGGGGCTCTCCATCTCCATCCTGCTCCCTCTGGATCTTACAGAGCTGGAAAACAGCCCCGTGGAGCTCCTGGGGTCTCCTGCTCTGTGTGGGCAATATCAGGAGGCACTGGAGGCTGGCAGGGGCTGGCACTGCAGTCCCCAGCAGCAAGCACTGATGTCCAACCCTGGCATCTCGTTATTCCAGGTCCCAGGCCACCAAGGGACCATTTCAGCATGAGTCACTCAAGTAGGCTTGGTATTAGTTTAGATGAGAAAAATTAGTTCCATCATCAAAAGGGCAAGAAACCTTTCTCTTCTTATTTTCTCTGCCTTTTTTTTTTTTTTTTTTTTTTTTTCTTTGTGAAAGCTGCAAGTCTGAAACAAAGAATAAAATCCAAATCCACGGGGATACCCTTAACCCTCAGATCTTGTGGATTTTATCCATGCTTGAACATTTTGTGTGTCTCTGCCTGTGCAAAACGAATTAAAGGTTTCAATCCAGGCTCCTGGTGGAAAAAGTGCTCCCATCACAACTGGCACTAATTGGCTCCCTCGTTAGCAGCTCGTCGAGAAGGCAGGAGCAAAGTCCGCACAGCCTGAGCCCCCAGCAGCTCCGGGAAAGTGGGGGAGCAGCTCCTGGTGCTTTGCCTCTTCCAGGGAACACCACGCATGGCTTTCCAGGCCTGCCAACTTAGTGTTAAATTCCCCTAAATCTTGTTTGCGGCGGCAGCGTGCCCCTGACGGATTAATGGAGCTGGGAGAGAGGCAAAGGAACGTGAAGGAAAGGCTGCAGTGGCATCACCCAGGGCTGGTGCTGAGAGCAGGGACCAAAACCTGAAGTGCTGGGGTGCCAAGGGAGCGCAGCCCTGCCCGCAGCAAATGAGGCATTTTCATGGGAGAAAAACATCAGTTTGGGCTCCCCTGCAGCTGGAGGAAGGGGAATTGCACCTGGGAAGTGTCTCTGTGGTGGCTACAGTGCTTCATCCATCAATATTAATAATAACACATAAAACTGGGGCTTGCATATTATCTCCCAATGAGCAGGAGCCAGACACTGGGTTCCATGTAATTTAATTTCAATTAGTGCACTGGAGCTTTTTAAAGAATGGACTATATATTCTTCTGCAGTAACTCGCAGACTATTAAACACAACGCCGAAAAATTTTTATGTAAATGAGAATTATCTTATTGGCTTTAGTATCTTTCTCCCTCTCCCTTCCCCAGGTAATTGGGGAGGAAGGTGCTGGGGAAAAAGAAGCAGGTGATGGGAAACGTGAATAATGAAACCTCTGCAGCATTGCCTCCTGTTAGATGCAGGAGCCCAAAATATATGTGTGTGTCAGTTTAATTTAATTTGCTGTTAATTAGCTTAAATGGCAGTCTTACCTTCGTGTGCTTTCACTGCATTTCTGTCCAGGCCCTCATTAGGCAGAGGGATGAAGCAGGTGCTTGTTAAAAATCCCAGAAGTGCCTATTTCCATTACAAAGCTACTCCCAGCACTCTGGTGAAGGAGCTGAAGCCTTGTCCCCGAGTACAGCTGCTCCGAGAGGGGGAGAGCTCCTCTTCTCACAGCTCGCAACACCAGAACAGTAATTCCTTAATAAAATGAGAATTTAAAATACAAGGTGCAGCAGCAGAAAGTCATTGAATGGTTTGGGTTGGAAGAGACCTTAAATCCCATCAGTGCCACCCCTGCCATGGCAGGGACACCTTCCACTGTCCCAGGCTGCTCCAAGCCCTGTCCAGCCTGGCCTTGGACACTGCCAGGGATCCAGGGGCAGCCACAGCTTCTCTGGGCACCTGTGCCAGGGCCTGCCCACCCTCACAGGGAGGAATTCCTTCCCAATATCCCATCTGTTCCTGTCCTCTGGGAGAGGGAACAATTCCCTGTGTCCTGTCCCTCCATGTCCTGTCCCTCCATCCCTTGTCCCCAGTCCCTCTCCAGCTCTCCTGGAGCCCTTTAGGCACCAAAAGGCCACAATTAGATCACCTTCTCTCCTCTAGAACAAACAAGGCCAATTCTCTCAGCCTTTCCTCATAGGAGAGGGGTTCCACCCCTATAAATCCAATAAATATGGAGGTGTGTAGCTCTCTCCAAGGCCAGGTGGACAGCAGGCACTCAGAAATCTGCCTGGAGGATTTAGGTGCTCACTTCCCACCAATTTCCAGTTCATGGAAAGGATGACACTTCTACAGGGACATGGAACTGTCTTTTGAATGCAAATCATTCAGAATCGAAGGTCCCAATTATTTCATTCAGGCCAACAAAGGAAATTGGAAAAAAATCTAGGTTTGATTTAAATCAGCCTGGATGAACCTGGGAGAGAGGGAAGAGGCGGGAAAGAGGCAGCAGGGATGGAAAAGGGCACGGAGAAGGAATGCAGCGTAGGGAGTGTGCTTTCAAATATTGATATGGAAAAGGTATAAATAGAAACAAGCACATGCTTGTGGAGCTAATAAAGGGCTTGTTTACAAGTGAGCAGTGAGGTTCATTAAGAATGGGAGCGAGCACCTGCTCTGAAAATAAGGGAAACACTTAATGAGAGCACAGAGAGGGTGGAGAAAGGGCTTTGAGGCCAAATGTGCTCAAAAAAGAGAAAAGTTCAGCACCTCTCGTGGTTCACCTTCAGCATTTGTGTGCAGGGTCCCAGGCCATGGGCAGGGGGTCACAGGAACAGCTCCAGGGCAGAGCAGGGAGCTGGCACCAGGAGCTCAGGATCAGAGCATCTGCTTCTCACTTACTCCAAGGAGTGTTAAATCCAAGCAAAGGAAACAAATACCTCCACTCATTTCTTATTTTCAATTCAGCTGCTTCTCCAGCCTTCTTGTTTTCACTTTGTCTGGCTCCAGGTGGAGAAAAAATCCAGGCAGGGAGCAAAGTCTAAACTCCCTGGCACGTGTCCTGCTCGCACTGCCTGCAGCCGATGGCGTCAGCCCTGCAGGGGTTCAGGCTGTGGTGCCAGCAGGTTAAATCCTTCCTTGTATTCACCTTCCCAAGGTCGTGCCCTGACCAGTCCTTAAGGAGCAGATGTGATGAGGATAGGAGGCTTTGGTCCTGGCTGGGGAGGGAGGGTGATGGCCAAATAACCTCATGGAATCACAGAATGTCCTGAGCTGGAAGAGACCCACAGGGATCGTCCAGCCCAACTGCTGGCCCTGCACAGACACCCCAGGAATTCCACCATGGCCCTGAAAAGAAGTGTGGAGGGGAAATGGAGGGTGGTGAGAAAGAACATCCATCTTTCTCCTCTGACCTCCCTCCAGAAGAGCTCTCTGGAACCTGCCCTGCCATCGGGGATGTTTCTCTGACCTGATATTCATTTTTCTCATCTTTTGCTTAGTAGGAGCTGGAAATAACACGTAGGGCATGTCCTGGTAGCCCTATGGCATCCTTGCTGTGGGAATTGTCTGCCCAGGGCCTTCCTGCCCTTCCCGGGGCTGTGACAGCTCTGCAGCACCACTCCAGCACCCTGCACCTCCCACCTGGAAAGAGGGACTTCTCTGCAGTCTGGTACCAGTGAAAGACAAGAAAAATAATCTCCTTTTCCCTCCCTGCCAGCCAGCTCTGCCTGGGACAGAATAATTCAGGGATGGTGCTGGGAGAGCTGTGGCTGCTCCTGGGAAAGGATTTGAAACTGCAGCTCGGCACACCAGGCTCTGCCCCAGCTCCCCTGGACTGGCCTTTGGGGTGAGGATGAGCAAGGCCTTGGCTGGAGAGCAGCCTGGCAGGGAGCACTTGCTTTCCACGGGGAATGGTTCAGTATTCCTTGGTGGCACTGCCCTGGGAGCGAGGTCTGAGTGTTTGTCACAGAGTGCTCCTGGAGTCACCAATCTCCCATATCTGCTCAGCAAAGGGCTTTGGCTCAGCTCCTGGCACACTGAGCACTTGGACAGCCTTAAACTTTGTGTAACTTCCCGGGCAGCAGTGCAGGGGAAGGTGCTGATCTCCTCTTCCAGGTGATGCCAAATGAGGAGATGGAATGAAGCTGCGTCAGGGCAGGCTCACAATCTGTCACAATCTGTCACCAGCCACGAGCAGGAGAGGGTGGGCTTGGCCTTCCTGCACATTCCCGCCGGGATGGGTTTGTAGGGCAGATGGAGAACGAGCTCCCCGGTCTCCCCTCAGAGCCCTGCTGTGAGGATGAGGAGTAAAGAGCCCATTTGTTCAGTCTGCCAGCATGAGCTGATTTCATACTCCGTGTTTAGCAGAGAAGCTGTTTCCCCTTGAGCAGAGTTATGCACTTTGCAGTTCCTTCTTTAAAATGACTTAGTTATACATTTGCTCCATGTTATTTTGAATTCTCTTGAAGATCAAGGACACTACAAAGCCAGCAAGATAAAATTAGCATCTGAGCTGTAGCCTTTGCTTGGTATAAGAAATGCAGATCAGCTTCACTTGCAGTGAATGCTGGAAGGTGAATTTCATTTATGTCTTCCTCCAGCAGACCCAGTTCTGCCATCCCTGTTTGTTTTGAGTGCCACCACAGCCCCTAAGCTGTCCCGGTATTTCCGTACAGCTGCTGCCAGGGAAAGTATCAGACCACAAAATCGGACCTCCAACTGATAAGGAATCAGTTTGTTCCGAATCAGTTCTTATCTGCTCACAGTGCGGTCCCTGGGAGTTTCAGCAGGGGAGCAGTCAGGCTGCGTTTGTGCACAGCACCAACCCTGGGGTGTTCAAAGGCTCCTGGAGAGAGGAGGGAGCCTGGAGAAGAGCCCCAGGAAAGACCTAAAGATGGGAGAAGTGCTCTGAGATGGGGCTGTGAGGGCCACTGGGTCTGGGTGGTGTCCATGCAACCATCGTGGGGGGAAATGCTCTCAGGAAGAGGTGCTGGAGGCCACTTCAGCACAGCACAGGGATGAAAAACCTCTGGTGCTTTAAAAGGCAGATTAACCCACAGGAAGTTTGGCCAAGGTGACCTAAAGACCTCTCAATCCCTTCTCCTCAAGGCAAATTTCTTACTCAGGAGCTTTCCAGGAGTTTCACAGACTCAGCCTGTCTCCAGCTGGAGATCAGTGGAGAGCCTCACCCACAAGGATCAGTGACTCCCTTCTCCTCACAGGACTGCCTAGAACCAAACACATGATCAAGAGCATGGAGCAGGTGCTCCTGGAGCTCTGGCAGGGTTGGTGCCATGACCATTTCCCTGGGGAAGCTGTTCCAGGGTCCAACCACGCTCTGAGGGAAGAACCCTCACCCAGTGTCCCGCCTGGACTTTCCCTGACTCAGCTTCATTCCATCTCTTCACCTGATGTCACCTAAAAGAGGAGATCAGCACTTCCCCTCCACTACTGCCCTGCAAGTGGAACCAATTTTAAGCCTCAATGTACAAGTTCTCAATGTGACAACAACTGAGCAAAACCCCACTGAAAGCACCCGAAATCCAAGGAGAGAATCTGCCCAGCACCACTTTGACACAAGGTGCTCCCTTCCATGCATTCAGGTGCAGGGGTGGGGTAGAACGGGCCATGAAATCCTGAGCAGGAATTCAAAGTTTAGATCCTTTTTTTTTTTCCTTTGGCCACCCTTTGAGCCTTTACCCATCATCTGCAGCCTTCATCCCTCCTGCTGTGGACTTGCTGGTGCCAGGCCCTGCTATCTCCTTGAAAAGAGACCCAGAGCTGACAGCCTGCACAGCACTGGCCCTGTGGGTCTCCCTGCATTGTCTTCTCCACCTGCACCAGGAGGTGACTGGAAGTGCATCCACACGATCCAGACCAGAGCTCTGGGCTCAGCAGCCTCCCGGTCCTGCAGCTCAGGGTCTGGAGCACTGACCCCAGAAGCAAAGGTTTCGTTTGAATCTGGCACATCCTAATCTTTTATTCATGGTGGGTCATCCATGGCGACAATGAGTCAAAGCAGGAGGAGGAGGAGAAGAAGAGATTAGAAGAGCTACAAAACTGCCTGAAGATGCGATGGGATCTCAGGGGGGACGGTCAGGATTAAAAGACTGATTTCAAAACTGGCAAATTACTTTAAACGCTTTATGTTTACAAATTCTGCACCCAAAACCCAAGGAGCTCCATATTCCCAGCAAATTAATTCCCCTGAAATAAGGGATGTATTTTCTGTCTCTGTGTTTGCAGGTGTTTCAGAACAGCTCTGAGTTTTTGCAGTATTTGAGATGATTTACTGAGATCTAAGTTGGGTTGTCAGTGAGCATAACCAGGTGTCAGTCCCTTGATCTTCATTGATTTATATCAATGTATGCCAGTTCAGGATTATTCTTGCAGGAAGATGGCTCTGAGTACCCAAGCTTTAAAGCCCAAGTTAGTTTAATTGGACTCACGGGCAAAGTGTTTCATGTTTCCAAAGTGAATACTCCATAGGATGAGCACAAAGACACTTTCACAGGGTTACTGATGCAAGCTTAAAAGGAGGTGTTTTTCTGGGAATTGTGCTGCCATTTGTGCTCATGGATTTACAGAGAGCCAGCAGGAAACAAGGCAAACATGATCCATCTGGAACCACTGGCACCACTCTCCCCTCCCTAACAGCCACCAGGCAGACCTGGATACTCAAACAGGATCAAGTTATCTGCAACCACGTTCTTTGTTAAGGTAATTAATGTTGTGCGTGGAACTAAAGATGGATACGTGCCACAAGCATCCTGATCCAGAATCTGGCTCTTTGTACCCAGATCCTTTTGTTTGTCCCATTAGAGAAGTGAGTGACAGTGAATTTTAGCTCTGGAGCCGACTTTGCACAGTCTGAAGGAGGTGGGAAGCTGGATCAGGGCTGGTGTGTGCCTCGTTTGCTGGAGGCACCAGAACACTGTGTCCTCATTCCCAAATCCCCAGGGAGGACGCTCTGCTTGTGAAGCAGCCCTGCCCTGCCTGAGAGGGCACCAGCAGAGCAGATCCTGCTCAGCCCTGGCACGGGATGAGCTGTCAGGGCAGGTCACTGTCCCTGATGGGCTGCTGACCCTGCAGGGATTGCAGTTGGGACAGCCAAGTCTCCTTTTGCCCAGGGCAAAGGATAAAGTCTTTAAGGACCCTGGATCTCTGTGACTCCCAGAAAGTAGCAGTAGCACCCAGCAAGTTTCCTGCCTCACTGTTTTATGCTGAGGGCAATATTTCCAAATAAAAGACAGTCAAGGGAGGAGCAGGATATGTCACCTTCCAGCGTGCAGGACTTTCATTTGTGAAACACACAGAAAATTAAGGACCCTTCAGTTTTCCTGCCACCTCTTCCATGATTAAAACAAAAGAGGAGGGATTGTGTTTCACTCCTCTAACATCTGCCTAAACCCCCCTGAAATGTTTTGCTGCATGCTCAAGTTACTCTCATTTGAGGCTTCACACTTTTTTTTCTGCTGTTATTTTACCTTTCATTATCTCAGTGTTTCCAGATGAAAATAGCCCCTCTCCAGCAAATCACTGGATGTTTTTCCTGTGTTGCAAACAGATTGCTGCCCTGCCCCTCCTCAGCATCCAGCCCCTGGCAGCAGCAATATCCCTTTCATTGGATGGATCAGGAGCATCCTGCATCCTCCGTATTGGTTTCCCCCAGATGGTGGGATTGATGTGATGGAAATTTCCATGAGTTCAGTTACCTGTCCTAACACAAAACACAGACACGTGTGGGTGCACCCCTACGCTGCTTTTCACCTCCTGCCTCCAAGCCGATGTGGAAGCTGTAGGGAAAAGACAAATGTTATTTGCCAGTTAGGTCTCCTAATTACAGGATGTGTTTTTGGGAGGGAAAAAAATTGTTTTCACTTGCAGTCTCTCCAATCTGTTTTGAATTAGGAGACACTTAGGATTAGAAAGTGTTTTCTCATTAGAACAAATGTCACAGATTTAAAAATCTCTTCATTTAAATTCCTCCTGATGTTCTTTGGCTTGAACGAGTGAGCTCTTAATGTCCGTTTTAATTAAAGCGTTTCCGTGGGATTTCAGCCTGGGCACCTAATGACAGCAGGTCTCGGGGAAGTGGATGTGCTCCAGCTGAGAAGGGGAACTCCTGGATGGCAATTGCAGCAGAAACTCTCCTTTTGGGGCTTTTTAGGGAAAAATGCTAAAGGACACACAAATTAAGATCTGCCTAAGAAAGGATCCCATGCTTCCAGCAGGCAGAAATGCCACATGGTTTGGGAGGCGCTGGCTGGGTTTGCAACAGGATTGATCTGTGTTTCCCAAGCCACTGTGATTTTTTTCTCTTTTTGCTGCTGTTCTCAGCCATCAGCAGAGGCTCTGGCAGCCAGGCAGGGCTGCTGGGCTCAGGTTTAGCACCCCATCCCTGCTGCCAGATCCACCCTCACCCCACCCACTCCCCACACGTTTCTCCTCCCCATTCAGGTGAAGGTTTGGTGCTTCCCCCCCTCCCCAGCAGCTCCCGTGGTGCTGGATCCGTTTATCAATGCACACCCACGGAGCTGCCGGTGAGCAGGACCTTGGCAGCTTCCCCAGGAAAGAAATCCTTTGAAACACCAGCTTTCACCAGGCAGGTGTCAGGTGCTACAGGAAAGTGCTGTCAAATAAAAGCATTGCTTGAGTACAACCGCATCCCTCTCCTGGAGCATGGCAAAGGCGGTGGCAAGCACTCTGGTGGGGAATTGGATTATCCTCAGCTCCTCAGTGTTCTTCCTTTCCAGCCTGGACAGCCCCCGCTTCTCCTTTTTCCCTGGAGCAGCCTGGGACAAGGAGATGGTCCCTGCCTCTGCCTCACTGTCTTGGTTTGAAAGACAGGTGTCTGCCAAGGCAGGCAGGAACCTCCCTTGGAACAGGGAATATGACCCCTTTTCCTTCGGAATTATTGTAACTTTGAAATCAAGGAGCTCTCAAGCAAAAGATATGGGAAAAAAGGAATAACAGCTCTTTACTAATAGTTAGAGCAAGGCAATAATACAGAAACAATGGTTTAGGTAGACAAAGTCAGAATCCAACCTGCACCCTGTCAGGGTGGTGCTGCAGTGCAGTTCAATGGTGGCTGCAGTCCCGTTGGAGTGATGGATGTGCTCTTGTTGAAATGGTGATCTTGTGGAAAGGTCTCGTTGCTCTCTGGAGGTCCAGTGGTGGCTCCTGAGCTCTTCTCCTCTGGGAATCAGTGGGAAAGGTACCCTGGTGTTCCAGGGTCTCAGTTTATGTGCAGGTGGGAATGTTCAGTTCCTCCCCTCTGGGCAGGGCATCTCCCAATGGCTGATGGAATCTGTGAGTCACTCCCGGAGCCCTCGATGGCCATGAGCAGAGCTAGCCCCGATGGTGTTAGCAGGGCTGGGTCACTCCTGGGGACATCGATGGCCATGAGCAGAGATAGCCCCGATGGTGTTAGCAGGGCTGGGTCACTCCTGGGGACACTGATGGCCATGAGCAGAGATAGCCCCGATGGTGTTAGCAGGGCTGGGTCACTCCTGGGGACATTGATGGCCATGAGCAGAGATAGCCCCGATGGTGTTAGCAGGGCTGGGTCACTCCTGGGGACATTGATGGCCATGAGCAGAGATAGCCCCGACGGTGTTAGCAGGGCTGGGTCACTCCTGGGGACATTGATGGCCATGAGCAGAGATAGCCCCGATGGTGTCAGCAGGGCTGGGTCACTCCTGGGGACATTGATGGCCATGAGCAGAGATAGCCCCGATGGTGTTAGCAGGGCTGGGTCACTCCTGGGGACATTGATGGCCATGAGCAGAGATAGCCCCGATGGTGTTAGCAGGGCTGGGTCATGCTGAACACAAAGAACACTGCCCCACCTCTTTTAACAGCTTATGGAGATGGCAATAGAATACAGACTTTTGGTTACACCTTCCATGGAACCTCAGACACTCACCATCCCAGGGGATCCCACAGGAGAAGGACCTGGAGGCCAAGAGCCATCCAAGGTGGGAGCAGCATGTGGGCAGAGTTTCCTCATGCTCAGTGGAGGTGTTGAGAAAACCAAACACAGAGCCAGACCTCAGCATGGGAATCACACAGCTGGGGAAAGGCAGGGACCTCGCCTGGGCTCGCTCCTTCCCTCCTTCAGTGATGAATAAATCTGGAGACAGTTAATAATGAAAGGCTATTAAGATAAGATTTAGTCTTTATTGTTCTCGTGTTTCCTTCATTTGTCAGGCGCTTGAACCAAACAGAGCAAAGTCGATCTGGGAAACGCTGCTGATCCCCAGACAGAGGCAGATTTATTGGTGCTTGTGCCCAGCCGAGGGAGGAGGAGCCACCTGGGCAGGTGTGGCCCTGGGGAATCAGAGCCTCTGCTCCTTTTCCTCAGGACAATCATTTAGAGCAGTCACCTTCACTTGGTAGCTCATGAACAGTGTCACTGCAGGAGCTGGGCAGCATTTCTGGGCCAAAAAGGACCTTGACAGACAAAGTGGACTTTTCTCAGGAAGAAAACCATAGGATTACGGAATGGGTTGTGTTGTAAGAGATCAAAATGTCATCTCATTCCAACCCCACCTGCCACCATCCCAGGCTGCTCCAAGCCCTGTCAAACCTGGCCTTGGACACTGCCAGGGATCCAGGGGCAGCCACAGCTTCTCTGGGCACCTGTGCCAGTGCTGTCTAACCACCACAGTTCAGGCAAATTGGTTTATTTTTAATGATCCTTGGAAGTAATAGTCTTTATTTGCTCCCCCCTCCCCAACACAGTAAGTGGTTTTTTGCCTTTTTAGAGAGATTCCTGTTTGTGCTGCCTCCCACTCAGGGCCTCTGAGTCGCTGCATGTCCTGGTGAGGTGGAGGGAGTGCTTAGGAGCAAACCTTTGATTTCCTCAATGTAACAGTAAGAAAAACATAAGAAAATAAGCACAGGTCTTGTTCTCAGCCCATCTTCAGCTGCATGTAGTGTGCAGATCCTGGAAGGAAAGGCACCTGGATAAACACAGGGAATGGGCACAGCCCGAGGCTGCCACAGCTCCAGGAGTGTTTGGACAGAGCTCTCAGGGGTGCCCAGGGTGGGTTTGTTGGGGTGTCTGTGCAGGGCCAGGGGCTGGACTGGATGATCCTGGGGGTCCCTCCAGCTCAGGACATCCTGATCCATGATTCTGTGGCTCTCTGTCAGGAGTTTCTGCAGCAGGAGCCTGAGGGGAAACACGCAGCCCTTCCCGAGACAGCAGCAGTACGGATCCAGCCACCTGCGAGGCGTCTGCTTTGGAGATCATGTTCACAGAGATTTTCTCCTTTAACATGAAGTGGATGAGCCCCAGCTCCCCCGCTTCCAACCTTCTTTTATTGCTTTTAGACTGACTTTGAGATGGGGTGGAAAAAGAAATCTGAGGGAGGTGAGTTCCAAGGTCAGCGCTGCTCACCCGGCTCTGTCATCCCACTGAGCTCAGAAATTGGTGTTAACACCTCCTGGAAAGAACAACAAATATAAAAGGAGAACCTTGCTCAGACTGGGAAGCAGACCCATTACTGGGGCAGCCACTGCAGAGCAGGAGTCTGGCAGGACAGCAAATCCCGCCCAATTCCTATGCCAGTTCAGCCCAGATGTGATCCCAACCCCTGGCAGCATCCTGGGCATCTCCTAGGAGATGGAGAAAGCTGCCTTTTTAGGCAACTTATTCTTTTAAACATCACAAAGCACCTGTGTATATCTCATTCCTCTTCTATTAGAAATCTGCTTTGGCAGAGTGCTCTTTTTTATTTTATTTTTTTGCTTGGTCTTTAAACATCTCCTGATAACGGGGCTTCGTGGTGTGGAAAGCACAAATTAGTTCAGAGCCTTTCATCTGCATCCCCCACCCCTCCCACTTACGATTCCCTTCAGTGGGATTCACAAAATCTATTATTGCTGCTGTAGATTGGCCACGGTGTGACTTTGGAGAAAATTCTTTCTATGTTGACACTGTTGCTTCATTGTTATTCTTTCTGTACCGGTGAAACAAGATGAAAAATTCATTAAAAACAGAGAAAAAAAAAAATGAGGAAAGAAACCCACTGGTATTTCTCTATCTCCCAGCACAAAAATCAAATGTGGAAGACTGCAAACAGGGTGATGGGAGGAGAAGGGTGAAAGGGTTAAGTGTCTGAAGGATTCACAGCCACACGCAGTGTCTGGGACAAACATGGCAATAAAGAGAATAAAAAGGACTTGTCATCTCCTTCAGGGGGTCCCATTATCAAATTCGGAGCCAGAGAAGGCTCTCACAGGTGGACTCACTTTCTTTGGGATGTTTCAGCAGGCAGTGACCCCTTGGAGGAGCTCTGGGGACTGCCCATGGCCCCAGGGAGCTCTCCAAGCAAGGGCTCTGCCCTCGGCCCTGCTCCCATGGAATCACAGGAGAGAATGTCCTGAGCCGGGAGGGACCCCCAGGATCATCCAGCCCAGCTCCTGGCCCTGCACAGACACCCCAACAATCCCACCCTGGGCATCCCTGAGAGCTCTGTCCAAACACTCCTGGAGCTCTGGGGCTGTGCCCATTCCCTGGGGAGCCTGGGCAGTGCCCAGCACCCTCTGGGGGAAGAACCTTTCTCTGATCTCCAGCCTGACCCTGCCTGGTACAGCTCCAGCTGTTCCCTGGGTGCTGTCCCTGTCCCAGAGCAGAGATCAGTGCTGTCCCTTGGGAGGAGCTGCAGACCATTATGAGCTCTGACCTCAGCCTCCCTTCCCCAGGCTGAACAATGCAAGTGCCCTCAGCCCCTCCTTGCGTGGCCCCTCCACCCCCCCCCCGCCTGAAAGGTCCCCACATTCTCCCCTTTCCAGCCAGGCTGGCACCTCCAGTCCCCACATGGCCCCAAGCCCCCACAGACATCACCTCTACTCTGGTTTGCCCCATTTTCCCAAGCAGGGAGGCAGGAGGTGGTGGGGAGGGGACAAGCTGAGGGAAACTGAGGCACAGACAGACTCTGCTGGCAGTGGGGCACTGGAACCAGCTCCCCACCACACCAGTGCTCTGGTGGGCTCCCAGAGCCTCCTTTCCATCCTCCTCTCCAGATGCCCTCCTCCCATCACCTCTGGCGATGGTGTTGGTGACGGGGTGCTCTGTGCACAGCCCTGTGTTGAGTTCTTCCAGAGCCCTCTGAATTTCCCAGGCTGCAGCCTCAAGGACACCTGCTCAGGACTGGAGGGACAGACCCCATGGGAAGGCACAGCCAGAGGAGCTGGGCCATGCCCTGGAGCTCCTCCTCACCAGGGGGACCTCAGCAAGATCACTCTGTGTGGCTCTTCAGCCTCAGAGCAGCATGTGGCTGCTCAGGGCAGGCAGAGGGGCTTGGAACAGCAGCTCCTTGGCTCTGCAGCTCGGAGCTCCCCATCCACCCTCCCCGGGATGAGGAGCAGCTCCTCTGGCTCCTCACATGGAATGCCACACCCCACAGGTGCCTTGGGACCGGACGGGCTTTGCTGAGCTGTCCCACAGCATCCTGGCATCCAAGCCAGCACCTCCCAGGGCAGACAGGGGCTTTGGACAGCAGGGAAAGGCTGGAGGGGGCCTGGGCTCCAGGGAGATCAGGGGTGGCTTGGGCTCTCCCTGGGCACCAGGAACAAGGGGCAAGACCCCTCAGGGCTCCTCCCAGGGACCTGCCCCAGTAGCCACAGCAATGACCTGGGGATGGGACAAAATGCACCCTCAAAATGAGACCCTGGATGTCCCTTCCAGCCTGAGCTCTCCTGGGATCCTGAGGCTCCCCAATCCTCTTCCCTAACCTGCTGCAGGTTTGCTCCATAGCTGCAGCTTTTTATTCTCGTGACAAGTCTTGATCTCCACAATTATCACTACATTATTTTCCATCCCAGGGAGGGGGCACCCCCAAAAATAATGGCTGAAATATATTTTAAAAATAAAAATGACAAAACATTTCCCAGGATCTCTGCTGAGGGATGTCACAGGGGAAGAAAAACTCTCTTTGTGATCAAGAGACTGAACTTCAAAACACCCAAACTGCACATCTCCGCGGGGCACCTTTCTGCAGGGTTATTAATAAGAAATAATTGTTTTAAATGCAGAAAAGTCTGTGTACTTTCTATTCCCTTCCAAAAGCCCTGCATCACTTGTCCTTAATGAATAATGAAAGATGCTTTTGTATTGCTTCCCACCCATAGACTTTCAAGTGATTGTTAAGCAATAATAAATAGGACTCTAAAGAAAATCAGGGCTTGATGAAAACTTAATTCTGGACTAATAAGAGAAGCACCTGCTGTTGCACAAGTTTACAGACGTTCCTGGGGCTTTGGTGGGTGGAGAATTTTGGTGAAATCTCTGAATGTTCCAACATTGGAAAAATATTACTAAATGATTCTGAAATGTTGTTGTGTAGCCCCATAGGAATTAGAATTTGGAGGCCCTTAATCCTCCTTTGCCGATCTCATTCTGAGGGAGGATTTATCGTGAACAGCCAAACCCAAAGAAGACGTTGTTTTCTGAGGAGAGAGAGCAACATTCCCTGTCAGACTGTGGGATCTGGAGTTCATGGAGAAACAATGTGTTCCACCTGGAAGCTGATGTGGCTTTCAACCCTGCCAAGGCAAGCCCACTCTGCAGGTGAAAAACTGAACCTTGGACAGGATATCATGGAATCACGGAATGGTTTGGGTTGAAGGGACCTTAAAGCTCATCTTGGAGCCATGGGCAGGGACACCTCCCACTAACCCAGGCTGCTCCAAGCCCTGTCCAGCCTGGCCTTGGGCACTGCCAGGGATCCAGGGGCAGCCACAGCTTCTCTGGGCACCTGTGCCAGGGCCTGCCCACCCTCACAGGGAACGATTCCTTCCCAATATCCCACCTAAGCCTGCCCTCTGTCAGCCATGAGTTGCCCAAGAAAAATTAAGCTGAAAAAACAATTGCTCACGTTTGGATTGGTAGGTACTGAGTTCTTGCCTCCAGCCCACAGCCAGACAGGCCTTGATTTTGGCAACAGAGTTCACATCCCTAAGGGGTCTCTACTGCTGACCAACCCAACCTTGAGAGGTATCTCTGCGCACTTTGACACTGCCACCAATCCCATCAGGAACCAGGGCTATGTTGGGTACCCTCGTGTGACTAAACACTTAAACATCGCTATAATTCTGATGGGATCAGTGGGGAAAACTTGAGGGGGGATTTGCCTCTGCCTTGATTGTCAGTTGATCATTTGTGCTGTGGCACTATCCCAGACATGTAACAGGAAATTCTTTTTTCACTGAAAGGGCTGCCCAGGGCAGCGGGGGGTCACCATCCCTGCAGGGATTTAAAAGCCATGAGGATATGGCACCTGGGGACATGTGTTAGTGATGGGCTTGGCAGTGCTGGGGGAATGGTTGGACTTGATGATCTTAGAAGGCTTTTCCCACCTCAGCGATTCTGTGATTCTGTGATTTATGACTGTGTGCACAACTGTGATGGGTCGCTCCTGCTGGTGAGCTCTTGCCCTTCTCTAACACGCTGTTGAGAGCAGCTGCACAAAATTATTTGCATTAACGTGACCTGAACACGGTTCCCGTGAGCCGGGAGCGCACAGCGGGAGCCTGTGGAACCCGTGTGCCACCTCCAGCTGATGCTGTCCCCGCACTGCCAGCGCTGCTCCCCGCACACCTCCGCACGTGCCTGTCCCTGTAGTGCCGGGGCTCTCAGCGTGGGCTTCCCACGCGCTGAGGCAGTGACGAAATGCTGGACGCTCATTTCGCTCAGGAAACAGCATTTTCCCAAGAGAAGCGTTTTCTTCCCGGTGAGTGCCAGGAGCAGGCGGCCACAGAACGGAGCAGCCGAGCTGAGCATCGCTCTGTTCCGAGAGCCCCCGGGGCACAGCGGCCGGGCTGGAGCTCCGCGCTGGAGCGGCGGCTCCGCTCCGCGCTCAGCGGGGACGCCTCCGGTGCGAACTTGGGCTGCGGCTCCGGTGAACCGGGTGTAGGCAAAGAGCGAGCGGTGCCGGTGCGGGCGCTGGGAGAGGCTGTTCTGCGGGGCCGGAACCCACCGACCCCGGGACCCCCCGAGATGGCGCCGGTCCCCGCCGGCCCCGCACCGGACCCGCGCCCGGAGCATCCCGCGCGCCGGCCCCGCCCGCGCCCGCCCCGCTCGGGACTCTTCCACCGCGCCGGCGGCCGAGCGGGAGGGAGCGGGCGGAGCGGGCGAGCGGCGCTGCCCCGGGCCGAGCCCCGGCGGCGCTGCCCTGCCCGGCACAGCCCGGTAAGGGCGGATCGGGGCGGGCCGCCCCGCGGCGGCAGTGGGGGCGGGCGGCGGCCGGCGGTGTGTGCGGCCCGCGGTGTGCGCTCCCCCCCGGCGCGGGGCCGTGGTACGGTCGGCGGGAAGGAGCCGCGGCGCGGGGCGGTGCGCGGCACTGAGCCGGCGGCTCCCGCGGGCGAGGCGGGACGGGCCCGGCCCTCCGTCCGCACGGCACCGGCACCGAGCTGCCCGGCACCGACCTGCCCGGTGAGTGCTGCCGCCCTTCCCCCGGCTGCTGCCCCAGCGTGCGGTCCGTGCTGCCAGCGCGCGTCCCCCTGCTAGTGACTTAGTGTCGCTTTATTATTATTTTTTTTCCTTCCAATCTTTTCATTGCCCGCCGGTTTTTTTTGCGTGCGGTTATGTTTTTCCACCCCTGCTGTACGTTTTCCCCGTTTGCCGGGAAGGGGGATGCGGGATGGGGAAGCGCCGCGCCTGGAAGCGGCTGCCGGGCGGGTCCGTCCCTGCCGGCGCTGGCGATGGCTCCGGGGCTGAGCCTCCCGCCGGTCCCGGACCCCTGGGAGGGATGTCCGCGCTGTGAGCGCACGATCGCGGGGTACTTCGTGCCTCCCGCAGACCGGGGATGCTCGGCTGCTCTGCCGGAGGGGCCTCGGGCGGCGGGCAGCGGCTTCGTACCGAGAAAACAGGCGGAACACTGAGCCCGAGCGGCGCTCAGCCGCGCCGCTCCCGCGGCTCCGTGCGGAGCCCTCAACTCCAGCGCGCGGTGCCGGAGCCGCTGCCCGAGCGCTCTGTGTCGCGGTTGTGTTGCGGCTGCTGATTTCTGTCGGGAGTTGTGTTTGGGAACAAGCCTCCCCGGGGAAGTGGTGGAGTCACCATTCCTGGGAATGTTAAAAATGAGCAAATGTGGCACTCGGCCATATGGTTTAGTGGCATAGGGGGACTTGGTCAGAGGTTGGAATTGATGATTTTGGAGGTCTTTTCCAACCTTAATGCTTCCTTTGATTGGAGGTGATGTATGAAACTCCAGGTCTTACTCCGGAGCAGCTTTGGTGGGTGTGAAACAGTGAGATGTGGCCGTGCCTTTGGAGGGCAGTCCGATGGCTGATTCCCTGGTTGGACAGCCCCGATGGCTGAGACACAAATTGCGGGCAGGGAGGACAGGATGGCTGTGCACATACATTTTCCTGGCTTGCTCCTGAAGAGCAAGAGCCCACCTGCAGGAACGACCCATCTCAGTTGTGCTTGCTGCAGTGCTTCAGCACAGAGCCCTAGAATTATTCAGGTTGGAAAGGCCCGCACAGATCAAGTCCGACCATTATCCAGTGCCACCACGCATACCCATAACCCATGTCCCAAATGCCACTTCTACACCTGTTTTAAATCCCTCCAGGGATGGTAACTCCACCACTGCTGGGTATAATTCTCCCGTGGTTTTGGCACGGGGAAGGGCTGGGAACCAGCCCGAGCTGCTCTGTGCCTTCGGGGCCTTGCCACGCTCCAGCTCAGGTCTCTGGGAGCCCGGGCTTTGAGGAGAGTGAAGTCAGTGGCATCACAACTGCCTTGAGCTGACCTCCAAGGCCAGCAGACCCTCTTGTTTCATGTGGAGGAGATGGTTGTCTTTCCCCCAGCAGTGAACTCCGCCTGGTGACCGATGGTGGTGACCGATGGTGGTGACCGATGGCCGGGCAGAGGGAGCAGCAGGGGTGGCAGCGCAGCTCGGCCACTGCTGCCAGCCCTTCCCGAGCTGGCAGGGCCAGCAGGAGCCCTTGGCACTTGCCCTGGCTCTCGGCGCCCGGGCTGAGCCTGTTTTCCCCGGCTGTGTCGTCAGAGGGGCCGGCACGGTGTGGGAGGGCTGCGCTGTGTCACAGCACCTCCGGATTGTCCCTGCCGGGGGAGGAAGGCTCAGCCCTTCCACAGGTGCCTCCACTCTCTGTCTCCTGGAGCAGCTCGGTGGGAGATGGTGCTTTCCCTGTCGCTGTGCCTGTCCTTTATCCCCTGTTTGCTGGGATCTGGGCTCCTGGCATTGTTTCCCTCCGAAGGAGTGGGAGGGAGCCTGGCTTGCCGGAGAGCTCCGGGATGGGGAGCTGGCGCGGCTGAGCGCTGCTGTTCTCAGGGAGCTGCGGAGCCACGAGCAGCGCTCAGATGTGTGACCCTGTCGCACCCGCTCCGGGCCGCCTGCTGCGGCTGACAGCTTGTCACAAGGGCTATTGCTCACATTCCTGGAAGCCTTTCTGTGACTTGTTTTCGGCCGCGTGTGAAAGCTTCCTTGGGAAGGGGTGGGTGTTCAGACACTCCTCCAGCTCCGAGCTGGGGAGGATTGCTGCTGTTTTACTTCTGTCAGGCTAATATTGGAGATGGATTTCAAGGGAACGGCAAAGCAGAAGGAGGTGGGTCTCTTAAGAACCACTTTCTTTAGAAAAGGCAGATAATAGGCACTGAGTTTGGGGAGGATGTTTTATTTAAGGATTGAAAAGAGAGGATTAAAGCTCTTGACAGGGAACAGTTTACGTGGAATAAGTGATGGGACTTGATCATTCAGAAAAAGACTCTAACGTGTTCCCATCACCAAGAGAGCTTTCAGCTCTCCTTGTCCCAAATTATTCAGTAAAAGCAACAAAACTCCTTTTGATTTCTTTACTGGTGGCTGCATAAGGAGTTTTCAGACCTAGCAGTAAATTAGTATCTGCTCAGAGAAAACAGCCTGTGGATATTAAAATCTGTGATATGCTAAAGGTATTGTGGATTTATCCAAGGTCTTAATTATAGGCATTGGAAGTAGCTGTGTCTGTCTTGGAGAATTGCAGCTTTTCCTTCCTTGCCCCCTCCCATTAAGTTACTGGCACAGGGCTGTGCTCCTGGATTTGCAGAAGCACAAAGTCACTGCATGTAAAATTACTGAGATAAAGAAGGTATGTGCAGGGGAGAAGAAACAAGAATCAAATTTTAGGCTCAAATTTTTATTCCAAAACAAGTTGCTCATTCTTCTCACAGCTTGAGCTTTGTGATGGAAAGGTTGAAAGCACCCAGCAAGAAAAACAGGCTGGGAAAAAAAATCTGTAATAAGCTGAACAGAGTGAAATTCAGAATAAACTGTCATTGGAGAGTGTTTATAAACCTGCTGGAGAAAAGGGAGGGAGCAATCATTCAGATCAATAACAAGTTCTTTTTTTATAGCTGAAGAGCTTTAATCATACAGTTAAAAAAATAATCCAAAATGTGTGCTTTTTATACCTGTGCTGGTAGCTGGGGCTAAATCTGCAGAGTTCATGCTGATCTGGGTAATCTGAATCAAGCTGAATAGTAAAGAGGCTCTTAGGAGGATCTGAAACCCAGGAGGCATTTTTCAAACCTGAGTTATGTCACTTTTTTTAGAGGTGCCTGAGGCAATTGCATTTTAAGAAGACAAAGCTTTTGTTTTCAAGCTGGCCTAGAAAAATGCCAAGGATGAATCCAAAGTAAAGGCTTTCAGAAGTTGTCATTTGTGATTAAGTTGATTTTGCTGTTGTGCACAGAACGCTGCTGCCTCCCCGGCGTGCTGAGAGCTGGGGCTATTTTTATTTTTGCCACCAGTCCTGGTGTACCTGTTTAACTCCAGTGAGTAATGCTTCATAGGGGGGTCTCACCTGAAAGTCTGTATTTAATGAGAAGGTCAGATGTCTGCCAGCTCCATCTCCAGTGGAAAATTAATTATAGGTGCTTTATAAAAGGCAGAATTGAGGTGACACTGGGCAGGGATTGACTTAGATGGGTGTTCTGCAGAATTAACATCTGTCTGTGCCTAGTTTCGTACTTGAGATGTTGGAAATATCAAAGCCAATGCTTTGAACCGTGAGCAAAACTGTTTCCTTTCACAGAGAGCAGCCTGCATACACACAGTGAATCCAAAGCTTTTCTTGGGGCTTCTCATATTACTTGCAGCCTAAAACAATCAGAAAGAGGATCCTGGTGTTGCCAGGCTGTGGGCAAACAAGAGGAGCTGCTCCTGCAGAGCCCGAGCTGGGGGAATACTGTGCAGGATGTAACAGATGATGCTGGAGCATGGATGTGGAAAAGTGTGCTGCCTGCAGTCTGTGGTGCTGGGAGCTCCCAGCGAGAGGCTCCTTGTTAAAGAAAGGTGAAATCCCACGGCTATTGGCACGACTTCTTTTTCTTAAATAGAACGAGAATGGTTTTTGTCTGAAAATGCGACCATCTGAAGGCAGCTCTGGCTGCATGAGCAGTGTCAGAACTGTCTCACCTGGGCAGGAGGTGTCCCTGGAGCCCACCTCTCCCTGGGAGCAGCTCTGGGTAGCCAGGGAAGGGCTCTAAGGGCAGCCTGAGTCAGCCTTTTGGCTCTTGTGTAACCCCAGCCAATGCTGTTTGTCCTGCTGGCTGGGGGCTCTTGCATTGCCCAACGCCAGGAGATGTGGGACAGGCTGGACCTGTGCAGGGGCACCTCCTGAGCTAGCTGGGGAGCAGCTGGACCCTGCAGGGCTCACACTGCCATCTCAGCATCCTCATTTTTATTTTTTTTTAGGAAGCCTTGAGAATGTGTTGCAAATGTGTAGAGCAAGTGGTGCTGGGGAGAAGCCTCTGGGGCAAGACTTGGCCTTGCCTTTGCAGGGAAGGTCCCCCGTTGATTTCAGGGCTTCTGGGCTTTTCCTTTCCCTCTGCTGCCGGAGCTGCCCGGCAGGATGTGCCCAGCAGGATGCCGAGCTCTGTTCCAGGAGCATCCCTGCACCTGCAGCAGAGTATTTCCTTTACTGAACATCCACAGACTTTGCCAGTGATGTTGCACAACTGTCCTTTTTTCCTTTCTTTTTTTTTTTTCTTTCTTTTTTTAATTTGTTCTAAAGGTCTGGGTTTAAAATAGAAAACATAACGCCAGGTTGCTGGGGTTTTTTCCTACCAAGAATGAGGTGAATAGATGGGCACCTCTGGGCTATGTCTGAGTGAATTCAGTGACTCCCCGGTGATATCTGCAGCATCACCTCCGTGTGGGGATGGTACCAAACAAAAGGAGCTGAGAAGTGCCACGGCTTTATCTGATGCTTTTGCAAGCAGCTTACATTTCAACAAACACAACAAATTCAACAAATACAGCTGGCAATGAATGGGAACTCATTTTCTGGGTGCTACCACGAGCAGAGTGAGAATGGGCAGGTTAAATATGTGAGCAGGAGCAATAACTGAGGCAGTGCAGCTCCATCTCCTGCTGGGTCAGGATTCCCAGTGGCTCCTGCTGGGTCCCACCTTCCCTGCAGGGAGAACATCCTTCTCCTGGGGCTCTGCCTGCTGGCACCTAAACACCGGGACAATTCCTGTGGGAGGAGGAGTTGTGGAAAAGGTGGCAGTGGAGACTTTCTGGAATCACTGCTTTAATTGTGGGATCACTCATTTTCATGTGTGAATTCCCCAGTTGCGGACTAGGCTGGCAAAGGTCAACACAGGAGGTGGTTGCAGATCTCCCCTGCCAGGGCTCTTGATGTCTTTATTGGTCTAAATCTTGTGCTTCCCTTCTGTCTTTAGCAAACTTCCTTTTGGAAAATAGTCTTGGGAGCGTCTGTGGGAGAAAGCGGTCCTTTGGAAGCCCTGCTTTGCCAGCTCTCCTGCCCAGGGACACAGTGCTGGAGCTGTGAGCTCTGCTTGAACTAAACGTGGGGGTGAAGCCCAGTCTTGAAGAAATAAGGATGATTTGGTGCTCCTGTGAAGAGGTTTGGACCTGGACCATGAGGGGCTGCATGGTGGCTGCTGTGGTGGCTGCCCTGTGACTGTCACCTGTGCCAGTGCCCTCAGTGCCCATGGTGCCTGCAGTGGCCCCCCACACCTTTCAGATTTCAAGGTGCCTCTTTCAGCCTGACATGTGGCACTTGTGTGGAAGATTGCAGGTGGCTGGCGCTCAAACATCATTGTTCTATTTCAAATCCAGAAAAACCTCAGTGGCTGCTGTGGGCCAGACCTTGCAGAGCTGATGGTGCTGCCTGGCCTGGGCTGTGCTCCTGCTGAAGGGCAGCACTGGGGCTTTGGTGGTTCTGCAGCTCCTGCTTCCTGGCCCTGGAGCTGGGTCTGCTGTAAAACAGGTATTTTGGCTTGTGACTGTTCATGCTGCAGCAATCTGCAATGCTTGGAGCTCTTACAGCTCCCGGAGCTCCTTCTGGAGTTGGGAAAAGCTATAAGCACTGCAGAAATCCTCTTGAGCTCTTCTAGTAATTTAGACTTTTTTTTTTTTTTTTAAATAATTCCTAACTTATGCTCCAAAGCTTAGTGTGCAGCTCTTCTGCTCAGACATTTCCACAGGCCAGGAAAACCTTGCCCGTGTCTGTGATGGGTCTGAGAGAATCCCAGAGTGGTTTAGGTTGGATGGACCTTAAAGCTCATCCAGTGCCACCCCCTGCCATGGCAGGGACACCTTCCACTGTCCCAGGCTGCTCCAAGCCCTGTCCAGCCTGGCCTTGGACACTGCCAGGGATCCAGGGGCAGCCACAGCTTCTCTGGGCACCTGTGCCAGGGCCTCCCAGGGAAGGAATTCCTTCCCAATATCCCATCTGTCCCTGCCCTGTGGCAGTGGGAAGCCATTCCCCCTTGTGCTATCCCTCCATCCCTTGTCCAAAGTCCAGGAACTGGCTCTGAAATTTCTGTTTATGATACAAAATCCTTGGTCCAGCTCACGCCCTGCAGCCAGTGCCCATCCTGCACCTCTGGTGGCACCTGGGCACCCTCAGGGCCCCAGGGACACGCAGCCCTTGTGCAGCTCCCCTGGCAGGATGTGCTGTGGGGCTCCTGCAGGACCTGGGGAGTGCTGCTGCCTGTGCTGCACACCCAGGGTGGGATCTGTGTGTTTTCCTGCTCGTGAGGAGCCGAGTGCTCCTGCAGCTGGGCTCCCCAGCCTGGCTGCGGCAATAAAAACAGCATTTCCAGAGGGGCACGGCACGAAGGCCGAGCTGGCTGATACCTCCTGCGAGCACCACCGCACCTCGTGGCAGGAGACAGGCAGGGAGGGCTTAGATGGTTTTAATTAAAGTTGTTGTGAGGAAGGAATTAAATTTGGTCTCTTGCCCTGCTCGTATTACGAGGGAGCGAGCGCAGCCTCTCTGAGTGGAGCCGTTCTTGCCTTCTGTTTGCCTTGGAAAAAAGCAATTTCTCTGTCAGCTTTTAGCCTGGCTCCTGGGCCCCAATTGCTTGTTTATCTTCAGCAGCTCCCCAAATCGCTTTGAAGATGGGCTTAAACACTGATCATCTCTTACAGCCCTTCATCTTTGTTCTGCCAGCAGACATTAGGAAAGATATTTTAAATTACCCCCTTCCCCCCAAATGAACGGGCTGTGTGGATGGGCTGGGAGAATTAAAGCTCTTTCAGCCAGAGTATAAATCAGCTGCTCCCATGTTTTTGCCCAGTTCTCCTGGATTCATCTTCCAGCCCAGTCCGCAAAGCAGCAGGGATTCCAGGAAAGATAAAAGCCAAAGTGCAACTTAATTTGGAGGCAGAATCTACCAGGGTTCTGTTTGGGGAGCAGGATCCTGTTTAAAAATTACTTTTTCGCCCCTTATTGCAGCAGCAGGATCCTTCTTCCTGCTGCTCCCTGGGGAAGGGCTGGGGGGGTCTGTGGGGTGATGCTGTGCAGACGGTGGGGTGCAGTGGTGAGGTGATCCCTGACACTGGAAAAGAAACTTTGGATCTCTTCCTTTGCCAATTGAGCACTGAGATCTGGGAAAAAAGTACTCGCTACCAGCAGAACATTTATTCTGTGTCAAACAGGCAGCAGACAGCAGAGGTGGTTAATTCAGCATGGAAAAGCCCAGAGCTACAGCTGAACAGGCAGGAAGGTTTAATCAATCATTTGGAGCAGGTTTCTGAAGCTCCTTTGTGCAGACACGTTTTTTTGTGGTGCTGTTGTTAACACTGATGGTAACAGGTCACAAGCAGGCCTGGAAGGGAGGTTATTTAGATGCACATCACCCTTGTTCCTGCTGCGTGTCCCAAAATACTGGGGAGAGGAGGGCCTGGAGGGCCTGGGATGAGGAGTTTGGCTCAGTGAAGGGGTGCAGCAGCCCGAGCTGGGTGTGGGTTCATGATCCAGGCTGAGCTCTGCATTCATTGCTTTTATTATCATTTACTGTATCACAGAGTCACAGTCTGCTTTGGGTTGGAAGGGGCATTAAAGCTCTTCTCATTCCCATCTCCTTCTGCAGTTCAATTTGCAGATTCCTTATCCCCAGCCCATTCCATGGGCTGATGCTCTGTGCCTATTCAACTCCTGGTTTGCAAGAGGGGGGGAAACAGTGTTTGTGACCTCAGAGTTAATAGATTTTAGCCACATTTGTAGCATAAACATCTATATTTTATGGCTTGTTGTGAGGCATTGATGCAGGGGATTCTGGCTCAGCGAGTCAGAGCTTTTACCCACTCAGTGATGTGAGTAATTTATGGCTTGCCCCAAGTCTGCACAGCTGGGTTGCCAAACTGCAGCGTGTTGGGGAGTAAATATTGCATGTTTACACGAAGCCTTTTCTCTACAAGTCCCGAGAAAGAGGATGAACCACTTTAACAGGCTGCTCAGGCTGGGTGGGTGCCATGTCCTAGGGCAAAATGGAGCTGGGCAAAGCAGCCCAGCAATAGCTTATAAATGTAGTGAATTACGGTTTCTTTTCTGGGTTGGAACAGAAGGGGAGCATTCCTGAGCATCTCCACAACCTGCAGTGATGTGCCAGTGATGTGAGAGGGAAAGCTTTGTGCAGTGATGGCAAACAGCCTTTAGATCCACTGAGTTGCTTTTCAAAACAAGTGTTTTTGGAAGCCTTTGCAAGCTGATGCCCTCAGCCCATGCTGGAATTGTCCCTGTGGGTACCAAACAGGTGCAGGGACCCAGGGCTTGTGCTGCCAGTGGCTACTTTATAAATTTCCAGGTTAAATCAGGCAATAAGTTTTGATTTTTTTTTTTTTTTCCTTACCCTGGAGTTTGTTGACTTCTTATTTTACTCTGAGCTAGAGGAATCTCTAGCAAATAGAGCAGCTGATAATATTGATGCAAACCAATTAACTTAGTTTATTATAAATATAAAATATTCAGGGCTGGAAGGGACCCACAAGGATCGAGTCCAACTCCTGGCCCTGCCCAGGACACTCTAACAATTCCACGCTGTGCCTGAGAGCACTGTCCAAGTATTCCTTGAGCTCTGGCAGGCTTGGTGCTGTGATCACTTCCTTGAATTCTCATTTATCTCTCGAATTCTGCTTGCTTGAAGTCTTCTAGTGAGAAGAAAGGCGACCAGGAGGTACTGATAAAGCTTCCCACCTGCTAGAGTTGCTTTTTGTCCCCTCCCTGAAAAAAAAAAAGGTACTTTTCAACAACTATGACAAATCAAAGGGCCTGGTGGGCAGTGCTGCCGTTTGGCCTTGCGGCAGGGTGGTGTCTGAAGCTCGGGGCTTCAGGAGCACTCATGGCTCCGAGGCTGATGCTCTAAATATATCGCAGGTAGGAGGGCATGTGAGCTGGGCTGACCTTGGGCAGCAGCAGGGCTGGGAACGCAGCCTGTGCCAGCTCCCCGTGCCCATGGTGATGCTGGCAGTGCTGCCCCATTGTCCCCACACCCTGCAGGTCCCTCGGTCACCCCATGGTCGGTGTGAGGGTGCCCGAGCCCAGCCTGCTGCTGCTCCGGCCATTCCCAGCCCATTGCTGGGGCTTTGCCCTGTCACAGCTGATTTTCTCGGAGGGCCTGGACTCTGGGGAATGCCTGGCACGTGGGATTTAGCTCTTAGCTCGGTGCAGGCGCATGGCAGCTGCTTCTGCAGGGCTTAGTGTTGGCGTGGAGGAGCTGGCCCTGCACTCAGCACCTTCCTGGGCAAATCTGCCCCAGCACCTGTTTCCTCTTGCTGCAGATACTGATTTTCTGCCTTTTTTTGTCTCAGGGTTGAACCTGGGAGGTGACAGGCACCTGAAATTACAGAATCAGTGAGGCTGGAAAAGGCCTCTAAGACCATTGAGTCCAGCTGTGGACCCAGCACTGTGTTCACCACTAACCCTGTCCCCAAGTGCCACATCTACATGGATTTTAAATCCTTCCAGGGATGGGCACTCCACCATTGCCTTGGACAGCCTGTCCCAATGCCTGACCACTATTTCAGTGAGATTTTTCCTGATGTCCAATCTAACCTCCCTGACAAAGCTTGAGGCTGTTTCCTCTTGTCCTGTTGCTTGTTCCCTGAGAGAAGAGCCTGACCCCAAGCTGTCCTGACAGGCTTGGATTTTTGTCAGGTCACCTGGGTGCTGCAGGAGTGTGCAGCCTGTTTCAAATGGAGAGGTTTTGCAGCGGTGCTGGCAGTGCTGTGCCTGTCCCCTGATTCAGCAGCCCCAGGGCTCTGTCCCTGTGCCATAAATCATCCTGGGAAGGTCCCTGGGGATGGGTGTCAGTCTGTCCCACTCCTGCCCAAGGTTGCAGGCCTTTCAGTCCTGAACACAAAAGCTGTATTCTAATCTTGAAAATCATAGAATCCTACAGTGCTTTGGGTTGGAGGGACCTTAATGATCATCCCATTCCACCCCCTGCCCTGGGCAGGGACATCTTCCACTATCCCAGGTTGCTCCAGTCCTCATCTAGCCTGGCCTTGGACGCTTCCAGGGATGGGCAAGCCTAGAAAATATATTTAAACAAAAAAAGATGGACGTGCTGCTCCTGAGTTGCCTGGTGCAGCACTCCTGTGCACAGCTGCCTTTTGTTCCTGCACGTTCCCAGGCAAAGCAGGTGGTGTTTAATTTTTTTTGCATTAAAAAAAAATAATCTGCGGCGTGCTGTGTGAGGCCACTCACATCTGTGCACTCTATGTAGGTCAGATGTGTAGTTGCTTCTTTATGAAGACTAAACTTGACAGCGTTTCCTCGCTGCAGCCGGCGAGGGAGGATCACAAAATTCACATGCCGGCTCCACGAGAAATGTCCTTAGGGAAGAGCCCACAGGGGCTGCGTGTGCAGGTGAAGTTTATTGCCTTCCTGGTGTGCTCCAGGTTTGTGACAATGAGCTTTATTGATGAAAGATTTATTGGAGCTGCGTATCCAGCCTTGGTTCAGTGTCCTATCAGATTAGCCTTGCAGCTGGAGATGCTAAATGCTTCCCTGCCCTGCTTCCAGCAGCTGCCTCTCGCTCTGCCTGTTCCCTAATCTCTGCAGCCTGTGTTTCTCTTGCTGGATTTCTTACCATGCAAATGCCTCTCCCTCCCCTCTCCTCCCCCAGCCAATCCTGTTCTGGCATTCCTTGACCTCTTCTGACTCTGGCAGTGGCGGAGGAGAAAATGAGTTGGAAACAGGCAACCTGTCATGGCCAGAAGCAAGTCAGGGACCTGATCCAACACCTTTTAGAGCAGCTGAGAGTCTCCCCTTGCTCGTGGGCATGGCTGGGCTGCCAGTGTATCTGATCTCGTGGGAGATGCTCCACTGGGGTGAAAGTAACTGGGATCAGGGACACTGTTCCTGCTGATCTGCCTCTCACCAGGGTCCTCTGACCTCCTCAGTCTGATCCCAGCCCATGAAATAGGAGACCTTAACCAGTCTGGCTGGTTTCTGCCTGTTGGAGAGCTTCTGGCGTCAGTCCTGAAGTTCTGTGGGCAATGTCAGAACTTTGTTTCTCTTAGAAAGGGCTTTTTGGAAGGAAAACTTGAAAATGGATCCCTGAGCATCCATTAACACCAGATAAACAGAGGAGCTAAGGTTCATTTTAAATCTGAAGAGGGAACTGGCTTCGCTACCCACATTATTTTTCCTTAGCTGAGATGACCTTGGCAGTGACCATGAAGCAGTGGCAGCGGGGGATCAGAGCAGATGGAGGTCGATATGTGGATGTCCTTACGCAACCAGTGCAGGGTGGAAGATGTTCCCAGTATTCAAATTGCTCTGCCTGCTCCACAAGTCTTATAAAAAAACACTGGAAATGAAAGAAGGGCTCTACCTGCCACCTTCTCCTCTCAAAATGAGCAGCATCTGCAAGCAGAGGAAGGATTGAGCAAAGGAAGGATTGTCTCCAAGCACTGCCAGCCTCCTGGGAGACTCCACATGGGATGTGAGGTTGTGTCCTGAAGCAGCTGGATGAGCACCCAGCACCTCGGGACGATGGCAATGGGCAGATCCCAGTGGCTGGAGCAGTAAATGGTGGAGCACTGGTCTGGCTGGGACTGATCCATGGATTTGGGAGCGTTGCTCCTGGGTTGGAGTAGGCTTCCAAGGGGAGGAGATGGACTCTGGACTTCACAGAGTCGCACCAAGTTTCATGGAAACAAGCAGTGCTGCAGCACTTGAAGGGAAATGGGAATAGTCGAAAACCATCCATTCTGTTCTGCAAGAATTCCAGCTGGAATCCTGGTTCTCGGTGTGCGAATGAGTGTGAGGACATCCCAGTGCACATCTCTGCTGCAGAGACCACCTGGCTAATTGCTCTGCTGCTGTGTTCAGCAGCAAATCCAGGGATGAGCTGTTTCCCATGGCTGCTCCTTCCCTTGTTCCTAAATAAGATGAACAGTGCCTTGTTAGGGGAGCTCCAGAGTGCGACCAATCTCCTCAGCTCCTGCTGAGAGCTGCAACTAAGAGGCAACTAATGAAATTGCCACAACGCATTTGTTTTGACCTTTAAAAGGAAAATGTGCTGGTGAGTCAGGAGTCCCACCAGGAAATCTGGGCTTGTTTTGGGCAGGAGATGGAGTGGGGACAGTGGGGGTTTTAAAGTGGAAGCAGAGAGCAGAGCACGAGGTGACTTGGCTGTGCTCTGGGCTCTGGTGAGCTCACAAGGGGAGTCTCCTCAGCTTTTTGGGGGTCTCTCAACTGTTCTGGTTATGAAGCAACCAGAGGTATTCGAGTATTTTGCAGTTTTCTCCTGAGTTGATTTTAAAACCAGGGTGTAAATGCCTTATTTTTAGAGATGAAAAAAGGGAGGGAGAAGGATACTGTGCCATTCTCTGTGTTCACAGCAGAAGTGAAAGGTCTGTTTTGGTCAAAATGATGGATCTCAAACGTTTTCATGGCAGAAAGTCCTTTTGAGAAAGGTTTGGGGGGAGTTTGTGCCTCACGGGGAGTGAGCCTGGCTGAGCTTCCCAGCAGCTCATCAAGGCCTTTATTAATTGGCTGTAAACTCAGGTGGGAGAAGATGGGCTGAGGCTGAGCTTAGTGCTCTGAGGAGGTTTTCCTCCTGAAAGTTGGGAGGCAAAGAGGATTTTGGGAGGTGTGTGCATTCAGCAGGACCTCCATCCTTGGAACAGGGACCATGGCTTTACCTGGCTGGCGAAGAGCTGACTCTTCAGCTGTTTGGGTTGGCTTTCTCCTGGCAAAGACCTTTGCCTTAAAGGTCTCAGTTGCCAAATGCACCAAAGCTCAGGTGTTTGGAAGGCACACTGTGGGAACATCTGTCTCTGGCTCTGGTGGTGTCTCCTGGGCCCTGCTGTGGCTCCAGAGGAGCACGTGAGGCCAGTTCCATACTGGTCCCAGTGCTGTGGTGGGGGGAGGCACAAGCTGTGCTTGCCCTGGGGGGTGGGCACCATCCTGGCCCGAGGATCCCAGGAAGCAGAGGGTCTCTCCCAGCCCAGGGACTGGTGCCAGGGCAGTGATGGCTGTGGGACAGCTGGAGGCAGGAGCTCTGCATTCTTGGAATTTCGGGCTGGGTTTGCTTCCAGGCCCAGGCTGCTTCTCCCAGCAGCCTGGTTGTTCTCTCCCTCCTTGGAACAAGAATGAGATCCCTCCTCTGCCTGAGCTGTTGGGAGTAATTTGTGTGACAACTCAGGTAGGACAACAAGGGCCACAGAGGTTCTGGGATTGTCAAAAGTCTGCCAAACTCTGTCCCTGACCCCACCACCACCCTGGGTGCCTCCAGCCCTTTTAGAAGAGGAATTGATTAACCTTCTGCAGTAATTTTCTGCCTAGCTGCTGCTGTCCAGGGCAGGGTGAGGCTGGGGGGGAATTGGGCTGGGCTCCACACCCTGCCTGCCTAGAGAGCTTTTCCATGGGGAGCCTCTCCATATGGGGCCTTGTTGCTGATTCGGTAGCAAACCACCTTGGTCAGAGTCCGGGAGGCACCTGAGGGACTCAGCAATCCAAGGAGGCTGTCCCCATTAATCGTGGTGTTAAAAAGAAGCAGGGCTTTGTGGTGCCCAGCTGGGAAGTGCTGCCTCCCCTTCTGCTGCCACCGAGGCTGTGCTTTGATTTGCCTCCATGCACACACGGATTATTTTGATGTAAAATCAGCTGGGAATGCCACGGGAGCTGGGAATCCTGCGTCCCCTGCTCGCTCCAGTTTGTTCAAATCCCACATCCATAAACAATAACTCTTCAAAGCCGTGTGCTGCAGAAGCTGCGGTGCTGGGTCATGTTTTATACATGACCCTGCCAAAACCAGCCTGGTCCTCTGTGGGCAGCTCAGATCTGGCCATCCTTGAAATAATGCTCAAAACAAGGTGTCTGCTGCCTGTTCAGCAGGAGGCTCCTTTAAATAAAAATGTGACACTGGATTTTGTCAATGGGATCTGATTTGTCCCTTGGAATGGGAATTATTTCCTGACTGATGTCAGCAGTGCCTTTGGGGTGGTGGGATTTAGCTGCAGATTAGCATGAGTTACTTGGTTTAAAGGAAAGCAGAAAACATGCCAGCCCAAGCAATTTGACCAAAGTTGACATTTCTCTGTGTTGCAGGGGCAGTGAGGAGCTCCCCCAGCCCAGGCTGGAGCTGTCAGCACTGGTGGCTCTGGGTGGCACCCAGTCCCTCTGGAAAGGGATCAGGAGATGGGAGAAGGTCCCTTTTGTGCCCCTTTCTGGGGGAGAAACGTGGTGGTTTCATGGTGACTGAGTTGGGAGGACTGGGGGGGCTCAGGGGTGAGACTCGGGCAGGAGCTCTGCACATCTGGGCTGTCCCATCACTGCTGCACATTTCCCTTGGGTGCAATTGCAGCTATTTCAAGGTGATAATCAGGCACAACCAGCAAAAAGTTGGATCAAACCTTATTCCTACTTGTGGTATTCCCTGAGTAAAGTATCTTTCATTAGACTTTGGCTCTCCATAGATACACCTTACATTCATGGTGGGTTTTTGTTACCCTTTTCTGTCCCAAGGTAAATATCCCTAAGTGAATAGTCTCATGATTTCAAATTCTAGTGTTGCACTTTTCTTTCCTCTCTACCTTTGGCTGCCTGGATTCCTCCAGGGATGTTGTTTTCAAGATTTATTCTGCAAGATTTATTCTTGCAGCTATTTCAGCAGGATGGCCAGCAGCAGGCTTAGGGGAAAAAAACCTCAAAAACCTCAGGATTTTCATGTTGCTTGACCTCAGGAACCCCAAGTGTCAGGAACACAGTAATAAACACTGACAAATTTTGGAAGGTGGTGGGAGCTGGTGAACTTGTAGTGCATGTTTGGAAAGACTTGTGCTGCAATTCCAGGTTCCTGCTGGCCTCTTTAAAGTGCTGTGCTGCCCCTTTGCATCTGTTGAAGGCATGGGAGTTTAGGTTTGGTTGTTTCTTTTTTTTGTATGTGTGTGTGGTTTTCTTGTTTGTTTGTGGGGCTTTTTTGTTTGGTTTTTTAAAATTATTATATTCTGGTTTAGGCCCCAGAAGCCAGTGAAATCCTTGATGTTCCTTATGGCTCCCCTGTTGTGTTTTTAATTCCTGTGTACTCATTCACTGTTCAAGCAATGAACTTGGAAAGGCAGCACAGGAGAACAATTATGGTGGATATTAAAAAAAAGTCGTAACTAGAGTTTGAGGAGCTCTGGGGTGCTGCATCCTCAGCCTTGTCTCTGTAGGACCAGTGTGTGTCTGTGCTTCTAAGGGAAGGCTTTTCACACTTACTGGGCACTCTCATATTCCTGCTTCCAGTTTGATTCCACTGTGCTGTGAGAGTCCTGGGATGGCCTGCCTTGGAAGGGACCTTAAAGCTCATCCAGTGCCACCCCTGCCGTGGCAGGGACACCTCCCACTGTCCCAGGCTGCTCCAAGCCCTGTCCAGCCTGGTCTTGGACACTGCCAGGGATCCAGGGGCAGCCACAGCTTCTCTGGGCACCTGTGCCAGGGCCTGCCCATCCTCACAGGGAAGGATTTCTTCCTAATATCCCATCTGTCCCTGCCCTCTGGCAGTGGAAGCCATTCCCTGTGTCCTCTCCCTCCATCCCTTGTCCAAAGTCCATCTCCAGCTCTCTTGGAGCCCTTTTAGACACTAGAAGGTACAAAGTTCTTGATCTTTATGGTGGCATCTTCTGGGAGGTGCCAGGGATGTTCCACAGAGCAAGGTATTCCCATGGAGCAGGAAGATTTTATTCACTGTGCAGCTTTTCCATGCCAGAACACTTCTGCAGCTGATGAGCTGAACTTGGCTTGCTGATGTCCTGGTATGAATTGGGAGTAATTCTGGTTTCACTACAACTGTTTTGATATACAATAATAGAAGAATGGAACTCTGTGAAAAATGTGGCGTTCACAGTGCAGGAATATTGGCAGACAGCACACCTGGAGCACACAGCTCAAAAGAAACCTTCTTGACCTCAGAAAGTAGCCTTTATATTTTATTATTCTTGCAAAAGAGGTTTTCGTATTTTTTCTGTTCTGCAGCCTTATCCAAAGGTTTCTCTTTGGAGCAAGTTAGGCTGTGCATTTCAGGGAGTTGCACACAGCCTTTGGGGTGCTCCCTGTGCCCCAGATCTGTGGGGTTTTGTCACCCCAGGAGAGTGCCCCAGCTCAGGGAGGGCACAGAGGGGATGTGCCCAGGGGGCAGCCCAGCCTGGGCTGTGGGGCACTGTGCGGGGATTGATTCCCTGGGGATTGTGCAGGGTCCATGCTGCTGCTGCTGCAGCTCTGTTCTGGTGCTCCCTGGGCTGTGCTCCAATGGATTCATCCCTCTGCTCTTGGACCAGCAGAGCCACAGGCACTTCCTAAGCCGTGATTTCACAGGATTAGCTAATTCCTTGTTTTGCATGCACTGCAAGTGTGTGTGAGTCCCTCTGATCCAAAGCTGTTGAAGCCTTTGGGAAGTCTCTCCCTCGTTTACTGCTTCTTGGATGGGATTCTAGCTCTTTATGGAAAATTCGAGGCTCTTCTGCCAAGGCAGTGCAGACAGCCCGGAGTCCATGAGCAGACATTCTGCGCTCCCTCTCATCCCACAGCATCCCTGGAAAAGGCAGGACACACCAAGGCAGTCAGGGCTGACATGTGCTGTGTTTTTCAGGAGCTGCCTCTTCCCCTGGGCATCTTGGATGTTTTCCATAGTGAAGAGGGCTCACCCTCAGTGCCAGCAGCTTTCTGACCATCAGAGTCTCTGGAATGTGAAATTCAAGAATTAAATCCCCCCACACTCACAGACACTTCTGCTGCCCATCCAGGCCAGCTCTGCTCACAGCCCTGTCCCTCCTGCTCGTGTGTAATGCTGAAAATCCAGAGCTATTTTTGCATCTGCAATTAATTAAGGAAGGGTGGTTGATTATTTTCTAAATATCATATTCACCCACATCTTTAGGGAGAAGAGGGCTTAGTGAAACTTCATTTCCCTGGGTGCCTTTGTCCTGTGGTTGATAATTATTTTTAAACTACCCGTCATGTTGTGAGTGGGGCTGTTGGAGAGTTTTTTTTGCAGTTGTCAAAATGTCAATTCTAATGAAAATCTCCACAGACACACCATACCTAAGTGATTTAAGCCTTTAGGCTAAACAGGCTGCTGGTAAAATGCTGCTCATTTTCAGATGAGTCAGAAAGGTTTGCGTGTGTCTTTTTTTTAATATACTATTGTTTGGTCGGAATGTCTTCATCAAAATTGGTTATTGAAGGGTTTTTTTTTCCTTTTTTAAAGGCTAAGCAGCTGCCTGTCAGCTCACCCCAGAGCTGCTTGGAATTCAGTATCTTACACGGCAGTCACATTTGGGAAAAAGGAAGTTCCTGTGTAATAACAATAATTGAAAATTAATAGTAGATTAAATTAATACATAATTAGAAAACACTAATGCTCCCTGTGAACAAAGGCTGATTCCTACAGGAGCCTTATGAACTGAAGAGGGAAAGTGTATGATGCTTTCCCTGGGCCCTGTCTATTCCAGCCTGCAGATCATTAAAGCAATTATAATTTCACAGAGGTTTGATCTGGAATTGATTTCTTTGTGATAATTCAATTTGGAGCCTTGCTTCCTCCGGGGGAGCAAACGACAGAGGATGAAGTGTGTAATTCCTGAGCCGTGTCCTCCTGCCTGGGGAGGCTGGAACCCACCCAGGGAGGGACTTGGATGGAGCCTGGCACTTCTCAGAGCATAATTAGGAGATCATCAATGTCAGCTTCCTGTGGGAGAGGGGTGGGGTGGATGGATGGATGGGTGGGTGGATGGATGGATGGATGGATGGATGGATGGATGGATGGATGGATGGATGGGTGTGGGGTTTGTGCCCCTACATCCCTGAGCTGTGTCAGGGAGGGTCAGGCTGGAGATCAGGGAAAGGTTCTTCCCCCAGAGGGTGCTGGCACTGCCCAGGCTCCCCAGGGAATGGGCACAGCCCCAGAGCTCCAGGAGTGTTTGGACAGAGCTCTCAGGGATGCCCAGGGTGGGATTGTTGGGGTGTCTGTGCAGGGCCAGGGGTGGGACTGGATGATCCCTGGGGGTCCCTCCCAGCTCAGGACATTCCATGATTCTCTTGATTCTTGCTAGGGAGTGTATCCCTAGAATCTTTGCCCATCTGTTCCACAGCCTGTGGTGAAACCTGGGATAAAATTCCTGAGGGTGTTCTACCTCATGAGGTGGTTTGGACTCACCCTGATCACCAAAAGCCACCATAGCCTTGTCTGTGTCTGGTAAAAGCAGGGCCTTTGGCCCTGGTGGTCATGGAATCCCAGACTGCTTTGGGTTGGAAAGGACCTTAAAGCCCATCCCACCCACCCACCCCTGCCATGGCAGGGACACCTCCCACTGTCCCAGGCTGCTCCAAGCCCTGTCCAGCCTGGCCCTGGACACTTGCAGGGATGCAGGGGCAGCCCCAGCTTCTCTGGGCACCTGTGCCAGGCCTCCCAGGGAAGCATTCCCTCCCAGTATCTCATCCCAGCTATCCGCTGGCCACGGAGGAGCTCCATGACATGCAGGGCTGTGCTGTCCTGCTGCTTCGCTCAGGGCACAGCAGGAATTTGCTGCTGCCAGGCTGTGATGGGCTTGTGAAGGCTCTTTCTCAGTAGCCAGCCCTGGGGGTTGTGCTAAAACAAACAGAGATGAGGAAGAGGGGGAGGAAAGCGAGCACAGGACAGCAAAATACACAGAGGCACAGCCAATCCAAGGCAGCAGGGAAAATGGGGACCTGATGAAAAATAATAAATGATGAAGTTTGCTAAGCAGCTGCTGAGCTCTGTCCCTCCCCTCCCAATTAGGCTGCATTAGTGGCTTGTGGGAAGCACCAGAGCCTGCTGAAACTAATAGAGGCAGAAAGAGCTATTCCTTGGTGCATTTGCTTTCTTCTTGGCCCAACACAACATTTAACTTTTATTTTTGTAGCTTTGTGCACAAACCCCCTCCATTTCCCTGATCTCTGAGGCTGTGTGTTTGGGAATCCTGGAGGAGCAGCTACTCAGGCTGAGGTTTTGTTCCTGTGTATCTAATTCTGTTTGTGCGAGTTGTGACTTCAGCTGCTGCTCTCTTCCAGGGCTTCAAAAAAAAAAAGGCATAAATGGAACCTGTTCACAAAGGGAAGAAATTAAGAGACTTTTAGCTCTAATTGCATTCATTAGGCTTGGTGGTGATAATAAGGGAATGTCAGGGAAAGATGAATAAAAAAAATCCATTATTTCAATCCAAGGTAGGCAGGAGGGGTTCACGGTTGATTCCATAACACTTCTCAGTAGTGAGTGCTTATTCAAGGAGTGCATTTATTTTAATCTATCTTATCTTTATATTTAGTGAGAGGGGGAAAAGCCATCTCAGCCCTGCAGGAGCTGTACCTGGGACTGGTTTGGGTTGGAGGGGGTGTAAAGCTCATTTCATCACACCTCCCACTATGCCAGGGTGCTCCAAGCCCATCCAGCCTGGCCTTGGACACTTCCAGAGTTCCCCCCAACTGCTGTGGGCACATGGAGAGGCAGCACCCCCATTGTTTTCCATGTGGTGGGTACTGGTGATGTGGGGAGCTGGTGTTTCCCCAGTGCAGTCACTGGGGGCGAACAGAAGATGTTTGCAGTCCTGGGGTGATGTGGGCAGCCCTAAGAGGGGATCTCAAACCTTGGGGTTCGGGGTTAGCACTGCTCCCAGGTGCCAGGAGAAGGGATGGGACACCTCATGGGGCTCTGGTTCTCCACAGCTCCCCGTGACAGGAGGGTGAGGGCTCTGCTTGCAGGGAATGAGTGACAGGACAAGAGGACATGCCCTTAGGCTGTACCAGGGGAGGTTTAGATTGGATATTAGGGAAATTTCTTCCCTGAAAGGGTTGTCAAGCATTGGAATGGGCTGTCCAGGGCAGTCACCATCCTTGGAGGGATTTAAAATCCATCGAGATGTGGCACACGGTGAGGTGCTTTAGTGTGGCGTGGCAGGGCTGGGGAATGGTTGAACCCCATGGCCTGGGAGCTGTTTTCCAGCAGAAATCACTCCGTGGTCCTTTGCCTGTGACTCCTCCTCGTTAGGATCCAGCTTGGGGTGTCCCAGTCACGATCAAGCCAAACTGGACCTGCAGTGAGGAATTTGGGGCTGGGTGGCCTCTCACGGAGGGAGGGACCTTTTCAGTGCCCTCTCCTGGGTCCCTTTGAGGGCAGCTCCCCCAGAGCAGTGCCCTGAGCTGCTGCTGCTGCCAGGTGTGATCAGCACCCCCACTGCTGCCTGGGGAGAGCTCCTGCAGCTGGGAATTCGGCTGTAAGAAATCCTAAATGCTTCAGTGTGTGACACCTTGACAAGAACATCCGACAGACTGAAAGTAGTGCTCACAGAATAAAAACAAATTTGGAGGATGTGGTGTTTTCCACTTCACTGAGGGGGGGTTGCAGTGCCATTAATGTAGCTGGGGATGTCAATAAAATGACATGTAAAATGAGGGTTATTTTGCTGCTTATTTTGATGCTTTGAAATACTGGTTCAAAAAAAAATCAAACCTTTTTTTTGCTTTTGCATTTCTCATTAGGGAAAAAAAGCTCTAATTGTTCATTTGCTTTCAGGAAAATGGAAAGTTTTGTGGAGGATTCTTTCATTTTTGTAAAACTGCAGGTGCTGAGGTTGCTGCACATGTGTGTGCTGTGGCTTGGGCTTTCTCTGCTCTGCATCATTCATTCTTCCAGTGAAAAGGGACAGAGCAGGGTTATTTCTTTCACAGAATCCCAGAATGGTTTGGGTTGGAGGGGGCTTAAAGCTCATCTTGTTCCATAGGCAGGGACACCTTCCACTGTCCCAGATTGTTCCAAGCCCTGGCCAGCCTGGCCTTTCTTTCTGCAGATTAAATGTGTCCAGAAAATGAGTTATGGTTAATTCCAGATCTGTTGCTGGAGTTCCTGTGGTACCCTGGCAGCTCTGTGGCTGCCCTTGCTCAGGTCAGGGTCTCAGTGTGCAGAATTATTAAACTTGATGTCCTGAGCAGGTGGGATGGGAGGAGGTGTGGGGCTCTGGGCATTCTTTTCCTCAACAAGCAGTGGCACACAGAGGCTGTTCCTGGCTGGAGCAGCTCCAGAGTGCTGGGCTGCAAACTCCAGGCTGCTCTCTCCTGTTTGTCATGCCCAGAAAGGAAAAAAATGAGTCCCAAAGGGTCACAGCTGCTCTGACAGCTCATTTTTTACCTGGCACCAAGATGAACCTGTGTGATAACAAGCTCCAATATATTAGAAAAATGTTGCTTAAAGCAGCTGGGTCAAATTGAGCTAATTGGCACTGACCTCACTAATTCAAGACCCCAATTAATTCTGTGTGTTTCGAGGGCACAGCCCAGCTCTGGACTGTGGAAAAGCAGCTGGATGCTGGGCAGGGCCTTTGGGAGCACAGTGAGTGCTGGCTTTGTACCTAGAGCTGCCTGTGGCTGAGGAGTGACTCCATCCAAACTGCTCTTTCGTGAAAGGCAAGGTGTTGGTGACCATCTGAAATAAAAAATCTGGGAGGCTCTTTGCTCAGAGGTTGGGATCCTGCCACTCTCAGCAGATATTAACTCAGACTGGGAATGGGATGAGCAGAGGGCTGCCCCAAATGCCATCTCGAGCTATTCCAGATTTTTCATCCTAGGAAAAAGCTGTGAAAAGAAGCCATCATTGCTTAGGGGTTCTGATTCTGCAGAGGGCTTCACATCTGCAAGGACCAGTCCCTGTAGGTGGAATCCCCAGACTCCTCCTGGAATTTCAGGTGCAGTCTCTTGCTCGGAGGCCCCACAGCTGCAATGTGCCAGGTGCTGCAGCTGGATCTCACCTGAGCCGTGTGCACAGATTCTTTCACTGTCTTCTTCAGGCCTTGTTGGGCCCATGGCTCCAAACCCTTCCCTCCAGTGCTGCACCCACCCCATGGAATCAGCCAGTGGGAATCTGGCCTTCATTGCTGGAGCCACAGACTGTTCCCTCCCTATGCTGTGTGCAGAGCTGCATGTCTGGGTTGGATTGAAACTGGAGGCAAGGTGTGAATTGGATTCCTTCAGCATTTGGTAACGTGAAAGGTCGGTGTGTTTGGGGAGGGATCCCCAGGTGGATGCCCCATCCCTGCAGCCTGGGGAGGGAGGGATGGTACTCCTGGCTGTGTGCTCCTGGATGCCACTCTTGCCTTGCTCTGACCCCCTGATGGTTGCATTTAGGTGATCTGAGGTGCTGAACTGCTTTTAAAGCTGTTTGAAGACAAGAATTGGAAAACTGTAGGTTTAGGAGCTGGATCCTGGCTGGCTGGGAGTGAGGCAGCTGAGGTGGTGGAGTCTGGGGGAGATGAGGGGCAGCAGCTCCAGGGCCTCGCAGGGATGCTCTGCTTGGCACCAGCACTGAGCTGGGAGAGGAGGAAGAGCCTGTGGATTGGGAGCTGGGATCTCAGCCTGTGCTCTGAGAAACACAGAATATTCTGAGCTGGAGGGACCCACAGGATCATCCAGCCCAGCTCCCAGCCCTGCACAGACACCCCAACAATCCCACCCTGGCCATCCCTGAGAGCTCTGTCCAAACACTCCTGGAGCTCTGGGGCTGTGCCCATTCCCTGGGGAGCCTGGGCAGTGCCAGCACCCTCTGGGGGAAGAACCTTTCCCTGATCTCCAGCCTGACCTTCCCTGACACAGCTCCAGCTGTTCCCTGGGTGCTGTCCCTGTCACAGAGCTCAGAGCTGTCCCTCCACTGCCCCTCAGGAAGGTGCTGAAGAAGGATAAAGGGAAAAGAAAGTCTCTCTCACTTCACCTGTGCCCACAGAGCTGTCCTCTCAGACCAGTGTGGGTCAGTGGGCCCAGGCCCCCCAGCCCAGCTCCCTGTGCCCTTGGGGAGCGATGGCTGTAGAGGCTGCTCAGGGCAGCAGCGCCCATGGGATGCTGCAGTGTGCCTGTGTGCTCTGCTCCTGCTGCCCCTGCACGCTCAGCTCCCTCCCTGCCCCTGCCAGCCTCCTCTGCCCCCCAGAGCTTCTGTCTCTGTCCTTGCTCCGCAGTGGGCACCTCCATCTGCAGCCAGGGCGGTGGCACTGCCCATGCCGGGGTCTGTCACTTGGGTGCCAGCTCTGCCGTGGTTCACCAGTGCCCTCTTACCTGCTACTGATCAGCCTGAGCCCCACTGGAGCCTTTTCCCTGTGTCCCAGGGGGTCTGCAGGCTCCTGGTGTGAAGGAATTGCTCATCTGCACAAGCTGATTTCTGGCCTGGTGGAGAAACGCCCACTGGAGCCTGCTGAGCTGAGTGAGGAGGGCACAGATGTGCTGGGCACTGCCTCAGCCTCTCTGCGTGCTGAGGAGACAGGCCAGGATCACAGGGAGCTGGAGCTACACTGGCACAAAAATCCCCAGGAATCCTCTGCTCTGCTGCAGATTTTAAGGAGGCATTACAGCCACAGTGTGGGTGAAAAGGAAATGGAATATTGGATGTTCCTTAGGGCTCAGGACAAATTTAGCAGCATTTTTCCTATGAGAGAGGTGAGGTGGAAAGCATCTTTCCTATGAATGGGAAGAAATAAAATTTCCAGGTGTTGCAAAGCTGGTGGTGTCTCTGTGAAGCTCTGTGGGTGCAGAGGAGGTGTGGTGCAGCAGCCAGAGGAGATGGGAAGCCTTTGCCTGCTCTGTCCTGCTCCTGCGAGCCCTGGGCTCCACGACTGTCTCCAGGTGCTTTTCCAGGCACAGCAGTGCCACCAGTTCCCTGCCTCTGCTCTCTGACCCTGCTTAATTTATGGAGCACCCCAGCGTGGAAGAAGGGAGGATGCATTTGGATTTTTGTCCAGTTTTGGTGCTGTATTTTATAAAGATTAAAAGTTATTTTGTAGAGTGAGAGGGAAAAACCTTCCAGGTTCCACATGCAGGGGTGGATCCTGGTGCCAAGCAGCTCCAAACCACAGTTGCAATCCTGTGACTTGAATGTGGCCAGTAACATGGAATTTAAATGAGAAAAGAGGGGAGCAGTTATGTGGATTTTAATATTTTCAGTGTCCCTGTGCTTCATGTTTAAACTAAATGAAATACACACCCCCACAAAAATGCCATAGGGTTTGGATTTTATTTTGTTGGGGGTTTGTTGGACAGGGAATAGCTGTATGTCCGTGATTGTCACTCCTCCTTGCCCATACATCCCAGGAAGGAAGGCAGGCTTGACCTGCAGGGTTGGGTTTCTGTAGCAGGGACTTTGTGCCCAGTGAATAGATGGGTTGGGAAACCTGGCTGGGCATAAAGTGTGTCGTGGAAAGTTGTTCTTGTGGAAAGTTTGTTTTTGAGAGGAGGGGCCACAGAGCCAGCAGGACACAGGTGGGTGAGGGATGTTGAGCTGGTGGCATGTCCTGTGTGATCCTGGGGAAGTTGTGACATTCTCAGTGCAGATGTGACTCTGCAGGTGGGGCCAGAGAAGCACAGGGCAGCTGGAAAAGTGCTTTGGGCTCGCTGGAAGTCAGAGGTGCAATATGGAGGTAAGACTGTACTTAATACACCATGTTGAACATGGTTTCAGTGCTAACAGTTAAATGTTGAACAGTCAGACTTTCAGTGGAGCCCAAGTGTCTTCCTGACCTGTGTCTCCTGAGCATGAATTCCAGGGGTGTTGGATCACCTGCATTCCCCAGGTGTTTTTATAAGCCAGGCCTGACAGCACGAGGGGGTCATAGAATCCTATAGGGGTTTGGGTTGGAGGGGACCTTGAAACTCATCCAGTGCCACTCCTGCCATGGGCAGGGACAGCTTCCACTGTCCCAGGCTGCTCCAAGCCCTGTCCAGCCTGGCCTTGGACACTGCCAGGGATCCAGGGGCAGCCACAGCTTCTCTGGGCACCTGTGCCAGGGCCTGCCCACCCTCACAGTGAGGAATTCCCTCCCAATATCCCATCTAACCCTGCCCTCTGGCAGTGGGAAGCCATAACCTGTGTCCTGTCCCTCCATCCCTTGTCCCCAGTCCCTCTCCAGCTCTCCTAGAGCCCTTTAGGCCCTGGCAGGGGCTCTGAGGTCTCCCTGGAGCCTTGTCTTGTCCCGGCTGAGCAGCCCCAACTCTCTCAGCCTTTCCTCACAGCAGAGGCTCCAGCCCCTGCAGCATCTCCAGGGCCTCCTCTGCTCTCACTGCAACAGCTCCAGGTCCTTCCTGTGCTCAGGACCCCAGAGCTGGGGCAGGGCCATGGGAAGGGAAAGCCTCTCCACACACAAGTTGGAACCCCAAGTTGATATTCCTGCCTCAAAAAGACCTTTGCATTTTCTAACCAGCACAGATCTGCTCTGCTGCAGGAATCAGAAATACTCTTCCAAGCTGTTTTCCTTTAAGCCAATGGGAATGGGAAATCAATTTAGGACAAATTGGGCTAAGTCAATGCAGGGAGGATGCTCTTTGAAATCAGGGACATTCTTGTGTCTCCTCCACTGGCACCTTGGGCTGGGGACTGCTGAGGGGTCAGGGTGTGCTGAGCCCTTGTTGGAGGGTCCCCCAAAGCCTGCTGGTGTTTGGGGAGGTGATGGCATTGCTGCTGCTCCTTGAGGGTAGGCATGGCCCTTGGAAGGAGGTGTGGGCAGGTTTGCTCTCGTGGGACAGCACTGCCCAGGAGAATGGATGTGGCTGCAGTCTGAGAGGCACAGGGGTGTCACCATCGCTGTCAGGGGGAATTCCAGAGGGCATTCAGCTGGCAGGATCCATTACCAGAGCCAGACATGGCTGCAGCCCTGCAGGGCACCTTTGCCCTGTAATTACCTTGAAGGCAATTAGCTTTCCCCTGTAATTACCACCGTGCTGCACTCCCTGCCATCCCCCTGTGGCTCTTCCCTCCCACCACACCGGGCTTAGCATCCCTTTCCTTCCCAGTGATGGACAGTCAGGCTCCTTGGGAGGGGAGGGCAGCAGGAGGGATTTGTGTCAGGTCCCTCTGGGATGAGGACTCTGTGTGTGCTGGCTGCAGGAGCAGAGCCCAGCAGGTTCTGTTGATCCAGGAGGGCACAGCAGGACTGTCACTGCAGAGATGGCAGCAGGGGCCTCTCCCTTCCCACTCCCACATCATATTCCCAGGATCCAGGCTCCCATCCGTGCCTGGGTCACACAGCCCCGTGTGACAGAGCCCAGTGAGCAGGGATCCCTGCCCTGTGCTGGGAGGGCTCTGCAGAGCAGGGGTGCCCAGAGCAGGGGTTTGGGGGAGCAGGGGTGTTGGCAGAGCAAGGGGAAGCTGCTGGGGCTGTTCCAGGCTGCTGGGGCAAAGAAAAGGCTCAGGACTGAGTTAGATCTCTCAAAGTGGTGGCAGGTGCTTGGTACGGGGGACAAGCCTCTGTTGGGGTGCTGCCTCAGGGTGATGCCGGTGATTTTTGTATTTTCTTTTTATACCCTTTTTATATATTTTTATACCCTTTCCCTTCCCTGTTACCCTCTATACACATTCCTTGTACCCTGCACAAACACTCCTTGTACTTTAGCGCCACATGTTTACAACCCTTGTAGTTTGATATTTAGCTCAGTTTGGGGTCCTGCACAGCGAGGAAGACCAAACATTCATATGATCTCAGAACTAGAGGCTCCAACCTGTTCTCTCTTGGAATGTGTTTTTGTAAACTAGGCTGTAGTCTTATTTGGGGGGGAGGTTCATTAGAATAGGGGGCAATTACTTCATTTATTAAGTTTCTTATTGGGGGATTTAGAGTAGATATGCTAATTTTGTAAAATCCATAAAAATCTGGTACGCGTTGTACGGGGGTTCCCAACTCGTCGTTCGCTCCATGGCGTTTTCCACCTTTGATGGGTCTGGGCACCTCGGATCCTATTGGACCGAGGTAAATTCCCTTTTCCCTGTACTACTGTGTCTGCTTCATATTTTTACCAGCCTGTTTAAGGCATCAAGGGGGACCCTCTCCAAAAGGTTCAGGGCTGTGCTCGGGTGTCCCCTCCGTGCTCCCAGCTGCCTCCATCGTCTGGGCAGGAGCAGCCACGTGTGGGCAGCAGGAACAGGAGCCAGGAGGGTCCTGCAGAGCTGCTGAGCCAGCAGGGACAGCTCAGCTGCCCTGGGGCTCTGCTGACCCCGGCTCACCCTGCAGCTCCCCTGCACAGCCCCGCTGCACACAGGGGACAGGACCTCCAAAGGTCCCTTCTCACCAGAGCTGCTCCTCACAGAGCTCAGGAGAGCTGGCTTGGGATGCAGAGCTGCGTTCGGAGCTGCCCTGTGGCCGAGGGTTCACAGCCCATCTCTGAATCCCCTCCATCTGCCACGGAGCTGAGGGGCTGGGTGAGCAGCTCCTGGGGTGGATTTTGGGCAGGTTTTGAGGTGCAGAAGCTGGTGGGGAGCTGCAGTGATGCCCACAGGAGATGTTACAGGTAGCACACCTGCTGTTCTGGGTTAATGAGTACTTTTGGACTAAAATCTAAGGATTTCTGCTTTAAAGTGAAGTGAAAATGAACTTCTGTCCTAAGACTGTCTGCTCTACCCCTGGTCTTGGAGTATTACAGGACCATCATCCTCAGAAACTTCGAGCGCCTAAAGGCAAGAGAGCTGGAGAGGGACTGGGGACAAGGGATGGAGGGACAGGACAAGGGGAATGGCTTCTAACTGAGAGAGTAGGTTTAGATTGGATATTAGAAAAAAATTGTTCCCTGTGAGGGTGGGCAGGCCCTGGCACAGGTGCCCAGAGAAGCTGTGCTGCCCCTGGATCCCTGGGAATGTCCAAGGCCAGGCTGGACAGGGCTTGGAGCAGCCTGGGATAATGGGAGGTGTCCCTGCCACTACAGGGGTGGCACTGGGTGGGCTTTAAGGTCCCTCCCAACCCAAACCACGCTGGGATGATGCACTGGGCACAGCTCTTGGGGACCTCAGAGGCTCCTGGTGGGCGCAGGTTCCTCTGCAGCAGCCCCTGCTCCAGACAGGGGCTTCCTCCCAAGTTTGTTCATCAAGTGGATTTGGTGAAGAGCTCTCAGAGTTGTTCAGCCTCAGGCAGTGTTTGAAATTCCAGCTTTGCTGCTTGTTTGTGATTGGCCTGAGGAGTTGGAGGGTCCCTGAGAATCTCTTGGGGCTGTGATTGCAGTGAGCAAAGGAGCACTGGGAGCCTGACAGCTGCAACGGGGAGCAGGAAAAGTTATTCCCACAAACAGGACTGGGAGAAATTTGAGTAGCAGGGACCATGTACCTGAGGGAAAGCTGTGGAAGGGGAAGAAAACTGGATTTTACTACATAATCTGACTGTCCTCTGGTTGTGCAATTAAACATTTTGTTTAAATTAGCTCCAGACATGGCTGCAAACATGTATTAGGGTCCTTCAAATGTTTGTGAAGGACCTCCTTTAAAGTGTCCCTCAGTCAAATGCTCTCATGCCCATGAGTTGTTTGTATAACTGGTTCCCCTCTTCCCTCCTGCCAGAAGCAGCTTCATGGAAAAAGCTCTGAGGAGGAGCCAGGATTTTTGGAGCATTGGTATCTCCACTTTCAGACCTGCTGTTTCCTCTCTTCCAGCTTTTTCCAAATCCTGACGCAGCTTGTCCCAGCTGCAGATGAGCCAGTGGAGGTGTCACAGGTGTTCCCTTCTCAGAAGCTCTTTGGTGGCCCTTTGGCCAGCCCTGGCCCAGCCAAGGGAAGGTGTGGAGTGTCCCCTTGGCTGTCACCTCATCCCTGAGCACAGCCTGGTCCTGTGGCTGTGCTCCCTGTCCCTTCTTGGCTGGGAGCAGTTACTTAAGGTGCAGCCACTGCTCAGAGTAGCAATGCTGTTCTGTCTGACAGTAGAGCTGGCTCTTCACTTACCAGGAAAAAACTGAGCCTGGGGGCCATTTCTTGCCTCTGCTTCATTTGCCCATCTGTAAAAACAGTCGAATGGAAGAAAACTCTCCAGCTCAGGTCTCTCAGGAGAGTGTTTTCTCGCTGCTTCCCTGAATGTTGTGTGCTCTTGATGTTTTCCTGTGGGGTGCAGAGCTCTCAGCCCATCACAGGTGCCTGGTGCAGGGCTGTGCCAGCAGCTATCGCAGGAGGAAATGCCCAGGGAGCTTTTCAGAGCTTCAGTGCCACGGGGTGAGCCCACATCTGCTCCTGAATGTGCCACAAGATGGTTTTCTGCCCTGGGGCGAATTAAAACGATTTTGGGTTCGGTGTCCCCACCTGGCTGCAGTGTGAAAGCATCTGGGTGCAGCCTGGTCAGGCCAGGTTGGGTGGGGCTCAGGACAACCTGCTCTGGTGGGTGCCATCCCTGCCCATGGCAGGGCAGCTGGAATGTCATGGTCTTTAAACTCCCTTCTACCCCAAACCATTCCCTGCTTTCCCTGGGTGGCAGGGAAAAGTTTCCCTTTTAGTTCAGGTGATTTTCTGTCTGACCTGACGTTACCCTGTGAGGAGCAGCCTGGATCACCTCTCAGCTGGTGTTTTCTAGGATAAACAACCCAAAAAGGGACAACTTGCCTGGTACTTCCCATTGATGGCTCCCAGCTGGTGCAGCAGTGGAGCTGGATCTGAGTCTGCACTCCCACTTGTCTGCCTGGCCTGTGGAATAAACCTTCTGATCCATTAGGATTTCTCCAAATGACTTTCTCTGTGTTTGCTACATGAATGTCTCATTCCTGAGTCCAGGCCATGATGGTGACTTGGGGACATCCCATCTCCTGGTCCCGTCCATGGCAGTGACCCAGCCGGGTGTCTGGGGCTCCAGCGCAGCACCAGGGGCTGCAGCATCAGCCTCCTGATTGTGCTGCTTGGATATCTTTGCAGGAGAAGAAAACACTGGTAGGAATTCATTATATTTTCCATGTGGCTTTGCCTGATTTCTTGCCTTCCAGCCATGCAAAATCAGCCTGATGTTGAGCATTATTCACTGATGTTGTTGGTTCCAGGTTATCAGTCAGCTCTGGGAGCTCCAGAGGGATCTGTCTCATGTAACCCCACCCAGGCAGGACTTCCTCCACCGTGTGAAATAACTCAGTGAATTTCTAATTACACCAGTCTAATTAAGGGCTGGATGTAACGACTGTGCCTAATGGCAGTGACACACCCATTCCATCACAGGAGAGGAATTGCTTGTGTACAACAGAGCACCCAGTTTGGAGCAGAATGAACATCCCCCTGCCCAGCTGGAGCTGTGGGCACCCTGGGTGGTGGGGACATCCCTGGTGGCCATCAGGAGTCTCGTGAGGCTGCTCTGGGATCACTGGCTCCTTTGGGAGAGGCTCTCAGGATGTGCCTGTGATGATGAGGGTGAGGAACCTCTCAGAGCCTTGAGGCATGAAGGTCTGTGCACCCGTGATCAGGCATCCAGGTGGCTGCTGGAGTGGGATTTTGTGGGATTTGTGTCAAAACTCAGCAGTGATAGAGCAGCAGAGGCACCATCCCTTCATTTTCAGACCAGCTCTATCTCATCTGATGTGCTCTCAGAGACCAAAGTAGCACAAAACATTAATTATCCCACACTGGAGATCTTTTATTCTGTGGCTCTCAGCGCTGCACCAGCGCCTGGAGCCAACAGCATCTGTCTGGTGGCAGCCTGATGGGTAAAACTTCTCAGATCCTCTTTTCCCATGAGGTGCCTCTGCCATCAGCCTTGAAAATCAAGTGCCTGCTTATCCAAGAGCTCAGCAGCATTCCTGTCATGAGGAGATGGTTTCTTACAGCAGAACATGGACCTTAATCCATGCACCAGAGTGCAAGTTGCAGAGGGATCAGCTGCACTTACAAGTCTGGAATTTTCTGCTCATATTTTTGCAGTATTTTATTGCTGGAGTCAGTCTTGCAAAAGCAACTCCTTTCCTCCAAATTTCTGTCAGGCCTGCAAGAATTTGGATATCAGAGGCGAACCGAACATGGGACAGAGGGAATGGTAACACGGCAGTGAGGTTAAATAGACAGAGAATTGATTTTTCTCAGTGCTGGTTCAGGTGTAAATCCATTGTGGCTAATGAAGGAAGGCAAATTGAATTGCAGCGGCCTGTGTGGGAGGCTCAGCCTGGCGCACAGCCAGCGCCAGAGGCTCCTCGTGGTGTTCCCCTGGTGCTCCAGTGCCTCCATGCTGGTGGCACAGGCTTGTTGTGCCAAGTGAGGGGAGCTGAGCTCTGACAGCTCCAACCATGGAACAGGGTGCCCAGAGAAGCTGTGGCTGCCCCTGGATCCCTGGCAGTGTCCAAGGCCAGGTTGGACAGGGCTTGGAGCAACCTGGGACAGTGGGAGGTGTCCCTGCCCATGGCAGGGGATTGGAAAGAGATAATCTTAAATGTCCCTCCCAGCCCAACCCACGCTGGGGTTCTGTGGTGATTCCATTTTGGAGCAGGCTCAAGGAGCATCCCTGTCCTTAGGACTGCTGCTGCTTGCCATGAAGTTGCATCCCACTGCTTTTGGCAGTGAAAGCTTTCCTTGGAGCTCTGTTCCTTTGGGCTGTGCAGGAGTGCAGGCGTGGGGCAGGGCTGGAGCTCGGGGAAGGTGTGCTGGGAGCACCGTGGGGAGCACGGAGCATCCCAGTCCTGCTCCAGCTGTGGGACATCTCCCACACAACACAGGCAGAGAAATTTCCACCTTGGATCCCACTGCCTGTCCAGATTTGATCCCAAACCTTGATAATCTTGGATCCCGACTCCCTGTGGTGATGGCAGGGCAAGAACCTTCCCCAGGCCATGCTTTCCATCCTTTGCCTCGTCCCTCTGCTCCTGCCCATCGCCCTGTTTTGTGCAGCAGCTAAAAATAATGGCAGGCAAGGTGTGAGGCTGTCCTGGGGGAAGGGGACAGCGAGGGAGCCCTGTGTGCACAGAAACCGGAGCCCTCCAGCTGCAGCAGCCTGTCCGTCAGGCAGGCAGCAAGTGCCGGGCTCGGGCTCTCTGCGCCTCACTGGCTACAGAAATAAACAGCCTCTGGCCGTGCCTCTTGCTAGCCTTGACTTTTTGGCTTGTCTCTGTATTTTTAGCCTCAGGACACTCTGTCCCCAGGCCCGGAGAGGATCTGCGTTGCCTCATACCTTGGCCGATGTGCGAAGCCAGCTCTGGCCCTTCCCTGTGCCCGATTTAGCCAAGGGGAGGGGGCAGAGCTGCTGCTTCCCACTGGCACTGGCGTAGCTGAGGACCTGGGATGGGAATATCCCTTTGTCCAGGAGTTTATTTACAGTTGTGATGAATAAAATGGTTGCTTGGTGTGGAGAAAAGGAGGCTCGGGGGGCACCTTGTGGCTCTGCACAACTCCTGACAGGAGGGGCAGCCAGGTTGGTCTCTGCTCCCAGGTGACAAGGGACAGGGTGAGAGGAAATGGCCTCAGGTTGTGCAAGCGGAGGTTTGGGTGGGGGATTAGGGAAAATGTCATCCCAGAAAAAGCCCTGGAACACACTGCCTAGGGCAGTGGTGGAGTCACCATCCCTGGAAGTGTTCAAAAAATGTGGCTTTGGGGATTAAGGACATGGGTTAGTGGCGGGCTTGACAGTGCTGGGCATTGTTGGACTCAATTATCTTAGAGCTCCTTTTCTGCTTTAATGGCTCTGTGATTCCAAGTGAAGGACAAAACCCTACACTTGATTACATTCAGCACAATGAACTATTTCTTTGTGTTTCACTGAGAGGGCGACGAGTTTGGGAGTTTATTCCCTTTTATTTAAAAGTACAGAATGATTTAGCACAATGCAAAATTAAATGTCACTTTGAATAAAGGATCAAACGTTCTTCCATTTGCCAAGTGCTGGGACGAGCACATGATTCATGGTGTGGTACTTCAGACATGCTGAATCCATCCACCTTTGCATCCTGCTCTACTCCGGCAGCAGAACCCACCTTGCCAGGCAGCCAAGCCCTTGGATTAACCTAGCCCTGGCTTTGGAGCTTCCTGAGCATCTCCACCCTTGTCCTTGTCACTGTCTTGGTTGGCCTGAGCTGCTCTCCATCCCATCTGTGCTCTGCAGGGCTCTCTCAGACTCCCCCTTGGGTCTGGACTGCAGCTGAAGTGCGTGCAGGGCTCCCAGGGTGGGATTTGGGCTGTTTGTGGAGCTCAGGACGTGCTGGAGCACTGTGGATGGAGCAGAAAGTGCCACGAGCTGCAGCTGGGCAGCGCAGCAGGTCAGCTCCCTGTGCTGTAAGCTGAGCTGGGATTGTTGCTGCTGCCAGCTGTGCCAGCCTGGCTGTCCCGGGCTCTGTGTGTGCCCTGCTGGTGACGTGTGTCCCTGTGGGATTGGGTGACCTGTCCCCAGTGAGGGCCACAGAGGGCACAGGCTGCTGCAAAGCCTCAGCACCCCAGCTCCTCCTGGGCCAGGGAGATGCAATTTTGGCTAATCAAGGGGTCCCAAGGCCACGAGGGGCTGGGGGTGCTGGAGTGAGTCCCAGCAAGGGTGTCCCTGCATTGCCATCTTCACCTTGCTGGTGACACTGTGGGAAGTGACACCCCGAGGTGGCACAGGGGAATTATTTGGTCAGGGAAATGAAAAGCAAGACAGAGCAGAGGCTGGTGCAGGTTTCACTAACCATGAGCAGGCCCAGCTGCTCCTGAGGTCTCTAGGAAGGTGGATCTGTGCTCAGTGCTTCCATTCTGGGAAATTCTGACAGCCTGAGCTTGCCCTTCTGTCCTCTGCCAAGAGAGGGTGGTGTGGGCTCAGGGAATGATGAATCCCAGGAAGGTTTGGGTTGGATGGACCTTAAAGCCCATCCAGTTCCATCCCCTGCTAGTTCCACCCACCTCCCACTGTCCCAGGCTGCTCCAATCCCTGTCCAGCCTGGCCTGGGACACTCCAGGGTTCCAGGGGCAGCCACAGCTTCCCTGGGCACCTGTGCCAGGGCCCCTGGATTGTGCTCTCATCCCACTGCACACCAGGCTGGGAGAAGGCACCATGTGCTGCACAAGGCTTGGCTGATTTTCATCAAAGCAGAACTGTGCACAGATTTTGGGGGGCAGCCATCCAGTTCCTTGAAAGAGGCTGCTGCTGGATTTTCCTGGGCATTATTCCCTGCCCTCCCTGTGCAACTGGTGCTGCCCAGGCTCGTAATTCCCTGTCCGAGTGCTGAGCTGAACAGCTGAGAGATTTTGCATTTTTTAATGGCTCTCTACTGTGCCTGAATTAATGGAAAAATGAACTGAAACCAAGATGAAGGTATTGAAGGGAGAGGATGACAAATTGGCTTTGGAGCATGGCAGCAACGAGCACTGTCAGGGGTTCACGCACTGACCTTTATCTAAACAGAACTGTGTGTAACAGATAAGAATATTTAACAATAATTAATGTCACATCAGCGCCGAGAACAAAATGACTCCATCAAACGGGCAAGAAATCCGCTGCAAATTACTCAAAAGAGAAATGTCAGCTCCTCCATATCTGCAACCTGCCTCGTGCTGCTGGGGCTGGAACGAGCCGGGAGGGCACGCGAGGAGAGGAGCTATTAAAAATGATTTAGGGACTGGGTGATGTGTGCAGGAATGGGAACAGCAGCAGCTCTGCTGGACCGCAGTCGTGTACAATCAAACACCAAACCGAGCTGGTAATTGGCTGTGGGAGAAATATGTACAAACCAATTATCCCCACAGCTGAAGCTCTGACAGGCTGCTCGAGGCTCCTCTCTCCCTTCCCGGCTGTCTCCAGGGTGTGCTGGGGCTCTGCAGGCACTGCCCTGCTCACCGAGCCCCTTTGTGTGTGACAGGCAGGAGGAGCCACCTGCCTGGGCATCTTGGGATGTTTTCCATTCCCTTTCCACGCTGGGGTTGTCCCAGCCCTCCAGGAGCTGTGGGGATGGCTGGAGGCTGGCACAGCTCTGCACAGGCAGTGCCAGGGCTGGCTGAGGGTGCAGGGGAAGCAGCAGGGCTCCAGGGGATGCTGTGCTCTGTCTGGGGCAGGGAGGGCACTCTGCAACCCCCAACTTAATTTAAAAATGGATGGTGGTCCGTGGATCGTTCTCCAGGGCTGGATATCATCAGTGTCATGACAGCACCAGCTGAGTGAGGAGGGGTTACCTCTCTCTGTAATGTCCCTGGCCCTGGACATTTCATCAGATCCCAGAGTGGTTTTGGTTGGAGGGACCTTAAAGCTCATCCCATCCCACCCCTGCCATGGACAGGGACACCTCGCACTCTCCCAGGTTGCTCCAAGCCCTGTCCAGCCTGGCCTTGGACACTGCCAGGGATCCAGGGGCAGCCACAGCTTCTCTGGGCACCCTGTTGCACTCAATCAGCTCAGCCCAGACCCTGTGAGAATATTGAGAATATTCAGCTAATGCACAAGTCTAGTAAAAAACTCAACCAGGTTATATTTTTATTCTACACAGACCTTTGTGCACATCCTAATGGATTATTTCCTCACCATAAATTAATTTGCCTGCATGGCCATGTCTGGGAAGTGTTACCAGCCTCAGTGAGTAGAGGTGAGCACAGAGCTGGAGCCCAAGGTCACAAAATGAGTCTGGGGAAGAGCCAGGAGCTGCTCCTGAATCCCTTGGAATTTTTGGCTGCATTTTGTTGTCAGCATTTTCCTGCTGGGAGGAGGCAGCTAGGCACCTCTGCATTAGCCAGGGTGTGAAAAATCCCTTTCCAGCTGGCCTGGTGACTTTGTGACAGCAGGAGAGAGTCCACAGGCAGAGGGTGGAGATGTCAGGATACAGAATTAGGGGCGATGTGGAGCTGTGTCTTTGCCCCTTGATGTGAAACAGGAGAACGTGTCCCTGCTCCCACCCTGGGCTGGGGTGTGCTGTAGGGTTTCCTGGCTCCAGCACAAGATGCTCTGGGCCTGTTTTTCTTGTGCAAGGCACACTCTGCTCCCAGCCAGAGGCTCTTGGAGCAGGACAGTGTGGGAGAGAGGTGGTGATGCCTTCAAGTATTTCTAGTTTTTTGCTCTTGATGTGTCTGTAACTTGCTGCAGTTCTGTGCTTCTCACAAAGTGCTAAAATGCTCTGTTCCAGCACCTTTGGCCAAACAAGGCTCTCTGAACACAGATCCAAGGACATATTCATTGCTTTAGGGCCTGAAAATATGTAAACAAGTGTGAGCTGGGGGAGCAGGCCTGGGGTGGTGAACATCATCACCTGAGGGTGATTGGAGAATTAAGGGCCAATGTGCTAATGGACAGAACTTAAAAAGGTGAAGGGCTCGTGACCCAGGGTCCATTTTGGGTGTAGTCCCTGGGGGGAACTTCCACTTGCCCGAATGTGCCTCGAAGGCCTCGAATAAATTTGTTCACATTTTATACTCCTAATTTGTTTTGGCCTCTGTTTCAGGTGGCCTGCTTTAGGCATCAGTGGGAGCAGAGCCAGCTCCCAGCACATTCCCTGAACAGCATCCTGGGTGAAAAGTTGGGTCAGGAAAGGGGTCTGATGTGCTCGGTGGCTGGAGAAACCCAGCCCGAGGTGGGATGGGCAGAGAAGTGAGAATTGCAGGATCTAAACATCCTGCCCATGGCAGGGAGCTGGAATGAGATGATCTCCAGGGGCCCTTCCAACCCAAACTGTGCTGTGATTCTGTGAATGTGGATGCACTGGGGAGAAAATATGACATTTAAAGATCACTGGGAGACTGAAGCCAGACTGGGGGATTGCTTGGAATGAAAGGCTGTGAATTTGCATCAGAAAACAGGAGCAGGGCTTTGACAGGACAGGCAGTTCATTAAAGTGCATCAATTAAATGGGGTTCCTCCCTGTTTCCTCTCCCACTAGAGGAGAGCAAAGGTACTCCTTAGAAAAATAGATTTCAATCCATCCAGGGTGTTCCAGAAAACATCTGGAGAAGCACAAAGGGCAGGGACCTCTGCTCTGCTGCTTCAGGCATCTCTCTTCCAGGAGGAACAGTCACTAAGCCACTCTCCCTTTGGGGTGCAATCAAATGGTTTGGTTTCTCCAGGATCCCTCCCAGTCTCTCCCAGTGCCTCCCAGTGCTCAGGGCTCACACTCACCCCTGCTTTTCTGCAGAGGAAGGGCTGGGGCACAGTCGGATCCAAGCTCCCATGGAAAGCTGGAGAAGTTCTCACACGTGAGGATTCTGATTCAGAGCTTCTTCAGATGGAAAAGCCTCAGCCATAGAAGCTGTTTTGGGAAGGCTTGGGCCACCTGAGCTGCCTTGAATTCCGTGGAGTCTCCCCAGCAGCTCCAAAGATGAACTCCAGGTTTCCTTTTCCTTGTGATGAGGAGCAGAACACATCCATAAGCTCACCCTGCTCTGGCTCTGCTCTCTGCAGAAGGTCATCTGAAACCCTCAGGATTGAAGTGATTTATCCCATTGCTCCTCCTGATGCTGGAGCATGGAGAGAGGGCTGGGAGAGCTGAGGGAAAGCAGGAATCCTCTCCCACCAGACTCAGCTCCCAAGGCAGACATCAGCACCTCGATGTCACTTGGCCAGGGACAGGACCTGAGGGAACAGCTGGAGCTGTGGCAGGAGAGGTTTAGGTTGGAGCTCAGGACAGCTCCAGGTCACCTGGAGCCTCATGGCTGTGCTGATGGCCATCCCCTCTCCGTCCTTGACACCAGCACCAGCCCTGCCCCACATTTCCAGGGACCATTTCAGGGGCTGTGCTCTTCCTTTCAAACCCCTTGGCTTCCCGAGATGCCACTTCTTCTCGCCCATTCCAAAAGTCAATTTTTCAGAGAAGTTGGAGGGGGCAAAGGAAGAAAGAACCCAGAGGGAGCAGGAGTTTTGAAGTTGCACTGCCTGATTCTCTCCCACACCACACTGCTGGGGTCAGCCTTTTCTGCAGAGCTGGTGCCATCTCACACCTGCTCCGCACTTGGCTTTAAATGACACAGAATTCTGATAGGCACTGCAAAGATGGAGCTTTATCCCCAATTAAATGGCATTTTCTGTCTGTTCATTTCCTGCCCCAGTGAGGAGCAAACCCCTGGAGAGCAGGATCTTTGATGAGGGAGGAGGTGCCTGTGAAATTAAAGGTGATCTTGTTTACTAGAAGAAAGTCAGCGCTGGTTCCTGGTGTTTCCAGGATTGTGTGTGATGCCCTGGGCAGTGTTCCAGGTGCCTGGAAGCGCTGCTGTCAGGATCCCAGAGCATTCCCTGTGGGGCAGCAGCTGCTCAGAGATGCCTGGATCCTGCCCCAGCACTGGGCTTGGCTGTTACCCCTTCCTTTCCCTGGAGTTATCCTGGTGTCAGTGGGACAGCCCTGGCCCCTGTGTCCATCCTGCAGCCCTCTGGCTGCGCAGGAAGGGCACTTCTTGGAAACCCCCCCAAAAAATCCATCTTTTTCCAGCTCCTCTGCCCTCAGCAGTCAGCAGTGGGGATGGAATTGTGGCTTTAGGGAAATGAGAGGTGTTTTTGAAGGGTCTGCAGGTGTGGTGCTGGGGTGGCACTCGCTGTGCTCCTCTGGACACCACAGTCCAACCCCACAGCTGTGTTGGGCACATTTCCTTTGCTGCTCCATTGAAGTGAAGCCCAGTGGGTGGAGTTCCTGCCCTGGGGACAGACCCAGACCCTGGGGTTTTGGGGGTCTGTGATATATCTTAGCCCCTGCATGGTTCCATCCCTCCTTCCCTCCCCCAGCTCCCTGGAAATGCCATCCTGCCCTGTGATTTATCGCCCTTCAGTGGTTTCCTTTGCTCTCAGAGAACTCCTATTTAATTTTTGTGCCTGTTATCATTCCGGGAGAGAAGGGAGAGGCTTGGGGAGCCCAAGGTGAAAATAAACCAGCACATTTCAGTGCAGTTACTTTGTTCAAAAGTTGTTGTGTTTTGGCTGAGTGCTTGCCTCCATTCTCCTTCACTTGTGCATTGTGGGTTGAAGTGATTCTACGAAAATCGTGGGATGGGACACTCAATGGATCAGCTCCAGCCTTGCAAGGGCTGGGCACAGCTGCTTTTGCTGCTTGAGCTCCATAGGACTCACCCAGTGAAGGGGAATTCAGTGGAAGAGCAGGGCATGGCCTTAAGCTGAAGGAGGGCAGGGTTAGACTGGGAGGGAATTGTTCCCTGTGAGGGTGGGCAGGCCCTGGCACAGGTGCCCAGAGCAGCTGTGGCTGCCCCTGGATCCCTGGCAGTGTCCAAGGCCAGGCTGGACAGAGCTTGGAGCAACCTGGGACAGTGGGAGTAGTCCTTTTTTCAGCTGCCTTGGTGAGGTTTTTCTGTGGCACCTCTTTGCTGCTTCCACTCCAAGTTATCAATCAACTGCTTTGACCTCCCCTGGCTCTGTCTCAGCATCCTCAGGGACACAGAGAGCTGAGCATCCCTGCTCTGCAGCCTTCCCTGGCAGGAGCAGCACTGGCCACCCCGGCAGCACCAGCACCACTGCTCCATGGTGCTTGGGTGACCCAACCAAAAAGTAACCTAAAAGGTCCTGCAGTTCCCACTTGTCAATCCTGGTAATGTTCCCACCTGGCTCATGTCTCATGCTGGGCAGCCCAGCCAGGTGTCTCAGGCATGGCAGAGAAGGGAAAGCACCTCAATTTAAAGTTCCAGGAGAATTCAGGGCGGCTCAGGGGACCTGGAGGGACTCGCTTAAAGCAGAACATTTCAATTCCATCACAGAATGGTTTCAATTGGCCTAACCCAGAGCAAAATCTTCAGTTTCAAAGCACATTTTCCAAATATTAAATAAATAGGTAAACAAAGCTGTGGAAAAGGTATCCTGTGAGATATTTCAGATTGAAGAAATTCTGTTTTCTCCCTGAGCAAATCCCAGCCATGGTGACCAAAAATTGCTGCCTGCCTCTCTCGTTGTTCTCTGCCATCATTAACCTGCTGGAGTAGTTTTTGTGGGATTTCTGGTGCCTGAGGCTGCCCGAAGCACCCCCGCAGCGCTCAGCCCTGGGAGCACAGCACCTCTGTCTGCTCCGCTTCCAGCTCTGTGCTAAGCTGCTCAGAGTCTTAGCTCGGAAAGTCCCAGCTCTGATCCTTGCAGACAGCAGCAGCTTTGCTTTCCAGCACTGCACACCCTCCCAGCAAGTCGTGGATTATCTGCTTACCCTCCCTCCATGTCCTGCTTCCCGCAGGGTGAAGAGCCACGGAGAGGAGCTGCGCCTGCTCCCGCGCCGGGACCGGGGAGACAGTCAGAGCCCGAGAGTGCAGGCAGCGCCGGTGAGTGAGCGTGCCCGGGTGCTCTGGGACGGGAGGGGTGCTGGGACACAGCCCTGCCATCCCCAGACCTGGGGTTGGGCATTTGGGGCGGCACCGACCCTGGCAGAGGGGATGAGCTGTACAGGTGCCCTGGTTCTGCACTCTGAGCTGTACAGGTGCCTTGGTTCTGCGCTCTGAGCTGTACAGGTGCCCTGGTTCTGTGCTCTGAGCTGTACAGGTGCCTTGGTTCTGCACTCTGAGCTGTACAGGTGCCCTGGTTCTGCACTCTGAGCTGTACAGGTGCCCTGGTTCTGCACTCTGAGCTGTACAGGTGCCCTGGTTCTGCACTCTGAGCTGTACAGGTGCCCTGGTTCTGCACTCTGAGCTGTACAGGTGCCCTGGTTCTGCACTCTGAGCTGTACAGGTGCCTTGGTTCTGCACTCTGAGCTGTACAGGTGCCTTGGTTCTGCACTCTGAGCTGTACAGGTGCCTTGGTTCTGCACTCTGAGCTGTACAGGTGCCTTGGTTCTGCACTCTGAGCTGTACAGGTGCCTTGGTTCTGCACTCTGAGCTGTACAGGTGCCCTGGTTCTGCACTCTGAGCTGTACAGGTGCCCTGGTTCTGCACTCTGAGCTGTACAGGTGCCTTGGTTCTGCACTCTGAGCTGTACAGGTGCCTTGGTTCTGCACTCTGAGCTGTACAGGTGCCTTGGTTCTGCACTCTGAGCTGTACAGGTGTCTTGGTTCTGCACTCTGAGCTGTACAGGTGCCCTGGTTCTGCACTCTGAGCTGTACAGGTGCCCTGGTTCTGCACTCTGAGCTGTACAGGTGCCTTGGTTCTGCACTCTGAGCTGTACAGGTGCCTTGGTTCTGTGCTCTGAGCTGTACAGGTGCCTTGGTTCTGCACTCTGAGCTGTACAGGTGCCTTGGTTCTGTGCTCTGAGCTGTACAGGTGCCCTGGTTCTGTGCTCTGAGCTGTACAGGTGCCCTGGTTCTGTGCTCTGAGCTGTACAGGTGCCTTGGTTCTGTGCTCTGAGCTGTACAGGTGCCCTGGTTCTGTGCTCTGAGCTGTACAGGTGCCTTGGTTCTGTGCTCTGAGCTGTACAGGTGCCTTGGTTCTGTGTTCTGAGCTGTACAGGTGCCCTGGTTCTGCACTCAGGCTGAGGATCCCTCCCTGCAGCCTGCTGGGAGAGGCTGAGTGCCCCCAGGCTGGCCTGGTGGGGCTGTTCAGGAGGCAGAGCTTGCCGGGTTCTGAGAACACCGCTGTCCCTGGTGCTGCTGGGGAAGGAGTCAGGATCGCTTTAACCCCAGGCAGAGGTGGAGTCGCCATCCCTGGAGGTGTTCAGGGGAAGTCTGGATGTGGCACTCAGTGCCATGGTCTGGGTGCCAAGGTGGGGTTGGGTCACAGGCTGGACTCGATGATCTCTGAGGACTTTTCCAAGCTCGTTGATGTGTGAGTCTGTGATGACACGCTGGGGGCTGCTCTGGACACGGTGGGTTTGGTGTGTTTGCATTTTGGATGCATTGCTTGCATTGCTCCTGAAAGCTCTGGTTGCAGTTTGTGGTGGCGAAGGTGAACGTGAGTGTGACTTGGGAGGAATCTCGAGGTGGACTCTGCTCCTGACTGTGCTTGGCACATCCCAGAGCAGGGCTGCAGGGAGCAGGGGTGGGAGTGCTGCCGTGGGGAATGGTGTGGGGGCAGAGGGGCCCAGAGTGGGGTCACACTCTGCTCCTGTGTCTGACAGGAGCGGAGCAGCCTCTGCCCCATGGGCTGGGAGGAGTGTTCCTGTGCTGTTTCCCGGGCCACCAGCACGCTGGGGCTGTGTTTGTCAGTGCTTAGGTCAGGAGAGAGGAGCTTCCCATCCCCAGAGGGTACAGGAATGTCCTCAGGCCACAATTTGGGAAGATCCAGGTGCCAACAGACTGTTAGGATGTGAGTTTAACATCCCCCAGACCTAGCTTGGCCAGGGGGCTGAGCTGAAAGCGCCTCTGTGGAGAAGAGGTGCTGTGGAGGGATGGGAGAGGATTTCGGGATCGTGTCCAGTGGCAGCATGACCTGAGGGGTCAGAAATGCTGGCCTGGGAGTCACTGTGGCTGCTGGGATGACTGTGGCTGTGTTTCCTGAGCAGGGAGGGCTGGAGCAGGGAGGGCTCTGCCTGCTCTGCTAGGAATTCTCCTGTGGTCAGAAATTATTTGCAGGACATCAGGTAAGTCAAACCTGGAGTTTGCTCCAGCAGAGGGTGAAGGTTTCAGGTCATCATTCTCACAGCAGGAAGATGCATCAGTGCAAAGTTTTCAGAGTGGATTTTCTCTTCCAGTTCCTGGGCAGATGGATGAAGGCAGGAATCACTGATTAACAGCATGGTTTGGACTGGAAGGGACCTTAAAAACCATCAAGTTCCAACTTGGGACGCCTTCCACCAGACCAGTTTGCTCCAGGCCCCATCCAGCCTGGCCTTGGGCACTTCCAGGATGGGGTTCTCAGTTTCCAGTTCAGCAGGGTTTGCAATCCTGATGTTTTAATTGGTATCACAGTTGGGTTTTTCCTTTGTAGCTTACACAGAAGAGAGAAAAAACAAATGTGATCAGATAAAAATGCTTATCACAGAGGTGGGAGCTCTGCTGCTGTGATGGACCCCTGGAGATACCATGTCCAATAAATAAGTCTAATCCAAGAAACTCCAAATAACAGCAGGGAAAAGATTCACCTGAACTTCTTCAAATCAAAATGAGGCAGTTGAGAGAGAAAGGGAACTTGGGTTTTCTTCTGATTTGTCTAAAACCATTTTCTGTTCCAGCTTAGCATACCTGCCCACGGTGGTAGTGAGGATATTGTGACACAAAGTAGGACTAAAATACTCTGGCACACAGATGTGTTGAATGAATGACCTGGCTAAAAACCCTTCTCTGCATGAATAAGACAGCTACTGCACCTTAATTCCACAGACCAGGATTTAACTCAGCAAATGGAATTGTGGGATTCAGCAGATTGAAGAAATACAGGGGTTTTTACTGCTGAAGATATTTTTATTAAGAACACTGCAAGAAATTTTTCCAAGTTTTGTTTTGGCTGTTGGCATATTCAGCAGGGTTTTTAAGTGTGGATCCTTCTTTTTGTACAAGGCATTTACTCTAAGTGGAGGAAAGTGTCTTTTATTCAGCAAGTTCTTCACTTTCTCAGGACTCCTGAGCCCCTGAACACTGCTGGCTGATTATTTGCTCTTCCATTTTTCACTTCTCCCTGCAGTTATTGGTGGCACACACAATAAAGGTTGATTCCAGGAGGAGCTGCAGAGCTCCCTATTCCTTGGGAAATATTTCAGTGGGGAAATATCTGTCATTCAGACAATTGGAGAAGAACATAGAGAGCGACTGGAGAACAAGGAAGGCTGAGGAAAATGCCCATTATTTTGGGAATGCAGGGAAAATGTAGGAAATACCTGTGATTGAGTCCATCCTCACAGGGCTGGGAGTGCGCCGTCATGAGAGGAGCATCCTGGGGTGGCTCAGCAAAAACAGGACAGCTGAAATGCTCTGCCAGTCTCAGAAAAAGCCCAGAGTGCAGGGCCAGGGCTCTGAGCACAAATAAATCCAGGCTCTAATCACCTGCTCAGGTCGTTAGCAGCTCGGGCAGTTCCTGTCCTGCCAGGATTAGGGGGGCACAGGCAGCCCTTTAAGCCACCATCTGTGGTGACCTTCTTAGCACCCCGTGGGCCGAGGAAGGAAGGGATGTAAGAGGTTCTTAATTTAGAGAGCACGGGGTCAGGAGGAGGTTGCAGGTGCTGGAACACGGCTGGAGCTGGGAGGGGCTGCAGTGCCCAGGACGTGACCCTCACAGGGCTCATGGTGGAGCCTAAAAAAGCCAAACTCTGGGTCTGAGATCCCCTCTGTGCCTAAGGTGCCTCTGTCAGGGAATGGGTGCTTGGATCCCTCAGCTTGGAGTTCATTGCAGAGGCTGCACAGGTGTTGTGAGCCATCAGAAACCATCAGAATGTGGAGGACGCAAACAAAAAATTTCCCCCAAAACTCGCTCTCCCCGATCTTTATCTGCTGTAAAAAATTGCAAAGGCACAGCTAAAACTCCTGTTCTGAGCAGGCTCTTGGGAAGGACTGCCCTTGTCTGTGCTGGGAACGGTCCATGGCATGTGCAGGACCTGGGGGCGGCTGGCTGGAGGATGTTCTGAGCTCTGGAGGAGGTTTTGGCTGGAGCAGGCTCACTCTTGTCCATGGGAGTGAGCTGTGGAGCCCACCTGGCCAAGGGGGTGGGAGGAGTGCCCCCCTCCCACAGAGACCCCAGTCCCTCTCAGCAGGGAAGCAGGTGAGTTTTGGGATGTTCTTGGCACTCAGTCTGCTGTGAAGGCACAGAGTCCCACAGTGGCTTGGTTTGGAAAGGACCTTAGAGCCCATCCAGTGCCACCCCTGCCACGGCAGGGACACCTCCCACTGCCCCAGGCTGCTCCAAGCCCTGTCCAGCCTGGCCTGGGACACTCCCAGCATGAGGGATTGTATTGGCTGAGGATCATTAGAGGTCATTCAGTGGTTCCACACACCACGAGTGCCTCAGCTCTGGTGTCAGCCAGCTCTGAAGTCCCCTGGGCTGGAGCTGTCCCCTCCTGTGCCCCCAGTGCCGGAGGGAGCTGAGCAGGGCTGGCTGGGTTTGAGGACCCATCCCAGGATCAGATTTCCCAGTGAGCCCAGTCCTCGCACCCTGGGCTGCCATTCCTGACACTGGAGCCTTGGAGATGGACCTGGGTGAGTGAGGGAAGAGGAGCTGCTGATTAACCCTTTATAAACCCCTCATGGCTCTGCCCTGGGCTTACCTGGCCCTTTAAATTGCCAAACAAATTGCCCAGAGCTCTCAGCTGCTCTGCCAAGGCAACAGGAAAGCTGCCAAGTGATGGAGCAGGACAGGACCCTCCTGCTCGGGCCCTTCCTTCCAGCTGATGGTGCAGTTTGTGAGTGGAAGCTTGTGGGGCTCATTTGTCTCTGGCCTCTGAGAAAAGCAGAGTATTGGGTGTTATTTAAGGGCTGCAGGGCTGAACAGAAAATCAGTAAGATCACGTTCAGTCCCTCAAACATGGGCTCACACAGCAAACATGATCCAGGGCATTGCACCCACCCTGCTTTGGGATATAAAACCTGGAGAAGCCACAGAAACTCAAGCACATGGATCGTTTTAAACCTGTACATTCTGTCAAAATTCTTGTGCTCAAAGAAAGCCATGGTTAATAACACCTCCCTAAGCCAATGATTCATCTCTAGAGCTGAGCTGGTTTTCTGTGATCAACTCTAATGTTTGATTCTTTTATGAGCTGAGCAAGCCATTCATAATGAACATTCAGTTTCCTTCAAATCTTGATCTTATTGAAATCTGATGTCGATTTAAATTATCTGACTGGGGGATTTTTGTTTTTCGATTCCTGGATTTCCTTTTTGAAATCATCTGTTTCTCAGAGCTCCTCAAGACTTGGAGGTTAATTCAGAATAAGGCGGTGCGTGAATGGAAAATGTAAAATCTTTTCCCAAATAACTGCTTGTGCAAACAGCAGACAGGCAATGGCACGAGTCCCTTCTTCTGCTGTGGCTGTGCTCAAACTTTGGGTGAAAATGTTGGCAGAATGAAACCTCAGAAGTTCCTGAGTTGTTTGTGAGGGGAGGTTGGAGCTGTCCTGGGTGTCTGTGGCCTCTGACAGGAGCATCCCCTGCCTGTTCATTGATGGGAACCCACCTGGAGGGAGTTTGGGAGAGCTCAGGGGGGCGTTCACAGTGGGGTGGGTTGTGCTTATCAGCACCTTCAATCCTTGCAGGAACGAGCTGGTGGCCAGAGGGACTGAGGGTGGTTCTTCCCACCTCTCTCTGAACCACCAGTTCCTCTCCATCTTGTTTTCCCCAACACCTGCTGGCTGTTTCCTGCCTCTCCTGCCAAGAACCAGGTGCTGTTCCCTGAAGCAGTGAATGCAGAGAAAGGGCAGGGACAGGATTTAATGCTAGGTTTCTGTGTCACCCCCACGAGGTGCCTGGACACTGGGGACAGCAAACAAGGGATACCTCGGTGCTGCTCCTTCCCCATGTCCTCTCCTGGCTGGCTGCAGCTTTCTGGCTGCACCCCTGAGCTCTGGAGCTGGAATGGGAGTGTGGTGGTTTTGCTTGGCCCAGTTTTTGCTAATGATTAGGGTAGGGTACAAAGATGGCTCCTGCATGTCCTGAGTAAAGATTCTGGAAATTTCTCCACCATGTCCAGCAGAGCCAGTCTCTGATGGCTCTGAAGATGATGGACATGCTGCTGGCCAAGCCTGGGCCAATTAGAGATGTTAGTTACACCTCTGTGAAAACATATTTAAGAAGAAATCAAAACGATGTGAGCATGCACTTCTTTGTAGCCAGAGGAGGAGGAGGTAAAAATATGTGAGTAGAGAAACAGTGTTTGTAGCAGAAGAATTGTAGTGATGGACTGACTAAGAGAAAGAACAAAAAACCCCATATCCTGCTCCTGCCCCGGAGCTGTTAGTTAGTTGGAAGGAGGGAGGGGGTGAGCTGGGAAGCAGTGCCTTAAGAGGGCAGGGCGGTGAATGAAGAAACGGTGTCTTGAGAGCTTATTTTTACCTCTGATTTATCCTCCAACTCTGTTAGGTTAATAAATCACTTTGCAACTTTATGTTTTCAGGCCTGCGTAGCCCTGTGTCTGTGCGTCCTCCCACCAGTGGCTTATCTCAACTCATGATTCCAGTGTGTTTGTGTTAGTTTTTTTCTCTCCTCTGCACAGCTGCAGCAGGAGAGAGCACAGAGTGCAGAGCAGATGTCGTAGGTGCCTGGCATTAGCCAGGGTCAAACCTCGACAGTGAGTCAGAAAGCAGGGAGTCAGGGGGGTGCTTTGAAATGGAAGTACAAAACCAGATGTGGCTGCACACCTTTCCTCAGCTTCCCTGTGCAAGGCTGTGCTGATGTGTGCTGGGTGGGACACGATGGCTCTGCCTTGGCACACACAGCGAGTATGGCATGTGAGCTTGGCTTGGAGGGGCTGTTTTAGGGAGACAAATAGGGGTTAGCAAGAAATGCAGGAAAGGCAAACAGTGAGATGGCCACAGTCCTTAATCTGTAGGAATCCTTCTGTAGGACAAATCTGAGATTTGCTTCCAGTTCGGCCTGAACTGGAGATTTCAGGACATGAACCAAAAAGTTGTTTATTTTGCTATTTCATCATCGATGTGCTGCTTCCTGGAGGCACTGCCCTTTCACAGGCAGTGCTGGGACAAAAGATTGGTGGAATGAGAGGGGCCCTGTGTTGTGATCCCCTTCCCAGGGTGCTGTGACATCCAGAGGGTGGGAGACGGTACCACACCCCCTGTGTTTAGGATGAGCTGTCTGAGGTAGGGTGGGTTTTTCCTGCTGAAATCCTTTCTTGTTAGTTTTTTCCTGAGGGTGGAGATTCCACTGGAAGAACGGGCTCAGTGGATCGGTGAGGGTGACTTTGGCGTGTGCTGGGCAAGCTGGCAGGACAGATGTGGGTCCCCAGCACTCCTCTGGCAGGGGAAATCTGTGGAGATTCCCCAGGGAATGGGCACAGCCCAAGGCTGCCAGAGCTCCAGGAGCGTTTGGACAGAGCTCTCAGGGATGCCCAGGGTGGGATTGTTGGGGTGTCTGTGCAGGGCCAGGGGTTGGATTGATGATCCTGTGTGTTCTTCCAGCTCAGGACATTCCATGATTCTTTGGGACAAGCACTTGCTCGTAGGCTGTTCCTATCCCCTTCCCAGCAGATAGACAGGAAGGGGCCATGGCAGCCATGGTCTCTTGCCTGTTTTTGCCGTTTTTCTGGGAAAAGCTCTACGATGAACCCTTGTTTCATTCCCCCACGTTTCCCTAAAAGCCTGGGTTTGCTGTGCTGTCTGAAGCAGGACACCTGAGCCCTGTTCCCCTCCCTGGGTTATCTCCTCACAGAATCTTGGAATCATTATGGTTGGAAAGGACCTCCAAGTCATTAGGTCCGACCCTTAACCCAGCACTGCCTAGCCCATCACTAACCGTGTCCCCAAGTGCCACACCCACATGTTTTTGGACACTTCAGGAATGGCGACTCCATCACTGCCTTGGGCAGCCTTTGCCAGTGCCTGACCACCCTTTCAATGAAGAAATTTCCCTTAATATCCAATCTGAATTCCCCTCAGCACAACTTGGGGCCATTTCCTCTCCTCCTGTCCCTTGTTCCCTGGGAGCAAAGCCCGACCCCCCCTGGCTGCCCCTCCTGTCAGGAGTTGTGCAGGGCCAGAAGAAATCCCCCCTTTTCCCCTCTGCATTTCTGTTTCCTTGAGCCTGTGCCTGCTCCCTGTCCTGAGTGGGCTGCAATGAACCATCCCTTGGCTTCCCCCACGTCTGGTCCAAAGCCAAGGAGAAGTTTGTCAGGCCAGGGAGAGGTTTGTGGGCCACTGAGCTTTCTCTGATGTTGTTAATTATCCATCACTTCTTGCTCTACTTTCCCTACAAGCTTTCCCTGCCTGGGCAGTGTCCACTGGGACTCAGGAAGGTCCTTGTGCTTCTCCTGGGCTGGGTGGCTCAGCCTCACAGAGATGTTCTGAGTCTGTTCCTTGTCTGACTTTGCCTGTGCCTGTCTGTGCCTTGATCTTCCTTGTACCCCTCCTGCTCTATCCAAAAAGTCTGCTGCATTCTTTTTTTGGTTTTTTTTTTTTCATTTGCTTGTCATAGCTTTGAATGCCTTTATTATTCCTTCTTCCCTCCTCTGGCAGAGGTGTCTCTGCTTATAATCTTCTTAGCACTGAGGCAGCCTGTTCATTTCAAAGAGAGCTGCTTTAAAGGCAGGTGTGAGCCAGACTTGGCCAATTCTTTCTTTTCCCCTGTGGCTTGAAGGGGCTGAAAATATTCCTGTAATCATTTCACAGAATCCCAGAATGGTTTGGGTTGGAAGGGAGCTTAAAGCTCCTGTTGTTCCACCCCTGCCATGAGCAGGGACACCTTCCACTGTCCCAGGTGATGCAGGGAATGGACTGCAGGGCTTTGGGCTCACTCTGAGCAGCTCCTGGGTGATGGGCACAGGACACAAATGGGATTTCAGGCAAGTTCTGCTGGAGTGAGGAGCCTGAGCGGTGCTCTCTCCATCCAGCCTTTCTCCAGCTCTGCTCTCCTAGGGCATGGCACTCCTTTGTTCCAAGGGGAACAGCTCTGGTGTCCAAGGGCTCAGCCCAGGACAATCCATGAGGGAAGCAGCGTGTCCTGCTGTGCACTCAGACCTGGCATTCCTGATGGCCAATGGACCCCGTGGGGATGTGGCTGTGCGTCTGTGCTTGCCCTGTGGCCTCCACCAAGCCCTGCCTGTCCCACAGCCTGGAGAAGGCAGCAGGATGCACCCACCCCTGGCTGGGCTGGGCTGCAGCAGCCAGGGCTGGTGAGCTGTGCTTAGGAGTTGGGGATGCCTGCAGGGATGGTGCAGGATTGGTGCAGGGATGGTGCAGGGATGACTGCAGGGACGGTGCAGGATCAGTGCAGGGATGGTGCAAGGGTGGTGCAGCAATTGGTGCAGGGATGGTGCAGGCATGGTACAGGGATGGGTGCAGGGATGGGTGCAGCAATTGGTGCAGGGATGGTGCAGGATTGGTGCGGGGATGGTGCGGGCATGGTACAGGCATGGTGCAGGGATGGTGCAGGATTGGCGCAGGGATGGAGCAGGATTGGTGCGGGGATGGTGCAGGGTTCGTGCATGGATGGTGCAGGGATTGGTGCAGGATTGGTGCAGGGATGCTGCAGGGATTGGTGCAGGATTGGTGCAGGGATGCTGCAGGGATTGGTGCAGGATTGGTGCAGGGATGCTGCAGGGATTGGTGCAGGATTGGTGCAGGGATGCTGCAGGGATGCTTGCAGGGATGGGTGCAGGATTGGTGCAGGGATGGTGCAGGGGTGGCTGCAGCGTTGGCTGCAGGATTGATGCAGGGATGGTGCAGGATTCGTGCAGGGATGGTGCAGGATTGGTGCAGGGATGGTGCAGGGGTGGCTGCAGCGTTGGCTGCAGGATTCATGCAGGAATGGTGCAGGGATGGTGCAGGGATGGTGCAGGGAGCCGTGGATTCCTTTGGGAGAGCCACAGTGGAATCCTGGGGGCAGCTCGGCCTGCCCTGCTCAGCCCTTCCCTGGCTCTGTGCAGACACAGGTGGGACACAGGCAGGGAAAATCCCACCCTGCAGCAGCCCCGTGACCCTCCCGTGGGGCAGGGCCAGGGACAGCAGCAGATGGGGCACTCAATGCCCTGCTGTATTTTGGCCACAAAAGCCAAGAGTGAAATGTGCTATGCCAACACCACCTTCTGCAAGAGACTTTTCTTCTCCAATGCCTTCCTGCTTCTCAGGAAATGCATCTGTGTTGTTTCCCTGGCCCTCCCATGCACTCACAGCCCTTACAGCCCCTGCCCTGGCTCCTATTACCCTTCCCAAAGCCACTCCACTGCCTGGCTCCAGTAATCTTTCCAGCAGCACCCATGTTTTATACCTTGGTTATGCCTCCCTTCCTTTTAATTAATTTTTCACAGTGCCTTGCTCGTCCCTGTTGCCCTCTTTGATTTAATTTATTGCTCACTAGCCATCACAACACCTGGGCAAGCCTTTAATTTATCTCTTCCTGTGTCCCATGCCCCTCTCTGTCCTCTCCCATTATTGATTTCTCCAGTTTGATTTCACCCTGCACTTGCCAGCGTCATCTCCCACCCTTCCCTCCCACTCAGAATTGCTTGGATGAGTTTTTCCCCCCATTAGTGACCTTGCTGCACTGTAATTCCAGGCCCAACAGGCCTGGGATTGCTGCGTTTTGGATCCCCTCCTTGCTTGGGCTTGGCTCCCACCCCAATGTCTTGAAATTAATTCTAGGTAATTCCCATCCTATTGCTGTGATAAGGAAAGGTCTTTTCCCAATGATTGTCCTCCAAATGGAAAGATTTTGGTGGCCAGGACCTGGTGTCACTTCCCTGCTGAGTTTCCCCAGGCAGGGAGGTGTTCAGGGACAGGGATGGGTCAGGCTTTGCTTGGCCCCAGCTCTGAGCAGGGAGAGGAGTCTGTGCTCCCAGCAGCTCTTCATTCCTGCCCTTGTCCTGAGATGAGGATGTGCAGCCCTGCCGAGCCCTGGCTGCTCCCAGCCCTGCTCTGCTGCTGCTCTGAAGCTTCTTCCTGGTCTGCATTTGAACACTGAGGAAATTGTGGAAGGAAAAAGGGAATAAATTACTTTTCTTCTGTCTTTTAGTTGCCCTGTGGCTGCCACAGCCCAGCTCAGACAAAGAGGGAGCCCCCAGCTCTGCTCCATGGCTGGGAGGCACTGAGGTCTCTTATTTGCAACCCCAAAATGGTCCATTTTCTTAGAGCAGCTCCTGCCATTACCACAATGGCTCTGGAAGGCACATTACTGCAGGTGCTCAGGTTATTTTGTCATCTGGGGCTATCTGATTTGCAAGCTGGGCCCAAAAGTGGGAAAGGGGTCGGAGGATGGGAAGCACATGTTTGTTAAAAACACACAGCAGGGGAAGACCTCGAGCTATTCCCTGCTCTCCTGGAGAACAGGCACAAAACACAGCAGGCTGAGGCTCCAAATGTGGTTATCCACACATTTCCCTGTTCCTGCTAAAATACCCTGTGCTCAGAGCTGTGTTTCTGGATGGGATTTCCATTTCCAGGGGAGGCTGTGTCACTGAGCTGCTTCTGTCTGATGGAGGCCCAGGGGGGACAAAGGGTGGGATTGGACCTGGCCCTAGCACAGGGCATGGCTGGGTAGGTCATGCCCTTTGGATTTTGGGAAAAGGTCCTTCTCCCACAGGGCACCAAACAGGGAATGGGCACAGCCCCAGAGCTCCAGGAGCGTTTGGACAGAGCTCTCAGGGATGCCCAGGGTGGGATTTGGGGTGTCTGTGCAGGGCCAGGAGCTGGGCTGGATGATCCTGTGGGTCCTTCCAGCTCAGGATATTCCACGATTCTATCATTCCACCTCCTGACTCCCAGGGCATCAAATTGGCAATCCCTTGAGTGTAACAGCCCTGGGATATTATCACTCTACGGAAAATGAGGAAATACAAAGGGCGCTGTGTGGCTCATGTAAAGCTTAGGAGACCTCAGACAGACTCAGAGGAACCAAGGGAATGTTGCTGGGTTAATTGGTGGTTGGTTATCAATATTTGTAGTTCCACAGTGAGGTATTGGTATGGTTAGATTTGGTTAGGGAATAAAATGTGGGAGGTGTAGGATTGCCATTGCCTGTGTGCAGGGGCAGCTGGCTGCTGCACTCAGCAGAGGTGTGTAGGAAACATGGGAACTTGTTCATTCCATCGATTTTGTTCCATTCTTTCTCTTTTATTCTTTTCCTCATTCTCCCTATTTTCCATTCTCCCTCTTCAGCTGAGTTTAGCACTGCAGGCAGGATCACCCTATAAATCCTGAAGGTAGGTCAGTTCCCTGATGCTGGCAGGGAAATCTCTGTGTGTCTGTGAGGTGCTGACCCTTTTTCCAAATTAAGAAGCTCTCCTTGTCTGTCTTCAACAATTTTTATCAATGCAGGAGAAAAGGAGACCTTTTCCTTCTCCCTCTACTACAGGTACAGAAATATCTTTTTTTCATGTAGGAGCAGCCCCCATCCTGCCCATCCCTACCTTACCCTACTTTTTACAAAGGCATGGAGTGACAGGAAAGGGGGGAAAGCTTTAAGTTGAAGGAGGGCAGGGTTAGATGGATATTGGGAAGGAATTGTTCCTGTGAGGCCCTGGCACAGGTGCCCAGAGAAGCTGTGGCTGCCCCTGGATCGCTGGCAGTGCCCAAGGCCAGGCTGGACAGGGCTTGGAGCAGCCTGGGACAGTGGGAGGTGTCCCTGCTCATGGCAGTGGTGGGACTGGATGAGCTTTAAGGTCCCTTCCTACACAAACCCTTCAAGCATTCCATGGCAGAGCAGTTTGCAGCACTTTGGGAGGATTTGTTTCCCAGCTCTGGAAGGAAACTTTTGAAGAAGCTGGAGAGCATTTGGGGGTCAGTCAGTGACAGAGTTTGAGATTCAAAGTGAGCCTCCAACTTGAGCAAACTCAAAACCTGCAGGGGAGAGCTCTACTTTACTGACAGACCTCAAAAAGGGGCTCCTGCTCTGTTTATTGTGAAGATTGTATCAAGACAGGAGCTGACAGACAAGGATGTGTTTGGATCTGTTTGGATAATTTATCTGCTGTTGTGAATTGTGGTTCTTTTGTGAAGCACCCCAGGCCCCTCCGTGCGGTGATTGATTCAATCCCTCTGCCCTCCCCTGGGAATGACATCTCTTCCCCTCTCCATGGGCTCTCTGCAAACAAGGAGCTATAAATAAACACCAATATCTCGATTTGCAGGGGGTGGAAAGCTGCACTGGAGCTTTGTCTTTGTACTTGTAAACAAAAAATGGGCAGGTAAGGGATGCTCCAAGCCAAAGGCAGGCAGAAATTGGGAACATGCACAGATGCTGCTTTGTGGCACATGAAATCTGCAGAACTGTAAAATCAGGTGATACTATTTTGTAATTCGAGGGAAAAGTGTGTAAGGGATGGAGAATTTTTAGTATGGACCCAGCCAAACCTTCCAGTGAAGTTTTTCTTTCTCGTGCTCCCAAGCAGAGTACAAATGCTGGAGGGTCAAGGTTTGCTGGACTGGCAGAGGTGATGCCCTGGGAGGGGCTCAGGAAGCTGCATTGCCTTTCCTGCCTGTTCAAAGTCTGCTGAGAGCCCTCTGCAAGGAGGTTTGGGGAAAAGCCTTCTTGGAGGGCCCTGGTGCCTGGGTGGTGCCTCCTGTGTCCTGTGCGGTGCAGGGAGGACTCAAGGGCTGGCCAGGGTGCAGCAGCACTAATTGGAGCTGCTGGGAAATTGGAGAGCAAGGTGAAATGTGGCTGATTTTTGGCTTCAGGGCTCTGTGGGGAGGGAATTCCCACAGGGACAGGGACAGCTCGTGGGCACACTCAGCTTAGGAAGCGTGTCCAGGAATGGGAATGGAGCTGGGGAAGGGGCTGGAGCACCAGGAGCGGCTGGGGGGGCTCAGCCTGGAGAAAAGGGGATCGGGGGACCTTGTGGCTCTGCACAGCTCCTGACAGGAGGGGACAGCCGGGGGGATCGGGCTGTGCTCCTCGGGAACAGGGACAGGAGGAGAGGGAACAACCTCGATTTGCACCAGGGGAAGTTTAGGTTGGATATTAGGGAAAATTTCTTCATGAAGAGGGCTGTCCAGCCCTGGCACAGCTGCCCAGGGCAGGGGTGGAGTTCCCATCCCTGCAGATGTTCAGAAAATGTCCTTAGTGACATGGGTGAGAGGTGGGCTTGGCAGTGCTGGGTTAGTGGTTGGACTCAGTCATCTTAGAGGGCTTTTCCAACCTCAATAATTCCATGATTTTATGAGCCTGGAGGATAAGTCCATGAGGCTGTCCTGCTCACAGCCAGCTGCAGAGCCCCTGGTCCTCAGTTAAGAGCTGTTCTGTCACTTTATAGGACAGCTTTTCTAAGAGAACAACCCCAAAAAATGCCTCCCTGAGCTTTTCCCTGCAGTGGTGCCATTTCTTCCTCCTGAGCATTTTTCCAGAGCTGTCTCCTTGGTGAGCTGTGATCCACAGATCAGGAGCTCCATCCCGGAGCTGTGTGTGGCAGGGAAATCCTTCACCATCTCTTATCAGCAGCGATGGAATCTCGAGGGAAGCCAATCCCCGGGAGGGCTCTGCTCACTGCTGCCCTTTCCCTCCTGCCTCCTGAATTCCCAGGGAGCATCCTGGGAGGGATGTCCCAGCTCTGTCCCCAGGATCCCACTGCTCTCAGCTCTCCCTGCACACTGCTGATGTCCCTGCACCGCTCTGCTCTGGGGCCAGCTCAGCACCTCACGGGTCAGGGGAAGTGCCCAGGGCTGTGTCTGTGCTGGAAATCATTCCCGAAGGCAGCATGGGGAGTGGAGGTGGAGCTCCTGCCTCTGGGGGGCTCCTGCAGCCTGGGGGGGAGCAGGGAGGGTCCTGAGGGCTGATCCCAAAGTGCCTCCAGCCTGAAAGCCTCTGCTGGGGCTGGTGCTGCAGCAGCCCCAAGGGTGCAGGAGGCCTGTGAGCATGGAATTGTGGAATCATGGAATCAATCATGGAATCATGGAATCAGGAATGGTTTTGGATGGGGCCTTAAAGCCCATCCCATCCCTGCCATGGCAGGGACACCTTCCACTGTCCCAGGCTGCTCCAAGCCCTGTCCAAGCTGGCCTGGAACACATCCAGGGATCCAGGGGCAGCCACAGCTTCTCCGGGCACCTGTGCCAGGGCCTCAGCACCCTCACAGGGAGGAATTCCTTCCCAATATCCCATCTAACCCTGCCCTCTGGCAGTGGGAAGCCATTCCCTGTGTCCTGTCCCTCCATCCCTTGTCCCCAGTCCCTCCCCAGCTCTCCTGGAGCACCTTTAGGCCCTGGCAGGGGCTCTGAGGTCTCCCTGGAGCCTTCACCTCTCTGCTGAACACCCCCAGCTCCCCCAGCCTGTCCCAGAGCAGAGAGCCTCCAGCCCTTGGAGCATCTCCATGCCCTCCTTGCCACTTGTTCCACCAGCTCCATGTCCTTCTTGCCCTGGGGGCCCCAGGGCTGGCAGGTGGGGTCTCACCTGAGCAGAGCAGAGGAGAATCCCCTCCCTCGAGGTGATCTGAGCTGACATTGCCCCATGCTGCAGAAGAAGGGCACTAGTGCACCTCAAAGCACCTGTGATGGGCTCAGTGAGACCTTCCCCCACGTGAACTTCCTCTGGCCCTCATTCCCATGCTCTGCCTCACCTCATTTCCCTTCCAGAACCATTGCCAGAGTGTCTGCAGTAGTCCCCCACTCCCTCGGGATGTTTGTGCTTCTTTGCCTCCATCCTCTGCCTCCCCTGCGTGCCCTGCAGTGCCAGATCTGCTGTGCTGGAGCAGAGGAGCTGTTCCCAGGCAGCAGCATCCCCAAACTGGGATAACACCCCCTGCACTCAGCTGACTTGCATTTCCTCCTTATCCTCAGGATTAATCCCAAACTTGCAGAATCACCAGGTATTAGGATTTGATGGAGACGCTGCTCTTTGTGTGACGAGACAGCTGATGGAAGTCTTAATGCTGCAGGTGGTGAGCTGCCAATCCATCCAAAGCCAGGCTGTATTAGCACTCTGATATCAGAAATATCCCTCCTGATAGCACGGAGATCCCTCCAAGGGAGAGCTGGGGAAGGCAGAGTGCTCTGCCTGTGTGCCTGGGCTTGTGTGGCTCTGGCTCCTGTCTGAGTGTACAGAGTGTGAATTTGGGTATTGCTGGGAACGGAAATGAGAGAACAGCATCCCAGTTCCAAAGGTGTCAGGGAAGAGGCAGGGGGAGGGACAGGGCAGAGGGAGCTGTTTGGGCTGTGTCTGCAGGGCTGGGGACACTCAGGAGGTGATCCCCTCCCAGGGCAGGTGCTCGCTGCCTGTTCCTGCACCCTCTCCCTTATTCTTCTTCCAGGCTCATCCTCTCCCTTCCCTGTGTGAGACAGGGCCATGGACAAGTGTGGGGCCTGAGCCTCCCCAGAGTCTGAGGACCCTACCTGGCTCAGACATATCCATATCCAGACCCTTTTCCAGGGCAGTGGAAGGGATGCATGGATGGCTGAAGTGAGATTTGGGCTACACCACTGTTTCTTTAGTACCAAAAACCTGCCTTCTGTTGGGCCATTTCTATTTTTCAGTGGTAGGAATAACCCAGAACAGCAGGCAGGAAACAAAATGTATCATTTATAAAATGGAACTGTTGTGGCTATGGTGGACAACAGTGTTTTCAGAAAATTCTTTTCCCCTTTTCTGACTGTAATTCCCCACAGTCACCAGGCTGGTTTTCCCCCTCCTGATTCCAAACAGCAAACAGGGCTTAGTTCAAGGCAAATCCTGCTCATCCCTCCAGGATTCATCATTCCCTTGCCCTCTACCACATCCATCACTTGTCTGGTGTTTCCAGGCAGGAGCCCTGCTGAGCTGGGAGGGAGGGATGGGCTGCTCTAAAATCCCTGGCTGTGATGATGGAGCATTCAGTGTGGTGAGAGCAGTCTGGACAGAACAGGCAGAGGAGAAATATGGAATATATTCTATGAAGTAACTTGGTGATTCCCAATTAATGCCCTAATTGCCCCTTTTTTTAATTATCGACTCCAAAATTACTGAGCTGAGTTGCAGATGCTGTGGAATATAAAAAGGAAGGAAGGACTTTTTATTGACATTTTGGAATTACAAATTATGTTTGTTGTGAAAAAATGAGAGACCGTCTGTTTAATTGGTCGTAGGATGCAATTTGTGAGCACTTAGGTAGGAAAAATACAGCTATCCAGGGGATCATTAAAGATCCCTTTGCTCTGAGTCAGCAAAGCTCAGAGCTGGGGAGGAAACAGATCTATATTCCATAAAATTCAAAGTAACAAGGAGCTCTGTCCGAGGGATTGCTCTTTGCATGGAGAGAGGCACTGCCTTGGGTGGGATGGATGGAGAGGAACAGAAGGTTTGGGGGTTCAGACCTCAAAAGGAAAAAGCAGAGAGTCTCCTGGACAAGGTGGCTTGAGCCTATTTCACATTCCCTTCTGGAATGTGGGGTGAGCCCCCTGGGGCAGAGGAAGTTTCTGGCTGCAAACAGAAAAAAAAAATTGGGATTCTTCTAATGGCTTTTAGCTGCCAGAGGGCAGGGCTGGATGGGATATTGGGAAGGAGTCCTTCCCTGTGAGGGTGGGCAGGCCCTGGCACAGGTGCCCAGAGGAGCTGTGGCTGCCCCTGGATCCCTGGCAGTGCCCAAGGCCAGGCTGGACAGGGCTGGGAGGGAATGTGACACCAGTGTCATTCCCACAAAACCCTTGGAAAAACACCACGGTGAGCTTGCTATTGCAGGCAGGCTCCTTAACAGCAGTAATTAGAAGTGAAGCCTGTACTCCAGGTGGCAGAAGCCTCTGGAGATTAAAGATCACCATTTGGACTGAGAAAGGCTCTGCTCTCCCTCATTGGACAAACCACAACATGTGGCACAGGATTTGCTTGGTGGAGAAGGAAATCGGGGCTGGCTGGTGCCATCATTTTCCATCAGCAAGGGGGAGAGGGGATGCTGAGGGGATGGGGACAGAGCAGGACAGGGGAAGGATGGCAGGGCAGGGGGTGGATGGCACTGAAATGATGTGGGGAAGTGAGCAGCGAGAGCCGAGGGAAAGGTGTGCACAGATGGACCCCAGGCTGCTCCAAGGCCTGTCCAGCCTGGCCTTGGACACTGCCAGGGATCCAGGGGCAGCCACAGCTTCTCTGGGCACCCTGGAGGTTGGGCAGGCTGTAGGAAAGGTCAGAATTGCAGCTCTCCCTGCGTTCCTGGACCATGGCCAGCGTGGGACAGGCCACCAGGCACTCTGCAAAGAGCTGATGGAAGAAGCTGCTCCTGCCCTGCACCAGGTGCTGCTCTCTGCAGAGCTTTTCCTCACTGCTTCTGCAGCCGTTTGCCTCTTTGCACTCCCGTTTTCCTGCTCCTTCAGGCTATTCCTGCCTCTGGCTGGGTGCTGGGGGGCAGAGCAGCTCAGAAACTTTCCCCCTGACCGTGTGCCCACCCTCAGCCTGGGCTGTGCCATCCCCTCAGCCTGGGCTGTGCCATCCTCTCCAGCCTGGGCTGTGCCATCCTCTCCAGCCTGGGCTGTGCCATCCTCTCCAGCCTGGGCTGTGCCATCCTCTCCAGCCTGGGCTGTGCCATCCCCTCAGCCTGGGCTGTGCCATCCCTCCAGCCTGGGCTGTGCCATCCCCTCCAGCCTGGGCTGCGCCATCCCCTCAGCCAGGGCTGTGCCATCCCCTCAGCCTGGGCTGTGCCATCCCCTCAGCCTGGGCTGTGCCATCCTCTCCAGCCTGGGCTGTGCCATCCTCTCCAGCCTGGGCTGTGCCATCCTCTCCAGCCTGGGCTGTGCCATCCCCTCAGCCTGGGCTGTGCCATCGTCTCCAGCCTGGGCTATCGACCCTCAGCTGGGCACTGTTCAATCTTCACCATCCCACTGCAGCACCCTGGAAACAACACAATTAACAGGAATTCCTCCCCCTCCGGGCTGGGATTCAGTTAAAGAGCAACTGTAAGTCCCTCCTGTGATTTTTTTTCCTCCCTATTTGTTTTACCCAGATCTAATCAATGCTATAAAGGGCAAAGCAGCAGTTTTATTTATTTATCGTGGGGAGCAGCACATCAAATAGTCCAGCACTTGTCAGTTTGCTGAGCAAGGCTCCCGATAATCAGCATTTTTCAGGCTCTTTGCAGGGAAATCCTGTGGAGTGGAGATGCATCAATAATGCCATGATCACAGAATTTGATGGGAAGGCCACCTTTTATAGATTTCATAGCTCTCCACAGCGATAACATCGGGGGGTTTGTTCCACAGCAGAAAAACAAAAAGGATGAGTTTTTATTCAAGATTTTGAGGTTAAAAATTACTTTTTTGTTGTAAATTGACAAAGAATCATAGAATCACAGAGTGGTTTGGGTTGATGGGAGCCTTAAAGATCATAGAATCGTGGAATGTTTGGGTTGGAAGGGACCTTAAAGTTCATCCCATTCCATCCCCTGCCATGGCAGGGACACCTTCCACTGTCCCAGGCTGCTCCTAGCCCTGTCCAGCCTGGCCTTGGACAGTGCCAGGGATGGGGCAATTGTTACAGAAAGTTTTTTATTTTGGAGTTGCCATGTTTTTAATAAGAAGAATGAAAGCTGTAACCTCTACTGAGAAACAGTAAATTGTAACTTGGAGTTTGAATCTAAGAAAAGGGCCATGTACATTTTTCTGTAAGCTTTGTGATTTCATTTCACATATTTCATGGCAAACCCTTTCCCCTCCCTTTCCAGCTGCTGTCCAGCAGTCAGGAGGTAATTTTCTGATAGGAGGGAGAGGATTCCTCAGCAAAGCCCCTGTCCCTGCTGCAGGTGCTGTGCCCCTCCCCCAGTGACCTGAGAATCCCATTCTGGAATCCTCGTGCATCTCCTTTGGCTGGATCTCTTTTCCCAGCACGTGCTGCCTCCTCAAGGGCAGCATTTGCTTCTAAGCCCTGCCAGAGCAGCGTGGGCTGCTGGAGATAAGGGTGACAAATTGGCACAGGGGAATAAACTCGGATCTTTGAATCAGCTTGGGTCCTTGAATACCACAGCCAGCCTTTCCTGGGATGAAACACAGCCAGGTCACAGCTCAGAAAATGCCCTCCTTAAGATGCTGGAAATGTTTGTCTTGATTCCCTGTCAGGGATGGTTCTCCCTGTCCCCTCCATTCTCAGTGCCAGACCCTGTCCCAAAAGCCTTTTTCCTCAGCCATTCCCAATTTACCCCTCTCCTAATTAGCAGTAATTGCTTGATCTCTGGGTGGCTGAGCTGGAGTTTTCCCTGGATGCAGACACAGGTTTTCGTGCCCCTGTGGCAGGGCAGGAGCCTGATGTGGAGCAGCCTGTGATGCCCAAATCCAGCAGCTCTGGCAGCTCCAGCCCCAGGCAGGGATCAGCAGGAGCATTCCCAGACAAGGAAAAAGGGATGGGCCCCATTTCTGCTCTCCCAAAAGGTTTGGCCTCCCCAAAACCTGCTGTCTCCTGCTTCAGCAGCCAAACAGATCCTTGCCCAGGAGGTTTCATGGATTGTGCCAACGGAAGGATTTTTGAAGTCTCTCACTTTGAGCTGGGCTTTTCCAGAAGGGAGTTACTGGATTTTAGCTGTGTCCTGTCTGCTCAGGGCTGGATTTGGGGTTATCCCAGCAGCATTCTTTCCTTCAGCACCACTGTGGCACAGAGGAGCAGCCTCAGTTTTGATTCGCCCCAAGCAGGCCCAGAGACACTTCAGAGACACAGTCAGAGCAGTGGGGATTTGCTTTATTGGGCATGCTGGGTGTGGGGATTCACTCCTCCAAACACACACCCTGGCACTGCCAACACACAATATTATGGGTAACATTCATGAATATTCATCACATTCCCTGGGATAGGAGTGGTTATACAAATCATTTCTCAGAAATCATTAGTATCATTAGCATGTGTGCCATGCATGCACTGTGTGTCCTGGTGGTCTTTGGGGTCTTCTCATGATGAAGATCTGGTAGTCTTCATCACAATGTACTTTTCACCTTTCTCTCTGGAGCATGCATAGTCCTTCGTGGGATGATTCAGGGTTTCTGTGCTGGCCCCAAACAGATTCTTGTCCCTCTCATCTTGACAAGATAAAGGGATTCAAGATGTTTTTCTTGAATTAGAATTCACATATTCTGTCTCTCAATAGTTAACTTGAGTTACCTATTCACCAGTCCTTTCTCAGTTTCCCCCAGGAAGGCACCCTGAGGTGTCCCCAGGCACATCCCTGTGTCACACCTGTGGAAAAAGACCTGTTGGCTGTGGAGGAGCAGCCTCAGCCGTGCAGCTCCCCATTGATCCATCTCGCAGGGATGCTGTTCCCAGGCAGTGTGGCTCTCAGGGTGGATGGAACACACAAATATTTGCTCTGTGGAGGAGCACTTGGCAGCCTGCAGGTAAATATTGTGGGAGCAGTGAGGAGCAGTGACTCTATTAATGCGTTCCCAGGGATACAGACACATCTGCCACCAGCAGGAAGGAGCCCTGGGCCGGGCAGAGCAGCCTGTGCCCACCCCTGGGCTCCCCAGTGCCACCCAGAGCCACGTGCAGTCCCTCAGGGGGTGCTGGGTGTCCTTGGGGCTCAGGGCAAATACATCCTCCTCTTCCTTCAGCCCTGAGTGACCTTGCCCCTGGAGAACTCCAAATGATACCCAAGGATTGCCACTGGGGCTCCCCGAGAGCGCAGAGTCACCCACCTGTGCCAGCCATGGTGCTGCCAGCCCATCACTGGGTGCAGGGTGGCACCCATGTCCAGAGCCAAGGGTGCTGGTGGCCTCAAATGGCGCCAGGGGAGGTTTGGATTGGGTATTATGAAAAATTCCCTTACGGAAAGGGCTGTCAAGCACTGGAAGAGCTGCGCAGGGCAGGGGTGGAGTCCCCATCCATGGAGGGATTTAAAAGGCCTGTGTTTGTGGCACGTGGGGACATGGGTTAGGACATGGCGGTGGCGCTGGGTGGGTGGTTGGACTCGATCTCAGAGAACTTTTCCATAATGATTCCATGATTCTCTGCTGGACTTGGAGCACCCAGAGCCAGTGGTGGCCATGCCCTGACCTCAGTGGGAGGCTGGGCCCCACCAGGAGCTGCGTGGTGCTGGTGCTGGGGGTGGCCCGATGGTCTCAGAGGTCTTTTCCATAACAATTCCATGGTTCTGTGCCGGACAGGGAGCGCCCAGAGCCAGTGGTGGCCACACCCTGACCTCGGTGGGAGGCTGGTGCCTGCTCAGAGCTCCCTGGGACCACCAGGGGCTGCGTGCTGGTGCCAGTGAGAGGAGAACCCCCGGGCAGGGCTCACCCCTGGCTCACCCCACAGCCAAGGAGCATCTCAGGGCTCCAGCAGGATCCCTGCAGCTCCCAGCTCCATGGGCTGATCTGTGCAGCAGCTGCCAGCAGCAAAGTGTGTGCGTGAGCCTCAGTAACGCTGCCTTAGGAGTGCAGCTGAGTGTAATTGTTCACTGTGCTTAAAAACCAGAACTGGGGAGGGGGGAATTGCCTGGATATATTCTCTGGGTGTGGAATGTGGGAAATAGTGGAGCTGGTGCTGAGCTTTAGGGCAGTGTAAAAAATAAAAAATTAAAAAAAAAAAAAGCAGAGCTGTGATTTAAGGGACCAAATAAAACATTTCACCTGGGGCTGCAGTTTTACACAGACAGGCAGGTCCTTGCAGCTTCTTCTGCTGAGGGTGTGGGTGGGCTGGGCATGGACTCCCAAATCTGGGGTCCCCAGGGGCACCCCACAGCAGGCTGGCATCTCCTGTTAGTTTGGTGTTGAGCTGCTGCCCCTGAGCAGGGAGGGATCGCCGGGGAAGGATTTCCTTAAGAAGAAGCTTGGAAGGTCCTGGAGGTGTTGGGATCAGCCCATCACTGTCACTCCACCATTGTTTGTGCCTCCTGGTGCTCACTCCCAGCCCAACCCAGCTCTGAGCTGGGAACCTGAGCGTGATTAAAGTGTCTCTTTCCGACAGAAACGCAGTTAAGATGTCAACAGTCAGACTCCCCTGCCCCCCTTGTCACTTGTGCCAGTGGTTAATCATCTCCCTGCTATAATTTGTGCCCTTTATCTCATTTGAATTGGTTGGGCCTCGGCTTGCAGCCATTTATTCCTGTTCTGTCTTTACCCTTTTGATTAAAGAGCCCTTTGGTATCTGGTATTGTCTGCAGATGAAGGTTCTTACACACAGTAATCACATCACCTTCCCATATTCCTTTTGATAAGCTAAACAGAACAAAGTCTTTAATTTTCTCTTTGTCAAGCATTTTCTTCCACCCCTGAATCATCTCTGGGGCCACATGCTGTACTTTCTTTTTTTTTTTTTTTTTTTAATCTGTAGCGTTTGGATCTTGAATTGAGTGTCTCAGTTTTCAAATCAGAAGTGCGGAAGTCCTGCCAAGCCTCAAGCCCTGAGTTTGAGACTGACCCATGCCCTGGACCTCACCCTCCACAGAGCTCCCTGTGGATGCTTGTGAAGCAGGAAGCCCCAAAGCCTGGGATTTAGGATCTCTGGAGCCAGGCTGGGGGAGCTGGGGGTGTTCACCTGGAGAAGAGAAGGCTCCAGGGACGCCTCAGAGCCTCTGCCAGAGCCTAAAGGGCTCCAGGAGAGCTGGGGAGGGACTGGGGACAAGGGATGGAGGGACAGGACACAGGGAATGGCTTCCCTGTGATACATGGGATATTGGGAAGAAATCCTACCCTGTGAGGGTGGGCAGGCCCTGGCACAGGTGCCCAGAGAAGCTGTGGCTGCCCCTGGATCCCTGGCAGTGTCCAAGGCCAGGCTGGACAGGGCCTGGAGCAGCCTGGGACAGTGGGAGGTGTCTGTGCCATGGCAGGGGTGGGATGGGATGGGCTTTAAGGTCCCTCCCACCCAAACCATTGCAGAATTCACTCTGTGGTTTCCCCCAGAGCAGCAGTGGCACCAGCACAGAGCAGTTCTCAGCAGGTGTCTGGTCTGGTGCCTCCCCAGGCTCTCCAGCTGTGCCCCAGGAGCCCCTTGGGGAGTGGCCAGCTCGGGTCAGCCCTAAGGCAGGTGCACACAGCGTTCCTGTGCACCCGAGGGTCATTTCCCCAAGCCTTGGTGCTTTCCTGACACAACTCCTTCCACTGAGGGCCCCTCCAGCTCTTCTTGGGCGTTTTGCTTTCTGATCCTCCTGTCAGAATGTGCTGGGGACAAAACCAGACACCTAAGGGGACTCAGTTCTCTGAAACTTGGCTGAAATTGCCACCACAGCTGTTGGCCACTTCCCAGCTCCTCTCACCTGGTTCTGAGAGGAGCCTTTTCCTGCAGGTGAAGAAGCCAGGGAAGTGAACTGCAGGAGGCAGCTCTCCCTAGAGCAGGTGGAAATCTGGGATATCCTCTGGAAATCAGAGGAGCTGAAGCCACTGAGGATCAAACCCCTTAATCAATATTCCTGTCACCGTCTCAGAGCCATTCCAGCCATGGAGCATCCTGATTTCTTTGTAGCAAACCTCCCAGCCGACCCAAAGAGGGGTTATATTTGCATAGTCTTCACTTTCTTTTATCGCTCTCTCATGTTTTTTGAAAGCTTGGATATCTGAAGCACTTAGCTGCACGTTGAGTGGCTCATTAAATTGCAGAACCCTGCTTTTCTAGGCTCCCTTAATTAAGCACTTGATTGAAAGTCTAAATCTGAAGGCTTGGGTATTGACTCCAGCTTTGCTAACCCGAGCTGATCTGTTCAGTGTAGTTACAGCTTGCCCAGCCAATTTCTGAGCGTCCTTCCCCCGCTCTCCCCAGGCATCCCAGAGTGCTGCAAACCCTGGGCTTTCCACTGTGGTGCCTGGAAAGGCTCTGAGATTTGTTCTAGCTCCTGAGCTCTGCTGTCACTGGAGTTTGCTGCTGCACTTGGTGGTTAATAAAGACTGCCTGGCCATTTAGCAGGCAGCAGTTAATGGCCAGCAAGGATTTTGCCTTGAATGCTTGAGTAGCCTGTTGGGTTTGTTTGGGTTTTTTTAATTTTATAGAGTATTTCGTGTGTTTGCATAACAAGGAGCCCCTGTCAGAGGCCAACATGCTTTTTGTATCTTCAGGTTAAACTTCAGTATTTTCATCTGTCTGGCACGGAGAGATGTAGGGACAGTCAGGTTTCTGGGTGGGAGTCAGGTACCTGATGGATCTGACCCCATGGATTACACATGGGCAGTTCTAGGCCCTGGAGCAAGGACACTGCAGCCAAAAAAGCACAACCTGGCTGTCATGTGCTGCTCCTCCTCACCGTGTTGTGTTTTCATCAGCCTCTGAGGAAAACCAGCAGTGCAGGAGAGCGCATGGAGGAGTGAGCCAAGGTTGGGAGGTCTGAGAGGTCTGTGCTCTGAGGGAAGGAGGCAGAGGAATGTTCCCAAAACAAGCTGTCCCAGGAGCAACAGGAGCTGGATTAGAAGGGAATGGCACAGAGCTGCCAGTCTGGGCAGTGGGAGACCCCAAGGCAGCGAGTCAGGAGGTGTTTGCAGGTGGGTTTGTGCCCCGTTTCTATCAGCCCATGCCAGCAGCACATGAGGATCGCTGGGGCCAAATCCCCAAGGACTGCCAGTGCCACTGTGTGACTCTGCAGCTTTCTGCTCCCCAGTGCTGCTCAAACCAAGTGTGATTTGCAGCTCAGGCTGTGCTGCTCACCCTGCTGGGCACCGCTTGCTGCTAACCCTGCCTCACCCTCTCTTTTGAAAGGAATGAATTTCTGGGGTTTGTTTTTCTAGACTCTCCTTGTCTCTCTCACAATTCCCTGCTTTATATTGCCTCCTCCAGCTGGTTTGTTCCAGCTGCTCCAGTGTCTGCTCTCGGTCCTGCATCTCCTGTCTCTCATCCCTGGACACTTTCCTTCCCCAAATCATACCAGGCAGGCCCTCCTTGATGTGCCCATTGCATCCCAGCCAAGGGGGCACTCAGGGTAGACTGTCATTTAATTGAATTTTCTTCTGAAGCTGTAAGTGGGATAATCCTAGAGCTTAGCTTTGCCTCTGAGTCACAGCCTTTGTGATCTGTGAAAGGTTTTCTTTATTAGTTTCTTGGTCTAATCAGCATCTCCAGTTGCTGTCTTTGCTCCTGAGGAACATTTCTGACCTGCTTGGAGGTGGAGGATTGCTGGGACCGCACAGCTCCTCTCAGAGCTCCCTGCCCATGTGTGTGCAGCGGAGGCTCAAGAGTGGATTTGGAGGGGAACAGCGTTCCTGCTCCCTGCAGAAGGAGCCTTATTTTCTGGAGGAAATGGACTCTTTCTGTCCTTCTCTACCCAGTCTCAGAATTTAGAGCTCATTTAAAGGGGCAGCGTGCAATGTGTTACAAGGTACAAATCTGCACAGAAATGCGGCCAAGATCAAAAAGGAAGCAGTGAGCAGCCCCTGCTGTGGGCTTGCTGTTCACTGCTGGACCCCTTCGTGGGCAGGACGTGCAATGCCCTGCAGGCACAGACAGTTCAGGAATTAGCATACCTGGGGCTGCTGCCCGGGCTCCATTGATAACCCTGCAGAGGTTAAATACCTGCAGGGCACACGTGGGGCTGGGGCTGAGCGAGGGCAGGGTGCAGACCCTGCTGGGAGGGACTGTGCAGCAGGGCAGGGCAGGGCAGGGTGCTGGACTGCTCTGGGGCTGATGGAGGAGCCCTGGGCTGCAGCAGCAGAGGTTTGGGATGGGGCAGTGCTGATTTTCCTCCCAGGGGCAGGTTTGGGTTTGTGCTGGGAAGGGTTCAGGTGTTCAGGGGTGTTGTGGTTACCCTGAGCAGGGCTGGCACAGGGACAGCTCTGCTCTGCTCCTCACCCCCCAGGGGAGCAGCTGGGGGCACAAGGGCTTGGGAGGGAACAGCCCAACTGACCCCAGGGATGTTCCAGGCCACGTGGGATCATGCTCAGCCTGTAAAGCTGGGGGAGGAAGGAGGGGGTGATGTTTGGAGTGTGGTGTTTGTCTGCCCAAGTCACTGTTGGGGTGGTGGAGAACAGAGATGCTCTGGGAGTGTCCCAGGCCAGGCTGGACAGGGTTTGGAGCAACCTGGGCTAGTGGGAGGTGTCCCTGCACGTGGCAGGGTTTGAATGAGATGAGCTTTAGGGTCCCTTCCCACCCAAGCCATTCCATGATTCTGTAATGATTCTGAAACCTGCCTGCCCATGGGAAGTGTGGAATGGATTCCTTGCTTTGCTTTGCTTGCATGCTCATATTTTGCTTTCCCTATTAAACTGTATTTATCCCAACCCACTTTCCTCACTTTTACCCTTCCAACTCTCTCCCACTTCCCACCCCAGGTTAGCGAGGGAGCAGCCGTGTGGGGCTGAGTTGCCAGCTGGGGCTAAACCCCAACGAGCTGAAATAATGCACAAAGTGGCTTGGGATGAACAGAGGACTGGGAGACAGATGAAGTCAGAGCAGCCAAATTTGGGCAAACATTGATGTGCTGAGCTTGGTTTGCTGCTCAGTGCTGACCACACACAGCCGCAGTTCAGACAGGCAGCAGCCAAACCCTCTCCAAAGCAGCTGCTGGGAAAAAACCTATGGAATTCCTGGGGGGAATCTGCAGGAGGAAGTTGCCATCTTGTGGAAGCTGGGAGTTCCCCGTGCTGCTGCTTTGGGATGTTTTTGGGTTTCCATGGTTTGATTTTCAAGGCCAGGTTGGATCAGGCTTGGAGCAACCTGCTCTGGAGGAAGGTGTCCCTGCCCATGACAATGAGATAAGAAGAAAATGCTCTTCAAGGCACTGTCCAACCTGATCCATTCTGTGGTTTTTGGGGAAATATGGGAGTTTTTTGATATGGGGCAGTTGATTTCAGCAAAGCCCCTGGTTTTGGGGCAGTCCCTGCAGGGCTGGCAGCAGTGCTGATGGCAGTCACTACCAGCTCACCACCACAAATGGAATGTCTGAAGCTCTGCAGGCTGAGGGGAAAATAAAGTCATTTTGGTCATTACAGGCATGTAGCTGTGCAGCCAGGTCAGGCTGTGGAGGATTTCAGGGGGTTGATTCCTGGGCGGAGGGCTGGGATGGGGGAGAAATGGGAGCTGGAGGTAGATTGGGATAATCCCCCTTTGTTATCCTGCCTGCTGGGCAAATTCAGCACCTCCGAATCAGGCAGGAACCCCATTGTCCCACAGGCTGTGTCTTTCTTTTGTCCTTTGCTTAGCTCCAGGTGAGGTTTGCGTGGATCTGGAGGTGTTTCTGCTCAGTGGGATGCAGGGGCAGCTCCCGGGAGGCACAGCCCAAGGACCAGCTCTCTGCAGGCGTGTGCTGCTCCTTCGGGGGCATCCAAAACCAGGGCCAAAGCCTGAGTCACTCAGTCTCGTCCCTCCTTTGGGGAAGCACAATCATTCCGTTTTCCTCTTTCTGACTGGAGAGATAAGATAAGGCTGGTTCCTTTTCAGATTCCTTGTCAGCACAGCGTGGCGGGCACGGAGGACTCTCGCTGCGGGCAGTGCTCATCTCCTCCTCGCTGCCTCCAGACCACAGCTCTCAGCCTTTTGGGATACAAACTGGAAACTGAGGAGGGCATTCAATAAAGGCTGCATTTCTGCCTCCCGCCTTCCCCGTCAGAAGAATTTAATCAAAATCCCTCTGTATTCTGCACAGAGCCCCTGGCTTTATATTTTGTACCAGGGAACTGGTCCAGAAAAACACTTCAGCTGGAGGGGTGTCCTGTTGGATCTCATTAGGCTGCTCAGATTTAAACAAATAATTCCCTGAGTGCCTGGACCAGCACCACAGTACTGAGCACCTCCACAGCTGCTCCTTGTCATGGAGCAGAGGATTTCACATGGATGGACCCTGGTGATCAGGGGCAGCACCCAGAGAATGGCTGGAGCTGGGAAAGAGTGGTTTAGGTTGGATATCAGGAAAGGTTCTTCCCCCAGAGGGTGCTGGGCACTGCCCAGGCTCCCCAGGGAATGAGCACAGCCCGAGGCTGCCAGAGCTCCAGGAGTGTTTGGACAGAGCTCTCAGGGCTGCCCAGGGTGGGATTGTTGGGGTGTCTGTGCAGGGCCTGGGGCTGGGCTGGATGATCCTGGGGGTCCCTCCTGGCTCAGGATATTCCATGATTTTTTTTTCTGTGATTCCTTTCACAGCCATGCTGGCTCAGGGAAAAGGAGAATTCCTTGGGAAGTCCACAGGCATATTCAGAGGGAATATCTGAATGTTTTGCTCTGCTCAACCCCTCCTTGCTCAGCTCCTGCTCTTACACTGCAGAGTATGATCTGGCAGAGCCCAGCTCGGCTCTGTCAGCAGTTCCCAACCTCACACACTCCTGGGATCTGTAGTTTGCATCCAGCCCAGATCAGAGGGGCTTGAATTCTATCACTACCATGTGGGGAGGGTGCACAGTGACCTGGGTTAAGCCATTGGTGTAATTGCATCATTACAATAAAACTGTGCATGTGTTACTTTGTATTTATAAAACAGAGTTAATAAATATACTCAGTTTCTGGGTTCCATGAGTTCTTCACTTTTGGGAGACACAGGAGTGCAGTAAATGAAGGCTGCCTTGGTTTTAATGGGAGCTTTGTGGAAATGTCTCCCACAGTTCCCATGCTTTTGGGTAGTTGCAGCTCAGCTGTGTGTTTGGTGAAGCCTTGGGAAAAGTCCCTTAGTCTGGGAAATGACACAAACAGAGCACAGTGGGGCCCAGGGAGCTTTGGAAGGTCCTGCTGGGTGGGGTGGACAAGGCAGGACATCCATCAGGATTCCAGAGGGCCACCAGGATTATCCTGTGGCCAGCAAGGGTCGGCTCATAGCACAGTCAGTCAGAGCCCATCCTGTTTGCTGTGCCCCCTGAAGGAGCCAAGAGAGGCTGATGCTGGGGAGATGCTTGACCCCAGAATATTCTGAGATCAGAAGAAGGACACAGGATGAGCTGGGGGCAGTGCCCAGCTGCTGTGCCAAGGACCATGGCCATCCATGGCAATGGGAACACCCCTGGCTGTCACCAGTGTGTCCTTGGCCACTTCTGAACCCTCCACTTGTGGTTTTCAGCCTTCTCCCTGAGGGCAAACCTGTGCTGGTGGGGGCAAAGAGAAAGTTGCCTTGAATGGAAAATCAAGAAAATCAAATCTGGGAATTCACTCCCACAAAGAGAGCTTTGGACCAAGCAGCTCTTGAGCCCTTGTCTTGTTTTCCTGTCAAGTCCAGGGCTGTGTTTTATTGTGGAGGTTGCAGGAGCTGACACGCTGGGATGTGTGGAAGAATAGATGTCCTGATTTTTAGTGCATCCTGCTGGGCAAGGAATGAGCAATGATGCCATTTTATTATGGATTGGATGTTATGTGCCAGAGCAGCACCTGGGTTTGTAGATGGTTAAATCAGAGACCAGGTCTGTGGTTGGAAACTGCAGTCTGGAGCCCAGGGCCCTGCAAAGGCTCAGTGCCAGTGGTTCCCAGGCTTTCCTGCCGCTCTGGGCGACAGTGCAAGGAGGAGCAGCAGGAAGGGGAGTGGGTCAGGGCAGGGTGAGGAGGGCAGCACTCACCTCTTCAGCCTCCCTGCCGTGTGTCATGGAATCCCAGAATGGTTTGGGTTGGAAGGACATTAAAGTCCATCTCATTCCAACCCTTGCCGTGGGCAGGGACACCTTCCACCCTTCCAGGTTGCTCCAAGCCCCATCCAGCCTGGCCCTGAGCACTTCCAGGGATGGGAATGTTTCTCAGCTATGTTCCTACACTTCCTCTATGAAATTGTTGGATATATTCTTCTATTCCATATACAGCTCCTTATATCCAGACTACACTGAACATCTCTGCCCGCAGAAATCCCCAGACGGTTTCACAAGTCATGGGGAAGTGTTCACTGTGCAGGATATTCCTCTTTTTTTCTTTTGTGAGTAACAGCACCAAAATCTGTGTTATCAGGCAGAAAGGGAAAGCTGCTCCCCAGAGCTCTCAGCTGGGCCATTCAGCCTCTTATCTGAGTAAGCGAAATCCCAGATATCCAAACACAGGCAGGATCAGGCAGCCTGTGGAGTGTCTGGGAAATGCAGAACAAAAGCCTCTTTGCACTCTCAATAAATTGGTCCCATAGGAATTTTGCTTTGAAATTCTAATTGACCCAGGAAAAGAAAATTATTTCATGGACTTTGAACTCATTAAAAAACTCCATCATTCATCCACAGTTTATTCCTGACACTTAATCAAAAGCAATGTAATGATCTCTCTAACAAACGTAATGCGATGTTGTGGGGATGTGTCTACTCCCAAGTACACAGCGTGTGGCAGGAGTGGAAGGTGTTTATTACCTTTTTTATTGCAGTTTCCAGGCACCTCTCAGGAATTTCAGAAGTTTACAGAATTAGGAGCAGTCATTTCAGGCATCTTTTAATCACAAATTTTTGTGAATTTGTGGAATTTCGTACCTTTTAAACTTTCTTTTATACAAATGAAAAGTAAAATAAAGCAACAAACTCCAGATTAAGAAATGTTTGGAAGATATTTTTAAAAACCAAACCTGAGTGACCATTTAAAAGGACATGTTTCACCCGAAATCATGCTGATAACCAGATGTTCCAGAGAAGGTGGCTAAATATGGATCTGTGGTTTTCACTCATCCTGAAAATCGAAGGGTTTATAAATCCTTTGGAAGTTTGTAAATGCCACCTCTGCTGTCAAAATTTCTTTCTGAGTGTTGTCACCTGGCAATGTTTCCCAGAGGGTGAATAAAACCACTTCAAGTCATCCTGGGGTTTCCTTAGGGGCTAATCCTGCTGCAGTGAAGTTAATTATTAATTATAGCTAATTGCCTTCTGTAAAAGCAGGGCAGAACCTGGAGTTCCACGAGCAGCTGCTGCTGCTGAAGCTCGTGCAGGGCAGCTTTTGGTCTCAGTTCATGGACTTCCCACGGAATTGTGCCAATTTTCAGCACGGGCTGAGCTCTTTCTGGTCATGGGTGGATGTAAATGAGCATGGAACAGGAGTTTAATGGTAGGAAGAGGCTCAGCCCTCACGCCCTGCCAGGCACCAGAGAGTCTGGGCAGGAGGAAATGTGTGGCTGAGGCCTGGCTTTGCTCATGTGCAATGAACTTGGGCTGGAAGGTTTTCTGTAACCACAGTGTTCAGAGCCTCCTGCTCCTTGGGCCTTCTCTGATGTCTGAAAAGGGTTGTGCTCCTGTCAGTCTTACCCAGGAGGGTCTTGGAGACCTTTCTAGAGGTGTTCTCTTGCCAGCCACTGATTTTTATGGGAGCTGTTGGAATCTGAGGTGCAGCAGCACGAGCAGCTCTCAGGTGTGCCAGGAGCAGGTGTGGAGTGCACACACTGTCCCAGTGTCACCCTTCTGTCCTGGAGCTCATCCTCAGCATGAGGCCAAGGACATCATCCCTGGCCAAGGACAGCAGGAAGGGTCTGTTCAAATACATTAATAGCAGAAGGGAGAGTAGAGATGAGAAGAAGAGAGCTGGTTCCTGGAATCACACCCAGACCCCAGAGAGAGACAACTCCCAGCACCTGGTGACCCTCAGTGCAGGTGTGGGGTCACAGCCACACCATCCTGGCCACCAGGGTCTCCCTGCCACTCCCTCAGCTGTGCCAGGACTCAGCCAGCAGCACCTTGCACACCCAGTGACACAGCCCCAAAGCCCCCGAGATCCCCACCCTGTGCCACTGTGGAGGTTGGGGAGCAGCCAGGGCAGCCCCAGAGGGTCCCTGTGTCCAAAGGAGGGACACGAGGGTGGGGAAGGGCCTGGAGGGGAAGCCCTGTGAGGAGGGCACTTGATCTGTTCAGCTGGAGGAGACAGAGAGGAGACCTCACCGCAGTTACAACTTCCTGTGAGGGGAAGAGAAGGGATGACACTGATCTCTGCTCTCTGTGACAGGGACAGCACCCAGGGAAGGGCTGGAGATCAGGGAAAGGTTCTTCCCCCAGAGGGTGCTGGGCACTGCCCAGGCTCCCCAGGGAATGGGCACAGCCCCAGAGCTCCAGGAGCATTTGGACAATGCTCTCAGGGCTGCCCAGGGTGGGATTGTTGGGGTGTCTGTGCAGGGCCAGGAGCTGGGCTGGATGATCCTGGGGGTCCCTCCCAGCTCAGGACACTCTGTGATTCCATGTGTTTGCCCTGAGCACCTGCTGGATTCCCTCCATGGCACTGCTCTGGATCTGCGCTGTCACTGCCCTGGCATGGAGGTGCTCTCGGGTCATGTCCCTGTCCCCAAATGCCATGGGGTTCCTGATGGACACATTTCACTGGGGTGCTCAGGAGAGATGTCTGGGTTTACTCCTGACACCTTTAAAATCAAATAAAGGCATTAAAGGCACTGCTTCCCTCTAATCCTCAAGCCGGGTTCCTGTGAGTGCACGTGCAGATGTGAGGCTGGAAACCAGGTCAGGAAATAGAAAATGACACTTTTTAAAGAAAAAATTGTATAAATCTCATAAAGTTTCCTTCCCCTACCCCTGCCTGTAAATCCTGCCAGTGCTGGGAAGCAGCAGGGCTCCCTTCTGGTGTCTAAGCTTCTCAAAATGATGAAAATCCCTCAGTGGCAAATCCTAAAATTATTGGGGCAGGGGGAGTGCAAGCAGCAGTGCAGATCCACAGTGTCATGTGCAGGGTCAGGAAGCACCAGGGGTTCATTCTGCCTGGCAGGGGTGTTGGAGACATGGATGTGCCCCAAGCACCCCCGAGAGGAGCACGAGCCCTTGGCCACCCTGAGCCCTGTGGCTGTAAAATGCAGAGGTGCCCTTGCCACCCCCGTGTTGGGAAGGTATTTCCTCCTGGACAGGGGCACACAGACAAGGCTGGGCTGAGGAACGCCTCTGGGGATGTGCTGTGCTGTCCCTCGGAGCACTGATGGCTGCTGTGTTCTGGATTTCCTGTCTGGGTGTCGTTGCCCAGACAAATTAATTCATTTCGGGCTCTGTGCGAGTGTGACGGATGGAGCACAGAGCCGTGGCGAGAGCAGGGCACAGCTGGGCGTTGGAGCACAGTCAGGCTGGTGTTGGCTGTCCCCAGCAGCCATCCCCAGCTGAGCCCTGCCAGCTCTCACCCACAGAACCAGCTGGGTCCCTTTCAAAACTGCCTTTGTCTGATCCCACTCATCCTGCGTAAAGCCCCAACCTGCTTCTGTTTGCTCTGAATGGAGGCATTTCCCATGCACACTCATCCCACTGCGGAGCAGCGTCCTTACCCATGTGTGCTTGGGCACAAAACCCTCCCATAGATTTTGAACATCTGACATTTTTCCAAGAATAAACAGTAGGAGAGTTGGAAAATGTTTGCAAACTTTTCCTTCCCACTTCCTAACCTCCAGGGAGCAAGCAGAAGATACTCAGTCCTTTCAGATGTTAATGAAATTTTGTGTTTTGAAAGGAGAAAGTAACAAACAAACATTTCTGTCCCCAGCCGATGCTGTGACTTTGTCCCTTCGTTCTGCCATTGCGGTCACTTTGTTCCTTTCATCTTGTTGAGAATGTGTCCTTTTGTCACACTGGGTGGGTGGAGTGGCTGAAGTGATTTCAACTGAAGGTAATAAAGTTGATTCTGATCTTTCCAGGCCCAAGTGTGTCCGTAGTGCAGGTGCCCACAGGGGGAGTGGTGTGGAGTGAGGAGCACAGCTCTGAGCTGGCCTGGGGACACTGAGACAGGACCTGTCCTCTCCTTGTGCCTCAGTTGCCCTCTTGGCCTCGTGTCCCTGGTTCTGGCTTCCAGAATCACCAGAACCAACCTTAAACTGGAATGTGGTACTTTGAATTCAATCTGCAAAGAGGAAGCAGTGCTGGACATACTCATCTGCCTCCTAAGCAGATGAGGAAAGGAAGCAGAAAGGAAATTGGTTTTATCATAACTTTATCCTAATTTCCGTGTTGGTGTGGTCCTTGGGGACACGGTGGGCTTGGCAGTGCTGGGGAAGCATTTGGGCTCAGTGCTCTGAGAGGACTTTCCCAGGCTAAATGATTCCATAACAAGGCTGAATCCAGGCTGGTGCTGGTGCAGGTTGGTGGTGGCTGTGCATTCCAAAGTGGAGCCTCTGGGCTGTTCCTGTGCTTTCAGGGATCAGGTTGTAGGAGTCAAAGCAAGCCCCAGAAGAAATCAGGGCTGCCCTGGGAAGGGATTATTGAGCATTATTGTGTTATTATTGCTGCTGCCTGTCTGGCTCCTGGAGCACTGCAGGGTGGGATGGGCAGGGCAGCAGCTCGGGGTGGTGCAGGCAGTGCTGCCCCTGGAGCCACCCATGGGAAGAGCCACAGGCTCTGTGCCAAAAGCCCAGCCCTGATCCCACTGCTTTTCCAGCCCCTAAGGAATGTCTCTGTGCAGGTGTCACCCCACAGTGACCTCAGCCCATGGTGCAGGTGGGAAAACCAAAGCACAGAGCTCCCGAGGGCCAGCCTGGAGTCCTCAGGCTGAGTCAAGGCTGTGTCTCGTGGATCTCAAAGCAGTCCTTGATTCATTTCATTCCACTGAGCATGGAATCATTTCATGCAATCACAGTGGTTTGGGCTGGAAGAGACATTAAAGCTCATCCCATCCCATCCCAGCCCTGCCATGGCAGGGACACATTCCACTGTCCCAGGCTGCTCCAAGCCCTGTCCAGCCTGGCTTTGCACACTTCCAGGGATCCAGGGGCAGCCACAGCTTCTCTGGGCACCTGTGCCAGGGCCTGCCCACCCTCACAGAGACACCTAGCACTTGACTTAAATCTCTTGTTTCAGTTTAAAACTGTTCCCCTGTGCCCTGTCGCTCTCTGCTGTGTAAAAAGTTGCTCTGCCTTTTTTCCTCAAGCCTCCTTCAGGCCCTGGCAGGGGCTCTGAGGTCTCCCTGGAGCCTTCTCTTCTCCAGGTGAGCATTCCCAGCTCTGCCAGAGGGACTCCAGCCCTCGGAGCATCTCCGTGGCCTCTCTGGACTCCCTGCAGCATCTCCACCTCCTTGTACCCCAGAGCTGGACACGGTGCTGTGCGTGGGCTCTCACAAGGACAGAGCAGAGTCAGCTGCAGCCCTTGGGTGTAATTCCAAGCTTTCGGCTGTTTGGCCTTGGAAGAGGCCAAGATTCTGGCTGGGATCTTGGGAAGGTGTGAGCCAGTTCTTTCTGAGTGGAATTCTTTAATCCAGCACTAAACAGTGCGTGGCTGCTGCAGATGGTGTCTAACCCATTAGAGAGAGATCCCCTCACTGCTTATTTACCTCTGTCAGTGCTTAGGAAGGAAAAATAAATGCTGTGGGATTAGTCCCCTAATGAATAGACCCGTGTGTGCATGCATGTAGTGCAGCATCTTACAAGTCCATCTCAGTAGTTTTTAGGCCTGAGAATGAAAGTTATAATGAGGAAAATATTGATTTCCCATAAAAGGGCTTTAATCAAATGCCCTGACACCCCAAGGGGGACAGAGCTCTGCTACAACACCAAATTGCACTTCATACACCATCTATTTTTCAAACACTGTATAAATGAGCCTGCCCACTGGATATATGAGAGTTCCCAGATGTCATAGATCACAGGAGCAAGGGAGAGCTGGAAGGGGAGCCAGCGCTGCCTGGCTGGGGCAGGGAATGGCCTGGCAAAGCCGCTGGGAGCTGTGGGCAACGCCAGCCTTGTTCTGCCCTTGGGCAGGACCTGCAGCCAAGGAAAGGTCTGACTGGGGGTGCTTGTCAGGACTTTAAAGTCCCCATGGCCCTGTTTGTCCCTAAGTGAGCCTATTTGGTTTTTCCTTGGGGCTCTGAGGTCTCCCTGAGCCTTCTCCCCTCCAGGTGAGCACCCCCAGCTCTCCCAGCCTGGCTCCAGGGCAGAGCAGCTCCAGCTCTCAGAACATCTCCATGGCCTCCTCTGCACTCACTCCAGCAGCTCCACATCCTTCTGAGCGTGGGGAACCAGAACTCAGAATTAAAAAACCTCTCAGGGTCTGGGCTTTGCTCTGTGCCAGCACAGGGGCAGAAGGATGTTTATTGCTGCTCAAATCAGCAAACCTGAAAGCAGCTCCAAGGTGTTGACCCCGAGGTTCACACTTCTCTTGAGAAAAACAGCAGAGCACTGGAGACCCAGAAGAAAGCTTTGCCTTCAGGAGCTAGTTCAGGCGTTTCTGGGAGCCAGTCAGTCTCAGCAGCTTGCTTGATTAGCTTCAGTTTTCATTGCTTCCATATTTCCTGCCCACCATCCTCCTCTGCCTCACCTCACCCTACAGCTGGGAAGTTCTTTATGCTTTGGCTTAAATCACATCGCCTTGGCTTTGTAGCAGGGAGCCAGGAAATATTAGCGCCAGGGAATCAGCATTCTGGAGGTGCAGTGCCTTGCTTTCTGAGAGCTTATTTATCCCTCCTGGAGCAGGGCAGGGTGTGCAGTGCCTGCTCTTCTCCTGCCAGGAGCCTCCTCCCAGCCCAGCATCATCCCCCTGCAATGGAGCTGGGTGCCAGGGCTCTTCCAGGAGTCATCTGAACCGCTGCTGATTTGATTAGAGCAGTTTGTCCTTCCCTGCCACACATAATTCCTGTGATGATGGCTCATTTTTCTTGGCTGGAGTGGAATTGCAGCCAGCAGATCAGTTGTCTGGCTCTTCCCCGCTGATGGATCGCGCTGCTCCCTCGCGGTGTCCGCGCTTGCTGCCTTCGCTCCTCTGCTCCACAAGAAATATCTCCCTATGCCCAGTGCTCTGTAAATCTCACCCCGAGCCTGGAAAGTTTGGGCAGTGCTCTGTCAAGTCGCAGTGTTGTGGTTCCTGGAGCCTCCTCTCTGACTCACAGCTTTTGTGTGCTGGGGCAGGCTGAGCCCTGCTGGCTCCAGGCGGCGGCCGTGGGCACACCCCGGGCACATGGAGGGGCAGAGAGGCACAAAAACCACCCCCGCAGTCCTCAGGGCCACCAGCAGCTCCTGTGAGGCACCCAGAGGCTCTTGGAAAGCGACAGAGTCACAGAAGTGTTTCGTTTGGAAAAGCCCTCTGAGACCATTGAGTCCAACCATTCCCCCAGCACTGCCAAGGCCACCGCTGTCCCATGTCCCCAAGTGCCACCTCCACAGGGCTTTTGAGCACCTCCAGGGATGGGGACTCCACCACTGCCCTGGGCAGCCTGTCCAGCACTTGACCACCCTTTCAGTGATGAAATTTCCCATGAAATCCAACCTAAATCTCCCCTGGTACAACTTGAGGCCATTTCCTCTCCTCCTGTCCCTGTTCCCTGGGAGCACAGCCTGACCCCCCCCGGCTGTCCCCTCCTGTCAGGAGCTGTGCAGAGCCACAAGGTTCCCCTGAGCCTCCTTTTCTCCAGGCTGAGCCCTTTCCCAGCTCCCTCAGCCTCTTCTGGTGCTCCAGCCCTTCCCCAGCTCTGTTCCCACCCCTGGACACACTCCAACCCCTCAATGTCTTCCCTGTGAGGAGCCCAAAATTGACCCCAGGACTTGAATAAAGAGAGGCAACCACTGCCCTGCTGCTGCTGGCCACACTGGGGCTGATAAATTGGACACCAGAAATAAATCAGGAGTGAGTCACAGAAAGCAGCAAGGTTCCACCTTCAGAATTAGGGAAATGAGGGAGAACCAGATCAGGAGCACTCTAGGGTGTGATTACAGTGGTTATTGATTTTTCTGCAGGAGTGAACCGTGGAGCAGATTAGGAAATCCAGCTCCTCTCTGCAAGGCACAGAGCAAGGGATAAACTGGCCCCAGAGACCTCACGATCATGGTCAGGCTGTTGGGAACTGGAAACCCCAGTGGAGCATCCTTGCTTCCCTTCTTGACCTTAGGGGTGGGAATTTGGAATTTAACTGAGGCACCTGGAACCACTGAATTCCATTAAGAGTCCTAATCTGCCTTAATTTAACTTTGCACAGGGGTTTTGAAGTGTAAGGAGGTTAACAGGTTTAATACTCCAGTTCGTAGCCTCTGGCAGGGCCCTGGTTTTGTTATGGTTTATGGCATTGCAGGGGAGGCTGAGCTACATAAAAATGTGTGTCAGAATTGACACTCGCAGATTGTCAACCATTCACGAGTGTCACAAGGTTAATTACAGAAACCCAAACCCTCCTCATTTTCTCCTTCCCTTCAGATGTTGTATTTACTCCCTGCTCTGCACCGAAGTGTCTGGACTTTGGTTGGTTTTTATGAGCAGAAATCATGTGGGACTCCAAAATAATGTGGGGCTCCAAAATACAGAGTGACTCCAGCTCTGCTCTGCTCTGTGAGACATAAGAAGTTGGTTAAGATACATCAAAAATCATCTAAAACAGCTTTTTCCCCGGTCATTACACACCACCCTTCTTCCTCGTTCTCCTCCTGTGGCCTTTGGGACCCTGGGCAGAGGGGCCCCTGGCATAAGTGACAATCTGTGAGGGTGGGCAGGCCCTGGCACAGGTGCCCAGAGAAGCTGTGGCTGCCCCTGGATCCCTGGCAGTGTCCAAGGCCAGGTTGGATGGGGTTTGGAGCAGCCTGGGACAGTGGGAGGTGTCCCTGCCATGGCAGGGGTGGCACTGGATGAGCTTTGAGGTCCTTTCAACCCAACCCGTTCTGGGATTCTGTGACAGGTGAGGCACAAGCACAGCAGATGCCTCCCGAGGCTGAAGCCCCTCCGAGCTGTCTCAGCTCTGTGGCACTCAGGGTTCTCCCTGAGTCCATTTTGGCGCTGGGCTCTGAGAGAGTCTCTGGATTTGTTGTCACTCTGCACAGCCATGGTGGCATTTGGAGATGAGTCTCTATAACCCCACAGAGATGGTGAAGGGCCTGGAAGGGCCCATGAGGAGTGGCTGAGGCCACTTGGATTGTCCAGCCTGGAGAAAAGGAGACAGAGGGGAGACCTCACTGCGGCTGCAGCTCCTCCTGAGGGACAGATCTGATCTCTGCTCTCTGTGACAAGGACAGCACCCAGGGAACAGCTGGAGCTGTGTCAGGGGAGGGTCAGGCTGGAGATCAGGAAAGGTTCTTCCCCCAGAGGGTGCTGGGCACTGCCCAGGCTCCCCAGGGAATGGGCACAGACCGAGGCTGCCAGAGCTCCAGGAGTGTTTGGACAATGCTCTCAGGGATGCCCAGGGTGGGATTGTTGGGGTGTCTGTGCAGGGCCAAGAGCTGGGCTAGATGGTCCTGGGAGTCCCTTCCAGCTCAGGGTATTTTGATTCTCTGAGGCTTTCACTGCAGGCACAGCCTGCCTGGGTTCCTAGTGTTACAGAATGATCTGGGATAAAAAGTCAGTGAGGAGTGAGGATGGAGAAAACCATGCCTGACAGGGCCAGCATGGAAAGGAACCTGCCTTGGGAATCACTTCTGCAGGAATTGCATTCGTGGCCAAGGAGAAACCTGCAGAAACAAACCTGGGGAGCTTTCATCCAAGGGTCTGGGAGCTGGTGCCCAAAGCCAGGATCCTGCAGCCTCTGCAGCACTCCTTTCCTTTCCTTTCCTTTCCTTTCCTTTCCTTTCCTTTCCTTTCCTTTCCTTTCCTTTCCTTTCCTTTCCTTTCCTTTCCTTTCCTTTCCTTTCCTTTCCTTTCCTTTCCTTTCCTTTCCTTTCCTTTCCTTTCCTTTCCTTTCCTTTCCTTTCCTTTCCTTTCCTTTCCTTTCCTTTCCTTTCCTTTCCTTTCCTTTCCTTTCCTTTCCTTTCCTTTCCTTTCCTTTCCTTTCCTTTCCTTTCCTTTCCTTTCCTTTCCTTTCCTTTCCTTTCCTTTCCTTTCCTTTCCTTTCCTTTCCTTTCCTTTCCTTTCCTTTCCTTTCCTTTCCTTTCCTTTCCTTTCCTTTCCTTTCCTTTCCTTTCCTTTCCTTTCCTTTCCTTTCCTTTCCCTCCCCTCCCCTCCCCTCCCCTCCCCTCCCCTCCCCTCCCCTCCCCTCCCCTCCCCTCCCCTCCCCTCCCCTCCCCTCCCCTCCCCTCCCCTCCCCTCCCCTGGGGAAGGATGGATGGAGAGGGAAGAACAGGTTCTTGACTCCAAGAGCTCTTTCCACGCCCTGTTTTTCACAGGCTCAGTTTCGCATTGGTTCAGCCAGGGCTGGATCCTGAGCTGCCCAAGCTGGCAGTCAGTGTGGGACGAGCACAGGGAGGTGAAAACAAGCAGAGAGCCCGGCAGGGTGTTGCCAGTGCTGAACTAAAACACTGCCCATTTGTCTGGGAAAAGAAAATATCTGCACTTTACTCCTTCTGCAGGTGCTCCACCGGGACTCCTTGCCTGTGTTGGGAGTAGTGCTCAGCCTACCCCAAAATACAATTTTCAGTCAATGAACTACTCATCTGGAAAAGTGCTTCCCAGCTTTGCTCCAGCAGTGCTTTATTCCCTGTGTTCATAAACCCACGGCCTCTGCCATCCTACCACCCCCGTTCACTCTCCTCACCTCACTCAGAAAGCAGAGATGGTTTTTTGTCTGCACTGTATAAAATATACATTGGTGCTTCCACATGGGATGGGCCAACCATTTTACTGGTCAAATAACCTTCCTTCACAATGAAATCTTCCCACTTTCCTGGGGGAGAAAATCCGCACTCCATTCATTTTTAAACATCCCTTGTAAATTAAGACCTCGGTATCTTCTAAAGCCCCTCACTTCCCTGCCTCATCATTTCTAAGCTTCTAATCCCTTTAATCTCTCTAGTCAGGAGGCGTCCAGGCAGCAGGGAGCTTTGTAAAGGTGTGGAAATCTCCCCAAATTCCTGTGTAATGCCCTCCTGCTCTGCCGTGCCACCTTCCCCGGCTGTGGGCAGGGGAGCACAGGAGGGCAATGCCCAGAGGGTGGAAAAATTATTACATAAACTGAAGGCTGGTCAGGAAGAAAGGGATCTCTTTCTCAACCCTTTCCTCTCCCCCCTTCTGGGAGTTTTACCCCTGTCCCACAGGTTCTGGATGGACCATGCACCTCCTTGGCTGTGTGGCACCAGCACCAGGATCAGGCTGGTGCTGCTGAGCTGCCCTTGGCACAAAACAAACTCGGTGTGATGAGCTCAGGGCTCAGCCTGCACAGAGCTTTGGGGTGGCCACATTTGAGCTTGGTTGAAATCATTCCACATGTACCTATTTAATGCCTGTGTTTGCCCATCTCCTCCTCACTGAGCTCCATTGCATTTCCCAGAGGCTTAAACTGATGATTTAGAGTGAATAGTTCCATTTCCAGAGGTGTTTTGTTGCCCAGATGGACAGCTGACTCTGAAGAGTAGAAATGAAATGTGATGGTGGCGTGAATTGTGTCATCCATGGATTAGGCATGGAGCTTCTGAGGAAATCCACTCAGCCCTTTGGTTTGACAACATTAAAATCGTAAAATCATGGAATGGTTTGGGTTGGAGGGACCTGAAATATCATCTCATTCCAACCCTCTGCCTCTCCCTTGGGCAGGGACACCTCCCACTGTCCCAGGCTGCTCCAAGCCCTGTCCAGCCTGGCCTTGGACACTGCCAGGGATCCAGGGGCAGCCACAGCTTCTCTGGGCACCTGTGCCAGGGCCTGTCCTCCCTCACAGGGAACAATTTCTTGTGCGTATCCAACCTAAATTTCCCCAGTTTCAATGTGATCCCATTCCCCCTTGTCCTGGCACTGCAGTTCTGAGGAAGAGTCACTCCCCACTTCCTGCAGCCTCTTCCCACCCCAGGAAGGTGCTGGGAGGTCTCACACAACCTTCTCCTTTCCAGGCTGAACAACCCCAGCTTCGCCAGCCTGCATTAGGTGTTTGCTTTTGCAGAGCTCAGCCCCAAATCCTGGGGAGTTTTGCCTAAGCAAGGGTGACAGTTCTGGCAGGGCTGTGCCCAGTTTGCCAGGCAGGATGGGCAGTCCCCACCCCCAGCCCGGCAGGGTGCAGGGGATGTGGCAAAGAAGCCCAGGTGTGACAAGGAAGCACAGGAGCGAGGTGGGGAGGTGAGGAGTGGGAGCCTTGCTGGGGACATGGCCACCTCTTGGTGACCTTGGTTACAAATTGCCGCCTGCCTTTCACTTCTCCCTGAGCAGGGCCATCCTCCAGGCGTGTGGGACCAGTTGTGAAGTGCCATTTCCTGTAGGATAATGCTGGGCAGACACACCAGGAGCTCTGACACCAAGGGCTGGCCAGGAAGGGAAGCTCCTGGAGCAGCTGGGACTGCCTTTGCCACCCTGGAGCTGTGGGAGCTGTGGGATTTCTCCTTCAAGCAAAGGCTCCAAGGAGAATTTCTTGTGGCCTTGCAGTGCTTGAAGGAGGCCTGAGGAAAGGTGTGGAGACACTGTTGGAAGAACAAGGGGGAGTGGGATAACTGAAGGAGGAGAAATTTAAGTTTGATAGAAGAAAGAGGTTTTTTACAAGAGTGGTGAAACTGTCCCAGATGGACCAGAGAGTTGGTGGCTGCCCCGTCCCAGGGGAGATTCACTGCCAGGCTGGACAGTGCCCTGAGCAGCCTGGTCTGGTTGAAGATGTCTGTGCCCATGGCACAGGGTTGAACTCCAGATGATCTTTAAAGGTCCCCCCAGCCCTAAGCAGTCTGATTCTGTGACCTCCGTGGAGCAGGGATCTGTCTCTCTGTGGGCACACAGGGAGGTGACAGCTCATGAGCCAGGGAAGGCACAGTTCAGAGCATCCTTCTTGGCCACCTCGAGTTTAAACTCCCAGGTTTTGGTTCACGAGGAGAACTGAACCCTGAACAAAACACCAGAGTGTGTCTTCCCTGCTCAGTTTGAGCAATGCCAGCATTCCTGGCACTGGACTGAAAACAGGATACACCAGGTGATAATGACTGAAAAAAAGAACAAAAATGAGGATTTGATTCCAAAGAGAATGGAAGAATAGTCCTGAACATCCTTTAAATGGGGAAATCTGTAATTTAACAGCCAAAGGTACATTCTTAAGGATTTTAGATGAAGAGAGAGAGCCACCACAAGCTTTAGAAAGGCAGTTGGACCCCCTGGTCCTGCCAGGATGTCCTGCTGCTGGCAAAGGGAGAAGAACTCCTCTGGATGTGGAACTGGAGGGAAACAGCAGCATGTGCGTGAGCTGTCATGTGTATGATAAGCTGCTGAATAAATTTATTAAGTCAAATTATCCCTTAATCTGACCACCTGTATAAATCAGGCCCTGGGACTGCCCTGAATTCCATATTAAAGGAACACGTAAGAGGGAGCAGGTTTTTTAGGCAGATTATCTGCCTTGCTTTAAAAGCAACAGAGGATCTGTCAGAGCGAGAAGCCTCTCAGGCTGATTACCCCCAGCGTTGAGTGTTTGTACCTGATTTATAATCTGACTTTGTCTGGCCTCATCCTCCAGCTGCTGGCTGCCCTCAGGGCTTGGTCCACAGATGGATAAATTATCATTTCCGTCCATAGTGGCACTGCTGGGTCTCAGGGTAAATGTGCACATCTCAGAGTGAGAACACGTGTCCCAGGTCAAACATCTGAAAGAAGTCTAAGTTTATTGATACCTTTTTATCTCTATAAACCCAGGTTTGGATCTTGCTGTAAAGTGGTTGCTCCTGACTGGACAGGATGGAAATTGGATGTATGTGGGGCGATTGGCAGAAATGGCCCCACAGACCTTATCTGTAGCAGATATCTCTGCCCTCATTGGCATTTATGGGCTGCTTTTCAGGGGATTCACAGCCATGAGCAAATCTTCATGAGCAAATCTTCATGACTTCATCTTGAACCCAAAAAACAACTCATGGGCTATGGCACAGTGGGGTTAAGGATCAGAGTGAAAAAAGGGGATTTTCCCAGCATTCCCTTGCAAGGAGTTCCCATGGAAGAGGGAGGTTTTCATCTCCTTAGATAAATGTCTTCATGCAGAGCCCTCCCAGTTTGAAATGTCCTCCCAAACTGGCAGCCAGTCACAGAGCCTGCATGAGCCACGGAAACAAGAAATCTAATAACTGGAGGAATTGAGTGCAGGGATATTTCCTCCTCTCTGCTCAGGAGTGAGGGGTTGCACATCTGGGCAGGGAGTGCTGTGGGAAATGCTAGGGAGACAAACACACCTGTTAGGAGCTCTTCCCTCACCCTCCTCACTAGTTCGGTTTTAAACCAAAAAAAAAAAAAAAAAAGCATTTTTTAAATAAACACTTTTTTTTTCTTTAGTCGTGCCATGTCTGAGGGGCGTGGGTTAGGGACAGTGCTAGGGTGACTCTTAGACTTGATGATCACAGAGGATTTTCCAACCCAAACGGTCCCAGGATTCTGAAGTGTTCGGGGTACATTTGCTGTTCTCCACTGAAAGGCATCATGGGAGTTGAGGTTGGCAAAATCAAAACAAATGTCACAAAATCCCCTGGCACCAGGAGAACGTTCTGGTCACCAGTGAGCTCCCAGGGCAGCCATTAATGGGAGTGCCAAGTGTTGCCATTACAGACTCACCTGCACAGAGCCAAGCAGCTGTCACCTTGGCCTAACAAAATTGAAGCCTTGGGGGTGGAATTGGGGTTAGGAAAACACTTCAAAATGCAATTTCCTTCATTTTCTCTAGTGTTGTATAGTGTTTCTCTAGTCTCTAGTGTTGGCAGCGTGCAGCAGTGAGTTCCTAAGCAATAACCACGTGTGGTGCAGAGGTGTTGGCATGTCTCACACTTCTATAAAATATAAATGCATAATTCCCTGCCTCTCCCAGGGCCAGACTGTGGCCAGGAGTGCCACCAGGGTTCGTGGGTGTTGTGGCTGTGCGTTCAGGGGGTGACTCCGTGGTCAACCAGCGCCCTGGCAAAGTGGAAGAGGAGGGGAAGGCTGAAAGCCCATCACAGTGAAGCTCCAAATGTCATAAATCAGTTTAAATTCCCCGAGCCGTGGCTGGCCCCGGTGTGGGTGTGGAGGAGCAGGGCACAGTTCACAGCAGCTCATTTGCCTCTTGCAGATGAGCACTCCCCGGAGGAAACGAGTTGGGTTGGCTGCTCACGGTTGATCCTGAGGCTCAAGCACAGATTCCCTGCAGGGTTCATCCTCCCTCACCCTGGAGCAAGGCCTGGGTGTCTCAGAGCTGAGGCTGAGCCTTCAGCACGTGTGGAGGATGCTCTGGAGTGGTGTGGTGTCTGCGTTCTGGGGATGGCAGGAACGCAGGCAAACCCATCCAAGCAGGGCAGGGGAGCTCAAGGTTATGAAAATGAAATCATTCTTCTGCTGCTGCTTTCCCAAAGACTGCTGCTGTTAAAATGAATAATTGTGGAGCAGCCGTGTCCAGACAGATCTGTTTCTGCTCACAGCTCTTGGTGGCAGTCAGAGATGCCCTGCACAGCCAGGAGAGCAGACAGAGCTGAAAGTCTCACTGGCTTGGGTGGGTCCCCAAGGGTCTGTGTGTCAGTGATGCAGGGCACAGTCCCAGGCAGGTGTGCTGATAAAAGGTCAGTTCTGACGGGGTTAAATAGGATAAAATCGGGTTAACAGGGTAATGCCTGCCTGCCTCCATGTGTGGCTGGTGAGGGTGAATGAAGGGTGATCACCTTTTGGGCATGAGGATGGCAGCAACCCTCAGGGCACTCCAGAGCTGTTCTTTGTCACCTCTGCTGGTGTCACAGGCGGGGTTGGGTGTTGGGCAGTGCCAGATGCAAGACAGAGCTCTTGGCACTGTTTCTGCTCCGTCCTGGCAGCCCCACATCTGCAGTGCCACATCTCTGCTCTGCTGTGGCTCCCCCAGGACACCTCAGAGGGCTCTGGGAGAGGAAATTCTGGAGAGAAGCTAATCTCGAAGGTTTTCGTGGCAGGTTTTGTTCCTGGGAAAGCAAAGTTTGCCATTGTGAGTGCTTCCTCCACCAGGCCCAACAAATTAAAGGCAAACAGGAAACGTCCATGGGCCATTACCCCTCTCCCAGAGGAGGCTGAGTGTGATGAGGGCCAAATTGCCATTTAATGGGATCTAATTGATTTTATAAGCTGTTGTGTTAACAAGAGGCTCTCCAGTGTCCCCTGGCATCACGCAGGCAGCTGGCCATGCGGTGTGTGCCCTTCCCCAGCAGCGCTGGCAGAGGCTGGTGGGCTCCAGCTCTGAGTGTAACCCCCAGCTGGGCTGGTCCCGGGGCAGGGCTAGAGAAAGGATCTGCACAGACCTGGAGGGCTTCCACCTCCCTGCCAGGACTCAGGGGCCGGCAGCCCGCAGTGTTTGGGAGCCTGATGGGAGTGGGAGGCTCCTCAGCATCCCTGGGAAGGGCAGAGCTGAGCATCCCATGTTGGTGAGGAGCTGCAAGGTCCCCACAGAGCCTGCCCAGGGAAATTTGGCTTTAACTGGATGCCTCCATCACGACGGGGAGCACCCTCCATCCCAGAGAGAGCCTGGTACTGTGTTCAATGCCAGCAGCAAACTCTTCATACGCCTCCTCCTCCTCATCAGGAGGACCTTTCCTGGCTGGGAGCTCCTGCTCGTGTCCCAGAGGGCTCAGCCTGCAGCTCCTGCAGCCCTTCAGCCACATCTCCTGCCTGGGAGATGCTCTGTGTCCCCACAGCTGGGCCCGGGGCTTGGTGAATGGATAAAGCCAAGTGTCCCTGGTGCTGCTGCTGGGGCAGGGAACCCTCCAGCTCTGGGGAATGCTCCCAGCAGCTGGGAGGACACTCCTGCTGCTTTTTGTTCACGGATTCCGTGGGTCTCTGGTAATTGGAACGTGGCAACTCCTAACACATAACAGATGAGGTGCTGGTGGAGGGGATTTGTCATTGCTTCACTCCCCAGCAGCGAGGAGGGCTCATAAGTCACAGCTGACAAATCTGTTAATGACTTTTAAACTTCATTTACAGAAAAGAATGACCATAATCAACGAGCAATGATGGGCTGCTCATCTTGCTGTGTTATTGAGAGGGGGTCTGTGCCTTCAGCCCCTCCTGTGGAGCTGAGTTCTGGCCCAGGAAGGGCTGGCAGGGAGGGAAGGGAAGGGAGGAGCAGCAGGGAGTCCCGAGAGCCCTGGCCCATCGTCGTGGCATGCACGACTGGCACGGTGATGCTGATGGAGCAGGAGAGCAGCAGATGACGTGCTTTGATCTCAGCGCTGGCCCGAGCCTGCTGACGTGCGAGGGAAGTCCCCAGAGCATCGGTCCCCGAGGGGAGCACAGCACCCTCTGCAAAACCAGCCTTGGCTCCAGTCCCGGCCTCCCTTGGAGCTGCAGAGGCAAAGGCCCGAGATGGGGAGTGGTATTTGTTATTTTTCAGGAGGAAAAGGAATGGCTACCAGCAGAGGTCTTGCTATATCTGCCCCCTCGAGCAGCTCAGGTGCTTTCCAGCTCTCCCTCTCCCACCTGAGGCGTTTCCCTGGGGAGAGGGGACCTCCCCAGTCTCTGTGGAGCCTCAGAAGTGACACTTAGCCAGCCAAACCTCAGCAAATCCAACCAGAAGTGAAGTGGGAGCCACATCCCAACAACTCACAGAGATTTGTATGTTAATTGTTTGTGTCATTCTGCATATTGGGAGTGTCTGAAATAATTGTGAAAGGCAATCAGCTGGTAATTAACTCAGAGAGAGGGGAGGAGAGTGGCAGAACCCTCAGCTGGTAAAGGTTCTCAGGGAGGCTCCCTAAGGCTCCTCATCCCCTGTCCTGCCTGCCCTGGCAGCAGCCCAGGCTCTGGCACCGAGTGGCTCTGGTGACACCCGTGACATGGAGTCCTTCAGCAGGGGAGGGCAGCCGGGGGCTTTTCTCTGCAGGAGAGCATGGACAGGCACTTTGGGGCCCTGGGACCCCTCTGATCTGTGCCTGGTGCTGTCCTGCTGTCCCCAGCCCATGATTTTGCTGTCTCCTGGCAGCTGGGGCTGTGCTGGAATCCCCAGGCACAGGAAATCCCTGATTCCTGCTCCGTCACTCAGGGGAAGCAGCCGTAGCCCCCAGGCTGGGCAGGGGTGGCCTGTGAGCTAACAGGGCTGGTTTGGCTGTGAAGAACAGCCCTGGGGTGTTCAAGGAGCTGTGCCATTGCAATGCAGGACCTCTGCTCTTCCTGCCACATCAGGACATGCTGAAAGCAGCAGCGACAGCAATGCCAGTTCATTAGGAGCTAAGAAACTTCCCAGAAACGTCCCTTGGTTTCCCTCATAAGTAAATAAAGCATTTGCTGTTAAAACAACAATTTGCTGGTGGGGGGGTGTTCATTAAGGAGCATCAAAACCCACTTGAGTGGGAGAGGGGGATGGACACATTGTGTTTTTCTGTCAGGCTGAGAATGATAAAGAATTAAAGAATAATTCTCAAGAAATTAGTCATGGCCAGCCATTAATGAGCATTTTGGTAAGACACTAATGAGCTGGCTTCAGCTGCCTGTAAAAAAGGCCTTTAATTAGATTAGTGCATGTGGCATTGTCCAGTGCCTGGTAGGTAATCATCAGGTTTTGCACTGGTGGGATTACGGATGACATTCTCTTTAATTGCTGTTTCCTTTTCATTTTCTTCTTTTTTTTTCTTTTGAAGATTCTTTCCTCCAAAGAATTTTGTTTCTGTCTCGAACAGAACCTAAATGTTATCCATGGAATTCTGCATCTGAAAGGGCTGCCAGACTGGGCTTATCTGATTCAATTGACCTTTAAAATTTATTTTGCTGCTGTCAAAAAGAATGTTGGTCTGTTCACAAGAGATTTCTGAGATGATTTGGAGCAGAGACTCCTGAAAACTCCACTTGTTGCGTATTCTGCAATCAAAGGATGCTCCTCTTGGGGGGGTGGGTGGGTGTTCAAGGAGAAAAATGCCTTAATTTAAAATATATTTCATGGAGAAGATGTTTTCAAAGAGAAAACTTCAGCCTTGTCATGCAGGTGGAGATGATGGATGTCCCATCCCTGGCCGTGTCCAGGGCCAGGCTGGACAGGGCTTGGAGCACCCTGGGATAGTGGAAGGTATGGAACAACTCAGTCTCTAAAGGTCCCTTCCAACCCAAAGTATTCCATGATTCTTTGGGATAAAACATTCTCTCCAGAGGGGATGCAGATGAGCAGCTCTGGGGTGACCCCAGAGCTGTGCCGTGCGTTGAGCAGCGTTTGGGGGAACCCAAATGTGTCGGGACAGGGCAGGGTGAGGAGCAGGGCTGCTCAGGGGCTGTCTCGACACTCTCAGTGTCCAGCTCTAGGTCATCCTTTATCACACTTATTAGGGAGGACTCAAGGCTCTAATGAATAGATTTTTAAGCTTCTACAGACATGAATAATATATAGGACAGATGGTAACGAGCCACAGCTATAAACTGAGTGCTGACCTGATAGACTTCGTGACCATTGTACCTTTAACAGCTGATTAAATACTTATTAAAAAAGCCATTGATTATTTATGGAGGATTTCAGAAATTTAAACCAGAGCCAGCTTTTCAAAGGATTGGCAAGGATTTCTCCAGTTTGAAATGACTTGTTTTAATTAAAAATGAAAAAAGAAAAAAGGAGGCTCTTTGCACAGTGGGGTGGGGAATTGAAGGAAGGCTGGGGGGAGGCAGTTCTGTCCCAGTGTCCAGGCACAGCCAGGGGTGAATCCCCAAGCTGTGGGGACATCACTGGAAGGAAAAGGGGTTAAAGGAGCTGATGGTGCTGCTGGCACAGAGGCAGCAGCACGGTGACATCAGCCCAGGTGATGCTGAGCTGGAGCAGCTCCAGGCCAGGACGCTCCCAGAGCAAATTCCGTGCGTCAGCTGTGGCGTGGATGAGGCAGGATCAGGGGCCGGAGCCACCCCTCCTGCAGCACCCACAGCTGCCAGGGGCTGAGGTGTCAGCCTGGATTAGTGCTGACGTCCGGCGGGAGATGGGCCCTGATCAGCCAGACCTGGCTCTTGGCTCTCCCTGCCTCGCCAGAGCTCGGCGTTTGCAGCCCCAGTTTGGGATGGGGCAGCCTCCGCCTGGCCCTGGGGAAGGGGAATGGAGGGGAGCAGCTGCCCCATCGACCACCCCATAAACTGAGAGGGGCAGGCAGTGGGGCTGGGTTATAAACAGGGCATGGTGCCCCGGGTCCCCTGGAGTATCCAGGGCAGGAATGTCTGGGTGCTCTCCCGTTTGCAGGACGTGCAGAGGCATCGTCGCCTCTGCCCCTGAGGGCTGTCCCCATTCCGAGCTGTGACAGCAGGCCCTGCAGGTCAGGTGTTAACAGGATTTCGTTCCTCCAGGGTGGAAACTGGGCTGACCTGAGCCTGCCTGCTCAGGAGGGGAATCCTGGGGCAGGACACGGTGCCATCCCTTCCAGGAGGTGTCTGTGGGGATGCACAGGGGCTGCAGGGCTGCCCTGGTGTCATCTGCATCTCTGCAGCCCTGATGGGATGGCCTGGCCGTGGGGAGGGGTCAGGGTGGGGGACAGCCAGGGGTCCCCAGCTCCCTCCAGAGAGAGCAGGGGGTCAGGGACTGCCATGGACAGAGCCCGAGCCTGGACAGGAGGGACCGTGATGGCCTCAAGCAGTGCCAGGGGAGCTTTAGATTGGATGTTAGGAAAAATCCCTCCTGGGAAAGGTTGTCAAGCATTGGGCCAGGCTGCCCAGGGCAGGGGTAGAGTCACCATCCCTGGAAGTGATCAGAAAATCTGTGGATGTGGCACTTGGGGCCACTCGGTGGTTTGGTGGAGGGCCTGGCGGTGGTGCAGGGTGGATGGCTGGACCTGATGATCTCTGGGGTCTTTCCCAACCCTAATGATTCCATGATGTGCAAGGAGGAGCCCTGGGCAGTGCTGGGAGAAGTTCCCAGGCCCTGTAGAAGGAGTCTGATGGGAGAGGGGACAGCCCAAAGCCACCCCAGGGGACCCAAGGGCCTGCCCTGTGTGCAGGGAAGGGATCCTCTCTTTCTGGCATGGGCTTGGCTGACCTTTGCAGGGGGAACAAGGTTTGCAAAGCTTTCCAGTCTGGCTCCTGCTGAGGTCATCTCCAGCTTTCCAGCCCTCCCAGCTCTCAGCACTGCAGATATTCCCCCAAAAGACAGCCCCGCTCCTGCAGAGCTAGTCTAGTAATTGTGACATCTTTGTCTACCCCCTTTTTTTAATAACTTGCCTGTCCTTTAGCACTCATGCTTGGGAGGATTGAAGCTGTTTTCCCCAGAAAAGCCAGTTTATTCTGTTGATTGGAGCACACAGCAGTGAGCCCTGCTCTCCACGAGAAGGGCTGAGCCCTCCAGGTTTCTGTGCAGGACTTGTTGGGGACTCAGGAGTTATTAAAAAGATTGCAGGGTTTGTGTTGGTTATTAAACCAATGCTTCCAAGCTCGGCTCTCCTGTTTGGGGACTCACTAGGAAATTACTCAGGGCTCTCCAGGGAGGAATGCTTGGCACTGGAGGTGGCAGGGACTGTGTTTCTGAGGGCTTGTGCAGTTCTGTGCATGGATGGAGCTGGGCAGGGCAATCCCCTGTCTCACAGCAGGCTGGCTTTCTCTTCAAAACTGCCTTTTTTCAGCTTAAAGGGAAAAAAACTCAAACAGGAGCAGGTTGGCCAGAGGACCTGTGGCTGCCCCTGGATCCCTGGCAGTGTCCACAGCCAGGTTGGACAGGGCTTGGAGCAGCCTGGGGCAGTGGAAGATGTCCCTGCCCATGGCAGGAGTGGGACTGGAGGATTTTCAAGGTCCCTTCCAGCCCAAACCATTCAGTGATTCTCCAAAATCCTTAAGAGCCAAGGAGAGGCTTGATGGCTGTTCCAGGGTGAGATGCTCCCTGTGGGATGGCCATGCAATTTGTTTGTGCTAGAGAGTGTTAATTGCCTGGGCCTTCCCTAAAATTCATCTTTCTGGCCACTTGCAAGAAAGTGCAAATCAGTCCCTTGGTGGATTTTTGTCTTCCAATGCAATGCTGCTGATTTAGCCTTTTAACTTCATGGAAGCACAGAAAGGTTTGGGTTGGAAAGCTCATCTCATCCCACCCCTGCCATGGCAGGGACACCTCCCACTGTCCCAGGCTGCTCCAAGCCCTGTCCAGCCTGGCCTTGGACACTGCCAGGGATCCAGGGGCAGCCACAGCTTCTCTGGGCACCTGTGCCAGGGCCTGCCCACCCTCACAGGGAAGGATTTCTTCCTAATATCTAACCTAAATTGACCCTCTTTCAGTTTAAAACCATTCTCCTGTGTCCTGTCACTGCAGACCCTATTTAGACTTTTGTCCCCATCAAGTTCCAAAAATTTTGTGTGCTGCTCCTTTGCAAGAGGCAGGAAAAATGTTCAGATGTTAAAGGCTTGGGATGAAAGCAGCAGGGACAGCCTCCAAAAAGCAGTGAGGTCAAACTGGGGTTTGCCCTGTACAGGAGTATCTGAGATGCTTAAAAAGGTCTGAACAAAATACATAATTCCATTTTTTTCCAGCACATGAGGAAGGTGCACCCCACTCACACCAGAGCTCCATGGGCTGGAACATCAATCCATCCTGGTTTTTCCAACACCCCAAATGCCAAATTTGCCCCAAACCTGGCAAGGAAGCAGCTCTGTCCCTCTGCCCCGTGCCAGAGGTCCCTGCAGGATGTCTGCATTTGTCATTGGCTCCCAGTGGAAAAGCTCCAAGTTGGGAAAAGGTGTCACTGGGCAAGGTGGGGGCAGGATATGAAACCTCATGTCCCCTGTGGTGAGCAGGCGTGCCGAGGGGAGGAGAACAGCCCTGCTGCTGCCGTCACAGCCACACCAGGAGCTCCTGCAGGAGCCAGGGCCGTGCCTGTGCTGTGCCTTGTCCTTCCGTGACAGTTCGTCACTCACATGGCCCCTGGGGTTTGCAGCCACCTGGCTCTCGATTAACCAGCTAATCTGGGAAACAAGGCACTGAGAGCAGCGAGGGGACAGCTCAGCAGACAGCAGCCTGGCCTCGGGCAGTTCCCGGCTGGAAGTGCAGGCTTTGTGAGGGATTCCTGCGTGCTGGCAGCAGCAGGGCAGTGCGGGACATTGCTGCCACGAGTGCTGTCACGGCACAGAGGGACTGGAGTTTGTTGGCATCCATGGCCTCCCGGGGCATGATGCCTGTGCTGGGCAGTGGGAGCTCAGTGGGACCTCAGAGTGCTCCTCTGAGGATTGGCACAGGGGATCCTCGACTTTCTGGGGTGCAGAGCTCAGTTAATCCCTGCTGTGCTTTCTTCTCCCCTGCTGGTGGCACACAGGTGCCCTTGTGCCCAGGGGGTGACCCCATGGAGAGTCCTGGGTAAATCCCAGGCTCCAGGGCTCCGTGGAGGGTCAGCTTGCAGGGATGGTGGTCAGAGGGTGTTGGAGAGCCTGGCCTGGGCGCAGATGGAGGTGCTCCTGGGGTCACCATGCTGTGTCCTCACTGCTGTCCCCTGCAGACTCACAGGGTCTCTCCCTGTGCAGAGGGGGATGGCACGGGCAGGAGGGAGGGAACAAGGAAAAGGGGAAGAGAGTAGGTTTAGATTGGGTTTTAGGAAGGAATCGTTCCCTGTGAGGGTGGGCAGGCCCTGGCACAGGTGCCCAGAGAAGCTATGGCTGCCCCTGGAACCCTGGCAGTGTCCAAGGCCAGGCTGGACAGGGCTTGGAGCAACCTGGGACAGTGGGAGGTGTCCCTGCCATGGCAGGGGTGGCACTGTATGAGTTTCAAGGTCCCTTCCAACCCAAACCATTCTGTGATTCTAGGAAGGATGGAAGGAGAGATGGAAGGCGAAATCTTACTCCTGGCAATCTCATCTGGAGTCTCCTTATGTCTTTGGGGCATTTAGGACTGGGAAGTGCCATTGCAATGTCTCTGAAGGCTTTGGTGACTCTGGGGTCACACACCCCTCCACCCCAGACCTCTCCTGTCTGTGCCTCAGTTTCCCTTGCAGAAAACAGGCATAATCCTAATGCTCTGTCCTTGATGTCCTCTGGGGTCCTACAGGTAAAGCTCCCCCTTACACATTCATTTGTTCATGTCCAAGTATTATTCCTTGTTGTCCTTTGCCTTTTTTCCAACTCCAGTCTGCCTTGTGTCAGTCGTGGGCTGGGGGAGGAGAGGTGAGCTCAGAGCTGTGGGGATGCACCTGCTGATGGCAGCAGTGGCTGTTGGGGCACCCAGCTGTCACCAGGAGCACTTGTGTGTGCTGTGGGGGTTTCTGACCAGAGCCATCCCCAGCTGCTCTGCTCTGTCTCAGCCCTGCTGGGATTTCCCTGGTGTATCCAAGTGGTGGTGGCTGGAGAGGCTGCTCTGCTCCCCAGTTGTGGGGCTGTGCTGGATTTAACCTGGATTTAACCTGCATTTAACCTGGGTTTAACCTGGGTTCAACCTGGGCATGGCACACAGAGCCCTGCTGGAATGCAGGGAGGGGCAGCATGAGATATTAACAGCCGTGGTTAAAATGCCCTTTTCCAGTTGTTACAGCAATGAGTGATGCCGAGTGACTGCTGTGTGGGAGAAGAAATCCTAAATGAGCGCGACAGAGGAGACAAGGGGGTGACCTCTCCAGGGAATTGTGTGGCAGCAGCAGAGCCCTGTGCACAGGGGCTGGAGCACGCAGTGCCAGGGGTTGGGGACACCAGGGATGGGCCCCAAACCCTCCTCCCGTCTCCCTGCTGCCAGTGCCCGCTGCCTGCCCGGGCAGGGCCAGCAGGGCGTGGGCAGATGGCCCTGCAGAGCCCCATCTGCAGCGGCGCCGGGGTCCCACTGGCTCCCGCCCAGCCCTCCCCAGCAGTGTGGCCATCACCTTGCCTGACCTTGGCTCGGCCATCTGGTGGCCCTGTCCCACCTCCCAGCAAGCCAGGCACGTCCCCTGCCGTGTCCTGAGGTGGCCCTGGAGCCGCTGGGAATTCCAAGGGGAAGGCTGTGCTGAGGGAAGGAGATGCTGAGCTCCCCACTCTGTCACTGGTCCCTGTGGTGAGAGGTGGAAGTTGCTCATCCCCTGTCCAGCTTTATGGGGTTGTTGGGATCTGCCATCCCAGGAGAGGAGGCAGCACAGGAACAAGCACAGCACGGGCTGGTCCAGCTGCAGGGAGCCAGGGAAGGTCCCAGGAGCCAGACAAGGAGGGTGCGAGGTGGGGATGGGCAGCAGGGAGTTGGGAGAGGCAAAGATTTCCCTTTTCCAACCCCCCCACCTGCATGGCAGCCAAAGTCTTCCCTTGGGAGGTGCCCTAGGACACTTCCTTCTCCAAGTGAAGATCCATTCCTGCCCACCCTCAGCTTCATCCAGGTCTTTTTGTATAGCAAACCCAACCTGGGGAGGGGTCCATTGACAGCTGCAGAACTGGCTCATGTGGCACCTGCTGAGCCCATGAGATTTGGGGGAAAACACACTTCTGTACCCCCACCCTCCCCACATCCCACCTGAATCCTCCTTGCAGCCTCTTCCAGCCCAGGCAGAGGCAGCTTAACCCACATTGCTCCTGCCCAGGCTTAAGGACCTCAGCCCCTGAGGTTCTTGGGATTTGCAGCTGCAAACAGCTGGGCAGAGCTCCGGGATCTTGTAAATAATACCTGGCTGGGCTGATTTGTGCTTGGGAAGGCTTTGGGCTTTCCCTCATTTGGGACTGCGGGGAAGCAGCAGTGAAGCTCTTCAGAGCCAGGACTGTGTTTGATTTGGGTGCTGTGTTCTGGTTTGAGGAAGAGAACATTCCTCAACAGGGCCACATCTGGAAATGGTGTGGCCAAATTTGAGCCAGCTCCTTGTTTTCTGTGGCGAGGTGACATGGTTGGTGTCTGCTCTAACTTCAGGAAGGCTTTGGACATGGTCTCCTGCAGCATCCTGGCATCCAGGTGGGATAGAAGCCTGGGTGGGTGGCTCCCAGGGCAGTGCAAGCTGCATGGTGGGCTCCAAGGATAGGGAGAAGGGTTCAGGCCCTGCCCAGAGAGCAGGGGAATTCCTCTGGGGGCCATGGGTGGATAGAAAATGTGTTGGAGACTTGCAGAGTCTCCAGCAGGTAAGGATGGAAGAGTGGGAGTGCATCCTGTAGAGGGGAAGCAGCGAGGGGGGACCGAGGATGTCCACATGGCATGGCCTGGGGTGGGGGAAGGAGGTGCCTTGGCACTGAGACAGGAAAATAAGGGTGTCAGGAGCTGGAAATTCCAAGTCACCAGGTGTAAAGCCATGTGCTGAAGGATGGAGATTCCCTGGGGACTGGCCACCCTGGAGCAGCCTCCAGCTGGGCTTGGAGCAGATATTCAGGATTTCTGTGAAATGAGTCCTTGAGGCTTAAGCTGGGCACACAGAGTGGCCAGACAGCTGGGAAAATCCTCCATTTCCCCACATCTGCACAAGGAATGGGGCAGTTTCCTTTGGGAACCTCTTCCAGGTGGCACGTGCAAAAATGAGTTCAAATAGCCTTAAACGAGGGTTGTTATATGGGGTGGAAGTTGGAGCACCACTTGCCAAAGGTTGAGAATTGAAATCACTTCGATTCCTTTAAAAGTCCTGTCCTTTGGCTATTTTTCCCAGTGCTTTTAGGAAAACCCTGCCTGCCAAGAATTGGTTTTAAAGTAATAAAACAAAAGTCTCTGGCTCTTTTAATCTATAAGCGTGAAAGGGAAAATACAACGAGCCAGACTCAGACAAAGCCTAACTTTTTTTTTCACATTATTATTGGATTTAGCAGGAAGATTATTTCCAGCCTCAGTGGCAGGTTAATGGAGTCGCAGGGGTTGGAGCCAGAGGAGATTTATTGTGGAGTCACATCCTCGCAGAGAGGCTCAGTCTTGTCGGGTGTCTCCAGGGCTCTGTGTGGTCTGGCTTGAAAGGATGGAAGGGATGGAGTGTCCAGCTCTTTGTGCTCCCCGATGGAAAGGGGAGGTGTGCCCCTGACACATCTGAGCACATTTGAAATTTCAGATCCTGAGGTTTGGAGTGGTGATGGTGAGCCCTAGCACACTGATGTCTGTGCAGGCAGCCCTGGGCACAGTGGGGCTGTGGCAGGAGCACATCCCAAGGGCTTGGGAGCTCGGAAGGGAAAACATCCATCCCCTGAGGAGCCAAAACAGGGCTCCCCTGGCAAAGGGTTGGATGGGTGTGACGGTGTTCTCCTCCCTAACAGGAGAGATGAGCAAGCAGAGATTTCGTGTCCTATGGGGAATCTCCATGCAGGAGAGGACAAGGAAGAAGCGGGACTGGGATTTTGAAAAGTCTTAGATGCAACCACAAAAAGTTGTGGTTTTTTGCCAGGCCCTGCCTGCCCGGGCAGGAGTGTCGGGAAGGTAACTGTGGTTTAGGGCTCAGCAGAGCCAGAACATCCCCCAGGGCTGTGTCAGTGCCTCGGGCAGGCTGGGCTGGGGCGAGCAGAGCCTGCCAGGGGCACAGGGGCACAGGGTCCACAGGGGCACAGGGTCCACAGGGGCACAGGGTCTGGAGGGGCACAGGGTGCACAGGGGCTGCTCCCCTGGCAGCTGCCACTGTCCCCACCAGGCTGCTCAGACTTGGGCTTGGAGCCCAGGGAGCCAAAACCCCAAAGGGGCAGGGCTTCAGCTCTGCCTGGTGCCTGGGCAGACGCTGGGGGCCAGGGAGGGGACACCAGGCCTTGTGGTAGCAGCACATCCCCCGTGCCAGGCCCAGGGACCCCCAGAAGCTGTGCTGTTGCCCTGTAGGTGCTGCTGGAAGGGGCTGGGGGAGTGCAGAGCCTCCATGTGCATCACCCATCACCTTCCACAGCTCCTGGGCACATGCCCCAGCCTGTGTGTGCAGCACAGCGCTGATGCCGAGCATCCCTCGGGCTCTGCAGGGCGCACATCGAGCTGATCTCTGTGGACAGCTGCGGGTGTCGTGGGCTGGGAGCAGACAGGAGCAGAACAGCCACACTGGCTTGGGTTTCACACAGCTTCCAGCCCTGCCCCTTGTCCTCAGAGGGCAAACCTGCTCCCAGGAGCTGCCCGAGGCAGGAAGCTCGGAGGATGCTAGGGAAGGGGCTCGGAGTGCCTTCACTCTATTTCCAAGCTTACAGTGACACCTTCTGTTGGCACAAAAGCCAGCCCGGAGCCCGGCGTGCAGGCAGAGCAGTGCCGCTGCCAGCGGGAGCACATGGGCTGATCACCGCTTAAATCCCTTCATTTACAGCCAGAAATCCCAAATCCCCTTCCAGGGGCACGTGTGGCCCCACAGGGACAGACCCATGCCTGGCGTGAGCCAAGGCGTTGGATGCAAACTGCTCCAGAAAGAGCAGCTCTTGGAATTGTGATTTAGCATAGAGAGGTTAAAGCTTTGGTATGACAGCATTAAAGCTCTTACTTAGATGCAAAATTGATTTAAATCTTGTTTTCCCCCTTAAATGAAAGCTCAGAATCACAGAATGCCCTGAGTTGGAAGGGACCCACAGGCATCATCAAAGTTCAGGTCCTGCACAGATCCATCCAGGTGCCAGCCTGATCAATAGGCTTCCAGCCAGAATTTAGGATTGACTGGGCCAGTTTTTCCCAGCACCCAGGGCCTCCCGGGTGTGATGGGTGTGGTGATGTTCTGCCCTCTAGCAGAGGAGAGAGAAGCAGCCAGAGATTGCCTGTCCTGTGGGGAATCTCTGTGCAGGAGAGGACAAGGAGGGAGCAGGACTGGAGCTCCCGGGGATGGATCCCCACTGTGAGCAGCTGAAATTAAGGAGCTGCTTCCTCTCTTGCCTTTTGGCTGCTCTTAGGATTATGAGGCAGACACAGTTAAAGGGTAAAAGGGTTTTACCTCAATATTTAATAGGATCCAAGGTGCACAGCTCCTCAAGGTGGAACACACCAAGATGCACACACCGTGTAACACATGCACAATTTTATGGGCCTTGCAAATTAGCATATCTGTCTAGGATTCCCCAGTAAGAAACTTAATAAATGAAATCATGTCCGCCTATTCTAAGAATCCCCCCAAAATGAGGCTCCAGCCCAGTTTACAAAACATATTCCAGAGAGAAGGTTTCAACCAAGGTTGAAGCCTCGAGTTTCTGATAGCACAAGGCTCTCTGGGCTCCTACTGTGAATGTTTGGTCTTTCTGCTTTGCAGAACCCCCAAAACTAAGTTAGAACAACAGACTGCAAAAATTACAAGCTCGTAGGCAAAGGGTACAAAGAGCGTATAAAAGGTACAGAAAATATAAAAAGGGTATGTAAAATATATAAAAGGGTATATAAAAAGAAAAGGTAAGAATCTTCAGGCATCACCTACACTGAGAGATTTGTCAATATAAATATAAATAGAAAATACAAATAATAAAAATATAAATATAAAATATAAAAAGGGTATATAAAATATATTAAAGGGTGTATAAAAAAGGCAAGAATCATCAAGCATCACCAACACTGAGAGATTTTTCAGTATAAATAGAAATAGAAATAGAAAATACAAATAATAAAAATATAAATACAAAATATATAAAAGGGTATATAAAAAGGAAAAGGCAAAAATCATCAGGCATCACCTACCCTGAGAGATTTGTCAATACAAACATAAATATAAAATATAAATTATAAAAATACAAATATAAAATATAGAAGGGGTATATAAAAAAGGAAAGGCAAAAATCATCAGGCATCACCCACACTGACAGATTTGTCAATATAAATATAAATACAAAATTTAAATAATGAAAATATAAATATAAAATATATAAAAGGGTATATAAAAAGAAAAGGCAAAAATCATCAGGCATCACTTACACTGACAGATTTGTCAATATAAATAGAAAATATAAATCATAAAAATACAAATATAAAATATAGAAAGGGTATATAAAAAAGAAAAGGCAAAAATCATCAGGCGTCACCCACACTGACAGATTTGTCCCCCATCTTCCTTTTCCTGGGAACTCTCTCTCACACCCTCCTGACCTCCCACCTCTCCTTGCAGGCGTCCAAGATGTCCTTGAAGGTGCAGACGAGCAACATCACCAACAAGAATGACCCCAAGTCCATCAACTCGCGGGTGTTCATCGGCAACCTGAACACGGCGGTGGTGAAGAAGTCGGACGTGGAGACCATCTTCTCCAAGTACGGCCGCGTGGTGGGCTGCTCCGTGCACAAGGGCTACGCCTTCGTGCAGTACTCCAACGAGAGGCACGCGCGCGCCGCCGTGCTGGGCGAGAACGGCCGCATTCTGGCCGGCCAGACCCTGGGTGAGTCCTGTCGGGGTGTCTGGGGGCTTGGGTTGCCTTTGGGCTGGTAGAAATACAAGGAAGACATGGCTAAAAGGGTACTTAGCTCAGTGTTTGATAGGATCTGAGGCGCACAGCCCTGGAACACGCCGAGATGCACACCCCGTATAACGCAGATACAATTTTATGGACCTCGCAAATTAGCATATCTACCTAAAATCCCCCAGTAAGAACCTCAATAAATGAAGTAATTGTCCTCCTATTCTAATGACACCCCCTAAATGAGGCTACAGCCCAGTTTACAAAATATGTTCCAGAGAAAAAGCTTCAACCTCAAGTTTTGAGGTAGTATAGAGGCTACAGCCCAGTTTACAAAATATGTTCTCAAGTTTTGAGATAGTATAGAGCTCTCTGGGCTCCTGCTGCAAATGTTTGGTCTTTCTGCTTTGTAGGACCTAGACTAAGCTAAAATATCAGGCTACAAAAAATTACAAGCATGCAGGGTTGGGGTACAAAGGGTGTATAAAGGGTGCAAAAATAGGAAAAGAGTGTTAAAATGTATAAAAGGGTATATAAAAGGAAAAGGCAAAAAGTCATCAGGCATCAGTTGGTTGTTCCTCAAGGAGGGGTTGAGGGATGGCCAGTGCTGGGTCAGGCTGGGGTGTTGGGTCTGCAGAGTGGGTTGGAGGTCACTCAGTGGTGACCAGTCTGGGGTCAGGCACAGAGCTGGACACGAGCATTCCAACAGCACCCCTGGGCAGGGGCTGAGGGCTCCCATGTGGGATGGGCTCAAAGGCCCAAAACCTTTGACTGTTGTGACTTTGTGGCCCAAAACCTATTGGCCATGATTGTAGAAGCAAAACCACAGTTCTGATCACCCCCGGCCTTGTCCTTGAGCTGCTGGGGAGGAGCAAGGATGGGGAAAGACATTGCCAGGTATCGAAGCCCTGGAAAGGACAGTTGATTCCCACTGCCAGAGGGCAGGGATGGATGGGATATTGGGAGGGAATCCTTCCCTGTGAGGGTGGGCAGGCCCTGGCACAGGTGCCCAGAGAAGCTGTGGCTGCCCCTGGATCCCTGGCAGTGTCCAAGGCCAGGCTGGACAGGGCTTGGAGCAGCCTGGGACAGTGGGAGGTGTCCCTGCCCACATGGGGTGGGGGTCAAGATGATCTTTAAGGTCCCTTCCATCCCAAAGCAGTCTGGGATTCAATGATTCCCCTCCTCACCCTCAGCCTGTCAGCAGAGCTGATATCCAGCCCAGCTCAGGCTGACTTCAGCCTGCAGATGTTAAAAGAGAGAACTTCCCCCCATGTCGGCACTGCTATGGGATGAGAGCTAACAGGTAAACCCCCCCAGCTGCATCCTTGTTGTGCAGATTGCTCTGAGGTGTCCTGTGCTGAGATGCTCTTGTCACCAGCCCCAAGCTGAGAATTGGAACTGGGGCAGTATTTTTAATGAAAAATGCTGATTTCCAAGCCTGCTGTGGGTAGTGGGCACCCAGGAAAACAATTTGCAACCTGTTTCCCCCCTGCTGCTGGCACAGCAGGCCAAGATGAGAAGTTGTGCTGAGTCTGTGGTGTTTCCTCTGAGGTTTACCCTGATACCAGAAACTTCTGCTCACTTCTCTGGTGCTCCAGAGAGAGGAGCTGCAGACCTGGCAGAGCTCAGCATGCCAGGAGCTCTTCCAGCCCAGGTGCTGCCCACATGTGCAGTCTGAGATTGGATGGAGAGGGCCTTGGGAGCCCAGGAGCTCCTTGTGATGCTGCAGACAGGTACAGGAGATGTGGCCGTGGGACAGGGAGCACTCACTCACTTAGCTGAACAGAGAGATGAAAGGTTTGCCGTGAGAGGAACACCCTCTCAGAAAAGCTCTGAAACCTCTCATCTCTGCTGGTCCCAGAGGAATTCCGAGGCAAAAGGACTGAATTATTGCTGGGTGTCCTGGACAGGTGCAAACTCAGCTCCCTTTCATCTGCCTGCCCCTCGTGGGCCAGGCTGAGCACAGGAGAGCTCCTCAGGCTTGCCTTGGGGCACTGGGAACGCAGGGATGCTCCCCTTCAGGACAACCCAGCAGGGAAGGGCTGTGGTTACACAATCAAGGTTGGAAGCTTTTCTCCAAAAAGAGGAGGGATGGCCACAAAGGAATGTGGAGAGGGAGGACAGGCTGGGGCTGCCTGGGGACAGGGCAGACACCCTGCTGAAGGGACTGTCCCCGCAGGTCCTAGCAGCCTCTGGAGTGCCTTCTCCAGCCATTCCCAGACTCCCCTGTGACTGCAGGAGGCTGTGGCCATGGGCAGGCACGGAGCTGGGTCCACACCATGCCCTCCCCCTGCCAGGGTGCTGGACACAGCACAGCCTCCCTGGTCAGCGTGGGAACAGGTGCCTGGCTGTGAGCAGCAGGGATCAGCACTGCCTTGGGCTGGGCAGATGGAGCCAGTGATGCAGAGGAGGGAGCCAGAATGGAATGAGATGCAAAATCTGTCCAGGCTGATGTTCCTGCTGAGCTCTTGTTTCTCCTATTCCAATCTCAAGGGAATCCTGTGGGATCTGAGTGCCCATCACCACCACAGCTGAGAGTGTGAATTCCCTGCTGTTGGCATGTGCCAGTGAGGGCTCTGCAGGGCTCTTTGGAGCTGTGGGGACCAGCAAATGGAGCTGATTGTCATCCTGGTCCCCTGCTGGGCTCCCAGTGCCTCTCCCTTGGAGGGTGTTGTGTGGTTTTTGAATGCCCCTGGCACAGAAGCTTGCTGAGAGAAACCAAGCAGACCAAGTATGGCGGAGAAGGGCAGTTTATTTACAGAAAAGGGTTTTTATACTCTAACATACTCCAACAACTACTGGTCAGTGAAAAGTCCACCTCCTAAACCCATTGGTCACAACTAAATGACACCCGATGCCAAACACAGATTAGAAAAGTAAAAGAATGCAACTTATCTATGTTCTCTGTGAGAAAGAACAGAAGGATTCTAAAACAGTGCAACCACAGGTGTTGCCCAGCCTGGAGCTGTCGGGGGCTCTCAGCAGCAGTGAGTGGCAGCTGGTAAGATTCACCCTGACAGCAGAGAGGGCTCACAGGCAGGGAGCAGGGCTGAGCAGGGCTGAGTTCTGGGCTGCACCCGGGAAGGATTTATCCCTCCCTTCCCCTGCAGTGCCAGCCGCCAGTGTGGCTCAGCAGGCTCAGGAAGGTGGCTGGGTGTGAAATGTTCCTGCTGGCAGCAGCTGGCCCTGGCCCTGCCCTGTGGCCCTGTGCAGCCTTGTCTGCATTCAGGCTCAGCATTCCTGCAGCTGGGCATGGGAGGGAGGGAGGCAGCAAGGAGAGCACAGGCTGTGATGGGAACGAGCCTCCGGAGGAGCAGTGGGTGCCCTGGCTGAGCCACCGCAGCCCCAGCACCACATCTGTTGTACAAGCTCAGAGAGAGGCTCAGCTCCAGCTTCAGCGGGAATGAGCTCTCTTGAGAGACCCCAAAAAGCAGCCCCAGGAGTTGCACAGCAAGGCACTGGGCAGTGGGAGCATGCCTGTGCTCCTCTGGAGTGATGTCCTGCTCGGCTCATCCCAGCAGTGCTGCAGCCTCCTCCTGCTCCTGAAGAGGCTTTTCTGGGTTAAGAACTCAGTCAGCAGAAGGTTCCTTCGGATCACTTTGCAGGTTCTTTATTTTGATGGTGTGTGGACCTGCCTGTCCACATTTCTCCATAAAGTCCCTCCATGCAGCATGAAAAACAAAGGAGTTTTAAATGACCCAATGTCCTAAAAGTTGGTTGGATGCTCCGTAAGGTGCAGGTAGCAGAAAGCAAGGAGAAATTCCTCCCTGTGAGGGTGGGCAGGCCCTGGCACAGGTGTCCAGAGAAGCTGTGGCTGCCCCTGGATCCCTGGCAGTGTCCAAGGCCAGGCTGGACAGGGCTTGGAGCAGCCTGGGACAGTGGGAGGTGTCCCTGCCCATGGCAGGGGTGGCACTGGATGAGTTTCAGGGACGATCTCTTCCAACCCAAACCATTCTGGGATGTTCTTCTGCCATCACATCTCTGGTCCATCCCAGCACTGCTGTGGGGCACTGGGCTCAGGGAGCTGCAGGACGCACCCATGGGTGGGACACAGCCCATGGTTCCCTCAGGGCAGGTCAGGACAGACCCCTGAGAACCAACACATTCAGCAGGTGACCCACCTGGGAGGAAGAGTCTCCTGAGCCCATCCAGCCTTTTCCAGAAACACGGATGTGGTTCCTCTGAACTCCTGGGGATCCCCTGCCTCACACCAGCTGATGGAGAGGGTTCTTGCCAACCCCATGGACTCAGCAGCTGATTTCACTCCCTCACCTTCCACTACTTTGATTTTTGAAATAGGAGAGGTTTTTTTTAGATAGATACTCCTTTGTCTTTATTCCTGCCATGCCTGAGGGCCGTGGTTTCATGGTCCACAGGAGGAACTCCTGTCTTGCTTAGCTCAGATCTGACATGTCCAGGGGTCTGACACCTATTTGTACACACAGCAGCTGAAGAACCCAAAGGGTTTGGGGCTGACTGGAGGCAATTTTCTCTCTCCTGGGCTCAGCACCAGAGCACAGTCACTCACCTCTCTGAGCCCTGGCTCCACACCCCACGTTGAATTGCCAGGCTCTCGGCAGCTCCATGAGATTGGCCATGTCACTTTATTCCACATCAAAAGCACGTTTGGCACCGAGGCCAAGGAGCGAAATGTCCTCAAGGGATTAGAGAGGCTCGTTCTCCCTTCCCCTGGCAGACAGTGCTCCTCCAAGAGCAGTGCCTGGGTGGCTCGTGCCGAGCGTTCCCTGTGATTCCCGAGGGATCAGGGCTGGACTGGCAGCAGCAGGCAGTGAGTTTGGGTGTTGTCTGTGCCTCGCCACACCGAGGTCTCCTGAGAGAGCTGTCCTGGCTCTGTAGCTGTGGGTGAGCCCACGTGCAGGGCGCTGGGAATGGTGAGTGGCTCTGGAAAGGGAAAGGAAGAGCTTTGCCAAGTACAGGGGTTTGTTCACCTTCCTGTGGAGGCCCCAAAGGTGCCAAAGCAGGTGGGGATGGGTGTGGGTAAGGGGGTCAGGGATGTGCCCTGTCCCAGCTGCCTTTCCCTTCCTTGCAGACATCAACATGGCCGGGGAGCCCAAGCCCAACAGACCCAAAGGGCTGAAGAGAGCAGCCTCCACCTTGTACAGGTGAGTGTTCCCCATGAGCACTGGGGTCCCTGGGCTGCTGTTCGCCCTCCAGCACCCCTAGCCACTGCCCTGAGCCCCCTGCTCCCTGAACCCCCTGCCCCCTGAGCCCCCTGCCCCTGAGCCCCCTGAGCCCCCTGCTCCCTGAGCCCCCTGCCCCCTGAGCCTCCTGCCCCCTGAGCCCCCTGCCCCCTGAGCCCCCTGCCCCCTGAGCCTCCTGCCCCCTGAGCCCCCTGCCCCCTGAGCCCCCCTGCCCCCTGAGCCCCCTGCTCCCTGAGCCCCCTGCCCCCTGAGCCTGAGCCTCTGCCCCCTGAGCCTCTGCCCCCTGAGCCTCTGCTCCCTGAGCCTCTGCCCCCTGAGCCCCTGCCCCCTAAGCCCCCCTGCCCCCTGAGCCTCTGCCCCCTGAGCCTCTGCTCCCTGAGCCCCCTGCTCCCTGAGCCCCCTGCCCCCTGAGCCCCCCTGCCCCCTGAGCCCCTGCCCCCTAAGCCCCCTGCTCCCTGAGCCCCCTGCCCCCTGAGCCCCCCTGCCCCCTGAGCCCCCTGCCCCCTGAGCCCCCTGCTCCCTGAGCCCCCTGCCCCCTGAGCCCCCTGCCCCCTGAGCCCCCTGCTCCCTGAGCCCCCTGCCCGCTGAGCCCCCTGCTCCCTGAGCCCCCTGCTCCCTGAGCCCCCTGCCCCCTAAGCCCCCTGCTCCCTGAGCCCCCTGCCCCCTGAGCCCCCCTGCCCCCTGAGCCCCCTGCCCCCTAAGCCCCCTGCTCCCTGAGCCCCCTGCCCCCTGAGCCCCCTGCCCCCTAAGCCCCCTGCTCCCTGAGCCCCCTGCCCGCTGAGCCCCCTGCTCCCTGAGCCCCCTGCTCCCTGAGCCCCCTGCCCCCTAAGCCCCCTGCTCCCTGAGCCCCCTGCCCCCTGAGCCCCCTTCTCCCTGGCCCCTGCTCCCTGGACACTGCTGCACAGCCAGAGCTTCTCCCAGGGGCTCCTTTCCTTGGCAGTGTCCCCCGGGGCTTGGCAAGAGGCAGCAGAGGCAGCTCCAGGGTTTTCCAGTGCCTGTAGTGGTGTGGGAGATCTCCTGGGCATGGTCCCACCTGTGCAGGTGTGGGACCTGGAGAGGGTTGGAGCAGGGTGGGCAGTGCCTGCTTTAGCCACAGCAGAGCACCTGGGGAGGGGCAGTGAGAGGAGAGCTCCCCTCAAGCCAGGCAGCAGGAGTGGGCACAGAGGTGCTGAGCGCTGGGGAAAAGCAGGGATAGTTCAGGGAAAGAGTGATTGTCAGAGGGAGAGAAAAAGGGAAGCCCTTGGGGGGACAAATGGAGGTGGACCAAAGAGGTGGCCAGGGGAAGTCCCAGGGGAGCAGAGAATGAGAGGACAAGGGGACGGGAGGGACAGGTGGGACATGGAGAGGTCTGTGGGAGATGGAGCTGATGTTACAGATGTCAGTGAGCCCTTAGCATGAGAGAATTTCCATGATTTCCACAAGAGGTGACGATTTTCATTTAAGCCCCAGACTCCGGAGTCAGGGGAATGTGGGAGAAACTCATTAAGTTCTTGCTTCTCCTTGCAGAAAGGAAAACTTTAAAAGGTATTTCAAGAGTGCCCTGTGGGTTCAGGGACCCAAACCCAAATAATGAGGTCTCCAAACGTGTTTTATTTATAAATTGTCATAATTTTGATGCCAGTCTCAAGGTGAGGAGACCAAGGTGCTGCGTCAGGAGTTGGAAGGTGTGAGGTTGGGAAGAAAATATTAAAATCAGTATTGGGTTTATAGTTGGGTGTAGCAAAAGGGGAAATGATGAGAGACCTGGAGATTTTTCCACAGAAGAAAAAGTGCAAGGGGTGAAGAGAACCCTGTGCTTCAGACTCAGCCATGTGTCTGAACAGCACTGGTGTGGTGTGGAATGGCAAATCTTGGTTAGAAAATGTAGCTCTGGCGCAGCCAGACCCCCCAGAACCCCAGCAGCTCATCCAGCTCCCCCTGTGCAGCTTTCAGACCCATTTCCCCTCCCACCCTGGACCTGTTGGGACCTTCCCCAGGACCTGGCCCTCTGCATGCCCAGGGGAGGCCACCTGAGGGGGTGAGATGGGAGCAGAGGTGACATAAATGCTGCTGCTCAGCTGCACATGCACTGCTCACGTGGGGCTGGGCCAGAACACACATCAGCTCCTTCCATACATCTTGCACTAACGAGCTTTTCATTTACTGCTCGCCCGTGCCTGGAGCACTAATCCCTTCCTCTGGAATGACCAATATTTCAGACTTCAGACTGCTGAGAGAGATGTTTGCACCCTCCCACAAATATGGATATGCTAAAATATGGGCCGGAGAACTGCACTGCTGCGAGCTCCAGCAATATTTCATCCCAGACTGGCTGTCAGATTAAAACTTTGCCATCTGGACTGGCACAACTTATGATATCTCCTGGAAAACAGGGAATGCAGGTTTGCAGCCAGCCGTGCTTACAGCTTCCCGAAGCACCATCCATTTTTCTAAATGTTAGACTCCAGCAATCACAGCACTGTAATTTATGGAAGTGCTGTGTTAAACACAGCAGAGCATTTTTCCAAAGGCTGGGCTTTGCTTTGCCTCGTTCCAAGTCTGCATGGGAGGGTCGAGGGGAAGGAAAAGCAAGGGAAATTCCATTTTGAACACAGAGGAAGCAACAGCCATGACATTTTTACCTCTCCACCAGTCCAGGGGAGTGTCCAGGTGTTTAATACAAATCCTGGGGGATGTGGCCTCCATTCTACCCCACCCAGGCTCATGCCATTATCAGATTTCCCAGCTGTCTCCACACGAGGCATCTTCAGTTCCTATAAAACCTTGCTGCCATCACTGCTCTCCCCCCACTCTCTTGGATCTCTGAGTCTCCCTCCCTCCCCCTGGCACTTCCCAGAACATCCCTTTGCACAGGGAAATTCCCTGGATGCTCCTGCCTGTCCCCTGGCCACTGCCGCCAAACATGCCCACACTGCCAGTGGGGCTGGCTGGGAAATGAGCTGCTGTACCCTTGTCCCCAGGGAGTCACTTCCTGCCTCTCCAAATCTGCCTTCTGGCAACACTTTTTCTCCCTGCCCAGAAAAAGTCTGGACAGGATTTCCTGGGGGATTTGGGGCCTTGTTCAGGTCGGCGCCAGTGATCCCACCTTGCTGTGAGCTGGCTGGGAAGGGAAGGTGGCTCTGCTGTGGCTTTAGATTTCCCGAGGATTGCAGGAGCTGGCAGAGAAAACAGGCAGACGAACCCAAGATGGCGAAAAGAGAGCTTTATTTACAAGAAACCTCTTTATATATCCATTAATAATCTAGCAACTATTGGTCAGCAGAGAATCCACCTCCTAAAACCATTGGTCACAGCCAAATAACACCTAGTACCAAACACAGAGATTAGATAAGAATTAGATAAGAATGCTGCTTATCTCTATTCTCGCTGAGAAAGTGGAGAAAGATTTCTAAAACAGTGCAACTACAGCTCTGCGAGGGCCACTTTGGGCTTTTGGAGGCACAAATCCCTGTCTTGCCTTCAGTGCTGGGGCTAAAGCTGCTCCATGGCCAAAAGAATGGGGAGGACAACCTGCGCAAGAGCTGCTGGGTGTCTGCAGCTCTGTGACCCCAGGAAGGGTCTCTGGAATGGTGACAGGGACAAAGCACTGCTGGCTGACTGTCACAGCCAGCAAACAGTGGCATCCATCCCCTTACACCCAGAGCTGCTGTCAGCCCATCCCCAAACACCCCTCCCAGGCCCCAGTGCTGGAGCAGTGACATCCCAGTGCCAAATCCACATGGACAGGGTGAGAGCAGCCCCCGGGCAGAGGGGGAGGTGAGCAGTGATGGCCCAGCCTACAGCAGCCCCAGCACTTTGGCAATGCCAGCCTTCATTCCCCTGTTTCGCACTGTCCTGGAGGGAGGAGGAGGACAGGAATCTCCCACAGCTCCACAGGGTCGCTGTTTGATCAATGCCACATTTTCCAAGCAGCTCCCAGCAGGTCTGCCTTTCCCTGCTGCAGGAATGCCTTGACAGAAGGGTGGGAGCCGAGCTCAGCGTGGCACTCGTGATTAGCAGTAATTAAAGCACAGATGCTCAGATGCACATTTGCTGTTCAGGCACAGGCTCAGAGCTGGCCCCACACGTGGGATGGAGAGGCAGCACATGCAAACAATCGCCCTTCAATTATCAACAGTTGCATTTTGAACCTGTGTGTCAGTAACAAATGGTATTTGATTGCTAAGGAAAACAAAGCAGAAGCAATGCCTCAGGAGGTGGCAGTGTGGTGTTCCTTGGAGCCCTCCTGCTTCCCAGTCTCCCACTCTGATTGTCCCTGCTTGGTTTTGAAAGGGTGCAATGTCGCCAACGGATTGAAAAATGGCAAAAATTATTCCTGTGCACCAACACAGACCTGACAGGCCACTGGAAAATGATCCCTCAGTCTCAGGATGGTTTATCCTACGTGCAGGGAAACTTTCAGGATAAATCACCCAGCCTAAGGCAGTCCCTTTTAGCAGCTTTTTTCCTGGATTCATCCTGGCAGACCTGCTCTGTGCTCAAAGCCTGATTCCAGGGGTGCTGCTAAAAGCATCCAGCCACTGCCAGGTGACCAAATGGACAGGTCTTGGAGAAGGCTTAGGACTTCACCTGAGCTTTTGGCACCTCCGTCCTTCTCCAGTTCCTCTCCAGCCTTCTCCAGGTTGCATCTACAGTTACTTGAGGCCAAACTTCATCCTATTTGTGCCGGAGCCAAGCCCAGGAGCCGGGCAGAGGTCCCACATGCCTCAGGGCAGGGTCAGGGATGGAAATGGAGGTGCCCACCCCATCCAGGGCTCCATTGCTTGTTCCCAGGTGCCAGGCTTTGCCCGGGACAGCGCTGGCAGCAGCAGAGCAGTGCTGTGTGCTGCGGGTGGAGCTGCAGCTCCTCTCCATGCCCACATTCCCATGGAGCTGCCCAAGTGCTGATCCCACACCTCTGCCCATGAGCAGAGGCTTGGAGGTGAAGCTCAGACCAGGAGTGGGAATGGGATCAGGAGAAAGGCATTTGGGCATCTCAAAATTCGGCCAAACAGCCCCAAATTGTTTATGAGCAAAGCGGCCGCTCCAAAGCACAGGGAGCTTCCCAGCAAGAGCAGATCCCCAAGGAGGGAGTTCCTGCTGGGAATAAAGGCACTGCTGGATCCCACTCGGAGCCCTGGAGCCACAGGGAGGTGCCCCTGTCCCCTCTTGCCTGAGACTGGGACACTGCTGGAGGGAGCCTGAAGCACTTCACCAGAGCCTGTCAGGATTGAAAATATTACAAAATAGCAGCAATTTTGTTTGAGTTGTGTCTAAGGAGGGGGGGAAATTGAAGAGGGAGAGTCTGACAGTGTAGAAGCATCCTACTTCAATTTTCCTTTCAAATGGCTTCCTATTTTGATGGTATTTTGTATTTATTGGATTCAAACAGAACTGGAGTCAAACATCCTCAGTGATCAAAATAGATTGGCAGGCTGAGGGGAGCTATTTTCTTGAAGAGTTTTTGTATCTGCAGGTTTCACCCCAGGTCAGAACGAAAATCAAGTTACACATCAGGAAAAGCTCCCTGCAAGTGCCTCATTCCACACTGCTCTCCCCTCAGCCCCACAGACTGCTGGGCTCACCCCAGCACCAGCTGCCCTGGCAGGAATCACCTCTCCCTTGCAGTTCAGAAGAGGGAACAAGTGAGCACAGATCGTGCAGTGGCTGGGACAGGCTGCAGGATATTCCTGTCTCCTCTGAGCCCAGCAGGAATGTTTGCTGCAGCTCAGGTCAGAAGGGGAGGACACCACGGCTGAAAAGAATTTGGAATTCATCTGTGCTGAGACTGTCAAAAATGGCTATTTTCCACCATGCATTGGAATCTGGAGGGGTTGTGGTGATAACATCTCCACAGTCACATCTCCCCATCAGCGCTGCTGGCTCGGCAGTGACACCCTGCGCTCCCATCCCATCCCATCCCATCCCATCCCATCCCATGGATCCCATCCCACGGATCCCATCCCATCCATCCCATCCCATCCCATCCCATCCCATCCCATCCCATCCCATCCCATCCCATCCCATCCCATCCCATCCCATCCCATCCCATGGATCCCATCCCTTCCCATCCCATCCCATCCCATCCCATCCATCCCATCCCATCCCATCCCATCCCATCCCATCCCATCCCATCCCATCCCATCCCATCCCATCCCATCCCATCCCATCCATGCCATCCCATCCATCCCATCCCATCCCATCCATCCCATCCTATCCCATCCATCCTATGGATCCCATCCCATGGATCCCATCCCATCCCATCTCATGGATCCCATCCCATGGATCCCATCCCATCCCATCCCATCCCATCCCATCCCATCCCATCCCATCCCATCCCATGGATCCCATGCCATCCCATTCCATCCCATGGATCCCATCCCATGGATCCCATCCCATCCGGAATGCCACGGGCAGCAGCTGCTCAGCGATAAGGCCCAGCTTTATGAAATTTCCCATCACTGAAGTCCCCGTGGCAGGGCATGATTGGGGCAGGAGGTGCACAAGCTGTCTTCTTTGTCCTTAACCCTGGTCTCAGCTCCTTGGCCTCAGAGCAGCCCCAAACCATCCACAGGGGCTCAGGTGTCCCTGAGGCACAGGCTGGGTCTCCATGTGCTGTCACAGGCATTCATATTTAAGAAACCAGCCAGTGACTGAAACTGAAACCCAGTGTGTTACTGAGTCTCCGGAGAGTGGGGAATGCTCCTACTTTGGGTTAAAATGCAGTTCACTCTTTAGAAAACAGGATGAGGGCATTGTCTAGCTGAGGGGAGAAAGATCTGAGTCCATAAATATTCCCTTCTTCCTGACCTGTCTCCCCACACATCTCCCTGCTCCTCTTTGAGATCACCAGGTTAACACTCCTCTGCCAACACCACGCTCTCCAGTGCCTTCAACCCCCAAATGTCCCCCCAGGGCTCAGCCCAGCTCCCGCAGCCAGCAGTGTCCATGTCCTGCTGGATGAGAGCCATTTATCAATGGAGATCAATTGATTTGTTCCTGGGGGTGCTCAGCAGGCGGGGAGGGAGCGGTGATAATGAATTACCAGCGCTAATTAACCCACGGTGCCTGTCTCTGCAGTGGCTACGACTTCGATTATGACTATTACAGAGACGACTTCTACGACAGGTGAGGCATCCCCGCGGGGCCCTGTGGGGCAGGGAGGGCTTTGGGGGCAGGGGGTGCTGCCCAGCCTGAGGGGTGGGATCCGATGGCCGTGGGGCCGGGAGCTGCTCAGGCTGGGGCACCCCACGGCAGCACACCCCACATGCCTCCCTTCCCTCCCTCAGGATCTTCGAGTACCGGGGCCGGGTGTCGCCGGTGCCGCGGGTGGTGCCGGTGAAGCGGCCGCGGGTCACCATTCCGCTGGTGCGGCGCGTCAAGGCCTCGCTGCCCGTCAAGCTCTTCGCCAGGTCGGCCGCCATCGCCAACAGCTCGGCCAAGCTCAAGTGTGAGTATGTGCCCGGCCTGGGGACACCTGGGGCCCTCCCAAAAATCCCTCCCAAACCCCAAACAGATGGAAAGCACAGCCCGAGGTGCGGGGGTGCGGCCGGGGAAGGTGTGGGTGCGGCTGGGGAAGGTGTGGGTGCGGCCGGGGCGTGCCAAAGCTTGGGGCCAGCCCCACGGCCTGGCTGCACACAGCACCCACAGGCTTTTTGGGAGCAAAAACCCACAGGCTTTTTTCCCCAATTTCCCTCCGAGCTTCCCTCCCAGCTTCCCTGCCTCTTTCCAGCCTCAGGTTCCTCCGTGGTTTCTCTGCCTGCCCAGGGAGGTGCCCTGGGCCGGCTGTGGGGTGGGGCTGCTCCAGGGTGCTCTGCAGGGCACTGAGTGCCTTCCTTTCCTCCCTTCCTCTCTCCAAGTGAAGAGCAGCGAGCTGCAGACAATCAAAACCGAGCTGACGCAGATCAAATCCAACATTGACGCTCTCCTGGGCCGGCTGGAGCAGATTGCCGAGGAGCAGAAGCTGTCTGCAGGTCAGTGGGGTGTGGGGATGCCTCGGGGCTGGCCGTGGGCATCACAACTTCCTCCAGGCTCTGACAGGGAAGTGTCAAGCCCCAGGTTCTGGGGTAGAATCAGAGGTCAAAATTACACACCAAAATTCTGAAATTACGGCGTTGGGGTTTAAAATGATGAGGTTTTTTTTTCCTTTTGTCATATAGTTTGTATTTTTTTTTAGTTTTCTTTTTTGTTCTATTATTCTATTCTTTTTTACTCTCTTCCATCTTATCCTATCCTATCCCTTATCCCATCTTATCCTATCCTATCCTATCCTATCCTATCCTATCCTATCCTATCCTATCCTATCCTATCCTATCCTATCCATTATCCTACCCTATCCGTATCCTATCCTGTCCATATCCTATCCTATCCATATCCTATCCTATGCCATCCATATCATATCCTATCCTGTCCATATCCTATCCTGTCCTATCCTATCTTATCCTATCCTATCCTATCCTATCCTATCCTATCCTATCCTATCCTATCCTATCCTATCCTATCCTATCCTATCCTATCCTATCCTATCCTATCCTATCCTGTCCTATCCTATCTTATCCTATCCTATCCTATCCTATCCTATCCTATCCTATCCTATCCTATCCTATCCTATCCTATCCTATCCTATCCTATCCTATCCTATCCTTTTTCTGTTCTGTTCTATTCTATTCTATTCTATTCTATTCTATTCTATTCTATTCTATCCTAAGCCTAGCCTAGCCTAGCCCCTATCCCTGTCCTGTCCTATCCTATCCTGTCCATATCCTATCCTGTCCATATCCTATCCTATCCTATCCTATCCTATCCTATCCTATCCTATCCTATCCTATCCTATCCTGTCCCTGTCCCTGTCCCTGTCCCTGTCCCTGTCCCTGTCCCTGTCCCATGCCATCCCATCCTCTCCTGCCTGGCTCCCGCAGTCCCACTGGGGGACGTAGAGCCGTCTCTGCCCTCTCTGCAGTCTCCTGGTCCATTCCCTCCAAGCCAGCAGAGCTCCACTGCAGGAACCTTTTCCACCGTGATCATTTCCCAGCCCTGGCTGTGGGGTCAGGCCCTGGCCCCGCTCCCGGCCCTGACCCGGCTGTTGCTCCCGCAGAGGCGCGGAAGAAGGCGGAGAGCAGCAAGAGCGAGGTGTCCCAGGAGGACACGGCGTCCGAGGCTGAGGCCAACGCGGAGGAGCCGCTCAACGGGGACGAGGGCGAGGAGGAGGGGCTGGCACGGGACGAGTGTGAAGATGAACTGGTAAGAGAGCCTGGATAACCCATCCCTGCAGCAAAGGAGTTCAGCCATGGGCCACAGTTTTACTGGAACTTGATAAATCCCCAGGAAAAGTAGTTTTTCGTTCCCCCAGAAAAATAGCTGTATTTAAATCTGATTGTTCACAGCTTGTTCTTCCAAACTGCCCTGCTGCCTGCAAAAGCACTGCCCATGCAAACATGTGGGTATGTTGAAGAGAAATGGTTGGCTCTTGAAGTTCAGATCGCATTTATCCTTGATTTCATAACTTGGAGAGGTTTAAATTAAGCTGACAAGTAATTCTTGTGTGGATGTAAACACAGTGCAAAGACAGGCCGTGTTAGATGAGCTGCGTTTTCAGTGTCCTTGCACCTGACCAGACATCCACAGAGTTACAGGAGGATTAGAAGGAACCTTAGAGAACTCATTCCACCCCTGCCATGGGCAGGGACACCTTCCACTATCCCAGGTTCCTCCAAGCCCTGTCCAGCCTGGCCTTGGACACTGCCAGGGATCCAGGGGCAGCCACAGCTTCTCTGGGCACCTGTGCCAGGGCCTCACCACCCTCACAGGGAACAATTCCTTCCCAACATCCCATCCATCCCTGCCCTCTGGCAGTGGGAAGCCATTCCCCCTTGTCCCGTCACTCCAGGCCCTTGCCCAAAGTCCCTCTCCAGAATGCCTTGTCCATGGCACAAACCAAGGTCTGACCAAGCCAGGGCACCCCCAGCGAGGGCAGCACCAGCACAGCCAGCACACATCAGCCCCTCTGCTGTCAGTCCTGCCCCAAAACAGGGTGTCCCTGGTGACCCCTGTGACAAATCTGTGCATTTGGGTGGGAGCCCTGTGCTTGGGTACAGGACAGGTCACTGTTAGCACTGGCAGCACTCTCATTTATCCCAAAGTAAGATTTTGCTCCAGATCCAGGCTGAGGGCAGCAGGCCTCAGGCATGGAAGGACATGACCTGACTGGCCCCTGGGACAGCTCCACTCCCTCCCCAGCCCAGCAGTGGCGGCAGCAGTGAGGATGAAGCTCAGCATCCCTCCCCCCTCTTCATGCCCCATCCCTGGGGTGGCCACGCTGCACATCCACAGCACTTTCTGTGGCCAAAAAGCACCTCTGGCTCCAAACCCTTCCAGCTCGTTTGTGCTGTCCTACTTGGCTCTGTCCTACTTGAGCCATGATGGATGAGGGCTCTGAACGAGGTCCTTCAGCTGTTTCAGGTCTGGGGCCTCGTGGCTGGAGTCCATCAGCCCTGCCAAATCTGGGGGGAGCTGCTTGAGGGGAGACGTCATGGCAGGCGCTGGGAAGAAGAAAGGCGCAAGCTCTGGGTCAGGAAAAGGAAGGCCAGGTTTGAATTACATCAAGGGAAACAGATGGTAGAAATCAGGGCAAAACTTGCTGATGTTAATGATGATAAAGCAGCACACAGCCTGTCAACAAAAAATGTGCACTTCTCTGCCATTGCTGGGGTGAACAGAAAACAGTGGAGAGACATCTGCTGGCAAGGGTTTGGGAAGAGCAGGTCTTTGTTAAGAGGAGATGAACATTTCAGTTCACATCTCTGTTTTCTGTAACTCCCTGGTCCTGATGTGGCATCAAGAACAGAAATATTTCACTGCCAGCTTCAGACAGGCTCCCAAGTGCTCTGCGTGGTCAGGTCAGGGTGGGCAGGTTGTCTGCAGGGAGCTTCTCACACCCTGCAAGGCAGCTCACCAAAACCAGCCTTTGTCTTGCTCCTGACCTTACAACTCTGAGCAGTTCTGAAGTCTTCCCCATTCCTGGGGAGTGCTTCCTTTATCCCACATCTCTCTGGCTCACACACACCAGTGTGGCCATCACCACCTGCCGTCCATAGTGTGGCACCCAAATGGGGTCCCTAAAATCCCTCTGGCTCTGAGGGGCAGGCGGGTGGCAGGAGAAGAGTCCGAGGTCACTCAGACAGAGCTTTCTTGGGTTCTGAGCCATAAATTTGGGTATGGAAAATATTTAGTAAGAGCAGCTGGATTGGTGGTCAGTACTATTTACTGCACTTGGTATGGGATACAAAGATTATGGTGTACTTGCCTTACATGGCACATGTGTGCAAGAAATGTCACCTGCCAGCCTCTCAATACCTGGCGTCACCTGAGGGGTCTCTTGGGACATCCCTGCTCAAGGGGAGATCCCTGCACACAGCTTTGGAGGGACAACTAAAGGAATCCTGATGTGATCCGATATTCACAGCGTACAGTGGTTGATCATACTCAGATTTTCTGCTGTTTCCATGCAGTTTTGGTCATTTATCAGCCCTGTCTGCATCCAAACTGGAGTTTGGGGTTGGTGCTGGGTGCTCACTGAAAGTCTCACTCAATAGGAGTCCAGATGTCCTTGGCCTCCAGAGCAGTCTCCTATGGGGTTTTGCCAAGCAGAGCAACCCAGCATCTGCTCTCTTAAGCTCAGGGATTTGATCTGCTCTTGCTCTTGGTCACTTCCCTTGGGATACTCAGGTTCCCAGTCCCATGGGCTCTGCAGCCAAGGCTTCTCTCCACCTTCCCATCCCTGCCCAGGGTGTTCCTTGGCCATCAGCCCACTGTGTCAGGAAGTTACTCCTGATGCTCTCCAGAAGTCTCCTGTTCCATGCTGCAGCCCTGCTGCCTTCCCCCCGATTCCAGGGTGCTGGAGGTCTCCCCAAAGGCCTCCTGCAGCCCTCCAGAGGAGACTCTGTGCCAGTGGGGTGCAGGAGATGCCTGCTGTGGTGTCACCCACGTCCCTGATCCTCACCCACAGCTGACTCCTGACCTGTTCCAAGGCAATCCCTGTCCAGCTGAGCTCATCCCTTGCCCACAGCAAGGCCACCTCCCCTGGTGTTCAGGCTGAGCCTGTTCCCTTGGAGTCCTTCGTGTCCCCTGCAGACAACTCTTGGATCATTTCCAACTGAAATATTCTCCCTGTGCAGGAGGTCAAACACCACTGCTGAGCACCTCATTCTCCCAGTGACGCTGCACTGCACAGCAGCTCCTGGAGGAGGTTCCACAGAGAACCATAAAGGCTGGAAAAGACTTCCAAGAGCATCAAGTCAGTCCAACAACATGCCATGATTTCCAAACCCCCTGCACAGGGAGCAGTTCAGAACCATTACTGGGGCCTTTGGAGTGATGAATGAGTGTTAGTGTTCCGGGTGATGAGTTCTGCTGCAAACTGGGACCAGTTCCAGGCCGCTGATTCCCCACTGTGGACTGATGCACCTTGGCATCACTGGGCAATTCCAGGGAGCAAGAAACAGGATGAGAGGAAATGGCCTCAAGCTGTGCCAGGGAAGGTTTAGGTTGGGGAAAGTTCTTCCCTGAAAGGGTGGTCAGATATTGGAACAGGTTGCCCAGGGAAGTGAACATGGAGGTGCTGGGTTAATGGTTGGACTTGATGATCTTGGGAAGTCTTTTCCAATCTGAATGATTCTATGATTCTATTTCTTCCAAGTCCAAGAGGGAATTACACATCCCAGGTCTGTTTGGCAGAGCCATTCCAGAATAAGGAGCCAGAGGAAATCTGTGGTTTTGCCTGGAAGTCTGTGCCAGAAAGCACAGCCCTGGCCCCTGGTGTCCATACCAGGGGTGTTTTGTAGCTCCTCCATGCCACCCTGGCACTGCTGTCCCACACCAGGGGAGCAGCTGGTGACTACAGCGAGGTGTCACAGCGTACCAGGCAGGGCAGGAGGGGCACAGGGTGACTCACTGTTCGTGGTTCCCTTTTCCCTGCAGGAGAACAGCCATTACACAGATGTGGAGGATGCCAGACTACAGTAACCAGGTACAGCTCCTGCCCTGCTGCTTCTGGGCCAAAGCTCTCCTTCTGGGCACGTTGGGCTGGGGGTTCCTGCCTCAGGAGCTGCTCTTTTCCACTGATCCACTGTGTTTTGCTAGCATGGGGCTTGGCTGCTCAGCAGGGTCACTGGCCAGCCCCTCACCCCTTTCCCAAATGACAAACCCCTGGGGTTCAAGGACAGTGCTGAGCTCCCCCTTCTCTCCTTGCAGCCCACCCAGAGCAGCTGTGAGCAGCAGTGTGAGGAAAGCACGAGGCTAAACCCTGTCCTGGCACGTTGAGCAAGACAAGCTGAATGGAAGTGCTGCTGTCATCTCTACCTGGCATTCAAAGGAGAAACATGGCCCGACATCTTCCATCCATCTGTAAAGCAAAGGCAAAGAAAACTCATCCTCCCAGTGGATCCCCACCACCCCTGCCATGGATTCGGAGCTCTGCAGCCAGCGGAGGCAGGAGCCAGACCTGCACAACCCAGAGCCACCACGGAGAGAGCCACCAGGAGAGCAGGTGTGTCCCCAAGGGAGCCAGAGGTGTTCCAGAGTTGCTTGCAGGAGAGCAGGGGGAACTCAGCCCAGCCCAATAAAGACATTTTTCCTGTGTGAGGTGAGAGCCAGAGCATTTCCTAACTGAGGGAAAAGTACTGTCTCAGTCTGGACAATTTGTGTTCTCGTGCTGAAGATCCTGTTGAGTCAGAGGGTGTGGGGTGAGCTGTCCTCCAGAGCAGCCACCTCCTGTCACGTCTCTTGTGCCCCATGAGCTGCTGTGTGTCCACGGTCACTTCCAAGCGGACAGGAGTCTGTGCTGGAGCAGGTGCTGTGCTCTGGGAAGCTGCTTGAAGAGGGAAGGGGAGAGGAAGCTGCAGGAAAGCAAGTGATCCGAGCAGGAGAAACCAAGCATACACGCCCTCAGTGGTTTGGTGTCCTCATTCTCCACTGTGTAAGGGCTGAGCAAGTCTGCCGAGTGAGGGGTGCGAGCAGGCGTGGATGAGACCCTTTCCTTGAACCAGCTGCTCCCTGGAAGGGATGTGGAGCACCCACTCCTGCAGCCTGGAGCCAGAGACATCAGCCCTTCCTTCCCTGGCTGCCCACATCTCCTCCTGCCCCAGCCAGGACACGTCGGGAGAGCGGCACGACAGCTCCTGCTCCTCCCTGAGCACCATGCATGTGGGTGTGCCAGCACCTCCCCTGCTCCCCCAATTCCAGCTGCTTTTGGCCCCTGCCCCTGCTGTGAGCAGAGGGCTCGGCGTGGGACCCCCGCCCCCGAGAGGCCTCAGCCCTTCTCCTCGTTCCTCCTCCCGGGGCTTGTCCTGTTTTCCCGGGACAGACAGGACTGAACCCCACACAGCACTTTATTCAGACCTAGTGTGTCCTGCCCACCCCTTCCCCTCCAGAACACACACAGCAGTGCTTGGAACCCACACCGGTGTCCACACCTTCCCTTGGCCAATCCCTCCCACACAAGACCTGGCCCCGGCTGGTCCCGAGTGCTCCGACCTCATCCACGGCATCTCTTGGAAGGATGAAGGGCAAACAGCTCCAGGGGTGACACTTCCCTGCCCCTGGGGCCATCCTGGAGTGCGCATGGCTCTTGAAGCACAGAGTTTTCTTTGCATTTCTTAGTTTGGGCTGCTTGAGGAGGGCTTGAAGGGAGACCCGTGCTTCCCCCCTGCCCGGTCCCTGTGCACTGTCTGCGCTGTGTTGTCCTGAGCCGTTGTAGAGCTGTTCTCCAGGCCTGGGGAGATGAGCTGCAGGTTTGGCTATGAACTGACTGTGATGCTGATGTTTGGGAGAGAGGTGACCTTGTACATACAATCCTGTATAATAAAAGAAAGAAATCTAATTTGCTGCCCCTCTCTTCTCTCTCTGCCATACACATACACACACTTGTTTCTTCTGTTTCAGACAAGTCTTTTTTCCCTGTCCAAGCCTCATCTCTGCCCAAGGGATTTGCTTTCCCTTCCACAAGGTCTATCCCACTGGGCTGAGCAAAACATCTGCGTACACAGAGGCTCTGGGATTTTCCCCTGGAGGCTTGGAAACTCCTTTGATGCAGGGGACAAATCCAGGCCTGTGATCTCTGGACTTTGCACTAGTCCAGCTCATAACAGACTGGAAAAATCTGGCTGCTTTTCCAGTTTGCACAAGCCAGCAGTGCTAAAAACCCTTTCTTAGGCACAGTGTTGCTCTGGTTGGCACCAGAGTGGTGTCAGGATGCACCAGTGACCACATGGGGAGAATCGCAGAATCCCAAAATGGTTTGGGTTGGAAGAGACCTTAAAGCCCATCCCATCCCACCCCCTGCCATGGGCAGGGACACCTTCTGCTATCCCAGATTGCTCCAAATCCCATCCAGCCTGGATGGGTTCTTTCTTTGTGACTGAGCCACCATCCAGCACTGGAGGGCAAATTGATTGCAGCTGTTCAAGTTCATGGTGAGCCTGAGGATGTTTGGACATCCATCCATCCATCCATCCATCCATCCATCCATCCATCCATCCATCCATCCTCCACCTGCCCGTCCATCCTGCCACCAGTCACCCATTCCCTTCAAGGTGAGAGAAGCAGCACCGACAGTCTAATGGTTGGGTGTCTTTGTGGCTGGAAGGAGGAACAAGGGGGAAAAACCCTCCTCACTCTGCTCTGGGCTGTGGGTGGGACCTCAGGGAGATGAGTTCTGCGGTGATCGAGGTCTGACCTTGCAGAGAACGCACAGAGAGGTGAAGTGGGAAATGGACACAGCCCGACCCCTTCGGGCCGTAAAGCAGCTGGCTCCACAGGTCCTTCAGGAGAGGAATGGGGGATGGGCAGGGTCACCCAGACCCACAGATCTGTTTAGGATGGAAAAGCCCTCTTAGGCCATCCAGTCCAACTTTCTCCAGCTCTGCCAAGGCCACTGCTGCCCCATGTCCCCAAGTGCCACATCAAGTCTTTTAAATCCCTCCAGGGATAGAGACTCCACCACTGCCCTGGGCAGTTGTTCCAATGCCTGCCCACCCTTTCAGTGAAGGAATCTTCCCTAATATCCAACCTAAACCTTCCCTGGCACAACTTGATGCCATTTGCTCTTGTCCTGTCACTTGTTGCCTGGGAAAAAAGACCAACCCCACCTGCATCCCGTAAAGGTCAGAGATTCTCCTTAGCCCTACTTTTGTTGCTGATATATTTACAAAAGCATTTTATATTGTCTTTTATGGCAGTAGCCAGATTAAGTTCAAGTTGAGCTTTGACCCTTCTTTTCTCCCTGCGTAAGCCCATGACACTTGTAGTCATCCTAAATCTCCTCCCTGTTCTTCCAAAAGTCAAAAACTCTTCTTTTTTCCTCAGTAACAGACAAAAGTTCAGCCAAGCCAGTTTTGTTCCCCATCTCATATTTTGGCACATAGGGACAGCCAGCTCCTGGGCCTTGAGGGTTGTCATGGCTAACAGAACGATGTGTGGTCCTCCCCAAGGCCCTTTATATATCCATGACACAGAAAAATGTGTCAGATCCCATTAGCTCTAGAATGAATGTAAAGGGTCCCACCCTGTAAGCACCCAACCTCCTTTTCCATGGTCCAGCATCCCCACGGAGTCACTCCCTGTAAATTGTCCCTGCCCTGCTGGGATGTGGGAAGACAAGGGTTGGGCCCAAAACAGCCCCCAGAGGCAGCAATTAATTCAACATCTGCATTTTCTGAGGAAAACGACCAATATAAACTGAGCAGTTCAACTGAACATACACAGTTTCCATGGTGTGAGCTTGAAAAGAAAACAGAGCCTTTGTTAAAGGCTTTCCCCACCACCCACAGAGAGAAGGTCTCATTCCCAAGTGTCCTGGACCCCACCTGCCTTCTCACATGTGCTGCTCTGTTTGCTGCCATCCCATCAGTGGCAAAAACAGCGTGGTCTTGGTTAGAAACACCCCCAAAGTCTCAGTCCCTGCTGCCTTGCCTGCACCTCTGCAAAGGAAACAGGAATGTCTGAGGCTGCCGGCACATTTTGGGTTAAATGGGATGGGATGGGATGGGATGGGATGGGATGGGATGGGATGGGATGGGATGGGATGGGATGGGATGGGATGGGATGGGATGGGATGGGGTGGGATGGGGTGGGGTGGGGTGGGGTGGGGTGGGGTGGGGTGGGGTGGGGTGGGGTGGGGTGGGATGGGATGGGATGGGATGGGGTGGGGTGGGGTGGGGTGGGGTGGGGTGGGGTGGGGTGGGATGGGATGGGATGGGGTGGGGTGGGGTGGGGTGGGGTGGGGTGGGGTGGGATGGGATGGGATGGGATGGGATGGGATGGGATGGGATGGGATGGGATGGGATGGGGTGGGGTGGGGTGGGGTGGGGTGGGGTGGGGTGGGGTGGGATGGGTGTAAGAGACGGTCTGAAGACCCTTCATTTGTCTCGCGATCATCTACGGGACTGAGGCTGAACCCCCACGTCCAAAGGGGGGCAAAAGGACTTTTGCACAGGAGTCCTGGCCAGGCTGAGGAGAGATGACTGCCAAGTCCTGCAGGTGTGTCGGCTGAGAGGCGCCGAGGGAATTGGTTGTTACTGTTCCTGACTGCCCGAGCGAGAAGGGACTGGAAGTCCTGTACACCTGTGCCTGTGGGACTCACTCTCCCACCCTTTGGCTACCTGCCCTTCGCTTCGAGAAGGCCTACACCTGTCTCCCACCCTTTGGCTATCTGCCCTTCACCTTGGAGAGGACTATAAAGGAGCTTTCTGAGAAGATCCCTAGGAGAGACATCTCCCCACAGAAGAAGACAGACCCATTGGCAGAAGACCATGAGTACTCCGCCTGCCGTTGGTAGCTATAACCCCCCCCTTCTTCTTCTCTCTGTCCTTTGTTTCTTATATCTCTCCCTTCCTATCGCAATAACCGTGTGTTGGCGTGCAATAAAGTATATTATTTTGATTGAAACTAAAATTCCCTGTGTTCGCGTTTCTTTTGCACTCTGAGATTCTGAAACGAACCATCACGAATCTCACTTCATGTTTAGCATATTGTGACATTAAATTGACATCACAGGACAGGATTTCTGACAGACAGAAGGGGTTACCAGGTGCTGTGCAGTCTGTATCAGGGGAAGGACGTTTCCCTCCAGCCGCACCTAGCCCGACACCCCAAAAGAGGTGAGCGGTGTCTAGAAAGCAAGGGGGGTGACTCGAATTTCCCGCAAACTGCACATGCCTAAGTGAAAAGTACCCCTGTACTCATTTGCAGGCTCTGTCTTCAGAAATTCACAAAAAGAAGGGATCTCTTAGTGCAAAAGGGGAGTGTTGTATATGTATATAAGTTTAGTCTGCTTGGTGTAGCGAAGAGACAACTGTGAGTAACTTAAAGGGTACCTCCCAAGCAGATTTTGGTCTCTTCAACCACGCAGGGAAGCGAAGGGAGACACAGCCCAGTTGCTGGGTGTGTCGGTGAGTAACTAAGTCTAACCTCCTTGTAGTGGTCTTGGTCCCTTCAAAAAAATTACTTCAAACCTTAGTGCAAAAAATGAAGCTGCATTTTATGCTCTACTAGCAAAACACAATGCCAGACCCTCTCTGGGAGGGCTGGAGTGGGCACAACAAAATTGGTTTAATTTAGAGCGTGTAACTGATAAAATATGTTCTTTACAACATGAGGCAAGATTCAAACTTGGCCGTAACAAATCCATAACCTGCTCTGTCTTAGGAGCGTGTCTTGCGGCAGCAATAGAGCACCGCTTTAAGTGGTGTAGTGAGGAGACAGCTATTAATGACTCATTGCAAAACCTAGTGGAAATTCTGCAGAAACAAGTAGATCAAGAAAGAAATGAGAATCAAGAATTTAGGGGATGCTGACTCGCCAAAAGAGACAGAGGAAAAGGAAACCCCTCACATTAACCAAATACACCCCCAGAAAGAATTGACACTGGTGAAAAACTGTGGGGAAAATTGCTGTCCTCATATGAGACCCTTAATTAAAACCGAATACTTTTATGTCAATGATGAGGATTCTGACCCACATATCACCACTAAACAGACACCATTCACTGCTACTGAATTGGCTAAGGTAAAAAATTAATATGGGCGTCCTATCAAAGAATCTGAAACAGAATATGTGTGGCATATATCTTTAACTGGGAGTGAACAAATTCAATTGAAAGCTGAGGGTTGCTGGGGCCACAGAGTTTTCTTAACAACAGGTGATCGCTGGGCCCCATGGTCCCTAACTCAGTGTGCTGCTAACTGGGCTGGAGCGTTAAACCCTCTGGACAGGGGACACCCCTTGGCAATAACAGGCACAGCTGACCAACTCCTAAAAAGTGTGCACAAAGCTGCTTGCCTACAGAAAATACATGAAAGAAAATTAATTCCTGGATGTGAATCACCAATGATGTTGCCTGTTTACCCCGAAATTGTGACTCCCTTAATTAGGGGACTCCCCGAGTCGCTTGAAGCCACAGAGATAAGTCTCCAGAGACCCATACCATCAGTGGGTCCTGTAGAAGGGTTAGAGAATTTCATGTGCAGAGGTGACGATAGCAGGAATACAGACAGTGCTGTTACAGACTCTTAGGGAAATTCCTCTGACTTTTCAACATCAGCCCCGCTAGGTAACAGACCTCACCCTAGACCTGAAGTCTGGACATGGGGGGAGGTAGCACAAGAATGAATTGATTACGGTAGAAAATACTATCTTGTGAAGCCTTTAGAAGAAAAATCAAGTGGCATCCAACATCTAGGACTTAAAAATGCACTTCTCCATCCCAGCAAAACTGCAGATGTTGCCAAAGAACAGTCACAACCTAAATCCATTTTGGTCCAACTTGATTAGTGGCGTTTTGGGCTTAAAAAGGTAATTCCTAAAGATTTAATGGATGGTTTACCTTTAGATGAATTGAGCAAACTGGTAACCCAGTGGCGTGTGCCAAAACCACATCCCTTTTCTCCTGTGAGAGAAAGTGCACCCGCCACGGCTTCTGCCCCCTTTTTATTGACAGTGCGGACAAGACATCAAAGCAAACGCTTCCCCCCCAAACAGGGAAACTAGAATCTCCATTTCCTAATGGTGGGCGGGGAAATGGAGAATGGATTTATATTGGACAGCTCACTAAAACAGGAAAAGGAGATGTGCTAATCACACCTATTGTGGGACCTAAACAAGCACCAGTGACCTTTTTAATTGATACAGGTACACAGATTTCTGCCTGGACTGAGGAGGATGCCAAGAGGTGTGGTGTTTCTCCCTTAAAGTGAAATCTATCCATGCTAAATGCTTTGGGCAACTCCCCTGTATGGCCAGTAAAAAAGCCTAATGGGGAGTGGCAACTTACAGCTGATTTTCAAAGGCTAAATGCCAATACCAATCTTCTGACTGCCGCAGTCCCAAATTTAGCAGAACTTATAACATCTCAAGAAAGGGCTCATCCAATTATGGTGCGTGGATAGCCACCAATACCCTGAGAAAAGAACATAAGATTAGTACCTGCTGGATTGTTCCACCATTTTAACTCTTTTTTGCCTGAAAAAGGGCAAGTTTTTGTTTTGCAGGAGAACCCAGTGGGACTTTTAGAATTTCTACAGAAGAAACATAGATAAAAATTGAAGACTCAAATTTGAAAATGGCCTACAAAATTTTTATTAAGTTACTCTTACTTTTAAATTCAACCTGCCTGTTCTCCCTTTTTCCGTAGATCGTCCCGGAGGCGAATATCAAGAAACCTAATTGGTCTTTTAAAAACTGTATTGGAGGTTCTAAATAGCATCGATTCAAAGGTATTATTTAACAAATTGGCTGTTATAATTCTTGATTTGGTAAAAATGCAACAGCATTTAACAAAAGTAAAAAAAAATAATTTAGGATAGTGCTAACAATTTTGAAAAGAACCTCCAATACTGGTAGAAATTGGTAAATTTTACTTATGATCCTGTTAATAACACTGTTACAGCTTATGTGTTAACCATTTATAATGCTTCTGTGTTCTTAATTTATCCTGGGTTTCTTTTTTGCATTAGGACTGAACCATGATGGAGCTATTCTCTATCCTTTCGAGCAGAGGGAATGGGCCCATCAAATTGATGATAGATGGCAAACTGTTAATTTGGAAACTTGTATTGTCCGGGAACAACAAGGGTTTATCTGTGAAAGTAATGCAATCAGAGCTCAAGACATTTCTTTAGACACAGAGCAGAATATCTGTCATTTTGAAATTCATCCTAACAAAAATCCTAAAACAGTGCTTGTGTATACATGCAATGGATGCATGTGCTTAAGAACTGCCTGTGATAGTGTATTCATAAACAATTTAGTAGTGGATACTAAAAATCATTCAAATTTCTGTGTGTAACTTTACTGGATGTGATTTCTTTTATTTAGCCCCAGTTAGTTTTTATCACCTTTTGCAATCCAATTATACACTGATTCACCAACCTTTGCCTAATTTTATTTTGGTAAAACAATTGTTGCTTCATCAGGATTTAATCGAAATTTTGGTTAATTAAAATCATTGATTTCATTTTGTTTCTTTCCCTTTTTCCTTTTCTCTCTTTCTGGCTCTGTTTTCAGGGTTATGCTACCAACATTGGCGAGTCCTGAAGAGTTTGCGATAACACTACACAATCGTGCTGAGTGCCCTTGATGACAATCGTGAGCCACGGGGTGGTGTAAGAGACGGTCCGGAGACCCTTCATCTGTCTCATGATCATCTACGGGACTGAGGCTGAACCCCCACGTCCAAAGGGGGGCAAAAGGACTTTTGCACAGGAGTCCTGGCCAGGCTGAGGAGAGATGACTGCCAAGTCCTGCAGGTGTGTCGGCTGAGAGGCGCCGAGGGAATTGGTTGTTACTGTTCCTGACTGCCCGAGCGAGAAGGGACTGAAAGTCCTGTACACCTGTGCCTGTGGGACTCACTCTCCCACCCTTTGGCTACCTGCCCTTCGCTTCGAGAAGGCCTACGCCCATCTCCCACCCCTTTGGCTATCTGCCCTTTGCCTTGAAGAGGACTATAAAGGAGCTTTCTGAGAAGATCCCTACGAGAGACATCTCCCCACGGAAAAAGACAGACCCATTGGCAGAAGACCACGAGGACTCCGCCTGCCGTTGGTAGCTATAACTCTCCCTCTTTTTCCCTCTACCCTTTGTTTCTCATATTTCTCCCTCACTATCACAATAACCGTGTGTTGGCGTCCAATAAAGTATATTATTTTGATTGAAACTAAAATTCCCTGTGTTCGCGTTTCTTTTGCACTCTGAGATTCTGAAACGAACCATCACGAATCTCACTTCATGTTTAGTGGATCGTGACAGATGGGATGGGATGGGATGGGATGGGATGGGATGGGATGGGATGGGATGGGATGGGATGGGATGGGATGGGATGGGATGGGATGGGATGGGATGGGATGGGATGAGCAGAGCAGATGTGCAGGAAGCTTTGGTGCTCTGGTTTTCCCATGCTGGCCTGGGCAGTCAACAGAGAGAGGGTTACTCCAGTCCCAAATGCTCCTTCCATGTCAATTTGGACATGGAGAAACAATCCCTGGGGCCAAAATGCCTGCAATCGTGCATTCAGTGAGTCAGAAGACACAACAAAACCCCCACTGAATTTAATAACTCCCACTAACCTTGATGAGCATCACAGTTGCAGGCTGTGCAGCACTTAGGAAACATTTCAGTTACTGCAGCTGAAATGGGACTGTTCTTTGGGGAATTTGTAAGAGGCAGTTGTTGTCTCTGTCACAGTGGTCATATCCCTCCTACATTGTCTTCTTGGTATCTGCAGAAGTTCAATTCCCTCTTTTTCCTCTTCTCAATGAAGTTTTGCAAACATTTGGAGATTGGTTGAGAGCCCCACAGGCTCCTGGTGGAGTCTGTCCATTCTCTGGCAGGAAAACACCCCCAAGCCTTGGATAGGAACAGTGGTGCCAAAAGGACTCAGCCACACTGGGAATGCTCTGCCTGCCCTGGACAGAGGACACGTGTCAGGATGGACACCCTGCACTGGTTCAGAAAAAAAACACCCAGTTCAGCACCTTTCATTGCCCAGATTTCCTCCCAGGCAGGGGGATTGTTTCCTCTGGCAGGCTCGGGATGTATGGGGAGGTTGGCCCAGGCACGAGGATGCAGAGCCCCAGTGCTGCAAACCCTCCATGGACTTGCTTGGAGCTTCCTCCTGCTGGGGGAGGCTGAGCCAGGTGGGCTGAGGAGGACTGGGACAGCCACTGCAGGTCTGCACCCTGTGCTCCATCCAGCTGTGCCTCTCCATGCTGTCAGATCCCCTTCCTACCCACACAGCCCAGAGCTTCCCATGTGCTGACTTGGGAGCTCAGGAGCCACCTCTGTGCCCACTGCACCTCCCAAGGGACAGAGGGGCTCCAGCCCCAGCACACTCCTCATTCCTCAAGCCCAAGGATGTTCTTGCTCACTGGCAGGATTTAAAGGAACAAAGAGGAGAGGGAAACAATGTGCTTCTGCACACAGTTTAAATGAATTTTGGGAAAGTGGAGAAGGTCTGGAATTAAAACCAAACTGCTGTGTATGGAATACTGGAGACTGCAAAGGCAGCTCCAAGCAGGGCCTTTCCCACCAACAGGGAAAGCTCAGCAGCCCCCAGAGCCTCGAGCCCAAATCACCTCACAGGAGAACCTCAGGGCTGCCTGCACAGCTCCCTCAGAAGAACAGGGAAAGCAACCCCTGCCCCCTCTGTTATCTGAGGCTGTCAGGGACCTGGGGGGACAAGGCAGCAAAGGAAAACACTTTAAACTTCATTTCAGATGAGCTCACATTTCTTGGAACTTATTTTTTCACAGTCTTGGTGGGAAAAAGGCAATATTGGTGCTGAACAAAAACAACACAAGGCCTGCAGCAGGTTCTGAGGGCCATGAGCAGCACAGAGATTTTTCAGTCCACAAAACTAAAAATGTAACTGAAAGTTTATTTTTTACTTGCCTCCTGTGCTTTATTTTAAAAATTAATCACATCTATCTTTCCTCCCTGTAACAAACCACCTAACACTGGTGACAATCAGGGCACAAACTGCCTTGCCATCAGTCTGTCCCACAGTCCTGCTCTCCCCACAGTGCAATGGAAGAAAGAAATACACCAAACTTATGGGATAATTACCCAAAGCAGGGCTGGGACAAGAAACAGTTTTGAAAGTGATCTGCTTTACCACAGAATGTAGAATTAAGGATGCTGCTTCTGTTAGAAAATCCAAACCTCTTGTGAGCCCAGAGACCACTGTGGGAGATGCAATGGGCTGGAGAGGGAGGGAGGTACCACACATTTCTGGTGGGTATTGGGCAGAAAAATGCTTCCCACACAGAGGTAAAGTGATGAACACTTTGTTTCAGAATTATGCAGGTGTTTGCAATATGCAAAAAGGAATAAGGATGAACAGCAAGCTCAGGCAGCAAGGAATGAGCCTGTCCTTGTAAACAAAATCAGGGGAGTGAGGATTTTTCTTTTAGTGAAGAAAACCCAATTCCTCAGGTCTGTTGGGGACCAACACATTTCCAGGGCTAGCTGGAATTTCTACTCTGTATAAAGAACTGCTCCCTTGGGCTTGGGACTGACTGACAGCCATTCTGTATAAAGGATATATAAGAATGTAAATGGTTATGTATGTGATACCTATGTGAATACTTATGTAGAGTATATCTATATCCACCCATGGTGAAACACCAACAGGAGAAGCAGTGTTCAGGCTTTTTCTAAAAACTAAAGGCTGGCTGAATGGCCTCTGGAGGCACTTCCCTGTCTTCATCACTGAGACAAAATAATGAAAGAGCTAAAACAATGACTAAAAAATAGCTAAAATAATGAAAGAGCTGAAAACATCAAACTTCTTAGTCCAGGGACTAGAGCTGGGTGAGGTCCCTTCAAAGCAAAGGCTTGTCCAGGTGAGATAATGTGTGTTAAACTGTTTCTCTTTAGGAGAGAAAGACACCTCTCTTTGCGAGGAAGTTATTTCTGTGTAGTATCTTCTTCAAAAGCCTTTTTCCTCCTGTCATGAAATCAACTGAGCAGCTCAGAGGAACCTTTCTGCTCCCTCAGCTCCTGGCATTTGAGGGAAAGGACACATGGAACTGTGTTCCTTTCTCTGCCATAGGATTTTACTGTTCATCCAAAGTCCTTTTAGCTATTAACCCAAAGCAGAGCCACTTGGGAAAGTTTCCCCAAGGTGGACCAGCACCTGGACGCAGAGCAAGCTGTGAACAAATGTCCCTACAAACGCAGAGAGCAGAATGAGGGGCAGAGCCAGACAGGTCCACCCTAAGCCTGGCTGATCCCACAGACATTGAGGGGAATCCAAACCTCTGCAGACTCCAGCTGTGGGCCCATTTGCACTGCTGGAAAAACATATGGAAAGGTTTTCACCAGGGCAGGTTTGTCCTGATGCCCCTGTCTGTCACCTGGGTCCTCTTGAGCAATAAGGCACTGCCCTTTACCGTGGCAGGAGCAATCCAGAAACAGAAAACCCAGCAATTCTTTCAGGAGCTGGGGTGGCTTTGCAGTTTTATGCCCATGCAGGCTGAAGCTGAACTGGTAAATTCTTGTGCAACTGCTGTTTTTCTGTTCAACTTCTGTGTTCAATTCCTTCTCAAAGCTTGGCTTCTCACCTTCTTGGATACTCTTTCAGTAATCTGGAATAAACCTCGAGGGAAAAGCTGAGCAGAGAGCTGGAGAAATGTTATTTAAAAGATGAACAGATAAATTCTGATGATTTTAAGGCATCAGCATCACACTCAACTTCCCATTTTCTTGACTTCAGGAACTTGCTGCTGTTTCTATTCCTGCACCTCCCCCACCAGCCACCACCACTGGCCCTTTCACCTGATTACAGCCCAACACCCCCTGGAATTCATGACAAACCCTGTCCTGGTGGCAGCAGCTCTGAAAATCTGCCTTTTTCCTCTCCTTGCAGACAACCCCAGGTGCCCCAGCCTCCTTGAGAAGCTGCCCCAGAGCTGACACAAACCAGGGATCTCAGGGTGTGGTGGCTATGCCTGGAGGACGACACTGCACAATGTCAGAAACTCCCAGCTCTCAATGGAGACATTTCATAAATGCTCTTCCATTTACACCAGCTGTGGTTGCAAAAAGGCCAGAAGCTCCCAGCAATCAGTTTATTCTCACTGATTTTCATAGCAGCCACCAGTGAGTGCAGCAGAACAGAAGCACAGGAACCCCAGGCAGCTGATCCCACTGAATGAGGGAATGAGATGTTCCCATTTCCCTGTTAACTTCTTTTGAGTGTTCTGGGCTAGAAGAGGTTTCATTTTCACTGCTGGGAAGGAACAGCCCTGCATTGCTCTGATTACTTGGATCAGGTGGAGATCTGGGCATGGCAGAAGCCACAGAGAGGAGCAGCCTCTCTTGGGCAGCTCCCTGATTCCATCCTGCTCCCCAATTCCTTCCTGGCTCCCACATTTCCACACAGCCAAGTTTCCGCTCAGAGAGAAAAAACAGAGAAACAGCTCTGCCTTCAGAAAGATGTCTGCACACAGACCCAGGGCAAGCACTGCTACACCTCCTCTGTTATGAACTCCATCCTTAAGCTGCTTTCTCACAGCCAGCTCAAGGAAAAGTTCTTTTTTGCCCCTGAACACAACTGCGCTTCAAACTTATATCAGCTTTCTAAGAGGCATTTGTGTTCATACAACACTTTTTGCATGTACACTGGAAGTCTTTTCTAAAAAAAATAAAGCCCAACTAATATCTACTCCTAGACAGACCTTTCCTGCATTAGTGAGGTTACTCCACAGCGAGATCTGAGCCTACAGCTGAAGATGTTGCACTCAAATCTCAGTCATTAAAAGCCTTCAGAATTTCATGCAGACTCAAAACATATCTACAAGCTACACCTAAACTCTCCTGCAAGCCCAAGCTCACAGCTGAGGTTGCAACAATTATTTATTCCTTTATTAACTTGGACCTTTTTGATCCAATTTCACTAAATCAAACTTTTCATTCAAAGCACAGAAACAGAGCACCAGCTCAAGGACACACTGTATTTTTTTAAGTATGTTAAAGGTATTTGCCCCGGGGAAAAACAAACATTTAAAAACAAAGTATCATTGTTCTTTAGCTATTTCAGGGTGTCCCACCAGCAAGTCACCAAAACAAAAAGGCAACTCGCACTTCTCCAAGGTTTTACTCCCAACAGGAGACTTTTTGCTAGAGGAAGAAACAAGAATACAACAATGATGTTACAAGAGGCACTGATCCTGGCTTTATTCACTTTAAGATACATCCAACATTGTTATAGCTCACTTGAAATTCAAAATGCTTTTAAGAAACCAACCATAAAACCTTGATTATTTCACCTTACAGCGCTGTCAAAGTTTTCAAATAGCAAGTGAGTGACTTCCCAGCAATACTGTGCTCTGTGTTAACATACAAAGGTTAAAACTTAGTAGAAACCCTTCAAGTTGTGGTGTTTGCTGTATTGCCTTCAGAAGGACCAGTTCCTCTGGGGAGGAGGCTGCTCCCCTGACCCGCAGGGGTGGGTGCCTGGGGCTGAGCTGCTGCACCTTTCCCTCCCCCTGGGACACTTTGGCAATCAAGTGACAACTGTCCCCACTTCAGGAGCCCAGGGGGCACTTCACTCCCTGTTTCATGTTTGTACTCCCCAGCTGGAACAATTCTACACAAAACCCAGTGAGGACAGCTACAGGTGTCCCCTCGAGGTCACTGACACTGCCAGCAGAGGAAGGGCATGGGAAGAACCTGAAGCAAAAAGTGTTAATTTGGATTCCAAATTACTTGGCAGTGTCCCCTGCAAATTCAAGATTTATAGAAGACTGTGTTGCAGCCATCAGACAATGACATTTAGACCTACATTTTTTGTTTGTTTTTTGCTGCGTTTAGATTCTTTTTAAAGTGATGAAGAGTGCAGGACTTCAGAAATATAAACATTTCTCTATTAGAAATTGTAAAATTTAGTACTATGACACTATGAAAACTTACAGTACAGTTTATTGATTCTGTGTTAAGATTCAGCATCAATCTGATGTCTGAACTCTCTCAGAGCTATTTTTGCCTAATTAAGCAGTACCAGCATGCCCTGACCCCCTGTCTGTGCACAATGCACCTGTGGCTGTCACAAGGCTCAGGTTGGCCTGGCAGCCCTGGGACTCTGACTGCTTTCTCTGCTTCATGACAGCATAACTAAAATAAGCTTGTTATGTAAAAGCAAAATAACCTTTATCTTTAAACTTCATTCTGGGTCTTGGACATAGCTCAGTGACATGATCTGCAGAACAACACGCCAACCATTCCCACCAGTGTTGGAAGAGGAAACTGAAGGAAAAATCCAAATCCAAGACACTCACTGTTATAGTATCTTTAATTCATCTCGTGTTTTACAGAAGTCTGAACGGATTAAAAAGCACCTCCTTTCCCACCACGCTCCTTACAGTTGGTAAAATATATTCAATGAGCAAAATGTATGTGAACAGCTTGAGGATCTGCATCTTGCAAGGATTTCACAGACCAATCAATCAAAAGCCAAATTTCACGTTGTTTTTACAACCTCGCTTTAATACAATGGTAAATCCACTCCGATTGTGAACCTGTCCAGTCCCATCTCCCCAGAACACTTTGCCAACTCCAGCGGTGGTTAGCAAACCTAGTTAGCTTTGGCACGGAGCTGTGCTCTCTTGCCTGTGACAGCCTGGAAGCCTGTTTTGATGCTGGCCACGGAGCAGCGGGAGTGGCAGGTCTCGCACTGCAGGAAGTATAACCTGGTGTCCTTCTGCAGGATGGTGTCGGGGGAGCGGCACGTGTGACAGGTGACATACTCCTCTGCGGGAAGGAACGGGGCAGTTAATCAGGCAGCAGCGGCTGGGAAACAGCTGCCTGGAAAAGCTGTTCAAACACACCTACTAACTCACAGTGGCTCATTATGAACACCTACAAATTGCCCCTGGTTAATGAAGAGGAGGTTTTGTGTGGTACATCGTGCACTGACACAGGTATTTTAAAATTAATAACCAGTACAGGCTTCCCACTGATGTTCCCTGAGCTCCTCTGCTGAAGCAGCATTCCCAGGTACTGACACAGCACTAAATCAGGAGTTTGGTGACACAGAATCTGTGAGCCCTCTGACCAGCAGTGACACACACACTGCACTTGGGGCCATTCATCGGTACAACAGACTTCAAAATTAACCATTACTGTTGTTTTCCATAGTCCTCATCAAAGCCAAGAAATGGAGCTAGGCAGCTCTCAAATGCTCTCACTGTTTTCCTTGGCATGCTTTAGTGCAGGACAGAGTGCAGCCCATGTGGTCTAACTATGCCAGGACCACCTGGATTTGCATTATTCCGTGACAAAGGGAAGTTGTGGCTCCTCAGCTTTCTCCATGGTGGGCACACACATGAGCCACTGGAGCCTGAGAGAAATCTGTAGTGGAAAAGGGAGTTCTACTTACTGATATATCTTCTCAAGACATTTTCTATCTGTTTTTGCTGGAATCTTCCTTTGATTACCAGTTGGTTGTTACCATCTATTGAACCACTAATTGAAAAGAGAAAATTAATTATTTGATTTGCCAGCATAAAGCACTAAAACAAGTCAGGAACATGAAGCAAGATAATTATGTGCTCTTCAAGATAAGAGCAAGCCAGAATTGCTTTGTGGGGAAAAACATGCAAAACTCCGAGGTATTTAGAGCTACTTCATGTAAGAAGTTTTGACCAGGCATAACCCTCACCTGCTTATCCCATAACTTTCTCTCTGTACCTCCTCACTAAAATGTTCCCTCTTCAATCACCCAGCACAGCACTGATGTGCACAGAACAAAAGCTTCATGTTCCAGCACATGGATACAGATCTAACCCCCTAAATTTTATATTTGATCAATATCAACCCTAAGCACACCCACGGCCCAGCAGCCTTACCTTGTACCCAATTCTGCCAACAAAAATGCCAGGAGATGTTTTGGCTGACGATGTAATCTAAAAATAAAGTAAGGAAATGTTTAACCTTCCCCTTTCAGAGAAATTTGGTATTTATACAGGACTGGCAGGCTACATCCAACTTAAGTTAGCAAGTTGAAAAGAGAGAAATGCCAGAGGGTCTGCACCAAAGAGCACACCCAGACAATGACCACGGACACAAGAAACCTGAAGGAGTCCACACAGAAAACCTCCCACCATCCCCACCAGACCAAACCTGCAATTACAGCAACTACTGAAGTTCTCTATTTGAGATTCTTCATTCTTAATGTCCCATTCCCTGAAAAAAGTGTTAGTAACTACCATTAAAAGCTCCCCTCAGCGCACCACACAGGTCCTCAGTGGGGTTTCATGATACCAAACACATCTGCAATCCCAGAAGTGCTTGCAAAGAACAGAGCTGCCTTCACAAAACATAATTAATAATAGAAAACACTGCAGAAAACAGTGCGAACTCTACTGGAGTCCAAATCATTTACCAAGAGAACAGTATTTGTAGTCAGCTCAAATTAGAAAGAACTTTTCCCACCCTTCTCCTCAAGGCTTGCACAGGAGTATCACTGGTGACCCGACTTGATAGAAGCCAAGGAACTCACCAATTTTCACCCCATGTACCACATTCGTAATTTAAGTATAAAATTAGAAATTATCTCAATAAATCATTTTCAGAAATACGTTCTCACAGAGAAATGTAATGAGCTCTCTGACTGAAATAGCTTCTGGTTTGCCACAGTCACTTGCCAGAAAACACTGTCTTCAACACAGGAGCACAGAGCAGTGCATCCATCTGCTGCTCCTGGGAAACCCAAAGAGGACACTTACAATTTGCAGATATCTGTGAAGTTGACAAAAGATGTTTTCTTGGTCCCTACTCTCACAACCTGCGGGGGCTTCATGACAAATTTCCGCTTCTCTCCAGCCACCATGTCCGGGTTCTTTTCCCGCATGATGTTAAAAACTCTATTGAGCAACTGCAAAAGAAGGGATTCACACCCACATGAGCATTTTCCATTTCTCAAAGTACCTCACTTCTAAAAACCACCTGAAACAGCATTCACAGTGAATATCAGACTGACTGTGTCCAAGAGCATTTCCCCACCTGCTTCAGAACACACTTAAAAAGTTCTGATAAATGCAAAATCCCAACACTGTTTCCCCAAAGGTTCCTCTGCCCACAGCAGAGGTGTATGAACTACAACCAATACTGCCCCTTATGAAAACTAACTGTGACAGAAGACATGCTTTGTCAGCTTCCTGTTCATGAGTTTCTGACTGTAAGTTCTTTAATTTGAAGTTAGAAATAGGAAATCTGAGCATAAGGCTCTACTGAAGCAGATGAGCATGGAAAATATGTTTTAAAAGTCTCTGGAACATTACCTCATCATATGTGTAGTCCCTTTCTGAGCCTGCCCACGCAGGTCCTGACTGAAGGCTAAAAGAAATTCCATCATCTTTTTTGCTATCTTCATCCTCAAATGCTGTAAAGAAAGTTTTAGGGGATTTGTTAAGAAACACTCTTTAACCTCATCCTTACAGTTTGTAGAATGCAGATAGAAGATTCCACCAAGATGTGGATTCAAGTCTTCTCTGTTTATCTGTTTACAAAGGACACCAGCACTTATGGGACATTTATACAGTGCTTTTATAGAACTTCTTTCTGATAAACCTCACGGTAAAAGGCAAGAAAGTGAATTTTGGAACAAAAAAGGCACTTGAACAGAACTTATTTCACATGTAAGGTGGACTACATTTCACTTTCAACATCTCACTGAGCTAGGTTATACTTCTACCTTCATCCTTCTCCATTATCTCATCTTCATCTGGAAACTTCACATTCTTCTTTTTCTTCTTTTTATTACCCAGCATGATATCAAGGTCATCTTCAGGTTCTACTGTCTCTGGCACATCTCCTTCAATTTTCATATCCTGCAAAGGAGAAAGATCCAGTGTTAAACTCAGATCTTCATCACACAGCATTAGAAAAAAAACTAGCTGCACACTATAGAGGTGAATACTGGTAATATCCACCACAGCCCTGAAACCCAACAGGTGAGAACGGAATTCCAGCCTGTTCCAGAGAGCCCTGCACTGCTGCCAGGAGTAGGGCCAGATTTGCACCTTCTGGCTAGCAAGGAACAAGGTCAGGCTACACTTAAAGGCAGCAGCCATCTGAGGGCAGGAGGGAACAAAACATCCTTCATGGCAGGCAGCGAGAGAAAGCAAAGCTTTCCAATTTTCCAAAATTCCAATTTGTTATCACAGTTCTGCACACTGAAAGAATGCAGAGCAAGTATTTTGTCTTCTGGGGTTGATCAGAGGAACATTTTCTTCCCCAAAAGGCAGAATCTGAAGAGGAGGTTTATACACAACGTAACATTTCTCTGTCCCCATGCTCTCTGGGCTTGCCAGTTACACTGACATGTGATACAAAAACACTACTTGGAATAAAACTTGAGAAGAGTAAAAATATCTTGTACACCTTCTGGAACACAGCACAGTAGCCAATCCTTTCTAAAGAAAACACCAGAGTGAAAACAGATTTCTTGGCAGATATGTGCACTTTATTTGAAAGGCTCGCCTTTAGAGGACCATTCTGTGTGTGGCTTCTGACATCCAGTTACCTCTTTAACCCCCAAGACAATTAACCTTGAGGCTAATCAACCCCTCCTGCAGACTGCAGAATTATTTGTTCATTGTGCAGAGCAGGCAGGTTTTTCACTTCTGGACAAAAAGCCCAGGCAGGAGCATTATGTTTATCAGAACATGCTATGTGTGAAGGATATGTAAAGTTTAATTATGACCACAATGACAGACTTGACACAACTCCTGCACTGCCAATCCCAAGAAAATGAAAGGAAGAGAGTTTTCAGCCATAGTCAAGTGAACAAACCTTTACACCTTCTTCTGCTTCGTCTATATCAAATATCTTTTTTGTTTTTTTCTTCTTTTTCTTTTGATTGAAGAAGTTTAAATCATCCAAGTCATCTGTTGTATCTAAAAAACAAAGGACTGCCTAAAGAAGTGTAACTGCAGAAAGGGTTCAGACATTAAGGTTTCTAATTTACAACCACATCTTTAAGACATTACAGTAAGACATGAGCAACAATCTGTAAATCCTGTGGATATCCTTCAGGTTTTGAAGGGATCATTCCCTCTGCCCCCAAATACTGTTTTAGTTTCTGCATCTTGTGTCTTTTGACTCTTTAAATGTTTAATCTTTCTTTCTGCTGTACAAGATAAGTTAGTTACTTTTGCCATTAGAGATGCTTGGAGAAAAAATGAGAAAAACGTAGGAGGAAGGTACAGTTTCTTAACAGCAGGAGCCAATTTTATCAACAAACTGGATTTACATTAATGACACTCTCCGAATTAGGTAATCTTGAAATGACATTGGCCTCAATTTCAAAAGCAAAGTTTTATACACAATCACACACTTATCTCCTGAAAGATTCCAAAGAACACTCTGGTTATCACATTCAGAATTGTCCAAAACCTAGAAACTCCTTTAACCACATTTCTGTTATTCACACTACTGCATAATTGTTCAAAGGAAAAAAAGCCACAATTGTGGACTTACTGTAAAAACTGCATGTGGAAGATTTAAAACTTCACACTATTTCAGAGAGTCTCTTTTTATTGCCTCACACAAAGGACTGTTTGAGTCAGAAAAATGGAAATTACATAAGCCCCTGGGAGCTTGGTGATGTCTGTGAACGTGATTCCAAGCAGGAGGGCAATCTGCCCTCCAAACAGGCAGCAGAGATTACTCACAAATCTCTGAACAAACCACGGCTCTGGCATTATACTGTTGGATGCCAAATTCTTGCAATGGGCCTTGTAGTCTCAAAATACCACATTTGAGAGTTTATCTCCATGGATTAACTTTACCTTTCTTCCTGCTGTCTTCTTCATCTGCTTCAACATCTTTGTCTTCTGTTGGCTCTGGTTCAACTTCCTTCGTTTCCGATTGCTGAGTCTCTTCTGTTTGTATGTCTCCTCCTTCCTCATCCAGCATGAAGGGCTTCTTCTTTTTCTTCTTCTTCTTGCTCATAGTAGGGTCGAAAATCATCTGTAAAAGTCGAGAGTTCCTTAGCAGCTCAACAATCACCCCCCATTTCATATTTTTAACACCTTTCCCAAACTGTTCCTTGGCTTCAGTCTCAACTGTATCAATTACAAGGGAAAACTGATTCAGAGTTTACAGCTTCTGCTGCTTTTCCTATAGTCCAAGTTTCCTGCCACCTATTTACAAGTGCAGTTGAAAACATGTTAAAGCTGTGACTCTTAGACAGACTGGCTACCATCTCTATTTTATGACCATTATCGACTCCAGTTTTGCATAATACAGCACCACTCAGCATCAGAAGAAAATTCAACCCCACCAAAGCACGTATTCTGATCCCACTTCACTTCCACTCATGAAACATTAATTCCCAGATTTATTAAAGACAAGATTTGCCAGCAACTCTCTTGCCAAGAACACTCTGGACTAGGGGGAGACCTAGAAGTGGCTGGTGATACAGCAAGACCTGCATCAGCTCTGAACACTGTGAAATGGCAAAGGTCCCATCCTTTTCCCTCCCCAGACACCAAGTGATTAAAAGCTGTTAATGAGCTCTTTAGCCAGCAAAGCAGCTTAATTCACCTTGTCTGACTGTGAAGAAGGCACTAACCCCAGACTCACTTTTAACCTATCCATCATCTGCAGACCTGAGGGATTTTTTCCAACACACTAATGCCTTACTTGTTTCACTTCAGACACAAGCTGGCATCCAGCTGTCAGGCAGTTCTGTTACATACTTGCCTGCACTGTCACACCATAGCTTATATTAAATACAACGATTTTAGACACTTAATGAGACTTTCTCCAATGTTTCTTATCCAGGAATGGAAGAATGCTCTCACAGAGTTACAATTCACCATCGTGAGCACCCTCACTCAGGAAAGGGCCCGCACTTCACCAAGGAGCAGCTCTCCAACTTCTTGTTCAGTTACACCCTGAAGCCTGGCGGTTTCCCTCCCCCCACAACACCATCCTTCCTTGCACTTCTCCTACATGTGCTATTCTTGTGATATTCTTCCAGTTTTCTGGAATGTTCACATTTCATAAAGGCTCTACTGAAGGCAGCAAACTGCTCATATGGGTATCTGAAGCACAACATCCCCAAAGCCTCCACATACGTGGGACAGTGAGGCTTTCAAACTGCTGAAGTGTGTCTTTGGTTGCACACGCTGTGCTGGAATGATCTTCAAAAGAGTTCTGCCAGAGGGCTTTCCTCTGCTGCTTCCTTAGACAGTAGTGTGAATCATGCTCCTGTAATGCACAGAAATCACAGTACGTCCAACTGGTTACACATCTGCTTCCTCCTGGACCTCCCCAGCCTGCTGGGAGAGCAGGAAAGCTGTCTGCATGGGCACAATCCTCAGCCCTGGGAACAAGCACAAGTGGTTGACTCATTTCCATGAAGATGCTCTGCAAGGCTCTGGAGAGGTTTTGATTTTCTCATGTGAAGCAAATCTAAGATCATGCCTTGATCAGATGTAACAGTTTCTAAGAAGGAACCAGCCCACCCACCCCAAATCACTCTTTTTGTGAAGGAAAAGGCATCTGAACCATAAAGGATCTCTTGTATCTACAGAGACAGAGTGTCTGCAGCCTAACCACACCGAACTGACCACACCAAGACAGCTCCTGGATGCAGGAGATTGGTTTTCAGCATTAAACCCAGGCGGCCTTGAGCAGGGCCACCCCAGCCACGTGGGAAAAGCCAGGCTTCTGCACACCCAACACCTACTCAGAACATGTCAGACTCCACAACCTGAGGAGGAGGAGGAGGCCTAAGCCTGAAATATTTTGTTCACCAAGGGCTTTGACAACCACTAAGCAGGAACCTTAGGTCACGTTTGCTTTAACAAGTCATGACATAAATGAAGCAGCCTGATAACCTGGCTGTTCGTGCTCTGGATTTCTGAGGTAGGTATTTCCAAACTTTCTTTATTCCTTTTCTCTGCTCAGCACCTTGGCTTAGTCCAAACTTTATGATACCGTTTAAGTGCTGAGGAACTACAAAGTCGCAGGTTTTCTGCTGAAGAAACTGTAGCCTCCAGTCCAAACACACCAAACCTGGATGCTTTTCCTGTGTGAAAAAAATTGTAAATTCCTGTCCTGTTTTGCTCTCAGACCTGAATTCCTATATGGGGTTTTCTCCTCTGTAGACCATGTGGTTCCTTCTCACATCCATCTCCATTTTCCTGCTCCTTACTTCAAGTGCCTACACAGTCAAAATCCCACCTTACAGAAAATTATCAAGTGAAAGAGGCAGGTAAAAAGAGTCAAAGTTTCATAGACCAAATGCAACTCAAGACTGGAGCCAATGATCCTCTGAACTGCTGTGACAGTGGCAAATGGCAGGGATTCCAACAGAAGTCACAAATAAATCCCATTTCCTTAGTCTGAATAAACACAGGCATGAATAGGAAGCAGCCATCACCCCTGCCCTGATCACGTTAACTCAGGCACACTGACTTATGTCTATGATGGGGTGCAATATTATTAAGACCAATCAGCACCTACATTTTCTGGCTGCTCAAAACACACCCCTCTCTAATATTCTTGCCTCGAACTTCCCAAACTGCAGGATCCAAAGAACTTTTAGATCTCCAGTGGGATTATGTACATTGTAAAATTCTTAATAAACCAAACTGACATTAACAGACTCCTCACAAACCAGGCCTGTGCCACCCCTGCCACGCCCCAGCTCGGGACAACACTCAGGGATGTTCCCACCAACAAGTTTCATTCACACACAGCTCTGAGAATTTTAAGCTACAGTTCAAGACAACAAAGTCCTTACCATCTATTCCACTTTCCACTGTTAATTTGTCTTCATGTGTATTCATCCTCCTCAACTTCATAGGCTTTAAAAAGTTTCACCAATTTAACATCAACATCAAAGTATTTGGCTCCCAACAACCAGAGACAGAGAAGTTCTGGAAGGCACCTGCACTCACATCCCATGAGCCTGAAGCTCAACTGTGTTATCATCTTTATTCTCTGTCACTGTCACATAAAGCAACCCAGAGGACTTCACTACAGATCCCACGAATCACCTCTGTGTCAAACTGATCCACTATGCAAGAAAACCAGTTTTACTGACACAAACTAAATTCAAACCAAGACACTCCATGAACTGTTCCATGGCCCTGTGATCACCTGAGTTAGACAGCATCTGATGCAAGCATTCCTGAGTACAAGAGAACAGCCCAGACATTGGAACTGCAGCTCCCATGACACATTTAGGCACAAAAATGCAACGTACTCATTCTAGATGTTAAAGCAGCTGAGTAAGTCAGTCACAGCTACCACTAAAATGATTTGTAATTACACCAGTTCTCTTTCATGACGTAGGACAAGCTGGTCTCCAAGGCTTGAGTGATCACTTTGCTCTGAAGGAAACAAGCCACACAGGTATTTTAAACAATACCAGAGAGAAGACACAAGGCCAGAAGCAGCAATCTCCTGGATCCAGCCAGGGCAGCTTCCCACGGGCTACACCAGGCTGATAAGCACCTCACACACGGAAAACCTCCCTCTTCCCCATGAGGGCAATGGCAATGAGGCCAGTAAAGCTGCCAACAGACGGCATTTACAACAACTGAGAAATTTCTCAGACACGGATGTAACAACTTCCCTAGAAGTGTGCCGAGACAAGCACCATCAGATCCGGAAAACGTGAAGCTATCATTTGTTCAGATGTTGCTGTTCGGCTCTAAGGGTTAAAACCCAAGATATTAAAGCTCCACAAAGCGAGTGGTAACTGCCTAAACGCTGCGTTTCGCTAAAGAGGGCAGAATACGACGGAGAAGCGGTGGCGGGACCATCAGCCTCCCTCTCCTCCGGCTTCCCCGTGCCAGGGGCGGCCGCCGACAGCACACCGGGAACTCCAGGGGAGCTCCAGGCCTTTCCAGGACTCGCGGCTCCCGCACACACCCGCGGGCCCGGCGGGGCTCCGGGCAAGGCGCCGGCCCCGCGCCCGGCCCGGCCTCCACCCCGCGCGGTGCCTCAGCCCCGGCCCCGCGGGACCCCCGCCCGCCCCAGCTCCTGCCCCGGCCCCGCGCAGGGCGGAGGCCGCGCTCGCCGCAGGCCTCAGGCCCGGCGCCCACATGGCGGCGGCCCCGGCGCCGCGCAGCCCCCGGGTGCGGCTCTCCCGCGGGTGGCGGCGGCGGCCGGCGGGTCTCACCTCGTCGCCGGACATGTCTGCGGCCGGGCGGGGCCGCGGGCCGGAGGGGCTGGGGTCGGTCGGTGCCGCGGGGTCAGTCCGTGCTCGGCTCTTGCATCAGCGCCGCGCGCCCGCCCCGCCCCGCGCCTGCGCGCGCCCGCCGCGCCGCCTCGCGCGACTTGCGGCCTTCCCGCGCTGCGCACGCGCCGGGCGGCGGCGGGAGCGCTGAGGGAGCGGGGGCGGGGAGCTCCTGCCGGCGTCGCACTGCCCCGGGATGCCGGCGCGGACCAGGCTGGAAAGGACCACACTGCGGCGTCTGGTCCAAACTCCCGGCTCCGGCAGGGCCATCGCAGAGCACATCGCGCGAGAGTGCATCCAGGCGGTTCTGGAATATCTCCAGTGAGGGACACTCTACACCCTCTCTGGGCAATCTCTTCAGGGCTCGGGCACTGCACAGGAGAGAAGCTCTTCCTCCTGTGCAGGTGGAACTTCCTGGGCACCGGGTCCTGCCCATTCCTCTTGTGCCATTGCTGGGCCCCCGGAGCAGAGCCTGGGCCCTGCTCAGAGCATCCCTGCAGCCAGGGATGAGGGCCCCTCTCATTTGGGTTTTCTCTTGAGGCTGAAAAGCCCCAGTTCCCCCAACCTTTCCTCATAAGTAAGATTCTCAAATCCTCTCATCATCTCTGCAGCCTCTGCTGGCCCCACTCCAAGAGCTTCACGTCTCTCCTGTCCTGAGGGGCCCAGACCTGGACGTTGCATTCCAGATGTGCCTCACTGGGCTGAGCAGAAGGGCAGGATCCCCTCCCTAACCTGCTGGCAATGCTCTTCCCAGTGCTTTCCAGGATCCCAGTGGCCACCTTGGCCAGAAGGACACACTGCTGGCTTATAGGGAGTTTCTTGTCCACCAGGACCCCCAGGTCCTTCTCGACAAAGCTGCTGTCCGCAGCCTGTGCAGGTGCCTGGGGCTGTTCCTCCCCAAGTGGCCCTTGCTGTTCCACCCTGGCTGTTCCACCCTGTGTTGGCCCTTGCCAAATTTCAGAAGTTCCTCTCTCCCATCTCTCCAAGGTCCCTCTGGAGGGCTGCACAGAGAACTTGCTGGGAAGGCATTGTCCCCCTCACCCAAGTCACTGATGAACAAGTTCAACAATAGCGGCCCCAGCAATGAACCCTTGGGGACACCACTGATGACAGGCCTCCAACTGTGTCACTTCTCTCTGGCCAACTTGGTGCTGGGATGTTGGCATTCCCATGCGAATCTCCCTTTGTCTGCTGAGCTATTCCTGACCTGGCTCTGAACAGAGATTTCCACCATATCCTAGAAGTGAGCCCTTGATGTCTCTGTTGGGACATGCCATTGTAAATACCCCATTGTCAGAACATCAAGGGCTTTTTTGTATGTAGGAATGTACATTCTTCTGCTTTTTAATAATGAGAAAACACCTTTGGAGATCATGGCTCCTGGGCACAGTCAGTTCCTGTGGAAAGGAGTCTGTCCTCACTCTTGAATGCAGAATCACAGGATCAGTTAGGTTGGAAAAGACCTCTGAGATCATCAGGTCCAACCTATGACCCAACACCACCATGGCACTGAGTGCCACATCCAGTCTTTCCTTAGATACCTCTAGGGGCAGCCCATTCCAATGCCTAATCACTCTTTCTGTGAAGAAATTCGTCCTAAATAGCTTAAAGTCCCCAAGCAGGTGTCAGTACCAGCTGGAAAAGAGAATGTGATCTCCATGACTTGTGCTGGTAAAGGTTAGTTGGTCAACTTCTGTGATCCCTGGAATTGGAGACTTGAAGGAAGGCATAGGAACAGGCTCTGGAGAATGTCTGGTCCAAGCTCCTTGCTCTTACAGGGGCAGCAGGAACAGGTTCCTCAGGACTTTCTGCTGGGTTTTGAGTATCTCTAAGGATGGGCTCACCACAACCTCTTAGGGCAATTTTATCTTCACAAGAAAAACTTTTTTTTTCTATGTTTAAGCAGAATTTCCTGTATTTCAGCCTCTATCTTCTGTTCCTTCTCATGTCACCCAGAAGAGGCTGGCTCTGTCTTTTTATTCACCTCTGTGCACACTGGTATGATCCCCCTGAGCCTTGTCTTTATAGGTTTAACAACCCAGGCTCTCTCAGCTTCTCCTTATATGTCAGATGCTCCAATCCTTTTGTCACAGAATCACAATGTTTTGGTTTGGAGGGGACCTTAAGAATCATTTAGTTTGAACCCCCTGCCGTGGGCAGGAACACCTTCCTCATTCCGTTTCCCTAATACTACCTAATAAAAGAATGTGGCACTAATGACAACAGTTATTTACCACAACGTGTTAAAATTCTACCTTCCCAACCAGCTCTGAAATTTAAAGGTCATCTGTTTAATGCAAGATTTAGTGTTAAAGCAGGCAGAGCCATTAGCCCAAACACTGTTATAGGGTTTTTTACATTTTAATATTTCCAGACCATTTGGATGCTTGAAGGCCCATAACTTCCCATTAGGTGATGTAAACTTATACACACTCTGTCACTGAACTTTGTCATCACCTCCAAGGAATGTCTTCCCTTGGTCTTCTTTCCTCTGCCTTTCCCGCTTGCCTCAGTTGGCAGTGAGGGCCCCCAGCATACTCCGTAAGCAAAGCCATCATTTTGGAGACAAAGCAGGCACCAGGACAACCAGTTTTAGCTTTTCCCAAGATAACTACAGTATATATTTCTGTTAAACCCCTGAAACCCAGCTTCAAAATGTTACTTTTTGTTCTTGCTTCAGTACCACCCTGTTTCCCTGGGTATTTGCCCTATTTGTGCTGTTGTGTCACAGGGATACTGCAGATTTTCAGGTACTGCAGACAGCTCTTCTTTAATCATAGAGTCACCGAATGTCCTGAGTGGGGAGGGACCCACAGGCATCATCTAGCCCAGCTCCCAGCCCTGCACAGACACCCCAACAATCCCACCCTGGGCATCCCTGAGAGTGATGTCCAAATGCTCCTGGAGCTCTGGGGCTGTGCCCATTCCCTGGGGAGCCTGGCCAGTGCCCAGCACACTCTGGGGAAGAGCCTTTCCCTGATCTCCAACCTGACCCTCCCTGACACAGCTCCAGCTGTTCCCTGGGTCCTGTCCCTGGTCACTGGAGAAAAGATGTTGATGAGCTGAGCAGACACGTTTGGTTTTGCTGTAACACTGAAGCTGGGTCTCCCACTAAATTCTTCTTCCATCTTTTGCTGCAGACATTTGCTTTGATATTCCTGTCATATGAGACTGTCCACTCTAGGGTGCTTTTCCTTGGCATGAAGCCAGAGCACATGGATTGCTGATGGCTGCACCTGCACTGCCCCAACACTTTCCTCACTGCTTGGGGCTCACCTAGACCAACCTTGGTCCTGAGACAGGATAATGATATTTTTGTATCATCCCCGATTATGTGTGTCTATGCTGTTCTTAAAAACCACCGTGGACACAGATTCCCTCCATAGCCCCTTCGAGTGTCTAACAACAAAATTTCTTCACCTTTACTGCTCTGACTTAACCCAATTCCTCTTGCATTGTCCCTGAGGACACACCAGGTCAGTGTTCCCTGTGTGAAAATCCACAGGTCCCTTCTTGTCTTGCCTCCCCAGCCTTCTTTTTAAAAGCATGCAAATCCAGCCTCCCCAACCTTTTTGATTCCACTTCCATTGCTGTCTCCTGCACCTCACTTAATGTACATATTCCTAAATCTCAGTGCCCAGTCCTGGGTATAGCACTTCCATCAGATTCCTGGGCAGTACCAGACAGAGCTGGGTAATTCCCCCAGTGCCTCATCCATAACATATCTGTTAATACATTCTAGAATCAAGTTCTCTGCTTTCTTTGTCAGTAATACTTGGGCAATGTGTTTTATTGATGACAAATACTCTGAGATACGTGGTGATCAAAAATCCCAACATTCCCTCCAGTTTGGCTGCCTAGTGAATAATACATAACATAATGTTGTGCACGATACTTGGAAAACCTCAGGAGAAAAGAAGCTGCTGTGAGTGCTGGGCTGGGGCTTCTCCACATAGACACCAGATCGCTGTCTTTGAAGCTCCTGGTTGCAGCCCCACAACATCAAAGCACACCTGGGAGATCACCATATATTGATTTTTCCCTTCCCATGCCAGCAGACTGTTCAGGATGCAAGACTTCCCTGTGCTTTCTTCTATGCTTTTGTGAATTAATTAAGCTCCAGAAACTGAAGAATGCTGGTGCCTCAGTTATTAAGTAGTTGTTACCAATTACAACATTTTGACAAGACCAGGTAGAACTTGTAACTTTGATCTGATATTTGGGGGAAAAAATCCTACATGAATTTTGGTAAGTAAAGCACAGTTTGGGTTAAAGAGCTTGTAGAAACACACGGAATAAAAGGTTTCTTCTTTTTTCTTATTTTGTTGAAGAGCAACATTTGTGACAATAAGGAAAAAGCCTATGAGGCAGCAGGTCAAATAGAACTTTAACTTCAGTAACTAAAACCCAGATTCTCAAAGCTCAGAATTTCAGTGCACCACAAGTAATGTGCAGTTACCCAAGTTACAGGGAGGAGCTGTCACAGTCTGGGAGGAATAAACTTCAAATGCAACCGTGAATTTGGGGGATGGCACAGCAGCAATCCCAGTCATGGGAAACACACCTGTGGAGGCTCTTAGTGTGTCTTGCCTCCGAGTATTACCCAGCCCTCCAAACGAGTTCCTTGTGAGTTTGCCTGGCTGAATTCCGAGCCCTGCTCTTGGGCTCGCTGTGATGCTGGAGCCAGGCTGTCTCGCAGCGCCAAAACATGAGGACATCACACCTGTTTGAAGTAGCCATTACACACCTAAAGTGAGATTATGGAATCATACACGGCTTGTGTTCAGCTTGAAGAGGAGAAGGGTGTGGGAAGACCTTAGAGCCCCTTTCAGTACCCAAAGGGGCTCCAGGAGAGCTGGAGAGAGGCTTTGGACAAGGGATGGAGTGCCAGGACAAGGAGCAATGGCTTCCCACTGCCAGAGGGCAGGGTAAGATGGGATATTGTGAAGGAATTTCTGGCTTCGAGTGTGGGGAGGCCCTGGCACAGGTGCCCAGAGGAGCTGTGGCTGCCCTGGATCCCTGGAAGTGTCCAAGGCCAGGCTGGACGGGCTCGGAGCAGCCTGGGATAGTGGAAGGTGTCCCTGCCCATGGCAGGGGGTGGAACAAGACAGGCTTTAAAGTCCCTTCCCACTCAAACCATTCTGGGATTCTGTGATCCCTGCGGGCTGTGAGTGGGAAGAGCCATGGGCACAACAGTCAGCCCAGAGGGCCGTGTGCCGCGGCTCGGAGCGCTCCCGATGCTGGGGATCCGTGAGGGATCTGTAAGGGATCCGTGAGGGCATCCATGAGGGGATCCATGAGGGGATCTATGAGGGGATCCGTGAGGGATCCGTGAGGGCATCCATGAGGGGATCCATGAGGGGATCCGTGAGGGATCCGTGAGGGGATCCCGAGGGAAGGCCGCGCCTGCCGCCGCCGCCAGAGGCCGCCCGCGCTCAGGAGAGCGAGAGCCGCGGTGCCCGGAGCGCGGGCACAGGGAAATTCCTCCGACATTCCCAGGGATTGGCCATGGATTGCCCACGGCAGCGCCGCAGAGCACCCAAAACCAACCGGACACGGCAGCCTGGGCCCCAGCAGCACGACCGACAAAGGGAGTTTTCCCTTTTCTCCTGCACCTCGTTTGGAAAGGGGATAACAGGGGCCACAGGGGCTTGTGGCAGAGCTCAGAGCACTGCTTTTTCCAGGATGTTGGAACATCAGTCAGCTCTCAGTTCAAATCTGTCAGAAGCATTGAATACAGAGGTTTATGGCTGAAACTGTTATTCAGAGGAAGGGGGTAAGGCAGGACTTCGTTCTTCTCCTAACTGTCTCCAGCCCTTTGCTGTGTTTTGAAGGTGGTGTTTGCAGGCATTTCCAACAGTTCCTGAACAAACCAGGTACTCAAAATCCACCGAAAACTGGGGGTAGAGAGCCCAAGTCCTCTCTGTCACAACTTGGTTTTGTAAACTTTCTGCTTGGACAACTACACAGAGTCTTTTAAAGTGATCCACACTTTGTCCAGTGTGTGAGAAATGTTCGCATTGGGAACCATAGCCCTTGTTTTGTAACTTTTATAGTCAGATTTCTGCCAGCCTGCTTTGGTAGCCACAGTGCAGAGTCTGTCCAGGAGCTCCCTGGAGGCTTAAAGCACATATGTTGCTGTCGCTGTCCCTCCTACTGCTCTGCTTGACAAAAATCACAGAAAAATCTATTTGGGAATAACATAATATGCAGACAGAGCTTCTGATAGCTACCGTTTTCAATACAGGTGGAAGAGTGGAGGAGAAAGAGAAGAAACATCCTTGGATATTAAAAAAGCCAGGAAAACGAACACACAGCCTGGACAAGCTCTACATGTGGTTGAGAAGGAGCAGGTGAAAGCAGGCTTGGTCCTAGAGCCTAGGACAAGGTTCATGTTCAGTCCCTCCTGCACACACAGGGACAGAGCCTTTGTACGTAATCAAAACTGCATCAATATTCCCTGTCTCCATCAGCCTCTTCTCCTACAGAAAACAGATGCAAGACTCACATTTGCAGAGGCATCACTTTTTCCACTGAAGACTTTCTTGCCCTTGAAGGTTAATTGAGATCGAAAGTGTTTAAAGCACCACTGCAGTTCTTGAGTCACATCTCACTCAGGAAACATTGTCACTAGGTTTGGTCCAGGCCCACCATGTGTACACAACATTTTAGTTGTATCCATTTAAAGAGGGAGTAAATCCTGACCGAATGGCCGGGAAACACTCTGTTCCATGTCTACATTACAGAAAGTTGCATGAGGATAAAAATGTCAAAGATACGTCTAGGAATGATACAAGAGCATAAACAACCTTTTCCCAATCTGATGGAAATGCCACCTTCTGTCACAAGCTGGGAATAGGAAGAAAATGGATACACATGGACATATGGTTCAGGTTATTTTCTCATGGCAGCCCCTTAACTGGAAGTTGACACATACCTGTTGGTGATAATTGGCAATATGAATCAACACTGGGGTTTAAGTGTTAACAGACCCAAATTACATCTTGGTTCTGGAATTCCAACAAAGTCCTTGACAAAAATAAAAGCAATTAGATCCATTTCCAAACTGCCACAGATCTGTAAATACAGATATTTCACTGAAGCAGCACCTTATCTTCCTATTATTTAAATTTGTGATTGACTTAAGCCCAGTCAAAATAAATCTCCAATAAAGGAAAAAGCAAATGTTGAGTAGGTTTTAAAAACCCATTTTAAGCCATTCTCCATCAACCACAGACCACAGATACTCTGTTCAATGTGCAAGGCTTGCCACTCCAGCAGCACCCACAGTTTTTTAGGGACAGATGCACTGGTCAGACCAGGTGACTGCATCAGCAGAAGCTGGAGAGGTCTGTCAGCTCTGAGAGAAAAAATCAGAGGGATTGGTAAAAGCACTGTTCATCTTTTTTTTAATTGGCACATTATTGTACAAGGTAGGAAAGGTTTGCAAACACTGCAGCAGTCAGCTGGGTCAAGGGACACTGCAACTCACCCAGATTCCTAAATGGGATTTCTGTACAGTCATGGTTGGAAAATGGAGGCCCAGTGGTTTTCATACACAGTGAAAAAAAAAAATGAAAATGTTATTCTGAGCGTATCATGGCCTTGCTCACAGAAGTGCTAATGTTGCTTCCAACACCTGAAAGTTCACTTGCTGGCCTGAAAATGAACTTCTTTTTATCAGTCTGGCAGTAAGGATCTGCTTTGATTCTGAGAATTATTTAAAAACCAAAAAGTCCAAAATAATATCTGGTTCTTTGATGTTATTTTCAAATGCTGATATCATGGGAGTAAGCTGGAAATGCCCTTCCTTCACAGGCTGAGGAAACTATTCAGTCCATGAAGGTTGGTGTATCTGGCAAATTTAAAAGCATTTACCTTGCCTCGATGGTGACAGCAAACCCACGGAGAGCATCAGAAGCATTCAGTAAATTACAAAGGAGCTGATTTGGTTAATGAGGGGATGGTTTCATTAGTCACACGTTTTGATACTCCAGAGCTTCCGCACTCACAGCCGTGGACCATCAAAAAAGGACTTTTAGAGTCCCTGTATGACTATACCCAACATCACATCATCTCAAACAGACCTTTGGCTTCACACAACACCTCAGCTGGCCTGGGAGCACGGATTGCTGCACTTCTGAGGCTGCTGGTGGCCCTGGAAAACCAGGAGAGGAGGTGCCAGAGCTTTTCGGTGGGGCTGCACAAGTGTTGTGGCAGCTCCTAGGGCTGAATCCTCCCTCACAATGCTCTCTAGAGCAGTGGAGCCAGAAGGAAACACTTGGAACTGCTGATATTTTGCTCCAGGTTCTGAGAGGATGTCAAGTGCCCAATTGCTACTAATGTCTCACTTGAGTATCACTGGAGCACGCATGGGGGCTGTGCCGCCCCTGCAGAGGGTACACCAGTGCTCAGCCTTCCTTGGGAAAAACTCTGACAAAGGGCAGCTGTTTAAACAAAATGTAAGAATTGTTCGGTTATCCAAGGATTCAGATGGATCTGAGGGGCAGGGGAAGGGGCTGAAAATGAGAAAGACAGCTTTGTAGAAGGGGCAGAAGATTCAGCTATGCAATAAAACAGGATAAATGTGTCTCAGATGAGTATCAGACAGGGCTTGCTCTACGAAGAGTAATATTTTTAGCCTGTTTCCTTCATGGAATTGCCTTACAAATCCTAACTTCAGGCCAAGCTGTCTTCAAGATACTAAAAAAATTTTAAAACTCTGTTGGGCCCAGAATGCTCCTTCTGTTTCTTAGAAGCAGTTTGAAAAGCAATGCACAAAGATTGTTTACAGTGTGAGCATGTAGGCACAGCTATCATTAAAATCAGATTAAGAAAAATAACACTTGATTTGCTCCAGACACGGGTGAGCTGCTGGACCTACTGCTTTACAAGATGCTAATCCTGGGAACTGAGGGTGATTTCAGTGCCCATTATCACCAGAGAGACAGAAGTCTGCAGGAGCCAAACATCTGGGAGTTTAAACCCAGGCTCTCCTTGTGCATGAAAGCAAAGAAAGATCAAGGAATGATTTGGGTTGGAAGGAACCTTAAAGCTCATCTCGTTCCAATGTCCTCCCTCCCTCCCTGCCTCCCTTCACACGCTCTCACAGCAGCAGGGTCTGGGCTCTCAGCTCCATGACTGGAGCTTTCACAGAAGGGAAAAACCAAAACTGTCTCCCAGGAAACCTGAATCCATATAGAGCAAGAATCTGTGTTTCCTTTCCCTCATCTGTGCTGTCTAGTGTGTGTACAAGGAGTGTGGCTCTGGCTGCTGCTTCTCTCTTCAGCCTCTGCAGATGATGGGCAGCTGCAGAGATAATATTTTGTGTTACAGCAGTAAGCCAAAGAGAAAACAGATTACTGGTCACAAACCAAAAGATTGGTGATGAACAAACAGACAAAAAAAAAAAAAAAAAAAAGAAGAGGTTAAGACAAGCACAAGTGAGACCACACTAAAGAAAAAAGAAAAAAGAAAAAAAAAGAAAAAGAAAAAAAAAGCTTTAGATAGCCAGGATTTCTGCCCACCCATCGAATGGGTTTTGCCTTTGAACTGCAAATACAAAACTAAATACAAATGAGTTCCCAGCTCTGGGTTTGAACATAAGGATGCAGGTCCAGAAAAGAAAGGCATTAGGTGGAAAGGGGAAGCAGGCACCCCTTCTGATCTGCCAGTAGCACCGTAATCTTCCCAGTACAGCTGTCTGGAAAACTCTGGACTCCCAAAGAGTAGTTTGAGGTTTGCCACAAGTATTTCTTTCATGGTAAGAGAGCCATGACATTCCTAACAAGTAAACATCTGCCTTAGTATTGAATACTTTTGTTTATGTTGAGACAAGTGAGAAAAAAAACCAGAAGTCAGGAGCCCAAGCTTCAGAAGTATTTTTTCTCCAGAGACCTTGATCTCTAAATCCTCTGGAGGCATGGGCAAAGCAGCTGAAACATGCCTGGAGATCTGTGAAGCGTTGACTCACACACAACTGCTTTGTTACCTTCACACACTACGCTCTTATTTGGCTGCATTTTTCACTCCACACAATAGATTTTAATTTTCAGTCAGGTGTTATTGTAAGAATATGAGTGCCACAAAGATTTATCCATCTCCATCTATATCTTAAAAAGGATCAAGCTATTTAGTTCCTAAAATATGCTCTAAGAGGCTGGGAACTTTGCATAGTTTGAAGGCCTCTAACAGCACCCTTTAGAGTGCCTTCCATTTTTGCTGACTTCCCAAATTAAGATGCAACAATCCAAGGCTGGACTGACTTCCCAAATTAAGATGCAACAGTGCAAGGCTGGACTGAAGTCCTGCAGGGAGATGATGTTTACTTGAAACACTCAAATAATTTAGCCCAGAAGCTGGTTTGAGGGGGCAGATTTTGGCTCAGTGAAGAGACAGTTCATTCTATAATTAAACTCTTTCTCCAGAGAAGCCTCTTTGGAGTCAGCCTGACTTTCAGCAATTCCAGCATATGACTGTTTTGGCCATTTTGTCCCTGGCCTGTGAGCACCACATCTTTGCAGCAGCACTGGAAAAAGAGTAAAATCCCATTCCATATACCTCTTTCCCCTGAAAAGCTTACCCAGAGTTGGGAACCCTGTGCACTTAGCATCTTGCACCACCTCACTTCAATTCCATTGCCTGTCAGAACAAACCCCAGCTTTGCCACAGCTGACACAGGGTTTGTGGCTATTGTGCTTCTCTGGATTACACATTGCTCCCAAACCACAGGCTGCAGAGCCCAGGGATCCTGGTGTTCCCTGCCATTTACATTTCACTCCCTTTGCCCCCCTCGAGGAGACAACTGGGGTGATTTTCTGAGCTTGGTGCCACAGTTCACGTGGACAGGGTGAGCACAGATCTGTGCTGTAACTGAGGTCACTGTGCAGAAGGTAAGGGACAACACAGCCAGGGAGCCATTGGGAAAGAGGCATGTGAGGGGGACAGAAGCTCCTGCTGTCCCTTCTGCCCAGGAGGAGCTGGGAGTCCCTCATTTGTTGAAAGATTTCTCCAATAATTGACTGAGGGCTCTTGCAGCAAGCACTCTGCTGTCCCAAAGTTACTTCACTTTGTTGCTGGCAGGGGAGAAAATCCAGTTCACTGGCTATTGTTATCACTGCCTTTTTCTAGGAGGAACAGATAGTCCTGTGTCATGACTAAATTTATGATTTTATTATTGCTCCAGCAGTGAGTAAGCCAAACCACAGTAAACAGCAAGGAACAGTAACCCAGCACAGAGATAACTCCAGCCCATAAAGTCATGTTTAGCTCATTGGCTCACTGGTAACTCGGAGATTTCTTTTGTCCCTGACTTTTGCCTTTCCCTTGCACACAGCTCTTTTAAGCACAATCTGGAGCTCTCCCCACCCCCAGAGATGAATGAACATGTGGTGGGCGAGCCCTGGCTGGACACCAGATGCCCACAAAGCCTCTTGGAAGTGCCTAGGATGGCATCCACATGGAACAATCCGTAAGCTAATTCCTTAGACTGATTCCCTCGTGTCCATGGCTTTTTCACGGTGTGGGCTCTGTAAGCACATAGGAAGACAGGTCCTTCCCTGAGAGATGTAGGAACAAATCTGCAGAGTCATTCTGACCATTTTCTCTTTGGGGATGCATCCTGTGCTTGTGGCCATGTGTTTTATCCAGGCCTGATCCACAGGCATAAATCCTGGGATGGGGCAGTTTTACGTGCCTGCTCTACCTGAGTGGCATTAAAAGAGTTCTGACAATTGCTGTGATTTTGTAACATGCAGTGAAATTTCTGCAACAGAAGAAATATTCTCCCTGGAAAATCTCGAACAAAGTCTCTTAATATCAGAAAATAAAAATCCTTTTTTACAGTGATAATTGAAACCATTTGTTGCAAGAAACTTGAACCTGAAATGAAAGTAGAAATAACATCCTGGTCATAGACTCAGAAAACTTCAGCTTGCAGACAGGAAGCACACACTTTCTACAATATAAACCAAGAGCAGGTTTCCTGAAAAATGTAGCTCCTTTCCACACACTTTCCATCATGATCCATTTTTAAACCTCACTAGGAAAAATTGAAGCTCAATGTTGTTTTATAGAAGATCTGAGAATTCCCAGCAAGTGGTATTCATCATCTGGTAACGAAGTATATTTTTTCCCAAGGAACATTTTTCACTATTTTAATTGTCATCTTTGGCCTCACAAGACAACTTTCTGCTATAGCTTTAATACATCTATTATGTACTTTTAATGGGGTTTATGTGTAACTTGGAGTCCTTACTGAAAAAAAAAAAAAAAAAGAAAGATGTAACTGTTTGAGGAAAATTGGAGGAGGTACTTTCCTCTCAGCCAGTACACTTCCCATATTCTGAGCCCACTAAAGCTATTTGAAAGGCAGGCACTTGGCTTATCTCCAGAACAGCATTTCTGCCAGCAGTGGGATCAGAGCAGCAGGACACTGCCCAGTACAGGTCTATTGTGAATGGGTGAGTTCACAGGGAACCTGCAATGACAGGTTCCTTTGGTCTCTAACAGGGATCACATCAGCAAAAATCCATCCTCGTGCACCTGGGGCACTAACCGTGAGCCAGCAGTGCTCAGAACTGCGCCCTGTGGCCCAAAAAGCCATTGGGATCCTGGGAATTGCTGGGAAGGGCATTGCCAGCAGGTCAGGGAGTGATCCTGCCCCTGTGCCCAGCCCTGGGATGCACATCTGGAGTGCTGTGCCAGCTCTGGATCCTCAGCCCAGCAGGACAGGAGCTCCTGGAGCAGGGCCAGCGGAGGCTGCGCAGCTGAGGAAGGGCCTGGAGCATGGCCCATGGTGCCCAGGAAAGGCTGAGGGAGCTGGGGCTGCTCAGCCTCCAGAGGAGCCCCAGCTGAGAGGGGCCCTCAGCCCTGGCTGTCCCTGGCTGTCCCTGGCTGCCATTGCTGTGTGCAGGGAGGGTCAGAGCAGGGCCAGGCTCTGCTCCGGGGGCAGCAATGGCACAGAGGAATGACAGGGACTGAGCCCAGGAAGCTCCTCCTGCACAGGAGGCACAACTTCTGCCCTGGGCAGTGCCCAGCCCTGAGCAGATTGTGCAGAGAGGCTGTGGAGTCTCCTCCCTGGGGATATTCCAGAGCCCTCTGGTCACAATCCTGTGCTCTGTGCCCTGGGATGGCCCTGCTGGAGCACGGAGGAGGCCCCACTGTGGTCCCTTCCAGCCTGGTCCATTCTGGGATTCTGTAATGGAGTATTACCTACTTCTGCCTCAACATTTTCTCTTTCTGTCTGCTTTACCATTTATGCATTGCAATATATAAAAGATTTAGAAGGTGCTTTTGTGCATAACAGACACTTAAACCAGGAAAGCAGACATGAGGAATTTAGGGTATGGATGGCAAATCGCCACATCTGTTGAGCTACTGTTCACTAGGCCACGCTCACTAAAATCCATAAAATGCGTGTTTGAAAGTTCAGGCAATGGTAAGTGCAGAGTGGTGCACTTTAGCTGAAGACTCGTTAATGAGGGATGAAGAAAGGCAGCACCATCATGGGTAGAGAATGTGCACACGATAATCCCTGTGACTCTGTGATGCACAGTGTGGGATATCCTGCTTTTCGTGCTGCCAGAATTGGATGCTCCAATCAATGCTCCAGGGAGAGCCAGTCCTGAGAGGGAGATGACAAGATTGCACTGAAAGCAGGACAGCAAATGCTGGCAGCAGCAGCAAGCTGTGGGCCCCTGCCCTGGGAGCTGCATTCCCACACCTGGGGCCACCAGGCCACACGGGCACACCCTCCTGTCTGTCACCTTGCCAATAGGATTTATCCATTAAAGAGCAGCTGAGATTTGCAAAGGTCTCTAATCAGGAAAGAGGTATCTGCTGTCCTTCTGCCCAGGAGGAGCTGCAAATCCCTTGTTTGTTGAAAGATTTTTCCAATAATTAACTCAGGGCTCTTGCAGCAAGCAGTCTGCTGTCCCAAAGTTGCTTGACTTTGTTGCCAGAAGGGGAGAAAATCCAATTTGCTCTGTGTTGGGATTCCTGAATTACACTTCACTCTTGAGTCTCTCTGGGAGGCTGTCCAGGTTAGTGAGGATTGGATTCACAGCAGCCTTGAGGAAAAGCCTGGCTGGACTCAAACTCCTTAGTCATGTGCCTGAGGTGTCCAGGGCAGTGGATCAGTGCAGCCAGATGGGCCAGAGCTTCAGGGCCTGGACAAGGATTTTGGGAACAACATGTTCTGAGAGAGCAACAGAGTGGCTGGGGAAACAAGAATGTACTTTTCCACATCTTTGCTGCAATTTACTGCTTGGTTGAGCTATAAATATGTTTTAATAGGAGGCTGCTGCTTTTCAAATACTTTGATTAGGAGGAAAGTCCAAGTGTCTTAACAATTGCAGTACCATTCTGCTCAAATATTCCAGGGAGTTACAGCTTGTACTTCACAGAGCCCCACCCTGCACCTCCAGGGAAATTTGAGGTGCTTATCTTCAAGATCAGCAGACAAAACATGCATAAAATGGGCAGGGGGGCAGTGGACACACCTGAAGGCTTTGAAAGTCCCTTCCTTTTCCGGCCAGTTGTAGGGATCTCTTGGGAATGCTGCGAGAAGATTGCCTGTGTAGACCCAGCAGTCCCAAAAGGTGACACAATTCAGGAGAAATATCACGTCCTTCCTGAGCAATCAGCTAGGTGCCATCTTCCTTGGACATTTTCCACATTCCTGTTTATTTTTTACTTCTGTTCCTTCATTTTTATCTTTTTGCTTTGCAGTTTTTCCTTTGAGTGTTCCTGCTCTTCCTTCAGCTTTCATGTAACTTAAAATTATATAAATGGTGTTTAGGATTATCTGCAACACTGAAGAGGCTCCCAGGTTGCAGTGACAGCCCCAACATTGCTTGGAATGAGGAATGAGGAATGAGGGCGGAAGATGGAACAAAAAGACACATCTGTCCTGGACAAACAGCACTGGTTTTCTTTGTCAAAAATGCAGCCTTCAAAAGGGAGACTTTGGAAGAGAGATCTTGGAGATGAAAAATAATACTCTTATAGAAACTCTAAATATAGTGAGAGGTGACCAGAAACAGAGATGGCATATTTGGAGAGCAGGAGGAGTGGGGAAGGCAGATTGTCCTTCTACCTGAAGAAATCTGGGGTAATTTATCCCATCTGCAAGCACTTCATGAGCTCTGTAAAACTCCATTCTGGGGATTATCCCATTATTCCTTGTGAGGTTTTGTCTCACTAATTACTCAGTGCTGTTGCTCAAATCCTTGCCAATGGCTCTCCAAAGCAAAGGACTGAGGAACCACTGACCCTCCGGGCTGAAAACAAGCTCGTAATCACACCTTGAGATGGTGACACTGAGGAAACTCAAGATGTTTCCAATTGTCTGTCAAGAAAGAAATGTGAAGCAACATGTCTCCTCCCAATGTTTATGTCTGCAAATAGAATTGTGTCATCAATCACAAATATTGCAACAAAAGCATCTGTTCATCCCTAAGTCTCATATGCCATTAGGATCTATAAAGTTTGGGTGTCTTCTCTGTAAAAATTACAGAAAACTATTGGGTTTCTGGACAATTTTTCCCTAATGATCAAAAGTAGGCTTAAATCATTCTTCTGGGTTTGAGAAAATATTTCATGTCTTTGTAATTGAAAGATTGCAAAAGCAAATAGTTCTCCAGGCGGTGACATCTCTTATTCTACCAGAAAGACTTTAGGGAATGAAATAGTCAGTGTAAGGTTTCTGTTACAATTGAAACATTCTGATTTGACATAAAGATCCCAAACACGAAACTTGATTCTCAAGTTGAGACAAAGCGAAACAGCTTCAATTTTCATTCCTCCTTTAAATGCATTCTCTTCTCTGCAATTCCAACCACATTGTTCGCTTCAGTGCAATCCTAAACAAAGTTTTATTTATTGAGATGTCATGAAAATAGAGCCATCTGCAAAAACGATATTTCTGACTATAAAATATGTTCCTTGTATTCAAAGAAATATGAATGTTTAGATGAAAAAATTATGAAAATTTTTAAAATAGCCAAGTTTCCAGAAGTTCTTTGCACTGAAATGTCTTTCACATGTTTGTTACATAAATTGCAAAGGTACAGCTATGCTCATTTAATCATTCATTCATTCCAGTAAGAGATTAAAGAAAAGAACAGGTGGAAATACGACAGACCTACACAAGACTGTGCCTATTTCTGGAGGAAGTCAAGGCATCTGGAGCCCTATGTGAAGGGAACGGAGCACCAGGGTGCTGAGGGAAGGGTCTGGAGCACCAGGAGCAGCTGAGGGAGCTGGGAAAGGGCTCAGCCTGGAGAAAAGGAGGCTCAGGGGGACCTTGTGGCTCTGCACAGCTCCTGACAGGAGGGGACAGCCAGGGGGGTGGGTCAGGCTCTGCTCCCAGGGAATTAGATGAGAGGAAATAGCCTCAAGCTGTGCCGGGGGAGGTTTGGATCGGGTACTGGGAAAATTTGTTCATGGGAAGGGTGGTCAGGCATTGGAACAGCTGCCCAGGGAAGAAGTGGAGGTGTCCAAAACCCATGGATGTGGCACTTGGTGAACAGTGGTGCTGGGTTAACAGTTGGACTTGATGATCTTGGAGGTCTTTTCCAAACTCAGTGATTCGATGGTTCTATTCCACTTAATGGAAGATCAAGGGAAGACAGAACAAAGTGAAAGGTGGCAGGTTTCAAGCAGGTAAAGAATGTTTTGTTACCTGTGATATGTATTGAAAGTCACACCCATGAAATAAAATGGTAGTTAAGAATTGAAGAGGATCCAGAAAAGGGCTAGAGAGTCACAAGACTAACAGGAATATTTACTTTTTCCAAGAAGAGGACAGCCACTGAGAAGCTGACTGAGAAATTTCTGATCCCTGAGCTGAGCTCTCTCCAGATCTTAGCATGAAGCTCCTCTGACCTGCTGGTAACATCTGGGCTGCCTGAGTCCCTGAGCCTATTTCATGTATTTACAAATTATATGTCAGGCGAACCTTATGCACTTTTCCATTTTGTTGGGTAAGGAAAAAGCATCCCATCGCTATCTGTATCATCTCCTGGGTCACTGATTTTGCAGTTGCAGTACAACTAAAGTATAGTCTGGAATTTTCAGAAGAGATCCTGTATATCAGATGGGTTTTCAGTGCTTCATGGGATGCACTTAGGTCCAGCCAGGTTATTCAGAGCAAACTGTGGGACATAAAAGCAACTCCTGTAAATTTGTCCTGTGTACTGCAGAGAAAAGAATTAATTTTCTGTTCCTGAGGCAGGGGTCAGAAAATAGAGAACAGAAGCATGTAATAAAAATAGCCTGCACTGGAAAAAAGAAAGGCAAGACCTGTGCACCACCTGAGGTTACCCCAAACAGGACATGGAAGTGATTTGCTCTTTATTGCCCAGTCATTCTTAAAAGTACATGTTTGCCCACACCATGACCTTTAAATCTTATATTTCAAAACGATGAAAAAAAATGTTTTTTATAGCTCAGCAAAGAATTAAATCAACATATTATATACATTAGATATTGTCTACAAAGGATGTAGCAGCCTTACTTGTTTATGAAATATTTTATGATGTAATATCCCTCCTAGTTGATTTTTTTGGTTTTAATGCATATGGCATGGCTTGAGTATGGCTGCAGCAAAACACATTTTGATTCTTGCACTATGTGAGGGAAGAACACAGGAGGGGATCAAAACATCAATGTTAACTGAATAAATCTTCAGTAGAGTTCATTCTTATTCACTGAGTTATAGCATCTGGAGACACATGGAATGGTTTGGGTTGGAAGGGACATTAAAGCTCATCCAGTGCCACCCCTGCCATGGGCAGGGACACCTTCCACTGTCCCAGGCTGCTCCAAGCCCTGTCCAGCCTGGCCTTGGACACTGCCAGGGATCCAGGGGCAGCCACAGCTTCTCTGGGCACCTGTGCCAGGGCCTGCCCACCCTCACAGGGAAGAATTTCTTCCATCTTTCTCTGTAGGACAGAATGATCAACAGCAAAACCTTGCAGAATCAGAACAATCATAGATGAAAAATAATGAATCCTGGAAATCACCCCGTGGAAATGCCCCCAGTCACTAGACCATTGTCTCCTACTCATGAGAAGGCAAAGAACCTGGAACAAGATGTACTGAAATATTATCTCTGCACAGTTCTATTGTCACAGGTGAGTAGAGATTTTTGAAATCCAAATCTCTACAGGAAAGAAAAAAGAAAAAAGAAAAGAATGGATGGTGTAAAAGACAAAGAAAGGAAGAAACAGAAAAAAGAAGGAAAGACCAGACACATTTCTCTGTAAAGAATGTAAATCCCAGCAGATTAGAGACCCCAGCAGATAAGAGAGACTAATGAATTCCTAGGAAGGAGAAGAAAGAAAATTTCTGGGTCCTTAGAAACAAAGATGGGGAAAAGAAACCCAGCTGCAAAAGTTTCTCCTTCCCCCTAAACCCTGCTGCTCTCCACATCTCTACTCCTCATTTCCAAAGCCTGGCACCTCCAGTGGCATGCAAGAGATGTGAATGTAAGTGACATTTCTGTTGCAGATTTCCACTGCTCCCTGCCTGATTTGTGGTCCTGTTACAAATCTGAAAAATCAACATCCAAAAGTGGACCAGGGAGCTCTTTGCTCATTAAGGTTTAATTGGAGTGTCCTGGCAATGCAGCCCTGCAGTGCTGGTCTTGCTTCCCTGTTGCAGTCAACACGCAGCGCGGTGGCCTGAGTCAAGAACAGCACGGCGACCACTATCCCCTGGCCGCTCAGGCCATAGCTCACAGACACCAATGTGGTGGACGGCAAATGGCCATTTATTGGTGATTAGCACCGTGTAATATACCTTTGGTTTACAACGTCACGTCCGCCTGCTTACATCATAAAACTAATTGCTATTGGCTACCTGGGGAGGGTGTCTTATCTTTCCGTACAGCGCGGTTTCTTCCGATCGCCAGGCCCTACCTGCCCACATTTCCCCCCTCCCTATGCTAATCTAAGAGAGCTAACAAAGGTATAAAAGGCATTAATGAGGTAAAGTGTAAGGCACCTTGAACTAATAAACGTATAAAAGGTATTGACGAGGTAAAGTATAAGGCACTTTAAACTAGTGGTAACAAGGTTGCGTAAGGGGACAGGATATAAATTGGGGTAACTAGGGAGAACTAGGGATAATACTGCATAAGGAATTAGGGATAACTGGGGATAACACTACAGAAATACATTCTTAACACAGTTGTTTGTTTTCTACTAACAGAATGTTGACCTTGCTTAGTCGGTTCTGGACAAATGACACGAGCTTGCTCAGTATGCAGGGCCCGAAGGCCAATGCCAGTATGATCATTGCGATCGGACCCAGCAAAGTAGATATCAGGGTGGTTAGCCATGGCGAATGGTTGAACCAGGATTTGAACCAATTCTGCTGTGCTTCTCGCTCTCTTCTTCTCTTCTTTCTTTTTTCTTTTTCTTTTTCTGCTTTGCTCTTTTCAGCAGCAGCTTGCAGGGAAGGAGAAGATGCTAAAGGCTGAGCAGCATCAGATGATATCTGAGTAGGAGGTACTGTAGCTGCTGGTAAAGGATTAGAGATTATTGGGTTAAAAATATTTAGGTTATTATTCAGTGTTGTGACAGTAGCAGTGCTTTTAATCCGTGAGAGGGATTGGACTCTCTAACGGCCTCTCCTTATTCTGGGTTTTAATTCTGTTTGCTCTCATCTCTTTCCACTCTGAGTCGGAATCAGTGGAAAGCCACTTGCTCCAGCTTGTGTCTGACTCAGAGCTGGAAGTTGACTGACTGGCTACTTCTGGGTTCCAGAGGTTTTTGGTCGGGCTCCGGCCTCGCCCACCTCCCTTGCAGGCGGGCCGTTCCCTCTCTGTTGCCTCACCCTGCCTTCTGCTCGGTGGGGGGTTGAGCTTATAGGGGGAGTGTTTAAATTAGGCGCTCTGGCTACCTCTCTGCCCCTCGCTTGCGCTCCCCTCCCCCTTTTGGTTGCTCTCGCAGTTTCTCTCCTTATCACATTCCTTATCACTTTCCTCTCCCACTCGTTTACTTGCGCATGTTGGATTCGGCACTATCTCTCTGTTCCCGCCGGGCACATCTCCGTCCCGCCCACCTTCTTTGTTCCCGGCACCATGCTGGGGTGCATAGGGAGGTGGCCTGGGCCAGCTCTCTTCGGGCCCCCCTCCCCCCGCGGCGATCTTAGCTTCTCGGGCTAATTCGTCCGAAAAAGCCTCTGCCTGCCTTGGCTCCCCCGCAAAGGAGCCTGGATTCGGGGATTGTGGGGGTGCAGCACCCCCCCGCGAGTCCCCAGGCTTAGCCGAATCGCCATCGTCTGGGGGGTGCAGAGTCTGGGTAGCTGCCCCAACCCCCAGCTTTGGGACAGCCATCAAACAGTTTTTTGCTGCCTTCCAGGTCTCCTGCTCTTGGATAGCTTTTTGCAGGGCCTGCACAACTCTACCCCACGATTTAAGATGTTTTCCGCTACCTGAGGACATCGTCTCCTCAGCAAAAGCCTTAGTACATTTATCCCACACCTCAGGGTGGAGTATGTCTGCCGGTTGGTCTATGACCCCGATCTGCATAAGTCTCGCAACAGCGAGCGTAAAATCTTTGGGTTTACAATCTACCCACCACTGTCTCTGAATTTCATATACGACCTTCACAAGAGCCTCCATCCTCCTTGTGGGTCCCGGAGCGTCCTCCGTCACCAGAGACAGTCCAGCTGCTCTGGCCGCTGTTCACCTGGTCTCAGGCGATCTCCCGAGGTCCCCAGTTGTCCCGAGGTTTCGGCACCACTTTGTTGCAGTCGACATGCAGCGCGGTGGCCTGAGTCAAGAATAGCACGGCGACCACTATCCCCTGGCCGCTCAGGCAATAGCTCGCAGACACCAATGTGGTGGACGGCAAATGGCCATTTATTGGTGATTAGCACCGTGTAATATACCTTTGGTTTACAACGTCACGTCCGCCTGCTTACATCATAAAACTAATTGCTATTGGCTACCTGGGGAGGGGGTCTTATCTTTCCGTACAGCGCGGTTTCTTCCGATCGCCAGGCCCTACCTGCCCACACTTCCCACAGTGTCTTGGTTTGAAAGACACATGTCTGCTAAGGAAAGTGGGAACCTTCCTTAGAATGGAGAATGTGAACCCCCTCCCTCCTAGTTACTATAACTTTGGAATCAAGAGCTTTCAGGCAAAGATATGGGAAAAGGAATAACAGTTCTTTACTAATAGTTAGAGCAAGGCAATAATACAGAAACAATGGTTTAGATAGACAAAGTCAGAATCCAACCTGCACCCTGTCAGGGTGGTGCTGCAGTGCAGTTCAATGGTGGCTGCAGTCCCGTTGGAGTGATGGATGTGCTCTTGTTGAAATGGTGATCTTGTGGAAAGGTCTCATCGATCTCTGGAGGTCCAGTGATGGCTCCTGAGCTCTTCTCCTCTGGGAATCAGTGGGAAAGGTACCCTGGTGTTCCAGGGTCTCAGTTTATGTGCAGGTAGGAATGTTCAGTTCCTCCCCTCTGGGCAGGGCATCTCCCAATGGCTGATGGAATCTGTGAGTCACTCCCGGAGCCCTCGATGGCCATGAGCAGAGCTAGCCCCGATGGTGTTAGCAGGGCTGGGTCACTCCTGGGGACATTGATGGCCATGAGCAGAGCTAGCCCCGATGGTGTTAGCAGGGCTGGGTCACTCCTGGGGACATTGATGGCCATGAGCAGAGATAGCCCCGATGGTGTTAGCAGGGCTGGGTCATGCTGAACACAAAGAACACTGCCCCACCTGTTTTAACAGCTTATGGAGATGGCAATAGAATACAGACTTTTGGTTACACCTTCCATGGAACCTAGGACACACGGCTGCATCCAGGATGGAGCCAGGGCAGACTCAAATCCCTGCAGTGGAAATCATCCCCTTCCTCATCCCACTTTAACACCAAACCAGGGCAGGCACAGGCTTTCCCAGGCAGTGTCAGGATGCTACAGGGGTACCATGGGTAGGACAGGAGCCATCTGCAGATGCTCAAGGGCTCAGCAGGGCTGGAGCATTGAGGCTCTGCTGGTGGTGATTCTGCCTCATATGGCTTCTGTGGTCTATCTTGAACAGTTCCCTTTAAGTAAGAAACAATATATGAGCTGAGTAAACTTTTGCCAGCTTTCCTTGAGACTTTAGCTGAGAATTTCTTGCCTGAGGCGCAAGACAGAAACAAAAAAAAATTATTTTAAATCTAGCAAATGTACCTCTAATTGGACATACTTGAAACTGAGAAGAAGGAGTAAATAAGAAAATTATGTACATAGCTTTCTAATTTATCCTGTGAGAATTCATCAAGCAAAACTGAATTTAAGCCATTCAATCTAAGACCTGTACAGGCTCTAATAGCTAACCATCTTGTTTTAAATTGTGACCTTAGTTCTTACTCAGGTGTCTCCTGATGGGATTATTTGCCCTTTTGAAGGTCTTACTGTGAAGTCTGAAATGTGAAAGTTTTTGTTTTATATTCCAAATTCCTTATATCAGTGTAATTCTCCTTCATTTTGCAGCCAACAGAGAAAAAACAAGGATCGGTTACCCAAAGGGGAGATTCTGGGACAGGGATAAATGACAATAACTTGGACTGTGCCTGAAAACAGATAGGACTTTACTATTTACCAGCATGGGACTCTGGCTCTGTGTGTGCTTGATGGTTTTTTTTTCTTTTTTGGGGAAAAAGAAAAAAAAAAGGAGGATCTGAGAACCAGTGGAAGGAGAAACAAACATCATAAACTTAAAGCATGGCACAATTTACACGCAGATACTGCCCCATCATTTTTATTCATGCTGCAAAGGTCAGGGCAGAAGTCTTGAATTTCACCCTTCTCTGGGCGGATTGAGTTATGTGTCAAAGCAAAGCACATCCAAATTAATTTATCTCTTCTCCTGCTCTTGCCCATGGGTGTGTCTGGAGAGCTGGGTAACAGCACCCCAAACCCTGACCTCGTTCACAGCCTCCTTGCTGGCGCAGGGCCCTCAGCCACACTTCCATGCTGGCACAATTCTCTGCACAGAATTCCAGATCCGGAGGCTCAGAGCTTTGCTCAGGTCTCACCAACCTGGCTCACATACCATGGCTGAGCTGAGCTGAAGTGGTGAGCATGTTCCCAGAACAGCTCCTGCAAAATCAGCCTTCCCATCCAAATCTACTTCCAGCATTTAATCTTGTTCTGCACCACGCAGTTCTCTTCCCAATTTATTTTGAATCCTGTTTCCATAACTATAACTAACACTTGGTTAATTCATTCTTTATCTTGTGTTTGAGTGACCAGGAAACACCACAGCCACATATGAAACACAGGCTTTGTCAACTTAGGATAATTGTTGCTGCATCCAGATGATGCTGGGCACTGTGAAACCTTTGGTGAACCCAGGCCCTGCTCCTGTCCTTTGCCAAGACAAGCTTGTAGCAACACCCCTTAGCAGCAGGGTGAGTAAAGCATTTGCTGTTTGCTGCCCTGAGCCACTTTGTCCCAGCCACTGTGGCAGTCAGGGCTGCCAGCACAGGTGTGAGTTACAACAGGTGTATGCTACATGACAGCATGGAGTGCTAAAAGCCAAATCTTGTTGATACAAATTCCCACATGAAAAATTAAGGAACAAAAAGAGGTTTGCTGGGGAGCCTTTCAGGGCATACCAGACAGGATCCCTACAGGAATGTGGCATTGTACAACCAGTCCTTGCTCTAATAAGCCCCTCTGGGTGGGCTCCCTGCTTTTCACTGTGGCCAAGAGTATTTTGACTTTCTCTGTGGCAGAGGATCAGAATGTTGCTTTGCTAAACCCAGTGTTAATTCAGTTTCCCACAAAAAAGGCTGCTCCTACTCCTCTGGCAGTGGCATTAGGCTGTGCACAAGATGTTCTGATTCCTCTTCTGAAGCCAATATGTAGTTGAATAAGTCAAATTCCTTTGGATTTTGCTGTGCATCCAGTAGCAGATTCAAGCTTGGTGCTCATTGTGGTAGCCCCACGTGCTGAGGTGGGGATCCAGTGCCCAGCTTTCCCTGTGCTGGTGGGCACCCCAGTACCCAGCAGCATCCCATTATCACCCTGGCACCTTGGGAAGTCTCTGCACCTGCAGGATCCAGTCCCTCACCTGCTTTTCCAGCACCTGGGTCATCCACACCCAATGAGATGGAGGCCCTGGGCTCAGCTTCCCTTTTTCCATCCTGATCTCTGCCCAGGGATCAAGTAGGATATATCCTGAAGAATTGTCTCTTATCCTCCCCCATCCTCAAGGCCATTTCCATACTGAGCTGATGTTCCTCCTGTTGCAGATCCATTCCTGCATTCTTTGTCTAAAGCTCCCCAAATGGTGACATTATTCTTTTTACCCTGTCACCCTCCTTTTCTGTCCTTCCCAAGGGAATGTGCCAGGGAGTTATAGCAGCAAAGGCCATTCCTTTTCCTTACAATTAATTTTTTTTTTCCAGGTGTATTGATTATTTCAATTTATTCCTGCCTGACCCAGACCTTCTAACACATCCCATGCTGTTCCCACATCTACACACCCTAAGGGTAGACACATGGACACATTTCTGGGGTCAGGCCATCTTACTAAAGTTGTTTTAGATGCCACCTGGTTATAATTTGGAGCCTGTCCAGCTCTAATTTAAAAGAACACAAACAGAAGCTTTCAATCGCAAATATATTTCTCTGTTTTCTTTGGACTTGTAGATAATACAAGATAATTTTTTCCCCTTTCTGTTTCTGCTCCTGCTTTTGAAGCTCACATGGCACTCTGACCATTTGCTACTGCAGGAGCTGCATTTAATTGAGTTTTTACAAGTGCTGGGTCAGAAGCAGTAGCACTGCCTTGGCAGGGCTTGCTGGGTCACGCCTCGAGCTCCTTCCTCACCTAACAGGATACAACACATCTGGTTTTGCTCAAAGGACTTAACTGCCGAGCTGGGCCTTTTAATTGTTTTGGGATCAGATCAGCAGATGGGATTGTCTCTTCCGTGAAAGTCTGAAGAACTGACATTTTTATAAATTCAAAAATACCTTGAAAGTATTGAAAATAATGTGGTGTTTTCACATTTTTGCCTGTTGCTCAACCCTTTCTACTTTTACAGCAGCTCAGGATTCCAGTGTTCATTCACTGGAATGCTTCCAGCTTCCCCAAACCAGGAGTGCAGTTCTTTAGGTGCCAGTCTCCTTATTTAAAGAACTCTTACTAATCTCTCCTGCACCTTTTCACACCCCTGTTTTCTTCATTCAGTGTCCAGCACTGGCTCTCTCACTGCCCCAAGGCCTGGGCACTGTGTGGAGGGGCAGCTCTATTCCATGTTTGTTTTACACCATCCGGCTGCTCACTCTTTCTGGTGGAATTCCTGCCTTTCCTGTGATGCCATGGGCACAGGTCTGTGATGGCTCACAAGCTATTGATCCGTGTTTAATAAACTGATTATCCCTGCTGCACATTAAACACCCTCCACGAGTCCTTTCCTTTTGACAGGGAGCTGTTGACACAAGTTCCACACACTTGGGAGCCTCTTCACTGAAAATCTGGGTGCTGCAGAGAGGCCTGGTTTGAACACACCTGCTCTTACCTCCCTTCCGTCACTGCCTCCTGCTTCTCTGGTTGTCACTGCTTTAAAAAATAAAAAAAATACAATCAGTCTTGTTCATGCAGGAATATTTCCCCAGGTGGTGTACCCTTCATCCCAGAAGGAATATGGGATCAAGAACAGGAAAATTCTCCTGTGCAATAGCACTGGCTAGAGCCCTATGCTGAAACCCAAGGATTAGAGGTTTTCCTCTTTGGAGATCAGGGAATAAACCCTGGTGGGGAGATACACCCCCAAGGCCTCCAGGCACAGCTCTCAGGAGGAGCAGTCCACGTGTCCTTACATAGGACTGATCAAAAGCTTGCAGCACATATTGCAAACCTTCACTGCAGGATTAGGGTTTATCATTACCTCTGAAAGGGTAAAACCAGATTCCCATGGGGTCGATAGATTGCCCTTATAATTTTTGCTATTAGCAATTGCTATTAACTGTTAATGCTATTAACAATTCAATAAAACCCCTTAGGTAACCTTTTCTGATGAGTACTTTTACCTCCATCGATGCTCTGATTCAGAACAAATCAGCAGGAACAGACACTAAGTAGGAAGCAAACCAAAGCTTTCTTTTATTAAATACTTTTATACTTCCTTTGCTGTTCTTCCTCAGAACTAAGATGTTTAGCTCATTCTACAAAGTCAAAATATCTTGTTTTTCAGTAGTCATGATCTCTTTTTTGGTTATCAATTTTAGATTGGGATTTGGGCATGTTATCTTGAAAAATCTGGAGTTTCTTAAAGTTACCTTAACCCTTGCATTCTGGACAGAGTTCCATTCCTGTGTTAACAGATTCTGCTGCTAACAGATTCTTGCCCAGGTACCTCTCAAGTCCTCACTCCTGCATCTGTTCCAAGGATCCAAAGGCAACTGCAGGTCATGCAAGTCTTTTCCTTAACTGAATTTCCAAATTCTTCTTGTGCACCCCATGGTAGAAACAAAAGAAAATAGCACCAGATGAACTGGATATGGCCAAAGCACCTTTGAAAATGAGTTTTGACATGTTCATGATCTCCAAAGTGCAAAAAAAAATTTAAAATAACATCCTGGAAGAGTCTCTTGCTTTCACAAGGCTTTCTATAAAGGAGACTTAGGGTCTGTCATTCCTCTGAATTTGCTGCTTCTTTTTGACTACACCAGTGAGAGGCCAAAGGTGAGAACCCACAATTTTGGCGTTTGCATAGCACACAAAGCAATTGTTTGTGTTCAGTAAAGGCATTTAAAATAACATTTGCATTGAGTTAAGAGGAGACAGTTTCTTATTGGCTTTCTCACAGAAAACCTCTGTGGCTTTTAAAATTTGCCAAAATTGATGGAAATAAGAAGCCTAACAAAGAGACTTGGTATTTTCCTCCCTTGTCCTGCTGTAGGAACACGAGGTTTCATGAGGACATCAATCCTAATCTGGTTTTGAATTGCTGGCATGTGGCACAGAAGAGCTCAGTGATTTCCAAATGTTGTGTGAGGGGCACAGCAGCAGGGCTGAGCACCAGGGAGCTCGGAGCCTGCCAAAGTCACGTTCAGAGCAGCAGGAAGAAATGACTGCTGAAAGTATAGAGAATGTGCTGTAAAATATCCATTTTTAAAAGCTGAGCAGAAAAATGTGTGCACTCCTAATTACATGGCAAACAACTCCAAAATGCCACAGTAAAAGGTTGCCTTGGGACTATAAGTGTAGCTGGGTAGAGTTGAGCTTAATCAATCATTGCATGGTCAAAAGAGTCACTTTATGAAAACACTTCATTTTTCTAAGATTTAGGCTGTGCCTTGTCCTACAGAACTTTAATTATGACAGTTGTTTCCATTCAAAATGTCTAAGTCAGACTGTCTCTGTATTTACTGTGCTCTCTGTCTGGACAGCAATCCTACTTTATTGTCTAGGGTTGGGTGTTCTTCTCTTGCCAGTCAGCTTGGTTTTCTTCTTGTGTTTGTTTTTTTCTGGTTTGTTTCCTTTTGGTTGGTTTATTCTTCTGTTGTTGGTTCTTTAAAACTTTTCCATACTTTAATCCCTGTATCATAAATACCTTTAATAACACTGAGAATTCAAAACACCCATTCCATTCTCAGGCCATATCACAGTTACCTTCCATATTTCTTTAATATCATTCCTTCCTTTCTTTCACCTCTTCCGGATCACGTAATCAAGTCATCTTTCATCATTTGGAAAAACATTCTTTATAAGTTTTACTTCATCAGCCTCAGGCAAATGCTCCATCTACACACTCAATACAGACATGCAGGGCTTGAGGTCTGTCCATCCCAGGCCTCCTCCTCCCCCTGTGCAGGCAGGGGATTCCTGTGCCTCTCCCCCACCCTGCACCAGGCAGGCAATGCTCAAAAGCAGTGTGGAGATGCTTTGGACAACTCTAACTCAGCATCTCATCACTGCCCGAGTGTCGCTTCCTGCAGGCTCAGCCCTCCTTGCCCAGCACAGGCTCAGTGGCAGGGGCCTCAAAGAGCTTTTGCACTGCCAGTGTGAGCAGCTGACACCTCTGATCATCATCCTCACCCCCAGGAGATGCTCAGTTTGAGTTCTTGCTCCCCTTACAGCAGCAGCACGGCCTGAAGGTGAACCAAGCACCTTCAGAGCAGATGAGCTTCAGAACAGCTGAAACACAAAACATCTCAGCTGCCTTCTGCTGCAGCTGCTGCCCTGCTGGCTGCGAGGCCAGGGCGAGGGACTGCTCACAGAGCACCTATTTCATCCTTGGGTTTGTGTTTTCCATCCCAAGGGAGCTGCTGTGGGCTCACGCTGCACTCAAACACAAGGCAGAAGGCAGCTTGTAACTCCACGGGGAGCCAGCCATGACTTACTGGAGCTCCAAAATGAGGATTTTGCAACAGGATGCATCAGAAAGCAGCAAGAATGGGGCTTGCCCAGGAGGGAGACAAGTCAGAAGCCAAACGTGGTCCCAAGCCATGGCCTCACCAGCAAGGTGCAGTCCCACAGGGTACAAACAGGATCCATCAGCAGTCCTGGACAAGGAGAGCAAGGAAACAGTTCCAGTGTCCAACCAGGATGCCCCAGAGCTGTTAAAATATGGGTGGGACAGTGTTGCTATATCATGGTCAAATTTCCATAATTAGGTAAATCTGCAGATTCCCTGTGTTCCATTTGTTCAGACCACATCCCATGGGAGCTAACAGCTGCTGTGACAGGACAGCCAAGGCTCCCCCAGCTCCAGCTGGGAGAGCAGGGATGGGACTGACTGCATCCCAGATCCCAGGCACGCTCTGCAAGCACAGCCAGGACTAGTTTGGGGAGGGCTTTTAATGTCTTCAGGAGGCAAGGGAGAACATGGATTTGTCCACAGAAATTTTTATTTTTAAATAAAGAAGAGCAGAAGAGGGAAAGAAGTAAAAAAAAAGTCCTGACAATGGCACTGCAGGAGAAAATGTTGAGACCCAGCGACACATAGTGAGGAAGGGTTGGGGGCACAAGAACAAAGATTTAAATGCTATTTAGGGTGAAAATCAAAGCTTGGGCATGACCTCAAAGAGCACAGTCCTTGCTTTGGTTCCAGGTGTCCTGGGGTGCTTTAGGCTAGCTGAGGGAAGTGACTGTCCCACCCTGCCCTGTACTGGGGCAGCCCCACCTCCACTCCTGGGGACAGTTCTGGGCACCACAATATAAAAAAGATCTAAAGCTGTTAGAGAGCATCCAAAGGAGGGACACGAGGAAGAGGAAGGCCTTGAGGGGAAGCCTGTGAGGAGCAGCTGAGGGCACTTGGTCTGTCCAGCTGGAGCAGAGGGGATTGAGGTCAGACCTCACTGGGGCTGCAGATCCTCCTGAGGGACAGCCCTGATCTCTGCTCTCTGTGACAGGGACAGCACCCAGGGAACAGCTGGAGCTGTGCAAGGGGAGGGTCAGGCTGGAGATCAGGAAAGGTTCTTCCCCCATAGGGTGCTGGGCACTGCCCAGGCTCCCCAGGGAATGGGCACAGCCCCAGAGCTCCAGGAGTGTTTGGACAGAGCTCTCAGGGCTGCCCAGGGTGGGATTGTTGGGGTGTCTGTGCAGGGCCAGGAGCTGGGCTGGGTGATCTGTAGGTCCCTCCTGACTCAGGACATTCTGTGATTCTGTTTCTCAGTGCTCTGCTTAGCTCATGTTCAACTCACTCTTTAACATTCAAAGCTAAAAGTTATGTTCTCCCTTTTTTAGAACTGCCCCTCATTTCTTGGTGAGGGTGCTGGGGATGGTGCCAGTGTAACCCACAGCTCCTCCCGCCACAGCCTTCCCACCACAGCTGTCTGTCCTGAGCTCCCTATCATTCACAACAAAGCCTGGAACAGCTCTGCTTCTTGCTGTTGCCGTCCATGGAAGAAACTGGTTTGAGACAAAATTAGTTCCTTGCAAATGTACCGATTATCTGGGAATATGCATTGCATTAACTGGAATTGTGCATTGACTGTAGCAAACTAGTCACTTGGATAAAGGGAAATCCACTGTGTGCTTTACAAACCTGCAGGAATGAAGGAAGAGGGAAAAGGTGGATAACTGTATCCTTATGGGTTTTAACAAGTTAATTCTTCTTTTTCTGTATGCCAGATAATAAAGTCAGCAATCTGCACTGGTCCTAGAAAACCTCCCAAGATGATATTTAACAATTCCATTTCCACATGCCTTGTCCATGGCGTGCTTCCTGTATTATTGTTGTGTTTCAGCTATATTGTGTTTCCAAGAACTGCTGGAATCCCAAAAAATGAGAGAAAATATAGATTCTTTTGTACAATAGTCTGGATTAGAAGAGTAAGTGAGCTGGTTAATGAAAAAACTTGTAGGTGACATTTATATGTGACCTATGCTCAAAAGGTGAATTATCTTCTAAAATATAATTTGCCTATAATTGCTCTGCCATTATTTACCTGGATTCCTCCTCTAGATAATACCTGTCCTGTATCAGATAAATTAGAATTTGCAGAGACTGTTCCCTAAAATAATGTGGGGCAGAAGGAATTAGAAATTTCCAATGTAGCCACGAAAAAAAATCCTGATATGTCAAAGAAATCACATTAATATTTAACATTTTAATCAAGAGCTGTGTGATCCAAGGCAAGGAAGAGAAAACTGAGCACTTCCAGCTGCTGGGAGCCTTGTCAGCCATCAGTGAGAAATATTTGCTGAAGTGTTGATTTTCTCCCTGCTTAAAATTGAAAGACTATATTTAATGGACAAAAATAGCCTGAAACTGTAACATTTCTCCTATTCTTTGTCCAAGACTGCAAGCTCTAACTCAGGCCAAGCTCTAACCTGCACCAGCTGGGCACGACCTGGGCATGCAGAGGTGGGAATGGCTGGGAAATGGCAAAGCCACCCCGGCCCTGAGCTGGAGCTGAGGAGCTGGAAGGGAAGAGCTGCAGGAATGGGTGAGCCCTGGGACAGCAGCTCCAGGCCTCCCATGGATCAAATCCAGAGCCCATCTGAGGGGTCCTGGCACAGAACAGGTGACTGAGCCTGGAGAATCCCTCGGGGCACAGCTGAAGGTGGCAGGGTCAGGGAAAAGCCCAAAGGAAGGGAAGCTCTGAAGGAGCTTGGGCCAGGCTGTGTTCAGGGCTGATGAGGAATGCTGCTGCCTGCTCCCAGCCGAACACATGGATTGCTCTGTAAAGAGTGCAATTCTACTTCGATTTTCCCTGGACCAGAAACGACCAGAGCTGGCCCATGAATTTCACCCCCATTAGACCCAGGAAAGAGACCCTGAATGGCTCTACAGCCGCTGGCTACATCTGCAGAAGAAAACATTAAGAGCATTGTACATTGTGCATTTCCTTTTCATGTGAGTTCCATTTTGAAGCGAGCAATAAAATCTTAAATGGGAGGTGGGAAAACTGATGGATTTGGGGTGGAGGCAGCATGTTTTTGTCCTTTACTGACTAATTTGGTGTTGATGGGTTTTTGTCCCCTCTTTCTATACACCTGTGTGCTGTTTTTTGGAAGATGATGCCAGATTTCTGATTTCCTGAGAGGCTGTAGCTTCCCAAAGCTGCTCCAGTTGCATTCGAGGGAATTTGGAGCTCACGGGATGGGTGATGAGAGCTGTCCTCTGCTCTATTAGGACAGAGCTCCTCAAGTCTGTTCTTCAAACAAGTACCAAATCCTGTCCATTTCCTTTCCAATTCCTGCCTCTTTCTCCCAAATCTTTTAATGCTGCTACACCTTGTAGAGGAAGATGCCATTTCCTGGTTTTTCAGGAATTTGTCTTGCTCTGGTTTTTATGTTTCCTTTGTCAGCTGCCAAAATACAAGAGACTTTCGGGGAGACTCATGGTTCCTGTGTGACTAGAAGGAACATGACTGATGTGTATCCTATTTCTGAAGGGAACATTACGAGTTAAAACTGCCAATTTTAAAGGCTCCATCATCTTGTGAATGAACTGCTGAGAGTATCTGTCATTACTTCAGAATTTAGAGACATCTGTAAAGAAAGGTGCTGGAATTCACCTTCTATCTTAATTGATGCTGAAAACACCGAAGGTTTTTTCTTGCAATACTTGAGAATCACTTTGTATAAAGAGAATCTCACAAAGTGTTTTAGAATGTATTTAAAATACCTTCACATATGCAGGTGTGCACCTGCAGACCTTGGTATGGCATTTCTTGTTTGCCAAGAATTTATCTTTTGTAGGAATTTTTGTCCAGCTAGCATGACCTAATTTGCTTTAGATTATTAATGTATCAAATTTGTGTGTGATTATTATCTGTAACTTAAATAAGAGGAGAAATAATGTCAGTGTTACCCATACAAAGCCACAGAAAGCTCAGGCTGATGCTGCACTGGTGCTCAAGAGCTTTTAGTTTAAACTACATGCTGCGGTTTTGTAACATATTTCCCTTTTCGTAGTGCTTTTTTTATCCTTTGAGTCATTCTCAATTAAACTTTTACTATTCAATTTAAAAATTCTGAGTAGAATTTTTTCTCTTTAAAGGAGCTGATTTTCCAAGACTCGTGGATTGATGTGTATTGCTTAAACTACCAAAGTAGAAAAAATATTTTAAAAGGTGGGTTTCTGCCAATGTTTATAGTCGCCCATTAACTCGCAGCTTTATAAGGATACTGGAGAAGCAATTTGGCAAAATCATCATAGGCTGTTTTGCTCAGTGTTCACTGAAATTGGAATGTTTCTAATATGCAACAGTTATGGATTATCCATTTTATTTATTCCATGTTATGAAGTCGAGCTCTAATGCAAACCATCGATCAATACTCAATGTGTCAAAGCAACCCTGGAACACAAAAACCACCTTTTGAAAGCTCTAAGAAAAAAAAAATCATGTTTCCATCTTTCATTTTAGATTTCTTTTTCCCCTTTGTTTTCTCACTTATAATTAATTTCGAATGTGACAAAACATGAGATAATACAGCTCATTTTTAGAAATGACTGGGTTTTACCAGCTGGTATTGCTTCTAATCCTCTGCTAATAAAACTTGTGCTTTTCCTGATAATTGCAGGAATGATGTTCTGTGCATTTGTGAAGCTCCTCAGAAATTCCTCTTAGGAATGACTTGGTGACTTCCCTTGCTTGGAGCATTACAGATCTACAGGAAGATAAAATCATCCCCACAACCACTGGTGGTTTTAATGCTTGGGGGAAAATCCACTGATTGAGTTTTTGGGGTGCTTCTCTGTAATTGCCAAAAATATCTGCTGCCTAACTGTCCAGATTCTCATGGCAGTGGCAGTTCTGTGCTGGTGTTATTTCCTGAGCAAAGCCTCTGGTTCCAGGGATTATTTTAAAAAATACAAACTTTGCAAGTGCCGTCTTAATGAAGATTATGATTGTGATTCTCTTTACCCTTAAACATGTAATAATACACAAAGTACATAAATATAAATGCTTCTATTTAAATGTATACTTACAGCAAGTTCAACGAAGAATTTCCTAACGATTTTCAAACACTGACAGATCCTTGCTGGATGACTACAGGAAACTACTCAAAATACTCTACCACTTCTAACACTCTGATATTTACTGAAAAGCTTTTAAAAAAGAATTAAAGTGTAATTTAAGCAGATTTCCTGCTTCAAGGAAAATGGAATGACTTTTTTTAAAGCCCGTGAATAAACCCTGGCTCTCATATACTTAACTTTATTTTCTTATTTGATCTTGCTTTCAATTTCCAAAATGCAAGGTAAGTTTTACATGTTTAGTTTCATGTTTCAAATGCTGTGTTTTCCTTTAATGTGTGAAATTGATTTTTCACAGAGCAGTCCAACATTCCATATGCCTCAAAGTGGAGGCTTTTCCTTAGTGTGGCAGATGAAATTGTCTCACACTCCTTCCACATTTTCTGTGCATAAAACCAATCCAAGTCCTAGTGACTGCTGTACCTTGTACATTTTGCTCTTGTTTTCTTCTGTATTTGATGACCCAGTCATATTTAAAACTTCAAACTAACAAAAAAAAATTTTTTTAGTGTGTGCATTAAATAATACATATTGGGAAAAAAAAAAAACCAAACCAAAACCAAAAACTTGCAAGGAAAATCGTCCTTGCCTGATTAACAATGTTGGATTTTTCCAATATTTTCAGGATTTTCTGTAAGTTGAAGAAACAAAGCCCTTGCTGATAGAAAAAGCTGTTTCAGCTCCTAGATAAAAAAAGGAAAAACATGTTAAAGAAAATCTGAATGCAGAAACTTCCAGGGACAGATTTTATCCATGTCACAGAACTCCTCACTCTTTGATGTAGAACTGAGTACTGACAGAAATGGGATTCTTACTTCCCTGTCCAAAACAGGAGCTTTAAAAATCTATAATTCAGAAAGGATCTTAAATAAACACTGGGTTTTAATCACCTGAAAATTAAATCCCTGCATGTGTAACATCTGTTAGAGTAATGGGTTTGTACAGCATTTAAACTTGTGTTTTTATTAATAATTATTATTAAAATAGAATATTTATTATAAATCTTAAAATTATTTGTCAATAATTTGAATTATTTCTTTGTTGAAACAAATGAAAACATCTTTCTTGGCTCATTTCCAGCCTTCTTGTGGGCACAAGCCCATCCAGACTCTCCCTGTCCCTGTCCACATCCCATCACTCAGGGCAAATGTTTGGCCTCAGAGCTGGGATTTGCCATTGTTTCAGATTAGCACCTAAGGAGTGAGCACAGACTAATGAGCAAAGTCTGTTCAAATCAATGTTGGACACTATTTTAGTCCTATTTTATCCAAGAATCCATTAAAGCATTCATTGAAAGCAAAATTTTCTTCAGGTCTGCAAAGTTTGCATACTGTGAAAATAAATGACAAAAAAAAAAAAAAAAAAAAAAAAAGAAAAATAGAAATGCATTAAGGGAAGTAATTGTGAGCTCACAGAATCTGCAAACCCAGTGGAAATTTTTAACTGTGTTTCTATTTTAAATGACATTTAAACTTTTCAGTCTCAAACTTCTGGGAAAGAACTAGAAGGGAAATATTGTGGCAAACTATTCAAATTCACTGGAAACTATATTCTGTGCAGACAAAATTCAGTGACAGGCTTGGCGAAAAGGAAGGGGTTGGCAATGTCAAAATCCCACAGTGCTATGAAAAATGCCTGTCCACACTTCTGTAATGAACTGCCTTAACTCTCTGACTCTGTGTGCACCTTTAACTGCTGAAGAATTAGGCTGCAGAAAGAGGGGCCTGGATATACTCATTTAACCAAAATTTATTCAGCAATTTGCCCTACCACATATTGATTTATTTTTCCCTTGTTGCCAGAGAAATGTAAATCCTATATTTCTCATGATTCTGGGAAAGGGTTTGTGGAATAAACGCATGGAAAAAATCAAGTTTTCTGTCTGGTCATTTGGCAGGAATTACAAATTTATCTTGAATGTCTACAGGGATGTATTTTGCTCGTGATTTTCAACAGGCATCGCTGCAGTGAGTGTTTGGTGCAAACCTGGTCACAAAGCCTTGGTTCTGGTGAGAGCTGAAGCTGCAGGGTCTGCCTGTGGCTCCTTTGGGGGAACAAGGACAGCTCCTTCAGAGCCATCACGGGGCACAGCACAAAGCTTTGCCCAAATTTCCAAGACTGCTGATTTGGGGTTGTGACCCAGTGAAGTGGAGATGTGCTGGTGACTGATGACAAGAGCGTTAGGCCTAACCAAGGTAAGGGACCCCAGACACAGCTGACAGTGTCTGCACCAGCCCCAAACTTGGCCCCTGGCCCTTTTAAAAGTCGATCTTAGGCCCAGTGACAGCTGTGGTGTTTGATGAGACTCCAGAAGTTATGCCAGGAGCTTTCTCTTTTTTTTTCCTTTTTTTTTTTTTTTTTTTTTTTGCAGGTAACACCATTAGAGGTCCCCATCTTAACCCAGCAGAGAAATTCAAACAGCTCAAGCCACACCTTGAGCAGCTCACATGCTTTGCTTTGCTGCAGGAATTCTCTCTGCAGTTCCCAGTGCTTCCTAGTCTCAGGAACAAATTCTGCCCCTTGGCTTAGCCCTGCTGCAGTTTGGGATCTTCACCTGCAGTTGGTCCAGACTGGCTCTGCTCTGACCCCATGGATCAGCCGTGATGCCTCAATGACCTGAACCCAGAGAAAAGGTTTGATTATCCTGCCCGTGCTCACCAGAGCTGTCCAGGTGTAGTTGCACTTTTAAAAATCTTTCTCTTCTTTCTCATGGAGAATAGAGATAAGTTGCATTCTTGTGCTTTCTAATCTCTTTGTTTTGGTGCTGGACGCTCTAGCGTTGTAACCAATCGTTATAGGGGTGGAAAAACTATCAACCAATAATTATTAGATCATTAATGAATATATAAAGAAGTTCTTGTAAATAAAGTTCCTCTTTTCACCATCTTGTGTGCTGAGTGCCTGACCTCCCTGTGAGCTTCCGCAAATCTCCACGAATATCAGAAAATCAGAGCAACAGTCCAGGAGGCCTTTCCTGTTCTAAGGCAGTCCTGGACTGGGCAAAGCCTCAAACACCCTTGGCAGATTTTAGGGGGCTGATCTCTCCTGCAAATTCTGCCCCAGCACTGATGGCTTTAACAATCCCCATCACAAAAAGGGCCCAACCACAGAACCAGGGGAGTGCAGCTGCAGTTTATTTTCCTTGGAAATTTTCTATGTACTAAACCAGTAGAAGGGTATGTGAGGATGCAAACACACACCCTCAACAGTCAGAAAATTCTGCTATTGTGTCCCTGACCTTGATATTTTCTGCTGGGGGAAATGCATCCTCCCCGTGTGTCACAGGCCAGCCACTGCAAAGAGGAGATTGTTCTGAGCTGGCTGAGAGCTGCCAAGAAGTTGGTTTTCCTTCTGCTGGCAGTGAAAACCACTGTCCATAATGGACACAGCTGGAATGTTCCAAGTGCAAACACACACAGAGAGGCAACACAACAGAAACCACCTCTAATTTTCAGCCATTGACACAGAACAAGGAAAGGGTCAATGGGAACACGATAAACTGTTTCACAGCTTGTGAAAACCCCTTCTGAGCATTTTTTAGAACAAACCTTTTGATTAAAAAAGACACAGCAATTTCTTTTTAATTTCCTGAGGATGTGAGACCAGGTTTCTGTCTTCCCACTTGCTATAAGAACAGATGTCCCAGATCTGCCGCAGGGTGGGAGACACGAACATGGTGCAGAGGTACCATTTTTAGATCTCAGAAACAGCAGCTTGGGACTCAAACAAGCAGCAGAGGAGCAGAGGAGCTCTGGATTTTGCCCTGAGCTGTGGTAGCAGATGGTCAGACAGTTCAACTCTGTGCACAACTTCCCTTGGGATTCCTGCGGAGCAAAATGCATGAAGTCTGATAGTGGAGCAAAAACCCCATCACAGTGCTGCACTGAGTGACTGAGTTATTAAAGTCTCAGGTAGATAGATACAATATTAAAAATTAATAATGAAAATATTTATATAGGGGCCAATGTTGCTTTTGCAGAGACAAGTCTTGCCCCAGAAATCTAAAAGTGTTAAGTCATTAACAGGAGACATAAAGATCTGCTGTTGATACACCACAAATTTAGTATTTTTTTATTTAAAAATCATCTTTCAACAGTGTCCTTATGAAGCCACTGAAACACACTGAGCTGTCACAGGACAAGAATTAAGTCCAAGACCAGACTGTAGTTTCATACCAACAGTTGCTTAAAGGGTAAGAAAGAATGGATATTTTCTAGAAAGGAAAGAAGTCCAAAGGGACTTACAGGATGCTCATGGTTGCTGAGTGGTATCCAGTCGTTTTTCCAGGATCCTTAAGACAGAGTTGGTTGACAAAGTCATTCAGAGCATGCAGAGAGGTTGCAAGCTTTGTCAATAGAATTTCAGCAATGGGAAGACGTGCAAAAAAAGCAAAAGCCTGAATCCTTGATGACTCCATGAGCACTTTCCAGAGGACTTATCAGAGTGATTTTCCAAATAAATTCTTAGTGTTGGAAAAGTGAAGTTAGCACATTGGGGAAGGCATTGGAGAGGGAGGCTGGGGACAGACACAGCTGCATAAAAAAGGGATGCACCTAAATCTAGGGTTCTACCTGCATTTGTGAATGTCATAGAAGTCCAGAGAGAGGAAAAAGGGATGGCCAGTGCTGAGGAACCACTTCCCACCCAAATAAACACATGTGGCACTGGGTCTCTGCAGCGGGTCTGCCCCCATGCTGCTCTCACCTCCCAGCCCAGCTCCGCCTGCCGTGGGAGGATCTTTGGGGTAGAAGCTTCTGGGCCTGCCCTTGGCTTGTGGGCGTAAGGCATGGCCAGAGCTCAAGACCCATCCCTCCTTCCTGAACCTTCTCAACCGTTGGTTGTACCATTGGTTCTTTTAAATTGTACCCCACCCCTTTATGTTACTATTGGTTCATGTATGCTCACACCGCCCTCTCCCTCTTCCCTCATTGGTTGTTCCTCCCCCTGTTTAACCGGGTGCCTCCAGGCTCTTGGTGCCAGTCTGTTGCCACACCGACGCTGCAGATATGGCCCTCCTTCCCCTGCTCTCCCTCCCGACTACCACCAACCCTCTACCCTAATAAAGGAGAGCTTGGGAAGGAGCCTTCCTCCCACCACTCTTCATCTCGTCGGCGTCTTCCTTTATTTCGGTCTGCAACAAGTGGCGCCCAAATGTGGGGCGAGCAGTCCAGACCCTGCGGCAGGAACTGACTCTACGCCGCGCCTGGATTTGAACACCGCGCCCGGAAGATGCTGCGCGGTGCCTGGACTCCGCCGCCCTGCCGCCGCGCCGCCTGCTGCCGCGGGCTGCCGCGTGCTGCCGCGCTGGGTCCCGGCGCCGCACCGTGCTGCATGCTGCCGCGTGCTCGGCCGCGGCTCGGCCACGCCGCAGCCGTGCCGCGCCAAGGGTACCACTTCGACCAGACACTGGCGCGGACCCTGCGGCAGGGAAGGGACCCTCGGACAAGATCTCCCGAACATAGACGCCTGCCCCACAACTGTTGCAGACGCCGGATCGGGGGGCACCACGGAGGTGAAGATGGAGCAGCCTTCCAGCGGATCCGATCCGGGCAGACCGACGAGGACCCAGCACCTTACTTTCTGTTGGAGAAGAGCAGCCCAGTGAGTGCCTTGAGGGTGGGCGGAGGCCCTAGCTCCAAGGGTACCCCTGCACTCTCGGGACCAATCTCTGGGGGATAACGTGGGTGCTTGTCAGTCCCGGAAGGTAGGAAGAGGCTCCCAGCAGAGGCTGGAAGCCCACCTAGAAGGGACGAAGCACGCCCCAGGGATTGGGCTGCTCCCTCCCTGTTTTTAAGTTTTACGTTCTGTAGGTGCTGGGGTGGGTGGCTTTCCGAGAAGGTGCAAACAGTGGCTATGGCCTTTTTGGAAAGAAAAGGGGAGGTTTATCCCAGTTGTGGTTCCCTGTGGCCCCTTCCCCGTTTTCCATTATAGTTTGATTTTATGTTTGAGTTCGACACTAGCCGGACGCATTTTGTTTGTACCCTACCTTGATTTTTGTTCAGATTATTACTTTGATGCATGTTTATGTTTAAGACTTACACTAGTAAGTTGCATTTTGTTAGTAATTTAAGTTGTCCTTCCCCAGTTTGCTCCCCTTCTTCCCTGGCCGTTAGTCGTCTTGTTGCCTCTAAGATGGCGCCTCCTCGGAGGTGGCTGCCACGAGGCACAAGATGGCATCGGCCATGTGCTCCTTCTTCCCATAATCTCATCCTCCTTCCCTTCTTGTCCCCTCCCCCTGGGCGGGTCATGGGGCTCCACCCCTTCCAGTCCTGGTTCCTCCCCTGTGGGAGGAGCTTCCGGTTCCCACGGTCCCCCTTCCAGGTTCTCACGGTGGGGGGTTGGGGGACACTGCCTATTTTTATTTACTTCCCTACCCTGTGTTCCCGTGCCGTGTCTCCAGCGGCAGTAAGTCCCAGGGCCTCTGACTCCCCGGCAGATGTCCGGAGGGCCAGTGCATCTTGGGTGGCAATAAGTCCGGAGACCAGCGACCTTGCTATTTTAACTCCCTTGTGTTTCTTTTAAGAAGGCTTTCTCCCAGCTGCATAGCCTTAAGGTGCCAAGGGCTTAGGACTCTTCGGCGGATGTGAGTCTTGGGGCCTGCGACCTCCCGGCAGGCCTGCGTGTTGCAGTCACCGATTAGCAGCAACGGAACCCCTATCAGCAGGAATCAGCCTGCAACGAGAAGGGTAAATCCTGGTAACCAGGACCGAACACATAGGAGCCGTGAAGCCAGGCTAAGCCCAAGCAGCCGTAAGTCCGGAGAGCACCCACCCTTGGTAGCCACGTCAACTCCCGCGAGCTACTGCACATGGACCTTTCCGCTGATGCCCCCGTCGTGCCCCGCACCGGAACAGGCCAGATGGACTTTGGGACTTTGTGAGCGGATGTAGGCCTGGGTCAAGTCCAAGCCCAGGCTAGTCCGCATCTGAGCGCCCTTAGGCCCGAAAGACCGTCGGGCAGGTTGGCGTTGGGTCAGCGGCGGGTAGCAATAAAGCGCGGGATGATGCATCGGGTAGCTCATCGCGAATAGGTTAGCGCGCGGAATTTCCGGGGTGAAAAACATCGGCTCATTGGGACTGCCTCGACAACCAGGAACAGCCCCACCTTAGGGGCGAAACATCCGCCTGGGTCATCCCCAGGGTCGCAATCCCTGACCCGTCCCGTGGGGCCGAGGGCTCGCGTCCTCACTGGGGGTAGCTGGGGGAGCTTCAAGATAGGGTGGCGACGTTGACCCCGGTGCGTCGGTATCCGCGCCACTCACCTGACCAGGAAAGTCCGTACGACCCCCTGCACATCTTGGAGGTTTTGTTCCTATCCCTCGTCCTTCCTCTTCCCCTCACCTTTCTAGAGACAACGTCACGCGCCTAGCCCGCCAAGAGGCGCGGGGTTGTCGCCTACTCCCGGGCACCTTGTCTCTTAGCCTGCTGGCAAGGGTTTGGCTACCCCTTCCAGCACTCCTAAAGGTGCATCCCTTCCCATGCTTATCCTAGTTAATCCCCCCTCCAAGATGTGAAAGGACACAGTTTACACTGGGACACCTTCTTTTCTATTTTAGTTAAGAAAAAAGGGGGAGGTGCAGCGGGTCTGCCCCCATGCTGCTCCCGCCTCCCAGCCCGGCTCCGCCTGCCGTGGGAGGATCTTTGGGGTAGAAGCTTCTGGGCCCGCCCTTGGCTTGTGGGCGTAAGGCATGGCCAGAGCTCAAGACCCATCCCTCCTTCCTGAACCTTCTCAACCGTTGGTTGTACCATTGGTTCTTTTAAATTGTACCCCACCCCTTTATGTTACTATTGGTTCATGTATGCTCACACCGCCCTCTCCCTCTTCCCTCATTGGTTGTTCCTCCCCCTATTTAACCGGGTGCCTCCAGGCTCTTGGTGCCAGTCTGTTGCCACACCGACACTGCAGATATGGCCCTCCTTCCCCTGCTCTCCCTCCCGACTACCACCAACCCTCTACCCTAATAAAGGAGAGCTTGGGAAGGAGCCTTCCTCCCACCACCCTTCATCTCGTCGGCGTCTTCCTTTATTTCAGTCTACAACAGGTCTCAAAGGAGATGACTGAAGAAGGTGCATGGGAAGGACGTGTGAACCAGCCGACAATATGGAGAGGAAGCAACTGTTCCATGTTCATGGAATTCCAGAATCCAACTCCATGTTCAGGCAGTTGATTTAGTAACACATGCTCAAACCATGGAAATAATTCTTCAATGCCTTACCAAAAGTGGCCATTTCTGTTACATGTGTGGCACATTTTAGTTCTGAGAACAAAAGGGGTTTTATAGTGAACTGCTTCCCCAGTGCTCTTGCTGTGCTCAGTTCTCTGTTTGGGATGAAGAAACATATCCAATGTTTGTTTTGACAGGAAACAGACCTCTGATGGCCTGGTGTGTCCAGCATGTGTAGAACAGAATCCAGCAGATCCGTGGCACACAAGTGAGGTCACATAGGGATGTTCAGGCACAAATCCTTGGTTTGCTTCCCCAAATACAACTTCTTCTGATTGCAGCTAATTAGTAAATGTCTAAAGCCGTACAGTGTTTGAGTCCCAAGCCACATGAAGAGGCTGTTGATCCAATGTTGTTAATGGTTGGATTCAATGGTCTGAGATGTCTTTTCAAATCTAAATGGCTCTATGATTTTATTAAAAGCAAGCATGTGTTCTGTAGTTACTGACAGGGGCACAGAGGCACCTCACAGTGTGCACTTCACTACCAGCTCATGGTGCAGCCTGTCAGGAGCACTGAATGCTACTCATCAGATTCATTCCCACATCCTTCCCTCTCCCTCAGCTCCTTTGGGTGCCCTCAGCAGTCAGTGCCAGCTCTGGAGATGCACAAACCTTCCTGCCCCACCACGGCACAGCACTGACACAGGCTGTTACCACCCCAGGATGTGCTGGCATGAGCTGCTCCCAGCACCATGAGTTTGTTTCAAGACAGTGTTATTTCCAACAGTGCTTTTGCTTTTTTCCCCTTATTAGCTCTTTTCTAGATGTAAAAGCATTCACAGGCCTTTTGTTCTCTGTCAGCTTCTTCATTCACCTCTGGCAGGGCAGAGGCTCCTTCGGAAGCACCACCAGCCTGCAGTCAGGACATCATTCATCATTTTTCCAGTTCATACTGCTTTCAATAAGCTGTTGATTTTCTCTCATTTCTTGGAAGAAAATGATTTTGCTAATTCTTCAGTTGCAATGTAGTTAAGGGACACCCATATTCATTTCAAAGCTCAAATCCTGTCATTAGTCCTTGCCTTCAAAATTTTTTAGTTGAATAACCAGAGCATTACAAGACAAATACTTTTAAGTAGTCCTTGTCAGTTGTATCTACTACAGACAGGGACTGCATCAGAAATCTGTACATCTGCATGTCATTTGGAAGGTCTGAGGCCTCTTCTGCTGTGGCAGACTCAGAGCTGCAGAAGTTGCAGCTCCCAACAATTCACAACCATTCCTCAGCAATCCAAACTCTAGGATTTGGGGAGCTGCCTGCAGGGGCATCCATTTTTCTTTGTCCATTTCTGCCTCCATCCTGCCTGTCCCCAAAATTAAGTTTAACGAGATGAGAGGGTAAAGCATTGTGTTCTTTAGTGACAGTACTGTGACCTGTCTATAGATTATCACCGTGGTCACTTCATTGACTTAAAATAAGCTGTTCAAGTCTTGATTATTTAAGTCCTGACTTGAGCTGTGAGTCTGCACATGGTCTGCATTAAATCCCATTTTGCAGAACCATTAGGAGCCATTTCTCGTAGGAACTTGTTTTTAAATCCACCATCTTCTTAATATCTTGTTGCTTTTACATTTCTTGCATACCCTGGTGGTGTGTTGGAGCATCTGCCCTGGTGCAGAGGTGCTGGGTGGTGCTGAACTGTTGCGGTGGCTGAAACCATCTTGGAGAAGCCACGAGGTTCCCACAGCAGCAGCAAAGTGGGGGGACAACTCTGAGGTGTGAAATGTCCTCTGAGCGTTGGTTGAACGGTCTCTCCCTAAGGTTATGTTAATCTTCTTACCTTGATTGGCCTTGACCTGGTCCCTGACTCCGCCCTTCCCTTTTCCTCATTGGTTCTCATTGTATCACACACTCCACCCCTCCCTTCTTCCCATTGGCTGTCATTGTATTTCCCCGCCTCCTCCCTTACCCTATTGGCCCTTGACTCCTATATCTGTGGTCACTCAGAGTGGCTCGCTCTCTTACGCTGATGGATTCCCTTCATGGAATAAATCCCTGGAATATATCCACATGTCTGGGCCCTCTGAAGTTCTGAATCTCTGGTAACGCTGAGCTTATCAAAGGCTCTGGGGTGTGTGTGTCTGTGCTGCCCATCGGCATGGGTGATAGAAAAGGTACCTGCACGGTGTCAGAGGCATTGGCCAAGAGGGTCAGTCTGGGAATCGAGACCCTCTTGGAACACGCAGGAGACCACATCTCCCCCTGCCGCTGCCCCCCACATTACTGATCTGCTCAGGTGCTGTTTGTGCCCCTGGGGGCAGCCCAGGCCCTGAGCCAATGCCATCATTCCGAACATCCCTCCCTTCCTTCTTCCCCAGCTGCTGTCAGATTATGCCACATTGTCCAGGATGTCCCTGCGGTCAGTTGGGTCACCTGTCCTGGCTGTGACCCCCCCAACATCTTATGCACCCCCCGTCTCCTCCCTGGTGAGGAGCCTCGTAAGAGCTGCTGTGAAGGAAAGACTCTACCCCAGCCAAAAGCAGCACATTTTTATGGAATTTGGTTGTTGTCAGCACCATCTGCTCACAGGGGCTCCCTGAGTGCTGTGTGCCCTTGTGCAGCGAGGCTGGGAATTCCTCCTGGCTGACATTGCTGAGAAGCTGCTCCCCTGCCTCAGGTAACTCCAGCCTTGATATTCCTGTGTTTAGGAAGCATTGGGACTGAAATATGGAAAGACTTGTTGGGGAGGATGAAATAGGAAAACCTTATAAATATTATTAGCTGGCAAAAGATGCTGAGAATATGGAAACTATAAGCGAGATTGAAATGAAGACAAGCTTTGAGATACCAAAGCCCAGTTACTGAACAACTGGAAAACAATGGTATGGCCAACTGAAGGTAATCCCCCTTTTGATTAAACAATAGCCTCTGCTTGCAGACAGGTCCAAGAGTCAGAGCAGACCCTACCAACTCGGCAGAGGATCCAAAAAGCAGTTTTAAGGGCTTAAAATATAACGTCGTATGGTAATGCAATGACTCTCCTAGGCTGTATGTAAATGTTATAGGATTTGTAGCTTGTTCTTGATTGGTTAGTGAAAATTAGAATATTCAACACAGAAGATGATTTATTGTATTGTAAGCAACAGCCACGGGACTTTTTCTATTCCATATTCTGTATTCTGTACTTCTCTCTCTCTCTCTCACTTCTCTGCCTGCTCTGAGCTGCGTCTGGTGGCTCCCGGCAGGTCTCTTACACTCACGCCTTTCACAATAAACTTCATGCTCTGAGACCAAACTCCAGAGGTCTCTCGGCTCCGTCCCGACTGTCTGAAGCAAACCGCACCTACACCTCAGCCAGCCAAATCCCACAAAGACTGAGCAAGTAAACTGAAGGAAGGCTTGTACAGAAGGAATGGGAAATTATATGACCAAGCACGAGCAGAAAAATGCCAGAGCAGATGGGATCAGATATCACAGAGGCCAAGGAACATAAAATACGATTTAAAGCACTGACTATATCTCATAAGTCAGCCGACTCTATGCCTTGATTTTGAAGCTTTTAGTGGGACGTATTTTCAAGTTCTCCAGGTAATTTTCAGTCTTTCAAAAGTGTTGGTTGTCTCTAAAAGGAGAGTAAATAGCCCAGGATTTAACAAAACTCTGAAAGTCAGAAACACCTGTCTCACAGCCTTCAGGATTTTTTTAGAGCTTTTGCTTTTAAGTTTCACAAATCTGAGAAAATTCTGAGTTGGAATGGACCCACAAGGATCATTGAGTCCTACTCT